>CM019693.1:8505342-9705342 GCA_009760885.1 Achatina immaculata
GACATGACTTGGTACTCAGCTTGGAGTAGCTGGTCAAGATGTGGGGCAGACATGACTTGGTACTCAGCTTGGAGTAGCTGGTCAAGATGTGGGACAGACATGACTTGGTACTCTGATAGGAGTAGCCGGTCAAGATGTGGGGCAGACATGACTTGGTACTCTGATAGGAGTAGCTGGTCAAGATGTGGGACAGACATGACTTGGTACTCTGATAGGAGTAGCTGGTCAAGATGTGGGACAGACGTGACTTGGTACTCTGATAGGAGTAGCTGGTCAAGATGTGGGACAGACATGACTTGGTACTCAGCTTGGAGTAGCTGGTCAAGATGTGGGACAGACATGACTTGGTACTCTGATAGGAGTAGCTGGTCAAGATGTGGGGCAGACATGACTTGGTACTCAGCTTGGAGTAGCCGGTCAAGATGTGGGACAGACGTGACTTGGTACTCTGATAGGAGTAGCCTGTCAAGATGTGGGATAGACATGACTTGGTACTCTGATAGGAGTAGCTGGTCAAGATGTGGGGCAGACATGACTTGGTACTCAGCTTGGAGTAGCCGGTCAAGATGTGGGACAGACATGACTTGGTACTCTGATAGGAGTAGCCTGTCAAGATGTGGGACAGACATGACTTGGTACTCAGCTTGGAGTAGCTGGTCAAGATGTGGGGCAGACATGACTTGGTACTCAGCTTGGAGTAGCCGGTCAAGATGTGGGACAGACATGACTTGGTACTCAGCTTGGAGTAGCCGGTCAAGATGTGGGACAGACATGACTTGGTACTCTGATAGGAGTAGCCTGTCAAGATGTGGGACAGACATGACTTGGTACTCAGCTTGGAGTAGTCGGTCAAGATGTGGGACAGACATGACTTGGTACTCTGATAGGAGTAGCCGGTCAAGATGTGGGACAGACATGACTTGGTACTCAGCTTGGAGTAGCCTGTCAAGATGTGGGACAGACATGACTTGGTACTCAGCTTGGAGTAGCCTGTCAAGATGTGGGGCAGACATGACTTGGTACTCAGCTTGGAGTAGCCGGTTAAAAAAGGTCAAGATGTTGAAAAGAGTCTTAGAGAACCAGGCCGGCCTGTGTTTCGTGTGATACCTCCCTTCTTTACTGTACAGCAGACTGTTGGACCATCAAACAACTTGACTACCTGTAATGTGGTTGTACAGTAGCCTGGCTCCGTCAACTGAAATTTCAGCGTTTTCTTTTATAATTCAAACGTTTTGTCCAATGGGAGATTCAGCGGTAATGTTTAATACTGGCATGTATATCACCGTTCTGATCTGTTTTCCAGCCACAGTCTTCATGCATTAATAACTTTTATTTGCACTGTCAGCACTTGGCTTGATTTATAGTTATGGTGTATGGCTGGGTTATCATCATTGCACTCCTGATATGTCCATAGAAGGTCAAGATATGTCCTTTTCCGCAGCTATTAGTGCCTGTACCGTGTTAGTTGACAAGTTGTCTGGCATATCTGGTATCATAGCCTCTCGCATCTGGCCGTGTCAGTCTGTTACTCCCAGCTCTCCCAGTCAAAGCAGCGATGTGTGGATTTGCTGTTCTCGAAGTCCTCCACTCCGTCTCTCTGAGCGCGTTAACAATGTCAGCCCGATCCAGTGGTTGTCCATCTGTGATGATGGCAGAGCCAGCCAGTCTGCCAGCCCTCTCATTTCCCTGGATGCCCACGTGCCCAGGAACATAGACTCTGCGAGTCATTGATCTCTGCAATGACTCAAGCCACTGTCTTCGTAGGGAACCTGCCTCGACTCCCGGATCCTATACATGGAATTATTTAGTGTGCAGACACGGGCGTAGAACTGTGACTCCAGCCACTAGAATGCTTTCTTCACTGCCATCACCTCCAAAGTCATACTGCTTGTGGTCATATTGAAGGCACCGCTGGCTTCCAGGATTGTTCTGCCCGCTGAGCCTGCTTTTAATGCCCATGCACTCCTTTGATGTGCTGGACTTGGTTGCCTTTATGATGTCACAGGCTTCTGTCTCACGTATACGTACAAAAGGGCTTGGGATGTCTGAATAATGTATTATCAATTCAGAGCCTATAAGATATGAGCACAGCTGGTGCCAAGCGATTACGCGACCAGCCCCACCAGAGCACTACAACTCTTTCTGAATGTTTCAGAAATTGCAAATCTTCGGCAAAGACACACAGGGTGATATTCAGTGCCACAGCAGGAATGCTTCATTGTGCTTCTGCGTTTTCTCGCTACTTTCGTCTGAGAAAATATTTTTTCAACATTTTCTTTCCCTTTGAGAACTGAAAATTAGAGGCTAGCTGTCGGTGCATTCTCGAAAATTAGAGGCTAGCTGTCGGTGCATTCTCGAAAATTAGAGGCTAGCTGTCGGTGCATTCTCGAAAATTAGAGGCTAGCTGTCGGTGCATTCTCGAAAATTAGAGGCTAGCTGTCGGTGCATTCAGTATAAGTTATAACAATGTTATGTATCACTTTTAGAAAATTTGTTTCAAGCAGTCAGTCGTTTATTTGTTCACTTGTTCAGTCGTTCAGTTTTTCAGTCGTTCAGTCATTCAGCCGTCACAGGACGTATGCAGAGATAATAAAGATTGTAATGTTTCTTATATTGATTGCCTAGTAATCAATGTCAGATCATCGAACTGTAACAGCTGACAGAACTGCAACAGATGAGAGAAATTAAATCATGAAAAAAGAAGTGAAATATAATCCTGATTATTTCGAATCAACACTGTGTCGTTTCACTGTATTAAAAATACTGAAAAATCATAAAAATACTGGAAAATCATAAAAGTGCCGAAAAATCATAAAATTTTCTCATTGATAACGCATTTTATTTTGCAATTTTTGTTTTGTTTCACAAGCCCTTTCTCTGCTGACCTTCCTTGAAGGGCTGGTTGTTATCTGAAATATTTAAACTTAACATTCTTACAATGAACCAGTAATTCTTTCTTGAATGTATTAACAATTTTTTTTTAAAATAAGAAAAAGTTCACAAAAGTTTTAGTAGGTTCAGGTAGACAAAAATGAGAATTGAGAAACAAGTGCACTTCGCTGGCTGGTAGGTGCACTTCGCTGACTGGTAGGTGCACTTCGCTGGCTGGTAGGTGCACTTCGCTGCTTGGTAAGTGCACTTCGCTGGCTGGTAGGTGCACTTCGCTGTTTGGTAGGCGCACTTCGCTGGCTGGTAGTGGTATGTCAGGAGCAGATTAGTCTTGTTATTATACAAGTAACAGAACAGAAATTGATATCATGTTTCAAATAGATAGATAGATAGATAGATAGATAGATAGATAGATAGATAGATAGATAGATAGATAGATAGATAGATAGATGAACGGATGGATGGATGGATGGATCAATGGACGGACAGATGGATCAATGGATGGACGGATGGATGGATAGATGGATCAATGGATGGATGGAGGATGGATCAATGGATTGACGGATGGATAGATAGATGTATCAATGGATGGACGGATGGATGGATCAATGGATGGATGGATGGATGGATGGATGGACGGATGGATGGATCAATGGATGGACGGATGGATGGATCAATGGATGGACAGATGGATGGATCAATGGATGGACGGACGGATGGATGGATGGATGGATGGATGAATGGATGGATGGATGGTTAGATAGTAGAATAAACTAGAAAAGACAGTGATTAGTATTAGATAAAATGTACATGAACATGTACAATCACAGCAAAAATATCAATTAATAAGACTTAATATACAAAAATGACCTGGCTAGTTATATCAGTCTCGTTGATTATACAAGTATATACCTTCTATGTATATATATGGTGATATGTATTTTCTGGCTTTTGAATATCATGAAGGAAAAAGTAAGGCATATCACGATACTCATACGTCCCAGAATAATATATGTGGCAGATGTAGATTTGCCGTTGTAATGAAAAGAGGGGAAAATACAAAATATTATGATTATTATTGCTAGTATTATTATTTCATATAACATATAATGCATAGGAGAGAGGGAGTAGGGGGTTGGTGCTTGGAGGAAAGAGGGAGGGGGGAGGGAGCCGCCAAACATGAACTTTCCCTCGTCAAGTTCAGAAACTGAGATATGCGAATACTGCCGATCTGGGGGTATTGATTGATAGATCTGCGTGCAACGAGAGAAACCAGCTTCTATGAAGAGGTTGGTCACATGACAGGCATAACTTCTTTTCTCTTGTAAACTACTCGGGACGGGGCTTTGCAGGTAAGGAGAAACAAAGAGCTTAGTATTAACTTTAATGTTCTATTTCAGTTACATTTCATGAACATTTCTGTCGGACTAACCGATTCGTGGAATGGTCATGAAATTTATCAAAATGTTACACCCTGAAATGTCCTGTGAAATATCTAGTTAACTGATCACTTTATTGACGGTTACTGCAATTTTAAGAGACTAATTTGTCACTTAATTGTCCGTAAAACTTTCAAAATTTAAGAAGTGTCCCTTTAAGTTAAAGAGAAAATAACATTCAGTGAAACTCACAGCCTGAACAGAAAACATCTGCCACAGTTATTAGTTTCATTGAGAGATTTCTTTTACTGATTTGCTCCTTACACAGTTGTGTGCCTGTTTGTGGTTTTTATAACTTCACATATAAGCTTACTGTAAGTACTGGTTAAGTTAATATTTAAGTTAATACTTTGCCTAAGCGTTTGTGCATACTGAATAGGGTTGTCAGACATACCTGTTTTCCGGGACAATCCCGGTTTTTAAAAAAAAAACATGACTGTCCTGAATAAAGCTCTCCGGACACCTATTTGTCCCGGTTTTTGTTTTTCGTTTTAAATGAAGGAATTTTGAATTCGGGTTCGTCTCAATTTCTACGATTTCAGGTTGGTGGAACTGCTAAACATATTTTAAAACAACAGCAATACAGTGGAAACTGAATTTGTTATCCCTGTGCTCCGAGGTAGAATTGGCTTACATTTCGTGTGGCTTTCGCGTCATTTCGTTCTTCTTTCGATTTTCTTCGCGAGACAGACGTTTTCTACTGGCGAGGACATGTCTTCTTCGTGGCTCCGCGCCAATAGAAAACGAGGATCTGTACAACAAAACTCAAACTCTTGTAATCAAAGAATTACTTTAGATAAGGTGCGACATCTTCCCTGTTCACTGTTTTACAGTTTATTCGTTTGTAGTAACTACAGTTGTAGCAAGTTTTACACGTTTTTGGTTAGAAGAACGTCTGTTTTATGAGGGTCACACCGAAAGTGGAGAGCAAAAAATGTTTTAAAATTAGAATGTATAGCAGAGAAAATATAAATCTGTCGCCTTAATCTGCACCCTTTTCTTCAATTTTTAACATAATCTCCATTGCTCTGCACACATTTTTCCTATCCCTCTGGAAGTTTGAAAATACCCTCCCGGTAGAATTCTTTTCCAGCTGACCGACGGCACAGGCGCACTGCTTTCTGGAGGTTCACTCCTGTGGCACCAAGTGGGCACAAACTTTTCTATAACCTAGGGTTTCAATAATTTCCTTACTGCATTGTGTCATATTCCAAGATTTATAGCGATTTCAGATACTGTGACAGGTTTGTCTTATTTAATGATAACGTCAACCCTTTCCACGTTACGTTCAGTGGAGGCAGTTCGAGGGCGACCGCTGTGAGGCATATCTTGGATGCTCGTGTTTCCGTCTTTGAAATGTTTCACCTACCTCCTAACACTGCTAGCACCCATACACACATCTCCATAAGCAAGTTGAAATCTTTTGAGAATTTCAGCAGCAGGGATTTCCTCTTTAACGAGGAACTCAATAACAGCACGTTGACGGAACGAAACTTCAGCACCCGCCATTTTATTTATGCTCCGCGTGGTCACGTGACCCTTGATGGTGATGTCATGTGACCTCTGCATGAAGTGCAAATGATGCAGGGTAAGGTGATACATTGATATTTTGTCTATCTATAAATTCTGATTTAAAAACAATTTTTTTCCACGACTTTCAGTATGACCCTCGTATCATTGTCCGGGTTATAGCTCTGAAGAACAATGCATTTCTGGCTGTCGTCACTCTGAGTGAAAGAAAGAAAGAAAAGTGGTTTTTTTTTAAATTTTGTCAGTGGTGAGAGAAACCCACGTTTCTTTTCTTTTTATGTTACTGGTGTAACAAGCAGAAGATGAAGTAGGCCTGTTAGCTGCAGATAACACATTTTATGTTGAGGTGGAAGAGGTTTATGAAACATGTCATGATTCGCGTACAGAAGTGGATGACACTTTTGAATGAATTTGTCCATCCGTAAGTGGGTGTTTTTAGACCCCGTACCAGCACGGTTTGAAGTGGAAGAGAATGTACAGTTCCTGCAAGACAAGGGGCAGTCAGCTGACGATTCGCTGTTGTCTGATCAATTCACATATCTGAAGCACTGTATTGAAGCAGTATTCACAAAGGAGAAGGATAACTGGAGTAAGAAATCCAGTCAAGAGAAGTGGACCTATTTCTTTGGGCTGTCTGAATCTTGTAGAGACGTTCTCTGAGTTCTGGCCATAATGCCAGTGTGGAAAGGGCATTTTCCCTCAAGAATGTACAATGAACAGAGGAACGAAATCGCCTTCACGTCTCAACAGTTGAAGCAAATGATTAAACGATCTGCTCAGGATTCTACGAATGTCAGTCAGCACCAAGATCTTCTTTCCAGAACTTTGAGGTCGGGTAAATTCTGGGATTACTACGCCAGGATAAAGCACGATCTTGAAGGTAACATATCCGACAGTGAAATAAATTAGCACCCAGAGAAAGAATCTTCCACTCGCATACCCCATGAATTACTTTTATGCGATTTTAATTTCAAAATGTATGCAAAGTATAAAACATTAAACATAGGTTTACGTGAAATATGAATAATTTCTGCACTTCTGAGCTGAATGACAACATTAGTAGAGCGTTACTAATATTCTTTCCTTGGATGTGTTATTGGAAAAAATATTCTTAGATCACAGGACGTGTCTGCTATTCTTTATTAGTAATTGGTGGTGACATTCGAACAGATTTTTCTTGTTTTCAGTTTGAGAAAATGTCTCGGTTTTTCATTTATAGAATCTGGCAACCTTAGTGCTGAATAAACATCACATGCAAGATTTTATGAACCGGTGTTGGCTGTAGCTAAAAGGGACATTAAACTGTATAGTTTCGGTGGTTAAAGGCTGCATATAATGGGCTTTAGCTAAAAGGGACATTAAATTGTACTGTTTTTTTTTTTATGGTTAGAGGGTGCAGATAAGGTCAGGAACATCGCCTTATGAGCGAGCTGTATACACCTAACTTTGACCTAACTGTGACCTAGCTTTGACCTAGCATTGACCTAACTTTGACCTAACTTTGACCTAGTGTTGACCTAGCTTTGACCTAGCTTTGACCTGAGATCTGTCATAAGCTCTAAAGCATCTTAAGATATTTTATCTGTTGATTCTCGAGTAAATTATCAAATGCTTGGTCTGGAATGACTCGTCAGTATTTCTTTTATTGTTTTTTTCATTTTTTCAAAACTTTTAATATTCTACTTTCATTTTTGTTCTTTTTTTTTGTCAAAAAATCTTGATAGTTTTTTTTTCATCAACATTAAAATTATGAATTCTGATATAACAGTATACTGGAAAATGTTCTGTTACAATGGTTGGATTTTACATAAAATTGATATAATACGGGGTATTTTAATATTTGGACCATTTGTTTTAAAGCCTTGGTATTTTTGTTTTGTGGGAGTTCAGTTGAAAGGTCAGGGTGAGGCGTTGGGTTCCACGGGATTTTTATGAACTTAGCCTTGACATGTTAGTAGAAAAGTTATTTACGGAATGTCCAGTGGGTGTTCGTGGGAAGGTCGTAAACTGGTAGAATCACGGGCTGAGTGATTCTCGGGACAGAAACTTCGGGAAGATTTAGGGGAATAGTTAGGACATATTTAAGGAGTGAGAGGAGGAGATTTGGAAGGAGATGATTTGATTATTATGATAGAATGATTATGATAGATTGAGAGAGATAGAGTTAGGATGAATTATGAGGATTGATTAGTAGCTTGAGATTCATTATGATTGAAAATTTCATTGTAGAGGTTGCCTGAGTAGGATGTTCCAGATAGGATGCTAGGATGTGAAGTTGTATGTAAGGATCCATAGAATTTTCAGTGTGTTAGTAAGTTGGCTCTTATTCCATCATGTTGAATGCCTGTTTTTCCTAGCTGAGAGCAGCAGTCTGTTGTACACTCTCTCCTTACATGGGGAACTAGTTCTCGTCTGGAGAGGAGTTTGATTGTTCATCTTTTTACTCAGTTTATTTGCTACATCCTCATTTATTCACCACTCATTTTCCCCATAATAAATATGTGTAATTGCTATATCAATCTGAGAGTTGGTGGTTCTCAAACTGTTGAGATGTGTTCGTTGTTAGAAATTCCTCAGATTTAATGAGTAGATAGAGTAAGGAAAAGTAGTACAGTTTATCATTTGGGTGGCGGCTTCACACAATTGTGAAGTACTTTAATTATTGCCGTGTCTGTAACTAGCAGACAGATGCACGCTAATCTAAATAAAGGGTACAGTACGGCTAGACTGATTCTCTCTCTCTCTCTCTCTCTCTCTCTCTCTCTCTCTCTCTCTCCATCCACCATCTGATCATAAAATAATTGTATTTTATATTTCATTACTATTGTTCATAATTGTATTTCTGTATTCACTGCAACATACATAATTGAGTTAATACTGACATAATATAAAAAATGTTTTATTAGAAGTTCCTTATAACTTTTTAAGAATTTAGAAATGATCTTAGTTTATACATTGATGATAATGTTGATAATTACAAAACTAAGAACTAGTTTCTGTTCTATTGTTATAAGTGTTATCAATGTTTTCATTAGTCGATCTTGTACTTGTATACTCAAGGAAAAAAGTAAGCGTGCAATGCTTTAAAAAGCATCATGAACGTGCTCAGGTGATGACTGAAATAAACTTTGGCACATATTATGTTTGATTATCCAATAACAGATAAAATAATAACTTTCAGGCCAGTCACATGTCATAAAAAAGTGAAAAAAAAAAGCTCACTTAATGTGGCTCACCACCCCAAGAACAGAAAATCAAGGTTTCAATATCGTGTGTGTCCTCCTCTGGCAGTTATCACTGCTTGACACCGCCTTCTCATCGAACCAATGACACGTTGTATCAGTTGTTGAAGCATGTTATTCCATTCTTCTTGCAACGCTTGGGCTAATTCTTGGTGGTTTCAAGGACGATTGTGTCGTCTTCGCAACCTGCGGTCCAGTTCATCCCAAATGTGCTCGATAGATGACAGGTCCGGTGAAACTGCTGGCCATGGCAAGACAGTAATCTGGTGCTGCTGAAAGTGGTCCCTGACCACACGTGCGACATGTAGGTGAGCGTTATCCTGCTGCAGTATCAGGTCTTGTCCATTAGCATCCAGAAAATGCATTACGTGGCGTGTAATGATTTCGTCCCTATATGGTAAACCTGTAAGGTTGCCATTGAGGAAGACTAGGTTTGTTCGGCCAGCATAGGAAATTCCTCCCCAAACCATTACACTGCCTCCTCTAGCACACAGTTATTCGCAAAGCGTTCTCCTCTTCGCCTGTACACTAAAGCACGCCCATCATGGCCTTGCAGACAGAATCTGGACTCATCAGTGAATAGGATCCGTCTCCATTGATGATAGGGCCATGCCACGTGGTGCCTGGCCCAGGTCAAGCGAGTTTGTCCGTGGCGAACTGTCAGTACTGGTCTAACTGCAGGCCTATGAGGTAAGAGATTTACCTCTCTGAGTCTGTTCCTCACTGTCCTGCCCGACACACGTCTTAAACCTGGAATGTTGCAGGCAGTCCATGTTGCCTGGAGAAACCTGTTACGAAAGTGCATGAGGTGGATGTAGCAGTCTTGTGCAAGGGTGGTAACTCGTGGTCTGCCGCTTCTATGGCGGTCAGCAACGGAACCATTTTGGTTAAAACGACTTTGAAGGCATGATACTGTGTTTCTGTGAACATTAAAATGTTGAGATATTGCTGCTACTGTTGATCCA
This sequence comes from Achatina immaculata, assembly GCA_009760885.1. NCBI lineage: Eukaryota > Metazoa > Mollusca > Gastropoda > Stylommatophora > Achatinidae > Lissachatina > Lissachatina immaculata. The sequence goes on from CM019693.1 coordinate 8,515,408, forward strand.
ACAATTAGCATCCCAACATCTATTTCTCGCTGAAGTTTGTTCAATCTTGGCATGATGAAAAAAAAGATGTTTATGTTGGAATTCCACTATTCCTTTCTTCAACGATTACATGAAGAGATCTATGAGAACAGAATTACACACTTACCCTCATTTTATCCGTGGTCAGTAACCAATCATGGATCACTGCACATGATTTCACCGGAGCTGTGATTATCTCCCAATGAATAGTGCGATCAACTTCGTGCAGCGCGGGGAAGTGGAAAACACTCAGACAAAACTTCGTGCCAAATTTGATTTAATTTCACTCATGACATCGTGACTGGTGCGCTTGACACCACTGCAAACTTACTTTTTTCAATGAGTCCGAACTCCCTGTAACTATGAGCTTTTGTTCTTTGCAGCCGATGCTGTAGAGATGTTGAGGCACAGCATCGTATCGGCGTGGGAGCGGGTTATGGCAACTATTTTTCAGTTCAGGAGTACAGCTAAAAAGCAGGGGGGGGTGTGCAATGCTTCTTTAACAGACTCCACCACCATGGGGACTATGGCGATCCCTGCCCCTTTATCCACGCTAGGCCTGTTACTGGAGGTACCACGGAGAAGTTGGACAGGGTCTTGGTCAGCTATGGTTCGTTAACCCTGACGCTAGCATATCAGCCGTGGGTCGCTGATTGCCTCATTGGCAATCATTAGTCTATAAAAATATATGTCTACTAGCGGCCATTTAAAACTTTCGTTTTTCAAACAAGTTGTTTGTCTGGGAAAATATGAAAATGAAATCCCTAAGAAGAAAAGATAATCAACATTGTTTGGACATGTCGTAAGATGGAAGAAGTTTTAGAACTTGACAATCAGTGGAAAACTGAATGGAAAAAGCAGGAGATGAAACTGAAAGAAAAATATCTGATCAAGCTGAGTGGATGGCACAATATAACATTCTTTCTTCTTCTCTTGACGCTCGAGTGCCTGTGGTATCTAACACTTTGAAAGCCACTGCAGACAACACAGTGGCAAATCCTGTGGTCTGTACGTTATACACTGGCTAGATGAGCACACATAGCATCAAGCAAACATAACCCAGGAGAAAGACAATTAGTAGACAATTCTGTTAATACAACAGCTGAACTAATACGACAGCTGAACTAATACGACAGTTAAACTAATACGACAGTTGAACTAATACGACAGTTAAACTAATACGACAGTTGAACTAATACGACAGTTAAACTAATACGACAGTTGAACTAATACGACAGTTGAACTAATACGACAGTTAAACTAATACGACAGTTGAACTAATACGACAGTTGAACTAATACGACAGTTAAACTAATACGACAGTTAAACTAATACGACAATTGAACTAATACGACAGTTGAACTAATACGACAGTTGAACTAATACGACAGTTAAACTAATACGACAGTTGAACTAATACGACAGTTAAACTAATACGACAGTTAAACTAATACGACAATTGAACTAATACGACAGTTGAACTAATACGACAGTTGAACTAATACGACAGTTGAACTAATACGACAGTTGAACTAATACGACAGTTGAACTAATACGACAGTTAAACTAATACGACAATTGAACTAATACGACAGTTAAACTAATACGACAGTTGAACTAATACGACAGTTGAACTAATACGACAGTTAAACTAATACGACAGTTAAACTAATACGACAGTTGAACTAATACGACAGTTAAACTAATACGACAGTTGAACTAATACGACAGTTAAACTAATACGACAGTTAAACTAATACGACAATTGAACTAATACGACAGTTGAACTAATACGACAGTTAAACTAATACGACAGTTAAACTAATACGACAGTTAAACTAATACGACAGTTAAACTAATACGACAGTTAAACTAATACGACAGTTAAACTAATACGACAGTTGAACTAATACGACAGTTAAACTAATACGACAGTTGAACTAATACGACAGTTAAACTAATACGACAGTTGAACTAATACGACAGTTAAACTAATACGACAGTTGAACTAATACGACAGTTAAACTAATACGACAGTTAAACTAATACGACAGTTAAACTAATACGACAGTTGAACTAATACGACAGTTGAACTAATACGACAGTTAAACTAATACGACAGTTAAACTAATACGACAGTTGAACTAATACGACAGTTGAACTAATACGACAGTTGAACTGCAACATTTAGTAAGATGAGTCCTTGATATGAACATCGACGCTGAACTGCAAACATCCAATGCACGTACACCAGATGGTTATCCGGGCAGCATGGTTAGAAAACCACAGTGTCATAGGAACTGGTTAAACGAATGATCTAAGGTTCTATCTAAGCAAATCTAGCAAAATCCATCAGTTACTAAGACGGGAACTATAGTTATAACTAATAATCATCTATTCTAAGGAAAGTTGTTCTCAGAAATCCATCTGCTGCCGGACACTTCCATAACGGTCTTTTCTTTCTTCCCTATAATAGTCATCACTTCCACAACGGTCTTTTCTTTCTTCCCTATATCAGTCATCACTATTCAAGGAATCAGGTACCCCCACATGAAACGCTTAATTCTAACATAACAGGACAAGAAATTCAGATCGATCTGATTGGAAATTCCAAGACAAGGGAAAACTAGATTGTCAAGAGCTGTCGGCGCCCCATATAGTTAAATAACGTTTATAAGCACATATTTCCTGAGGAGTTATCATCAGAAGTTGTCCCGTGATTGTAAGTGCCCTCTTGTGACCTCAGTTTAAGTTACCACAACTGAAGTTGTCGCGAGATCAGTAGCTCACTGTGTTTTATCACGTTTTCTACCCATATTATATAAGACGTTTTAAATTCATTTTTGGGCCTTTTTATGTAATAAATAATGTTCTAACACAAAAATAGCCTCTTACAGTTCTAGGAACCACTGACAACAATTATTGAGGAAAGACGCTGGCGATGGTTGGGACATGTGCTCCGAATGACTGACAACTCACTATCAAAAATAGCACTAAGATGGACACCACAGGGGAGCAGAAGTAAGGGTAGACCAAAAGAGACATGGAGAAGAACAACAGAAAGGATGTTGAGCAATAGAGGGCTCACCTGGGCAAGAGCAGAAAAAAAGGCGAAGGACAGGCATTTGTGGAAAACCCTTGTGGAAGCCCCATGTGCCCTGGGCACTTAAGGTTCAGAGAGAGAGAGAGAGAGAGAGTTCTAGGAGACTGTTTAATTTTTTGTTTTCCTTTTCGAAAACAATCAAAGTGTTTGATATTAGAAGATGGATTTCAATTTGTTTATGTGGCTTTCAATGTACAGTAGGCTTTCGACTAAAGGTCTCATTGGAAAAACTGGAAGGAGATGAGAGTTTTGAACATCTTGGATCATTATTAACTAATAATGGAGACACAATGAGGGGAACGAACGAACGAATATACTTTATTTTCAAAGGGTTAAGAATAAGGCACGCAGGCCCGTCTAACATTCTGTCCTTCATCCTACAGCTTTCTCTCAGTCACAATCAGTCAGCATTTGTTAATGAGTTAAAAGAAGGACATCTGTCGCTCTTCAAAAAATTAAAACAACTAAAGAAGCCGTGGAGAGGATCAGATAGAACTACAAAAATAAGATTTTTAAGGGCATGCATCTTTCCATGGCAAAGCTGTGAGACCTGGACACTTAACAAACAGCCGAGAAACACATAAATGCCTTTGAATGTAAATGCTACAGAAGAGTTCTTCAAATATCATGGACAAATATATCAATAATACAAGAACTTAATATTCAAGAAGGTTGGCTAGTAAGGATGATTAAACAAAGAAAACTTAAATATTTTGGACATATTAAACATCATGAGAATTTAGAAAAGACCGCCTTGGAAGGGTACATAATGGGAAAAAGAAAGAGCGGAAGACCAAGACGAAGATGGATGCAAGACATCGTTGATGATCTGCAAATGGGTGCATCAGCAGCAGGCCATCTTGCTGACAACCGAGAGACTACACAAGTGCTGACCGGGAGCCAAAGTTCTGCAAGGGATATGTATGAGGGGTGATTGATAAGTTCTCGGCTTAAGGTAGAACGGATTATTTATGGACAACTTTTTTGGGTTATTTCTCAACATAGTTCCCTTGCAAGTTTATGCACTTAGTCAAGCGATCCTGGAGTATACGGATCCCTTCTTTGTAAAAGTCAGCATCTTGTGCCAGTAGAAAGTGTTCTACATCATGAATGACGTCATCATCTGAAGCAAATTTGCGAACACTGAGCTCCTTTGGTAAACATGTAATAGTCCGAAGGGGCCAAATCTGCGGAATAAGGAGGATGTTCAAGAAACTGTAAGCCGCATTCATGAATGGCAGCCATTGCCACTGCCGACGTGTGAACTGGAGCATTGTCTTGATGAAAGATGAGACTCCTCTCGTCAATTTCCCTCGACGCTTTTACTTCAATCTGACCCGCAGTTGCTTCACAAGATTAGCGTAATAGGCCCCGGTGACCGTTCTGCCCTTTTGAAGATAGTCTACTAATAGCACACCTTCTGACTCCCAAAAGATGGAAGTCATCACTTTGCCTGCAGATAGAACCACCCTTGCTTTCTTTGGAGGTGGGGATCCATGATGTTTCCAGTGCTTTTACTGTTCTTTGGTTTGTGGTTGAAAATGAAGAACCCAAGTCTCATCCATAGTCACAAATTGCTGAAGAAACTTTTCAGGATCTGCAGAAAAATGACCAAGATTGTCTCTTCACATGTTGAGACTCTGTCGTTTGTGATCAGCTCCAAGAAGTTTCGGGACCCATTGAGCAGAGACCTTTGTCATTTGAAGATCATTGTGAATAATGGTATGAATACGTTCCTGTGAGATGCCCAACTCAGTAGCAATTTACTGCTTAGTTAGTTGTTGATCCTCCATTATCATGTCATGGATTCTGCCGGTGATTTCATCGGTGGTTACCGTTCTTTGTCTTCCTGGACGGGGATCATCTTCCAGACTCTCTCTTCCATGTTTGAATTGAACTGCCATTTCTTCACTGCGCTGTAAGAAGGGGCAGTCTCCCCTAGAGTCTCTACCATATCCTTATGGATCTCATTCAGTGGTAAGCCCTTGATGCAGAGGTAGCGAATGACTGCTTGATGAGAAATTTTAGCCATTTTCTCAATTTCTGCCACCCCTTACCACTTCAGTAGCCTGTTAAAAAAAATTGGTTCCGTTAATTTCCTGAAACTTGGTGTTTAATCTTACATTAACCTGATCTACAAATGCACCTAATATCAATTGTGTATTTCAAGTATTTGTACCTTATGCCGAGAACTTATCAATCACCCCCAGTAAATGACTTCCTCATTTGGAAGTGATTTTTAAACTATTGCACTCATTCGACATTGATTTTAAACTGTTTTACTTATTCGACAATGATTTTAAACTACTGTACCCATTCGACAATGATTTTAAAATATTTTACTCATTCGGTAGTGACTGTTAATCTTTTGTATTCTGTACTACTGTACTCATTCGGCTATCATACGTGGACCTTGTGTAAACAACAAGGGATACGTGTTTGTGCTTGCTGTGTAAGTCGTTTGTGCTTACTGCGTAAGTCGTTCTCTCCGCAGTCTTATGTCGTTTTAGCGTATATTTATAGGAGAGCGGAGAGTGTATCTTTAACAGAGCATGAAACGCGGAAGGAAGTAGTATTTGAGCGGAAAATAGAGGCTGCAGATTAAATCACATGATGACAGCTACAGTATCAGTCAGATTAAATCACATGATGAAAGTTACACTATCAGACAGATTAAATCACGTGATGAAAGTTACATTATCATTCAGATTAAATCACATGATGATAGCTACAGTAGCAGACAGATTAAATCACGTGATGAAAGTTACATTATCATTCAGATTAAATCACGCGATGAAAGTTACACTATCAGTCAGATTAAATCACATGATGAATGTTACACTATCAGTCAGATTAAATCACGTGATGGAAGTTGAAATAATTCGGGACTGGTTTCGAATGTAATGTTCCGTCCTGTCCTACTCTCCCCTGTAATGTTCCGTCCTGTCCTCCTCTTCCATGTAATGTTCCGTCCTGTCCTACTCTCCCATGTAATGTTCCGTCCTGTCCTACTCTCCCATGTAATGTTCCGTCCTGTCCTCCTCTCCCATGTAATGTTCCGTCCTGTCCTACTCTCCCATGTAATGTTCCGTCCTGTCCTACTCTCCCATGTAATGTTCCGTCCTGTCCTACTCTCCCATGTAATGTTCCGTCCTGTCCTCCTCTCCCATGTAATGTTCCGTCCTGTCCTACTCTCCAGTGTAATGTTTCGTCCTGTCCTACTCTCCCATGTAATGTTCCGTCCTATCCTGTTATCCTAAGTAATGTTCCGTCCTGTCCTACTCTCCCATGTAATTTTCCGTCCTGTCATACTATCCCATGTAATGTTCCGTCCTGTCCTACTCTCCCATGTAATGTTGCGTCCTATCCTGTTATTCTAAGTAATGTTCCGTCCTGTCCTGCTCTCCCATGTAATTTTCCGTCCTGTCTTACTCTCCCATGTAATGTCCCGTCCTATCCTGTTATCCTACCTAATATTCCGTCCTGTCCTGCTCTCCCATGTAATTTTCCGTCCTGTCCTGTTCTCCCATGTAATGTTTCGACCTATCCTATTCTATCATGTAATGTTCCGTCATAACCTGTTATCCTAAGTAATATTCCGCCCTGTCCTGTTATCCTAAGTAATATTCCGTCCTGTCCTGTTATCCTAAGTAATATTCCGTCCTGTCCTGTTATCCTAAGTAATATTCCGTCCTGTCCTGTTATCCTAAGCAATATTCCGTCCTGTCCTGTTCTCCCATGAAGTGTTTGATCATGTAATTTTCCGCCCTGTACTGATCGACCGTGCAGTATACTCGCATGTTTCGTCCTGTACTGTTTCTCCTTATAATGCTCCGTCATTCTTCTGTTCCACGATATAATGTTCCATCCTGTTCCGCTCCATCATGCGTTGGTCCATTATGTCCTGCTGCACAATGCTATGTTCAGTTATGTACTGTTCCATTATGTCTTCTTCTTCTTCTTCTTCTTCGTTCACTTCTACCACCAAAAAGCGCACTGTGAACCTACTGAATTCACGCATGTGGTCCTCGTTAGGTCCCGTGGTCCCCTGTGTGGTCCAAAATAGACCACACGAGTTCCACGAAAGGACCACAAGGGGTTCAGAGTATCACAGTGCTTTAGCCTGTATTCTTGGTGGGTCTCGGAAGCGGGATTGCGTGACACCGTGGTTTTCATTGCACCAGTTTGGTCTAGGGTTGGACTTTCTCACCGGAAGACCTCGACGTGTTTGGAATATCAGTGCATCCCCGCTGGGTGAGAGGCGTTAGCCCACCCAGGCCAGAGTTGGACTTTCTCACCGGAAAACCTCGACGTGTTTTGAGATACCCGTGTATCACCGCCGGGTGAGAGGTGGTTGCCCATCCAGTCCAGGGTTGGACTTTCTCACCGGAAGACCTCAGCGTGATTAGGATACGCAGACATCCCCGCCGGGTGAGAGGTGGTTGCCTATCTAGACTTCCCTGGTCCAGTGTCTCCGACTTCAGCATTTTGCGGTCGTGGCCGCTACCCTTCCTAGTTGTGGCCAGGATGGAGCTTTTGTCCAGGAGGACGAATCCTCGCCACTAGTGACTTCTACCCCTGGGTTGAGCCGGTTTAGGCATTATTCCAGTATGGGCGTGTTTGGGACGGGACCGACCTCTAGGGCAGAGGTACTGTGACATTCATAGCCTTCAAGATTCACCCCTGGTATGAGCCGGTTTAGGCAAAATTCACCAGTATGGGTGTTTATCAGGCGTTACCGACCTCTAGAGCGGAGGTGGCATGACATGTCTAGCCATCGAGTTCCACCTCTGGTGTGTGCCGGTTTAGGCATATTTCACCAGTGTAGGTGTATTTCGGACGTAGGCGGCCTCTAGAGCAGAGGTGCCGTGGTATAGCTCTCGTAGCGATATTACTGGACACAGACTTCACTTTCCACCACCTTTTCCCATCGGCGCCGCACAGCAACCTTTATTTCCGCATTTACTTCCTTAACCGGGAGGAGCTTCACTCCACGCGCGGCATTTGAAAAGTCAAGCCAGCAGTGACTTAACCTCTGGGACAAGCCGGTTCATGCATTTCACCCGATATGACTGCACTCAGGACGTGGCCGACCTCCAGACCAGAGGTGCCGTGATTTGACTGTTTGCTTCGCTTTATTCTTTCAACCACCTTTTCCGCAGTGATGCTGCGCGGCAACCTCATTTGCAAATTTCTTCTTTGGCCGGGAAGAGCACCGCTCCACGCACGGCAGCTGAAGATCTCGCCAACAGCGGCAGATGAGCTACCAAACGTGACACTCATCTACCCTAAGTAACTGGTTTTCAGGCGCCAGATATTCGCCCTCGCCCCTTCTCCTGTCAGTTTAAACAGTTCTGCCACGGGAAGGCCAGGAGCTGGACTTGACTGCCAGAGGCTGTTTGTGGCGCGTTTGCAGTCCTTAGAACCTTCCATTATGTAATGTTCAATTATCTTCCACCAAGTAATTTTCAACTATATACTATTTCGCCATGCAATGTTCAGTTATGTACTGTTCCACCAACTAACGCTCAGTTATGTTCTGTTCCACCAAGTAATGTTCAGTTATGTAACTGATCTTCTAGCTGTTCCTTGTGCTTTACTTTTAAAATAATCTTCTTCCAGTTCTGATATTATTCACAAATAACTCGATTCCCTCCCTTAACATAGACACGATTCCCGTGATTATTTCCCCCTTGACGAACCCAGCGGGACTATTTGGTCGTGGCTATTCGGATGAATTTGATTCTATTCTGAAAGATTGTGGGACACTTTCATTTACCCACGTTCTCGGGTGATAAAAGACTTGGTCATGCGGCCATGGAGAAAGTTCTCTGAGCAAACAGACCGCTAATGAAAGAGGGATTCTGGTCAGATAAATGAGTAGGTTTGTGTATGGCTAGATCACAGAATTGTGTGCAAAATCACGCTGGATGTAAAGGCTGGATGTGTGCATCAAGTTTTACTTTGGTCATGACAGGATGAGATCGACCGGGAGTTGATATGATGAATCTATGACCAGGCTGATCTATCTTGACAGAAAGAAAAACTCACATTATACCACGTGTCGAGTGGGTCACCATGGTAACGTAGACACTGGTAGCGATGGGCTTAATACTTTAAGACTGAATACAAATCATGTCAGGGAACTGGAGGTGGATTGGTCACACTCTGAGGAAACCTGACACCAGCATAGCAAGACAGGCACTGGCATGGTATCCTCAAGGAAATAGAAAACGAGGAAGACCTAGACTTACTTGGAGAAGAGAAATTATGACTGTACTCAGAGACAAGGGATGCACATGGAAGGAAGCAGAGAATAATTCCAAGAACAGGGATGACTGGAGAGGCCTGTGATTTCAAGGGAGTGAAAGGCGATGATGATGATGATGATGATGATGATGATGATGATGATGACGATGATGATGATGGATACTGATAAGATGGTTTCTTAATTTAAAACTTTCGTGGATATTGGTAAGATGGGTTTAATAATGATAGACAATAAAAGATATATGTAAAGAAGATAGTTTTGGTGGGTTGTACGATCACTGTTGACAATATAAATTGGAGTTGACTTGTCTGTTGTTTGCACCACCAAAATGGTGTTGTGGTATTTTTAGTATAGCTCCGTGTTAGACTTCAGCGTTTCAACGTGTTGTTCTTTATGCTGATGGTTGTAGAGTGTCTTGAACGTGTTGTTCTTTATGCTGATGGTTGTAGAGTGTCTTGAACGTGTTGTTCTTTATGCTGATGGTTGTAGAGTGTCTTGAACGTGTTGTTCTTTATGCTGATGGTTGTAAAATGCCTTGAACGTGTTTTTCTTTATGCTGATGGTTGTATAGTGTCTTGAATGTGTTTTTCTTTATGCTGATGGTTGTATAGTGTCTTGAATGTGTTTTTCTTTATGCTGATGGTTGTAAAGTGTCTTGAACGTGTTGTTCTTTATGCTGATGGTTGTGGAGTGTCTTGAACGTGTTGTTCTTTATGCTGATGGTTGTGGAGTGTCTTGAACATTTTGGAGAACTTCCATGACATTATGAAGTTGTTGCACTTTCCTAACTTCGTTACATTGATATGCTCTGTGAAACCTCATCTAACCCATGACCACTAAGTGGAGTTCATACACGGCTTGTGAACTTACATCTTACATTTTACATCCTTCCCGTTCCGTTAAACCTCACATAGGACTCGCATAATTGTTTGCCCAGTTTTTCTGTTTTCGACGAGTTTTACAACTTATTCAAGGGATGTTATGCTCACTAAACTGGCTTGTCTTAACAATATTAACAATGTCCTCTTTAGAGTTTCACATGGTCTGGCTCTTTTTCTTTGGCCTGTTCTGTTCCACTTGATAGTTTGTTTTGGGATTCTCTAATCTATCTTCTTATCACGTGACCAACATATGTCCATCTTCTTTTTTTCTGATCACACATGAGACAGGTTGTTGTTTGCTCATTATCGTATCTCTGTGTTGTTCTTAAATTTATTCCACTTTATACCAAGTATTCTCCTTAGGCATTTGTTTTCAAAAGAGTCTAATTTCTTGTCTATTTCTTTAGTTGTTTTCCAGCTTTCGCATGCATAAATGAGGGTGGATATTACATTTGAATTGAACAATCTTAACATGGTTTTTGGGCTTACAACTTTTGAATGCCATATGTTCTCAAGATTTATGAAGGACAATGCTGCTTTTGCAATTCTAATTCTAACTTCTTTTCTTGTGTCACCATCCTGGTCTATGTATCTGCCGAGGTATACAAATTGGTTTACATCATCATCAACAGCTGCTTCTAATACGTATATTTTTTCTTCTTAATTAATGAGAAATTTCATAATTTGTATTTTGTCTTTGTTAATATCGAGACCTATTTTGCTAGCCAAGGAAGACAAGGAATCTGTTTTTTCCTGCATCGATTTCACATTGTCACTGATAAGAGTTAAGTCATCTGAAAAATCAAGATCTTCTATTTGGGTTCCATGTACTCAATCAATGCCTGTTTTACCAGTACAGCATCTTTTCATTATAAAGCCTATGGCAATTCCAAAAAGCAATGGAGATAATATACATCCTTGTTTCACGCCTGTTTCATTCTGAAACAATTCGCTCATTCCTTCTTCTGTCTTGACTGCACAAACATATCCGTTGCAGAGATCTCTAATGATGTTGACAATTTTAGATGGTATTTCATAAAGTCTTAAAATTCTATACAATGAATCTCTGTGTATGCTATCAAATGCCTTTTTAAAAGTCTATAAAGTTTAGTATTAACAGTTTCTGCTTTTCAATATGTTCTTCTAATATCATTCTTAGAGTAAAGATCTGGTCGAGACAGCTTCTCCCTGTTTCGAAATCCTGCCTGTTCTTCTCTCATTGCAGTATCCACTACATCCTTAATTCAATTCGATATCACTTTACAAGACACCTCTGACACAACTGATAGTAAGCTTACACTTTAATATGTGAACTACAGTATATAAATAAAATTAATTGATCATTCCAAGTCCACAGCTGCGACACAAAACATAAGTCAACAATCGCCCAACTCCGGACGTTACAACTGAGCAGATTTATTGATGAAACCACGTTTGTTGGTGGATGTTGCCAAATGGAAGTGGCGTGAAAAGACTGATGGAATTCACAAATACACGAAATAATGTCAGGGCGACCTGACATCGCCATGGGACGACCTCTCACACAGCAAGGATGTTGAAGGACATTTTTGCTTCTTACAACAAACAATACCGCATACTCTCTCAAAAACTGAATCACGAAGAAACTGTCCCAAAAAGGACACCTTTAGCCAATACTAAGCATTCCTACAAAGGACAGGCTACAATCTACATTCTGCTATTTCGACAGCTCAACTAAAATACTTACCTTGAAGAAAAACTTGCGTGCCTACATTTCTGGAACTTTCTTTCTTTCTTGCCCGTTCCAACCGTTAATCTTTTCTCGTCTGCCTATTTTCTGTGCATCTCTTTCAAATTCGTTCACTATGAGTGCAAATACGTGCGAGCTTTACAACAGATTTTTCCCGCTGCGCACGCCTATGGGTATCCAAAATTAACACTCTGCAGGGGAGACTACTATTTTTTCCTATCCAACCCAATTACCTATCCTATTTTACACTTGTATTACATGTGTAGCAACCAGTTCATTGTTGCTGCTTAAGATAGTAATATTTTCATATTTGTCTGTTATTTATTCAGGCAGGCAGACAGACAGATAGACAGACAGATAGGAATAGTACTGTGGCCGAGAGATAGACATGAAGCAGTCACGAGCTGTAGTAACAGAACCTGGACATGTCTCTGATATAAAACAGACAGCCATTTGATTGAATTTGCAGCCTGGACATTACTCAACATGATGATGGGACCTGATAAGATAAAATGAACAGATCCTGAAACAGTAAAAGATGATTTTTTTAATATCCAAGATGTATCACATCTTATGTCACAGTTACAAAATTAACTATAGAAAGAAAAGTGATATTCACGGCGTGAGCACCGTGGCGTGATTTTCTGGGGGAGAAGATGCGAGATATTACTGAAAATTGTCTACATTTTTTTTTCATTAAATTTCTAGTATCATTTACTTTTTTGATTATTTCGTTAACGGAGAAAAGGAGAAGTATATCTGACAAGTACGCAAATTGCTAGTTCATCATTAGCACTGATATCAATACGCTGGATGCACTACTTTCTAGATGGATGTTACAAATTAGTTCCTTCTGACATGATCTCATTTTTTTCCGTGTCTTTTCTATACGAGCTAAAATTTCCGCATCAACGAGCGCTCAGTCGTTGGTTCTTCGGAAATGTTTTCATAGAAGTCAGAGCTTTCCTATATCTACTTGGCCATCTGTTCCAATTTACTATCACGAACGGGTGTCGCAAGCAGCATAGACACTCCAAGCGCATGCGCCAACGTCCATGGTAAGTTTCCTAGAATTCTTGCTTGGGGTAGTGGCTGTCTGGCCTTCTCTTTCAGAGGTTTCCAACTGCCGAGGGGATTTTTAACGTGCGGGGACAATGTGGGGACAATATGCGGGGACATTTAATGACACCACCTAGAGACCAGGGGAATATATTGCTGGAGAATTTTCCAGAGAAAAACCACTACTACTTCCGGTGGAATTTCAATCCAATACCTCCAACACTCGTGGAGCCATGAGGTAAGAAATGAAACAGGAAACTGACTGGGTTCTTTGTTTACCTGGGAGCTTTTCCGTGTCGTTACACTCAAGACACAGATTTTGTTTTACTCTGAGCTGCTATCTGCGTCACAGGACACAAGATTCAGATTTTGTTTTGATTTGAGATGAATATTACTCTTTTTTTTTCAGTCTTCTTTGCTTCATTCTTTGTATTTCGTATCACTGAATATTACTCTTTTTTCAGTCTTATCTGCTTCATTCTTTGTATTTCTCATCACTGAATATTACTTTTTTTCAGTCTTATCTGCTTCATTCTTTGCATTTCTCATCATTGAATATTACTCTTTTTTTCAGTCTTCTTTGCTCATTTTAAAAAAATATTTCTTATCACTGAATATTACTCTTTTTTCAGTCTTCTTTGCTTCATTTTTTTATATTTCTTATCACTGAATATTACTCTTTTTTTCAGTCTTATTTCCTTCATTTTTTAATATTTATTCACACACTTACGGCGTTCTTCTTTCATTTGCTTTTGTCAGGAGTTCTTTTTTCACGGGTCGTCTGGATTTCTCCCAGCTTCTAGAAGTCTTCCTTTAACGATCGAAAAACTGACCTCTGTTCCTTTCTCTCTTAAATCTCTGTTCAAAGCGTTACTTGTCTTATGAGGGTCTGTTTTAGGCTTTCACGAAGTAAAAACATAACAAATCTAGGCCTTGTTTTCCTTTTAAGGCCAGAACTGTCTTAACGAATTGGAGAACAGAATCTAGTCTCTAACTTGAAAGGCAAGGTTAACAGTGGCAAGGTTAACAGTGACAAGGTTAATAGTGGCAAGGTTAATAGTGGCAAGGCTGACAGTGACAAGGTTAACAGCGGCAAGGTTAACAGTGACAAGGCTAACAGTGGCAAGGTTAACAGTGACAAGGTTAATAGTGGCAAGGTTAATAGTGGCAAGGTTAATAGTGGCAGGGTTAACAGTGGCAAGGTTAACAGTGACAGGGTTAACAGTGACAAGGTTAACAGCGGCAAGGCTGACAGTGACAAGGTTAACAGTGGCAAGGTTAACAGTGACAAGGTTAATAGTGGCAAGGTTAATAGTGGCAAGGTTAACAGTGACAGGGCTAACAGTAGCAAGGTTAACAGTGACAAGGTTAACAGTGGCAAGGTTAACAGCGGCATGGCTGACAGTGGCAAGGTTAACAGTGGCAAGGCTGACAGTGACAAGGTTAATAGTGGCAAGGTTAATAGTGGCAAGGCTGACAGTGACAAGGTTAACAGCGGCAAAGCTGACAGTGACAAGGTTAACAGTGGCAAGGCTGACAGTGACAAGGTTAACAGCGGCAAGGCTGACAGTGACAAGGTTAACAGCGGCAAGGCTAACAGTGACAAGGCTGGCAGTGGCAAGGTTAACAGTGACAATGTTAACAGCGGCAAGGCTTACAGTGACAAGGTTAACAGCGGCAAGGCTAACAGTGACAAGGTTAACAGTGGCAAGACTGACAGTGACAAGGCTGGCAGTGGCAAGGTTAACAGTGACAAGGTTAACAGCGGCAAGGCTGACAGTGACAAGGTTAACAGCGGCAAGGCTGACAGTGCCAAGGTTAACAGCGGCAAGGCTGACAGTGACAAGGTTAACAGCGGCAAGGCTAACAGTGACAAGGCTGGCAGTGGCAAGGTTAACAGTGACAAGGTTAACAGCGGCAAGGCTGACAGTGACAAGGTTAACAGCGGCAAGGCTAACAGTGACAAGGTTAACAGTGGCAAGACTGACAGTGACAAGGCTGGCAGTTGCAAGGTTAACAGTGACAAGGCTAACAGCGGCAAGGCTGACAGTGACAAGGTTAACAGCGGCAAGGCTAACAGTGACAAGGTTGGCAGTGGCAAGGTTAACAGTGACAAGGTTAATAGCGGCAAGGCTGACAGTGACAAGGTTAACAGCTTCAAGGCTGACAGTGGCAAGGTTAACAGTGACAAGGTTAACAATGACAAGGTTAACAGTGGCAAGGTTAACAGTGGCAAGGTTAACAGTGGCAAGGTTAACAGTGGCAAGGCTAACAGTGACAAGGTTAACAGTGGCAAGGCTAACAGTGGCAAGATTAACAGTGACAAGGCTAACAATGGCAAGGTTAACAGTGGCAAGGTTAACAGTGACAAGATTAACAGTGACAAGGTTAACAGTGGCAAGGTTAACAGTAGAAATGTTAACAGTGGAAATGTTAACAGTGGCAAGGTTAACAGTGGAAATGTTAACAGTGGCAAGGTTAACAGTGACAAGGCTGACAGAGGCAAGGCTAACAGTGGCAAGGCTGACAGTGACAAGGCTAACAGTGGCAAGGTTAACAGTGGCAAGGTTAACAGTGGCAAGGCTAACAGTGGCAATGCTGACAGTGGCAAGGTTAACAGTGGCAAGGTTAACAGTGGCAAGGTTAACAGTGGCAAGACTGACAGTGACAAGGCAAACAGTGGTAAGGCTGACAGTGGCAAGGCTAACAATGGCAAGGTTAACAGTGGCAAGGTTAACAGTGGCAAGGCTAACAGTGGCAATGCTGACAGTGGCAAGGTTAACAGTGGCAAGGTTAACAGTGGCAAGGTTAACAGTGGCAAGACTGACAGTGACAAGGCAAACAGTGGTAAGGCTGACAGTGGCAAGGCTAACAATGGCAAGGTTAACAGTGGCAAGGTTAACAGTGGCAAGGCTGACAGTGGCAAGACTGACAGTGACAAGGCTAACAGTGGTAAGGCTGACAGTGGCAAGGCTAACAATGGCAAGGTTAACAGTGGCAAGGCTGACAGTGGCAAGGCTGACAGTGGCAAGGTTAACAGTGGCAAGGTTAACAGTGGCAAGGCTGACAGTGGCAAGGTTAACAGTGGCAAGGTTAACAGTGGCAAGGCTGACAGTGGCAAGGCTGACAGTGGCAAGGTTAACAGTGGCAAGGCTAACATTGGCAAGGTTAACAGTGGCAAGGTTAACATTGGCAAGGTTAACAGTGGCAAGGCTAACAGTTGCACGGTTAACAGTGGCAAGGTTAACAGTGGCAAGGCTGACAGTGGCAAAATTAACAGTGGCAAGGTTAACAGTGGCAAGGTTAACAGTGGCAAGGCTGACAGTGGCAAGGTTAACAGTGGCAAGGCTGACATTGGCAAGGCTGACAGTGACAAGGCTGACAGTGACAAGGCTGACAGTGGCAGGGTTAACAGTGGCAAGGCTGACAGTGGCAAGGCTAACAGTGACAAGACTAACAGTGACAAGGCTGACAGTGACAAGGCTGACAGTGGCAAGGCTGACAGTGACAAGGTTAACAGTGACAAGGCTAACAGTGACAAGGCTGACAGTGACAAGTCTGACAGTGACAAGTCTAACAGTGGCAAGACTGACAGTGACAAGATTAACAGTGGCAAGACTGACAGTGACAAGGCTAACAGTGACAAGGCTAACAGTGACAAGGCTGACAGTGACAAGGCTGACAGTGACAAGGCTGACAGTGACAAGGCTAACAGTGACAAGGCTGACAGTGACAAGTCTAACAGTGGCAAGACTGACAGTGACAAGGCTAACAGTGGCAAGACTGACAGTGACAAGGCTAACAGTGACAAGGTTAACAGTGACAAGGCTGACAGTGACAAGGCTGACAGTGACAAGGCTAACAGTGGCAAGACTGACAGTGACAAGGCTGACAGTGACAAGGTTAACAGTGGCAAGACTGACAGTGACAAGGCTGACAGTGACAAGGCTAACAGTGGCAAGACTGACAGTGACAAGGCTGACAGTGACAAGGCTAACAGTGGCAAGACTGACAGTGACAAGGCTGACAGTGACAAGGCTAACAGTGACAAGGCTGACAGTGACAAGGCTGACAGTGACAAGGCTAACAGTGGCAAGACTGACAGTGACAAGGCTAACAGTGGCAAGACTGACAGTGACAAGGCTAACAGTGGCAAGACTGACAGTGACAAGGCTAACAGTGGCAAGACTGACAGTGACAAGGCTAACAGTGGCAAGACTGATAGTGACAAGGCTAACAGTGGCAAGGTTAACAGTGGCAACAACTGCAAAGAAAACTAAATTGATGACAACCGACAAAACAAATAAAGCAGCTGAAATATGTATCAATGAGGAAAAACTGGAAGAAGTGGAGAGTTCTGAATATCTTTTATCACTACTAACTAATAATAGAGATACAATGAGGGAAATTAAAAGGAGGACATCTGTCGCTCTTCAGAAAGTAAAACAAATAAATAATCTGTGGAGAGGAGCGACAGAACCACAAAAATAAGATTTGTAAGGGCATGCATCTTTCCCATCGCAACATATGCCTGTGAGACCTGGACACTTAACAAAACAGCTGAGAAACACATAAATGCCTTTGAATGTAAATGCTACAGAAGAGTTCTTCAAATATGGACACAAAAAAGAACAAATACATATATATTACAAGAACTTAATATTGAAGAAGGCTGGCTAGTAAAGAGGATTAAAGAGAGAAAACTTAAATATTTTGGACACATTAAACGTCATGATAATCTAGAGAAGACCGTCTTGGAGGGGTACATAATGGGAAAAAGAAAGAGAGGAAGATCAAGGCGAAGATGGCTGCAAGACATCGTTGATGGTCTGCAAATGTATGCATCAGCAGCAGGCCATCTTGCTCACAACCGAGAGGCCTACAGGAGAGCTGTTAGGGAGGCAAAGTTCCGCAAGGAACATGCAAATGAATGAATGAATGAATACTGCATGTTTGTCATCTATAAGCTTTACTGCTCGTTTTTGAAGTGAGTAAAGTCTTTTCATGTTTGACATGGAACAACCATCCCAGACTGTGGAGCAGTAGTCCAAGTGTGTTTGTATCTGTGATATGTAGTATATTTTTCTGATGTCTATGTCAAGAAAATGTTTAATTTGAGTAAATTGGTAATCTTTTTGTGCAGTGAGTTTGGTTAGATTGTCTACACGATAATTCCAGCTGAGGTGGTGGTCAATCATGAGACCTAGAGTTTTATGTTCACTAACATTCTCTATCTGTGAAGTTCCAACATGGATCTGTAGTGTTGTTGTTGGTGAATTTGTTAATTTCTGTCTTGTTGTAATGAGCATGGATTTTGTTTTGCTGGTGTTTATGAGCTTCTGTTGTTGTTGCTCCAGTTAATTAGACTGTTTATTTCAATTTGAAGAGTTGACTCAAGGTTAATACAGTCATTGTCACTAGTGTAAACTGTACAGTCATCTGTAAAGAGGTCACAAGATGAAGTGGAAGATCATTGATGTAGATGGTAAACAGGAGAGGACCATGAACTGATCCCTGTGGAACACCATTATCAACCACAGATGAACTTGACTTAGAGTTTTTAAGGCAAACTACCTGTTGTCTGTTGGAAAGAAAAGATCTAATACATTTTGTCAAGTCAGGATGTAATCTATAAGTCTCAAGCTTTCCACCTAGGAATTCATGATCAATCATGTCAAATGCTTTTTTTAAGTCAACAAAGACAGCACCACATAATTTATCATCGTTTATATTAGAAAACCAACATTCTGTCATTTTTGTGAGAGCTGTGTGGCAGGAATGTTTCGGCCTAAAACCTGACTGACAGTCAACAATCAAATCATTTTCTTGCATGTGTTGTAAGGTTGTTTTTTGTATGTTTTTTTCTAGGGGTTTAGACAAAGTTGATAAAATGGAAATAGGTCTATAGCGTGAGGGATTTTTCTCCGAACCAGATTTAAAAAGGGGATATATTTTTATAATTTTAAAAGCCCGAGGAAAATGACAATGTGCAATGCACTGATTGTAAATGTGTGTTAGTGTATCCGTAATTACTGGGGCTAAGTAGCGTAATATCTTGTTGCTGATTTCATCAAGTCCTGCTGTGTTGTTGTTCTTTAAAGATGAAAGATAATTATAGACTTCACTAACTGACATGAGAGGAATACTGGATTGCTTTAGATTTGCACATTTGCTACCTATAAATTTTTTAATTCGCTTAAATAAAAAGTAGGGGTTGGTAGTGAAGATTTTAAGATATTGACTCTTTCTCTGAAGTGATTGCTGAACTCTTCACAAGTGGGAACATGATTATAACTCTGCAAGTCAGACTATCTTGTTTACTAGAATGTTAACTGCTTTCCAGACAGACTTACTGTGTGTGTGTGAGAGAGAGAGAGAGAGAGAGAGAGAGAAAGAGATTTTGGTTATTCTTAAAGCTTTTTCTTTACTCTATATTAAAGGATATATTTATGTGCATATTTTCTTGCAAAAGAAAAATACTTAGATTTGATTTTAAAAAATCTTTGACTATCAAGCCGTGGACATTTATAAATTCTCTCTGAAAATCAATATTTCTTATAGCTGATAAACACAAAAGAATTCAAAATGGCCAAATAATGATTATGTTCCCATTGAGGAATTCGCTGGATAATTCTAGCGATGATAAATATTCCCAATCTGGCAACGTTCCAGCGAAAAATGTCCCTGGGACGATGGAAGAAATTAACTCAGAGCGGTTAGCCGGGAAAATTTGTAGGGACAAAATTTGTGATGAAAGAACACGTGAAGTTTGCCAGTATTTCCCCAGTTTCTTCAGCACGATGCTTCCACGAGTGTTTGGTTGATTCAGCTAAGAAAAGAGAAGAGAAGATGTACATTCTGCAGGCAACTCTTCACCATGGGAAGCACACGGGTGAAAGAGTGCTTCAAAATGTATCGTCCCCAAGTTTTCCAGCGCAACTGGACGCCTTTGCGTTGGTAAATTCATTGTAAGAATTGACAGAGGACTCTTTTGACCGTTCTCAATCCAGCTTCACGCCTATTTTCTCCGCGAAGTGATCCATCAAGAACTGTGGAAATTATCAGCGAAGAAAATGATAACAAAACGGCTAGAAAAATAGGGAATTAGTAAACATAATTAACGAAGTAAAACAACTGGAAATTGTGGACAAAAACAAAGGGAAATTATGAAGTAAATGAACTAGTAATTATGAAGTAAAACAACGGAAAATCATGGAATAAAAGAAAAACAACTACAAATTATCAGTAATGCAAATAGCGGGAAATTATGGGGAAAAAGAACGGGAAATTGTGAAGTAAATAAACTAGAGGTTTGAAGTGAAACAACGGGAAATTATGGGGAAAAAAAAGAACGGGAAATTATGAAATAAATGAACTAGAAATTATGAAGTATAACAACGGAAATTCATGGAATAAAAGAAAAACAACTACAGATTATCAATAATGCAAATAAAATGATCGATTAAACAAAATCACTATTTGTGAGTAAAGGAACTGGAAATTATGACGTGAAATAACTACAAATTAACTAGTAATTCAGGTGATATGATTGAATGATGTAACCGAAATTATCGAGCAGATCAGCTGAATTTCTTATCTTATATCTTATATCCTTCCCGTGCCGTTAAACGTCACATAGGGCTCGCAAAGTAGTTCACAAATTTTTCCTGTCTTCGGCGAGTCTTTCAACCTCATCAAAGGATTTTATGCCTGTTAATTTGGCCTCTCTTAACAATGTCCTCTTTAGAGTATAACATGGTAGATCTTCTTTTCTTCGGCCTGTTGTGTTCCACTTGATAGCTTGTTTTGGGATTCTCTGATCATTTCTTCTCATCAAGTGACCAACATATGTCCATCTCCTTTTCCTGATCACCCATGAGACTGGTTGTTGTTCAGTCATCTGTCTTATCTCTGCATTGTTCTTGAATTCGTTCCACTTGATGCCGAGTATTTTCCTTAGGCATTTGTTTTCAAACGAGTCTAATTTCTTGTCTATTTCTTTATTTGTTTTCCAGCTTTCGCATGTATAAATGAGGGTGGATATTACATTTGAATTGAATAGTCTTAACTTGGTTTTTGTGCTTATAACTTTTGAATTCCATATGTTCTCAAGGTTCTTGAAGATTGATGCTGCTTTTGCAATTCTGATCCTAACTTCCTTTCTCAGCTGAATTTACCATTTTGTAAATTGCCTTTCCTGTTTTACACGAATATTTTGCCATGGGTCCTTTTTGAATAGTAGGTCAAACGAAAGGCGTGTGTGTGTGTGTGTGAGTGAATGAGAGAGGAAGAGAGAGAGAGGAAGAGAGAGAGAGGTATTAGGCAACAAATTATCTGTTTAGATATGATAAGAAACTGACGTGTCCCACATGTCTGTGGCTCTATGTCTGTGTAGCAGGAAAGCTGTCAACAGACCGGGTGATATATGTTAATGCTCCTGTCACTGGAAACGTTGTGACGCAACTGAATCCTCTCCATCTCTTAAGAGCAGCGCAGACAGAATATCTGGGCCGTAACACGGCTTCTATAAGGTTCTGTCCCTGGAGTTTTCCCCCTTCTGTCCCTCTTCTGTTCACAGCGTTGCCGCAATGTCTGGAGTTGCCTTCCCTTTATCTGCTATCATTTGTTATCTTTCATTATCTGCTGTAATGTGTTGAATTTCATTATCTGCTCTCATTTGTTGTCGTTCATTATTTGATAAAATCTGTTGGCTTTCATTGTCTGATATCATTTGTTGCCTTTCACTACTTGATGTCATTTGTTGCCTTTCATTCTCTACCACAATTTGTTGTCTTTCATTATCTCCTGTAATTTTTTAAAATCTTTCATCGTCTGATAAATTTTGCTGCACTTTCATTATCTCCTATCATTTGTTGCCTTTCATTATCTCCAGTCATTTGTTGCCTTTCATTATCTGCTATAATTTGTTATTTTTAATTATCTCCTTTAGTCTGCAGCCTCTCTTTCTGTGCTAGCATTTGTCTTTCGTTCTCTGCCATCATTTCTATCAATATCCTCACACATAGGCAGGTAAGGTATAATCCCCGTTACCATGCCATTAAGGCATATTACGGAATACATGAAAGTCTGATGTGGTCAGTATCACGCCTGGCCGCTTTACCTTCCCAGATTTCTCTGGTACCCATTTTTAGAGGCTGGGTGAACCAACAAGACCTGCAAAATCTCTTGGATAAAGTCGCCAAAGAAAGTGAACTGAAAGGCCTTACTTTGAATATAAAAAAGACAGAGACTATGGTTATATCTAAGAAACAGAATCCACCAGCATGCAGTATTAAACAGAACTATTCTAAAGCAGGTGCAGAAATTCAAATACCTTGGAGCAGTAATAACTTCAGATGGGAAATGCAGAACAGAAATTTGGAACAGAATAGGCCAAGCAAAGACTGCATTTCAGAGAATGAGAAACATATTAGCTAACACATCCTTATCAATGAATGTTAGAAAACGAGTCCTAAAATGCTATATTGAACATATCTTGTTATATGGAAATGAGTCATGGACAATAGGCAGGTCTGCACAAAAATCATCAGAAGCAACAGAAATGTGGTTTATTAGAAGAATGTTGCGAATCCCCTGGACAGTAAAAATAACTAATGAAGAATGTATGAGAAGAGCTGGAGAGACAAAAAAAAAAGCCTTGTCAAAAAGATAAGAGAGAGACAATGTACTTTCATAGGACATGCAATGAGAAGAGAAGGCATTGAAAATATTATAACAACAGGAAAAATAGAAGGAAGAAGATCAAGAGGAAGGCCAAGAGAAATGATACTGGACAGTCTGACAGGATGTTGTGAGAGGAGATCACCAACTGAGCTGATGGCCTGCATGAAGGATCGGATACTCTGGAGAAGCATAATAGCCAACGCTAGTCGGCACGGCACTTGATGATGATGATGATGATGATGGGTTAACGCCGGGGTCTTTTTCGGTGTATCAGAAAAAAA
This sequence comes from Achatina immaculata, assembly GCA_009760885.1. NCBI lineage: Eukaryota > Metazoa > Mollusca > Gastropoda > Stylommatophora > Achatinidae > Lissachatina > Lissachatina immaculata. The sequence continues at coordinate 8,538,434 of CM019693.1, forward strand.
AGCTCCCACTGCTGGGACTGAACCCTGGGACCCCCAGATTAGTAAGCCCAGCGGTTCTCACACATTCGAAATTATTACCTTTTTTTTTTTTTTGTCACTTGAAAATTTTTCGAACGTTAAGATAGAATATTTCGTTTTCCGCATTTTCATAATGATTTCAGTTTTTAACAATAGCTTGTTTTGTGATATTTTTTTCATTGTTTGTGATTAAACAAACAAACAACAACAACAACAAAAATGTCAACAATCAACAAACACATCTACATCTGGTTCTATTACCATATATGTAGAGAACTTGTATGGAACAAAAGCGAGAGAATGTGGTCTAGCCGGGTGGTTTTTAAGATTTTATGATAACACGCCCCTTTTAGAATGCCATGGATATTCAAGTGGTCTCTACAGAAGACTGTCGAAATCATCATCATCATCATCATCATCATCCCTTCTAGATACAAGCATGACTTCAAACTATGTCAATAGTTTGGTTGCCTTTACATACGTTTGGCTAGAAGCAGACCAGCTTTACATACTTGCAGCTAGAAGCAGACCAGCTTTACATACTTGCAGCTAGAAGCAGGCCAGCTTTACATACCTACAGCTAGAAGCAGACCAGCTTTACATACGTGCAGCTAGAAGCAGGACAGCTTTACACACGTGCAGCTAGAAGCAGCCCAGCTTTACACACGTGCAGCTAGAAGCAGACCAGCTTTACATAATTGCAGCTAGAAGCAGGCCAGCTTTACATACGTACAGCTAGAAGCAGGCCAGCTTTACACACGTGCAGCTAGAAGCAGACCAACTGAAGAAAATGGGCAATCTGATGACTCATTTTTAAAACGTTGAAGATCGAGACCCTCAAGATCTCCACTTGTATCCCCATTCCATCACTTAGGGGCACAGACACACACACACACAGACACACAAACACACACACATACAAATGGTGAAGTACAGGGAACAGAAACGGTCAGTGACTACTGGAGTGGACATCAAAGGAACGAATGTGTGTGAAGTTAGAGAAATCAATGCGCAGCCACATTAGATCAATTGGCAGCGGAGACATTTGAATGTAAACCGGCTTCAGTTGTGTTTCCGTGCTTCAAATGTATAAGGAAATTATTACCATCGCCACAGAAATGGCAGCCACAGGAAACTGTGGACGTTTTCCAGATCATGCGCCGTGACCTCGTCCAATTTCATTATTTTGTCTGGCCACGTGACAAATCGCGCGCTTTGATACTTGAACGCGCGTGAGTACGCGTGAGAAGACACAAGCTTTCATCTGCCGTGTGAGCTCTGTGCCGTCCCGTGGGATATGCTGGGTCAGAGTGAAGCACCAAGACAAGACATCACAACAAGACAAGACAAGATAACAAGACAAGAAAACAGGACAAGATAGCAAGACAAGACAACAAAACAAGACAACAAGACAAGACAAGACAACAAGACAGCAAGACAAGACAAGACAAGACAACAAAACAAGACAAGACATAACAACAAGACAAGACATGACAACACGACAAGACATAACAACAAGACAAGACATGGCAACAAGACAAGACATGACAGCAAGACAAGACAACACGAGAAGACAGCCAGACAAGACAAGCCAAGACAGCAAGACAAGACAGGACAGCAAGACAAGACAGCAAGACATCACAACAAGACAAAACATGACAACAAGACAAGACATGACAGCAAGACAAGACATAACAACAAAACAAGACATGACAAATAGACAAGACAGCAAGACAAGACATAACAACAAGACAAGACATAACAACAAGACAAGACATGGCAACAAGACAAGACACGACAACAAAACAAGACATGATAACAAGACAAGTCATGACAACAAGACAAGGCATGACAGCAAGACAAGACAACAAGACAAGACATAACAACAAGACAAGGCATGACAGCAAGACAAGACAACAAGACAAGACATAACAACAAGACAAGACATGACAAGACAAGACAAGACGTGACAGCCAGACAAGATAACAAGACAAGACATGACAGCATGACAAGACAAGACAACAAAACAAGACAAGACAACAAGACATGCTGGTGATTTGTGAAGTAATCTAGTGTCTTACCGTTGTACGGGTAGTGTGTGTGTGAGCGCGCATGAGTGAGTGCATGTGAAGACAGCAAAGTCTGATTTATAAGAATGAAATTTTTTTTCTTCCTTTCACAACTTTCAGCTTGTGCTAGAGCCCCTAACCACAGAACGTTTACTTATATCTAGTTATGTCCTTCGTGTACTAAGAGAAGTGTGTACAGCTTCTTCAGGTGCACCTCGTCTTGCAGCAGGCATTCTTCGATTTCACACACAATATTCCATAACCTAGTGAATTTAGTTCTTCTTCTTTCTCGCCTCCTTTACCCCTAAATTGGGACACATACCCCCATCAACAAGGGCTCTCCATTTATTTCTATCCTGGGGTGTTTCTTCTACCTGTCTCCAGATGTAGACCATGTTTTTATATCTCCGCTTAAAGACTCCTTCGCCAGCTGTTTTTAGGTTTTTCTTGCTTCCTCTTGCCCTGGGGATCCAGCTGAGAGCCTGTCTGGCCATGTTAGTGGTAGGCTTTCCAAGTGTGTGTCCTGTCCACCTCCAGCGTCTTTTCATTATCATTTCTTTCACTGTGGGTTGCTTTTAGTACCTATATTTAAAACTTTGTCGATTTGAACACTAACACAGGCTCATCCAGCTCACTGCCTTCACTTGCGAAAGTGTTTTACTATCAGCTCAGCTACCTCCACGCTTTAGGAAGCCATTAAATGTACAAGGGAAAAAAAATCGCTACATGTACATAATGAATTCCTTGTTATTCCTTCGGGGCCACTACTCTGTTTGATTAAAGATTATTAATATGAGAGTTACATCCCCTGCCTACATGTAAAGCTCCACCTCACAGATATTGCTGTTTCGTTTCAGACTGGAACACTTAAGCGAATATCGCAATAAAACGGAACATTCCCCTCTATGCTTTCCCAAGTTTATATAACCTCCTAAAAACACGTTCACTCTATAATCTATTAAATGCGTAATATGTTGAGTCTGGAAAAACAAATAATGTAAAATTAAAACTCTTTTGCTGTTTAAAAAATTGCTAATCTTCAACATTTGATCTTTGAGCGAATTACAATCTTTTAACTTCCTTTAAGAATTAATTATGTTCATAGCTGGCTTCGATGTTTGGTGCATGAGGTCATATTTCTTTCGGCCTATATCCGTTTTTGACATGACTTTCTCGCAGAAATTAATTATTTCTAGCTTTTGATTTAACTTTATATATATATATATATCAAAATGGAAAAATACACATAGAAGGGACAGATATTGAAGAAGTCAATCAATTTGCATACCTTGGCAGCTACATAGACCAGGATGGTGACACTAGAAAGGAAGTTAGGATCAGAATTGCAAAAGCAGCATAGATCTTCAAGAATCTTGAGAACATATGGAATTCAAAAGTTATGAGCACAAAAACCAAGTTAAGACTATTCAATTCAAATGTAATATCCACCCTCATTTATACATGCGAAAGCTGGAAAACAACTAAAGAAATAGACAAGAAAATAGACTCTTTTGAAAACAAATGCCTAAGGAAAATACTCGGCATCAAGTGGAACGAATTCAAGAACAATGCAGAGATAAGACAGATGACTGAACAACAACCAGTCTCACGGGTGATCAGGAAAAGGAGATGGACATATGTTGGTCACTTGATGAGAAGAAATGATCAGAGAATCCCAAAACAAGCTGTCAAGTGGAACACAACAGGCCAAAGAAAAAGAGGCAGACCGCGTGAAACTCTGAAGAGGACATTGTTAAGAGAGGCCAAATTAACAGGCATAAAATCCCTTGATGAGGTTGAAAGACTCGCCGAAGACAGGAAAAATTGGCGAACTACTTTGCGAGCCCAATGTGACGTTTAATGGCACGGGAAGGATATAAGATATAAGATATAAGAAGAAGAAGAAGACCGACAACGATGATGATGTTGTTGATGATGATGATGATGATGATGAAGAAATGACATTTTCTTGTTTCATATTGATTTGTCTGAATTGCTAAGATCAGAGAAATAGAAGTTCGAGTTTGTTACTACCCAGCCATATTCCTCTCCAGTACTTCGTGTGACTGGAGCCACATACCGGCCGTCACTGAGCCACATACTGGCCGTCACTGAGCCACATACTGGCCGTCACTGAGCCACATACCGGCCATCACTGAGCCACATACTGGCCGTCACTGAGCCACATACCGGCCGTCACTGAGCCACATACTGGCCGTCACTGAGCCACATACCGGCCGTCAATGGCGACAGATAGGAGTCGTGAAACAACTGACATCTTACCTTACATCCTTCTCTTGTTTTATTCGTCAATCTTTCAGGATCAGATTAGACTGGAACTCCCCGACCCCCTCCTCTCCCACTCCCAACACTACATGCCTAGACCCACCTTCGCTGGAGAAAATATGAACACATTTAGACTGACCCAAAGTGTAGTGATGATAAACACTTACTGATGTTGTTTTGAATGTTGAACATTTGCTCAACCACTCATGATTCTAACTGTTTACAACTGTTAATTGCATTATTATTTTAATAAGAAATTCATATTTTAAAACTACAACTCCGATGGAAGCAAGCTGGGACATAACCCCATGTTATTTATTATATAATACCCTTTGTCATTCTCCCTTAACCTCATTTCTCAAAAGATCGCTTGCTTCCACTTTTAGCTTACCTACATTTATTTGGGCGCATTTTGTGCCTATCTTTCCTACACGAATGAGACCAAAAAAAAGCCAAGTGTTTAATTTTTCATCTATTTTTCATGGTTTTATCTGTTGGGTTGTTTTTTAATGTGATCCTTCAAAAAGGCTTTTGCCCAAATATTGGATTGTTATATGTTCTTCATTTATTTGTGCTCATCATACTTTTTGTTATTCTTGTTTCTGTTCACTTTCATCACCACCCTTCTATCATTTTTGTTTTTTTGAAAAAGCTGAATCATGCGCCTCTATTTATCTTCAGTACCCGATAGATGTAGGCAGGCAAAAAGTGGAAGCAGACGACTGACTGAGAAAAGAGGTAGAAGAGGATGACAAATAGTACCATTTGGTATATAACATGGCGTTATGCCCTAGATGCCCTCTCCCCCAACTTGTTGCCTTCGAATACCTATGGCCTAAACGAAAGCCGCCCAGATGGAGTAGATGATAAAAGTGAAAAAAAAATAGTATGAGGAGAGGTTGATGGAAGAAAATTGAGAAAGAACAGAGAAGACTGAGATGACAAAACTTCTCGCTTATACAAGAGAGCTAACAAAGCCTACTAGTGGCTAGAGATTGATTGATTGATTGATCTTTACTTCAAAAGGGTTAAGAATTGGGCACGCAGGCCCGTCTGACATTCTGCCCTTTATCATACATCTTTCACTCTATTCCAGACATTCTACAAATATGCTGGTCATGTAACAAACATAATTAACATTGAAGCTGAGAGACATAAAATAAAATATAACATTTACGTTCCGCTCTTATCCATTCACTCAGTACAGAAGTAACTACATACATTATAAATGACTATAAGTAACTACATACATTATAAATGACTATCTACTAAACAAAATTTCGGGACTATTCAGAAAACAATTAATTTTATTCAGTGTCTGTAAGAGCAGTTTAAGATAACTTTTAAGTTTTATAATTCATGGAGGCATGTAGTCGACATCAAATAGATATTGGGAAAGTTTGTAGTTGTAGGAAGGAGTATGATTTATATTTTTTTTTATGCAGGATGGGAGGGTATTCCAAAGACGAGCAGCAGAATAACCAATGCTTTTCTTGTAAAGATTAAGTCCAGGTTTTGGAAGACATATGTTGTTCAAGCGTTGGCTGCACTTTGAGCTAAATTTAAACAGGTTCCATAGATAAGGCGGGGAGAAGGACAGAAAGAGCTGGAAAATTAATCAGCGAAGAGAATTAAAAAATACAGCAAAGTGAGCGGGTGTAATATATGATAATTGGACTTGAATAGTAGAAATAGAAAGACACAGCAAGACGGAAATGTAAAGAAGTTTAAAGAAAGCTGAATTTATTGTTACTTACAGCAGTGTGGAGACAGCTTGTCTGAAAAATAAAGCACTGTTCTAAGGAATTCCGAGACGATTCATAAGAAAAACAAGAGTAAACTCCTGTAACGTAAATGTCCCGTTTTCCCTGGTGGTCTCCTTGAGAAAAATGCATAGCGACTGGTGCCAGTGCCATCTTGGCTATGTCGTTCAGATGTTGGTGAAACTGATCTCCTATGAGTAAGCTAGTCAGCACATATACCCAGAGAACATGTCTTTGTTCCCATATTTTCCTGACAAGTCGTTGTACCAGAGAACACCATCAAGTCTTGTTGCCTTTTTTCCTAAGCTCCAGAAAGATACAGGCACCCATTTCTACATCTGGGTTATTGGGAAATCTCCGGCCAAATTCGAACCACTGAACATCAGTCACTCAGTCATTTGCATGTCCCTTGAGGAACTTTGCCTCCCTAACAGCTCTCCTGTAGGCCTCTCGGTTGTAAGCAAGATGGCCTGCTGTTGATGCATCGATTAACACTTGTTGAACTGAACTGAACACCAGTTCGCAGTAAATCACTGTTTTAGATCAGTTTGGTTATGCAAGTATGGGAAAAAGTACTTGATGTATGTGCTTAAACCAAACTAACGCTCAAGTACGGCTGGTTGCTAGCCTGTATTTGGTCTGCTAATGTTCCGATAACATACACAGATTCATATTTTATGTATCTATTACAAATACTGCCGTATAATCATATTCGATTTCTTGGGTCATTGATATTCGATTCCTCGTGTCTTTCAAGTAACCCACAATGATCCACTCATTTTCATAATCCAAATGCTGGACATTAATTTTCTTCTTTAAGTATCATCTCAAAGCACCAGCATCCTAAGGGTCTCTTAAATAAACATCATCTCTGAGCTCCAACATCCTAGGACCAGTGCTCTCTTAAATAAACATCATCTCTAAGCTCCAACATCCTAGGACCAGTGCTCTCTTAAATAAACATCATCTCTAAGCTCCAACATCCTAGGACCAGTGCTCTCTTAAATAAACATCATCTCTAAGCGCCAACATCCTAGGACCAGTGCTCTCTTAAATAAACATCATCTCTAAGCACCAGCCTACTTGAACCGTGCTGAGAGAGTCTTCCAGGGAGACCAAGGTTGAATGTCTCTGGTCGCCTCCTCAAGGTTTTCGATAGCACGGCTGACCACACATACATAATAAACTGAGTTTACCAAGATGGTCCTGAGTGTAACTACATGGTCCTGAGTTTACATACATAGTCCTGAGTTTACCAACATGGTCCTAAGTGTCCTGAGTTTACTAACATGGTCTTGAGTGTAACTACATGGTCTTGAGTGTAACAACATGGTCTTGAGTGTAACTACATGGTCTTGAGTGTAACAACATGGTCTTGAGTGTAACTACATGGTCTTGAATGTAACAACATGGTCTTGAGAGTAACAACATGGTCTTGAGTGTAACTACATAGTCTTGAGTGTAACTACATAGTCTTGAGTGTAACAACATGGTCTTGAGTGTAACTACATAGTCTTGAGTGTAACTACATAGTCTTGAGTGTAACAACATGGTCCTGAGTGTACCTACATGGTCCTGAGTGTACCTACATGGTCCTGAGTGTACCTACATGGTCTTGAGTGTAACTACATAGTCTTGAGTGTAACTACATAGTCTTGAGTGTAACAACATGGTCTTGAGTGTAACTACATAGTCTTGAGTGTAACTACATGGTCTTGAGTGTAACAACATGGTCTTGAGTGTACCAACATGGTCTTGAGTGTAACAACATGGTCTTGAGTGTAACTACATAGTCTTGAGTGTAACAACATGGTCCTGAGTGTACCAACATGGTCTATAGTGTAACTACATGGTCTTGAGTGTAACAACATGGTCTTGAGTGTACCAACATGGTCTTGAGAGTAACAACATGGTCTTGAGTGTAACTACATAGTCTTGAGTGTAACAACATGGTCTTGAGTGTAACTACATGGTCCTGAGTGTAACTACATAGTCTTGAGTTTACCAACATGGTCCTAAGTGTAACTACATGGTCCTGAGTTTACATACATTGTCCTGAGTTTACCAACATGGTCCTGAGTGTAACTACATGGTCCTGAGTTTACATACATAGTCCTGAGTTTACCAACATGGTCCTAAGTGTCCTGAGTTTACCAACATGGTCTTGAGTGTACCAACATGGTCTTGAGTGTAACAACATGGTCTTGAGTGTAACTACATAGTCTTGAGTGTAACTACATAGTCTTGAATGTAACTACATAGTCTTGAATGTAACTACATAGTCTTGAGAGTAACAACATGGTCTTGAGTGTAACTACATAGTCTTGAGTGTAACAGCATGGTCTTGAGTGTACCAACATGGTCGTGAGAGTAACAACATGGTCTTGAGTGTAACTACATAGTCTTGAGTGTAACAACATGGTCCTGAGTGTACCTACATGGTCCTGAGTGTACCTACATGGTCCTGAGTGTACCTACATGGTCCTGAGTGTACCTACATGGTCCTGAGTGTACCTACATGATCCTGAGTATACCTACATGATCCTGAGTGTACCTACATGGTCCTGAGTGTAACTACATGGTCCTGAGTGTAACTACATGGTCCTGAGTGTACCTACATGGTCCTGAGTTTACCAACATGGTCTTGAGTGTAACTATATGGTCCTGAGTGTAACAACATGGTCTTGAGTGTACTAACATGGTAATGAGTGTACCTACATGGTCCTGAGTGTACCTACATGGTCCTGAGTGTACCTACATGGTCCTAAGTTTACCAACATGGTCCTGAGTGTACCTACATGGTCCGGAGTGTAACTATATGGTCCTGAGTGTACCTACATGGTCCTAAGTTTACCAACATGGTCTTGAGTGTACCTACATGGTCCTGAGTGTAACTACATGGTCCTGAGTGTACCTACATGGTCCTGAGTTTACCAACATGGTCCTGAGTGTACTTACATTGTCTTGATGTACCTATATGGTCTTGAGTGTAACAACATGGTCCTGAGTATACCAACATGGTCCTGAGTGTACCTACATGTTCTTTATTGTACCTACATGATCTTGAATGTACCTACATGGTCCTGAGTGTACCTACATGGTCTTGAGTGTACCTACGTGGTCTTGAGTGTACCTACATGGTCTTGAGTGTACCTACATGGTCTTGAGTGTGCCTACATGGTCTTGAGTGTACCTACATGGTCTTGAGTGTACCTACGTGGTCTTGAGTGTACCTACGTGGTCTTGAGTGTACCTACATGGTCTTGAGTGAACCTACATGGTCTTGAGTGTACCTACATGGTCTTGAGTGTACCTACGTGGTCTTGAGTGTACCTACATGGTCTTGAGTGTACCTACGTGGTCTTGAGTGTACCTACATGGTCTTGAGTGTACCTACGTGGTCTTGAGTGTACCTACATGGTCGTGAGTGTATGCAGAGTTCAGGAACAAACTTCTGCCAGTTTTTGTTCAATAAATCAGACACTGGGAAATGATTACCTCCCCTGAAACGGCAGAAGCAGACTAAATACAGACAAATGAATCAATCAGGGACAGAAAGTTTTTGTCGAAAATTGCCCTGTAAAGGAAGAAAATGGTTTTTTAAGTTGCACTTGCAAAGACTTGAGTTCATTTCATCGGAATTACAGGAAAAAAAAAGGGGGGGGGGGTGGTGTGAGAGGGAAATTTCGTTTTTCTTTCTGTTCTTGAAGTTCTAGTTCTTCTCCTGGCCGCCTTGAGACAGAGTAGTTTGCTCTCTACTAAAGGATGATGATGATGATAATGATGATAATGATGATATGGTGATGTTGATGATAATGGTTATGGTAGTTTTTCCTGATTTTGTTGTTGTTGTTGTTGCTTTGGCTGCACAGAAGAAAAAGAAGGTCTCCCAACACAGAGAGCTGCAGTTAATGACTGCTCCCAAAGCTCCACCACCATTGTTTTGCGACAATCTTGCTCGCTTCTATGGAGCACCATGTCTTAGTAGTGAGGTAGAATCTTCTCCATCAAATTGATGATGGATGAATCTCTAAAGGATACTTTTTATATACTGAGAGGATATATGCAAATATGTTCTATATAAACAGCCAACCACGACATAGAGCACATGACTCAGTTCTAGAAATATCACTTCCACATTTATGTTCTTTAATTCTCTTGCTCTGTCTCTCTTTTTTTCTCTGCCTGTTCTCCATCTCCCTCCCTCCTCTCTCTCTGTCTCTCTCTCTCTCTGTCTCTCTCTGTCTCTCTGTCTCTCTCTCTCTCTCTCTCAACATTCCAAGCCTCTAAGTCTCATTGTTATAGATACAACGTGTCTTCATTCATCACAGCTCGTGACTTGGAGAGTTTCTTTCTCTCTCTCTCTCTCTCTCTCTGTGTCTCTCTCTCTCTCTGTCTTCTTCACTCTAGGGCTAATTGTTACAAACACAGCTCGTGTCTGCTCATCTCTTCGCCTGTCTTTATCTCACCAACTGTTTGCCCCATGATTTCCCTGTTCTATCGTCTTTTTTGGTCTAACACCTCTTCATCTTTATCTATGTTTCCCTCTGTCATTTACCCTCCTCTCCTGTATATATCTATCAAACCGTCCCGGAGTTCGCCCACCCCTAAACATGGGTACTATGGCTTAATCTTTGTACTGTGTGTCAGAGATCGTGTCACCTGGAAAGGAAGCAAGGTCACGACAGAGAATATTCACCCTTAAATTCACTCTCCCTCAAATACACTATCTGAGGCACACCTGGTCTCCTACAAATGTCTAGTGTTACGAGAGCTCACAGTTTTACAACTTAATTTAATTAGAAAAAAAGTATGTAAAATATATTCATTAGCACAAAAACTGTGGGAACAAAGTTATCAGCTCATCAGTATGATTGTGCATGATGGAGAAATGAAGGAACAAATTTACTCATAGTATTATTGCGAGTCTAATTACCGGGCGAAAAGGGAAAGACAAACAAAGATCAATGGAAGAAATAATCGACAAAAATCACGACTGGAGAAAAGAAAACACCACAGAGCACGTTCTGGGCTTCACCTGGCCTGAATAGAATGCAAGGGAGAGAATACAATAACAAGCAGGGGAGTTAATTGTGAAAATGACGTAACCAACATAGGAATATCTTTGTGGAGAAATTTGCTGTAACAAATTACCCTTCGGAAGTGGCTTAGTCCACGGTATTGATTATAGTTTTATCCACATTTTTCTACATAGCTTTTTCCCACATTACTGAACGCAAGCGTAGAGAGTTGCGATGAAGAAAAATCTTATTGTAGAAACGTTCTAAATCTTGCCAAGTTACTGAGATATGATTTATGTACTAATACACATCAAGTCTAAATTTTTTGGTGTGTATTTTCATCTACCCCCCCCCCCCCCCCCCAAAGCTCGGATGACTCGAATTTGTTCCAAGTAGCCTGCTGGTTTCTCTCCATCCTTTGATGCTAATAATCCTATTTAATTAATCTCCTACTATGTCTTATACACAATGTTAATGTTGATTCACTACTACATCAACTCATTTCTTCTTAAACTTATTTCTTCATGGACTTATTTCTTCAGGAACTCATTTTTCAATGAACCTGTTTTTTATGAACTCATTTCTTCATGGACTTATCTCTTCATGAACTGAAACTTCATGGACTTAATTTTTTATGAACTCATTTCTCCATGAACTTATTTCTTCACGAACTCATTTCTTCAATAGCTCATTCTTTCCCCTGTTTTAGACAGGAATTATTTCAGCACAAATATTTATTCTCACCAGGACTGGTCTGTTGTACATTAGCAAGCATTTAATAAGCTTCCGCTGTCACTTTGATTAGCTGGATTTTGACAACACATTATTTTATGTATATTTAATGATTACGTATAACACTAAACATAGTCAGCTTTTAAAAAACTGTCTTCTTCCTAAACTCAGGATTGATCTGTACAAGTAAAGCCTTGCATACTCTGCAGTACAACTCTGGAACACCCTCCCCTACAATTTAAAATCCATTGGTAATACTTCATCCTTTAACTCAAACCTGTTTCATTATTTACTTGCTTGTAATTATATGCCTCCATAAAATAACCAGCACTCTCTCAACACATGGCTCGTAAACCATCAAGTACTTCAATGACATAGTTAGAAAAGCAACTTGTTAGATATTATTAGAAATTATTTTAATGTTTGTTTAAAAAAACATATGTTAGAATCTTCTCTTTTACCTTGAATGTAGTAGTTAAATCTTACAATCTTTTGATATGTTTTTCCTAATTTAATTTGTATTTTTGTACCAAATCAAGTGTGTGGGAAGAATGAAAGATGGAGTGATGAAGGGCAGAATGTAAGACGGGCCTGCGTGCCCAATTCTTTTCCCCTTTAAAAATAAAGATTATTCATTCATTCATTCATTCATTCAACAAAACAGCCAATCAGATCTACGTATTGTACTACGCGTGACAGTTATTGGTTAGTTATATTTTACGTTCAGTTATCCCACGAAGAATAATACAAACACTTTTTTTCTAGCAAGGAAGGACTAGCTACCGCAGAAGTGACAGAAATATTTCTCGCTGTAAATTTTTTTTTAAAATGTCAATTTATCAAATCAGATTTTTAAATAAGTTCATTTAATTTAAACCACATATCTGAGTTCAGATGTGTATATCAAGTTTCATATAAGACTTTTCATTACGCTTCGAGCATGCCTTTTACGATGTTTCTTTCCTGATAAGTTGTGAGTTGTAACAATAATTACTGTAGGTTGTAACAATAATTACTGAAGGTTGTAACAATAATTACTGAAGGTTGTAACAATAATTACTGTAGGTTGTAACAATAATTACTGTAAGTTGTAAGAATAATTACTGAAGGTTATAAAAATAATTACTGCAGGTTGTAACAATAATTACTATAGGTTGTAACAATAATTACTGTAGGTTGTAACAATAATTACTATAGGTTGTAACAATAATTACTGTAGGTTGTAACAATAATTATTGAAGGTTGTAACAATAATTATTGAAGGTTGTAACAATAATTACTGTAGGTTATAACAATAATTACTGTAAATTGTAATAATAATTACTGTAGGTTGTAACAATAATTACTGTAAGTTGTAACAATAATTACTGAAGGTTGTAACAATAATTACTGTAGGTTGTAACAATAATTATTGAAGGTTGTAACAATAATTATTGAAGGTTGTAACAATAATTACTGTAGGTTATAACAATAATTACTGTAAAGTGTAATAATAATTACTGTAGGTTGTAACAATAATTACTGTAAGTTGTAACAATAATTACTGTAGTTCTACTATCAAAAATTCTGCTCTTACTAGTAACTGTACTTTCAATGTTTCAGGTTCTTCACAAGTTTCGTGTGGCTGAGCTACAAACTGTGGGGGTCTTTACCCAGACCATAGGAGAAGATTACCACAAGAAATGAAGTAACATTTCTGACCAAATCATAGGAGAAGATTACCACACGAAACGAAGTAACATTTCTGACCAAATCATAGGAGAATATTACCACAAGAAATAAAGTAACATTTCTGACCAAATCATAGGAGAATATTACCACAAGAAATAAAGTAACATTTCTGACCAAATCATAGGAGAATATTACCACAAGAAATAAAGTAACATTTCTGACCAAATCATAGGAGAATATTACCACAAGAAATAAAGTAACATTTCTGAACACTGTCTCGTAGCTTTATTCTCTCCCTTGTTGCTAGGTGACCATATGTAGCATCACAGACAGTACCAGTCTAAGCTTGCATTACTGAGTCCTGTCTCAGACAACTTCAGACCTTTCTTCGTGCTGTTGGCTCTAACTTAGTGTTGCTACTGTGTATACAACCCTTAGAGCTACAGTGGCTGTCGTAACGTGGAAGCTTTTCTGTCTAATCACAAATTATGCCCCTTGTAATTTGACAAACTTTGTGTGCGCATGCGCTGTTATCACTTTATGGTATTGACACATTAATATTACTGTATTACTATAAAAGTAATCATTTTCGCCCACGTAATTTACAAGTCAAATGTTATGTAGAGATAAGCTACTATTACAAGTATCGCACCCAGCGGCCGATTTTTATCCAAATCGATACGATACTAGTAGTTCCGACTATGGAAGTTTAGTGTCAGAGTTTGTAAGTCAGCGTGTTCCTGGAGCTGAACGCAGGAGAGCCAACTCTGACAGGCAGCCAGGTCGTGGAGAGACAATCAAATGGGTGAGCCACAAATTAGTGACACCTGCCATACCGGGATATCGATTCCAGGACAAGATCGAATTGTGCAGGACGAAAACCGACGCACAGTCTGTGGAGCGGAGATAGGTGATAAAGGCCTGGGTGGAAGCCGTACACAGCTTCAGTCTGCTCAGAGACTGAATGATTGTCAGGGTGCTACCTCGGCATGGCGTGATGTAGGTGATGGAGCTAACTACGACATCGATGCTGAAAGAAAAGACGACTTCAACAAAACATATCACGGAGCAGACATTGTGGAAACAAATGACCAAGTGAAGTATTCAAATAATAACTCTGAGATAACAGAATTTCCAGATTTAGACAGACAAGATGGAGATACAATGGACAGCTCACAACCTGATGGGTGTCAATCATTTTCATTAAAAAACCCCCTTCGGGCACGATCCGTCGCCTACAACGATCACGTGGGGAAGATCCTCAGAAGCATCGAGGACGATCACGACCACCTGGGTTGCACCAACGTCTCAGAGACCCAAGGAAAGGATGAAGAATGTAGACAAGGTACGGGCTGTCATCCTGACGAGAAGAAAGCTGAAGACAGATCATTGTCCAGCCAAAACGTCGCAGACCACTCGAACCGAGACCACAATCGTGAGACTAATTTGCACAAAAGCTCCAGCTGGATACGGATACGGAACACTCTAAAAGCGGCCGGTGAGATGCAAGTCTCCAAAAAACAAAAGCACGTCCTTGACCGCGAAGATTCGTTTCTGAAGAAATTCTCCACCAGAAATCACCAAGACAGTCAGAACGTTCCGATATCCAGTACCACGGATGAGCAGAAATTTATCGACGCATCCAGTAAATGGAGGCAGAAGTTCGTGATCCAGCACGACGGAACTTTCATGTTCTATTGGCTGGGAGTGGTCACTGTAGCCGTCTTGTACAACCTCTGGACATGCATCGCCAGGCAGGCTTTTCACGAGATTCAGGAGGGGTGCCCTCCTTGCTGGTACGCGTTTGATGTCTTCTTTGACATTATTTATGTCTTTGATATTGTAATTCAGTTCCGAACTGGATATTTAGACCAAGGGCTGATGGTATATAACTCCAAGAAGCTTCGACAGAACTACACAAAGTCTAGAGTGATATACATAGACTTCCTCTGTCTGGCGCCGCTGGATCTCTTGCAGCTTGCACTTGGGGTCCAGCCGATGATACGTTTTCCTAGATTTCTGAAAGTGTACCGTACCTTGCGTTTTCTGTACATGCTCGAGTCGCGAACCGCTTACCCGAACCTCTTTCGCGTGGCGAACCTGATGCACCTTGTGCTGTTAGGAGCTCACTGGTTCGCCGCCTTCTACTACATGATAAGTGAGGCGGAAAAATTCACTGGGAAATGGGCCTACCCCGAACCTGTGGGCGAATTCGCCGATATATCCCGGAAGTATCTGAAGAGCTTATACTGGGCTACTATTACTCTCACAACTATCGGCGATGCATCAGAGCCAGGAAATATTAACCAGTAAGTTACATCTTATATTTATTGTTGTTGTCTTCTATAAATAAGTTATATCATTTATATCTGCTATATTCAGTAAGTAAGACATGTCTTAAATTTTTATCTGCTATATTCAATAAGTAAGACATATCTTAAATTTATATGAGCTATATTCAATAAGTAATACATAGCTTAAATTTATATATGCTATGTTTACTAAGTAAGATGTATGTGTTTATATTCAATAATAAATTGTATCTTACATTTACATCTACTATTCAGTAAGTTATATTTTACATTTATGTCTGCTGTCTTCAGTAAGTTGTGTCTTATGTCTTACATCTGTACTTGCTGTCTCTAATAAGTACACTATATCTTACATTTAGACATGCTGTCTTCACATAAGTAACTTTTTTCTTATATTTATATTTGCTGTGCTCAATAAGTAAGGTATATCTTACATTTATACCTGTTATAGTGAGTGAGTAAGCTATACTATTTCTTACATCTAGTTTGCTATAACTTAATGTTGTATACTATTCATACATTAGGCATACGTGATTTGGAAGAGAATAAAAAGTAACCAGATTTGTGAGATTAAACCAATGAGAAATCGTTGACCATATCATGAGAAATTATAGAATTTTTATTCACCGAAAAACTGAAGGGAAAACTAGAGAAAAGGATGCAGAGAATAATATTTGAATAGACTGATAAGTAGACACATGTAAAAGCAAAGTAATCGATATAACTGGAAATAGGAGATACTGAACCAAACTGAGAACAGTGGGGGTCTAGAGGATGCCTGATAAATGTATGACCTGCTATTTTGCTCATTTTTATGTTCATGATCTTTCAGATATTGGAGTTCAAGATATATGTCTATCATTATCTTGGTGTTATGATAGAAAGTCTCTGCGCCATTTCTATGTAATTCTTTTATTCAATGCTTCTTGATGCATGTCACAATGATCTTGTTCGTCTCTTACAACTACTTGTCAGCAATACTTGAAACAATCTCTCTGTTACATCTAAGCAATACTTGAAACAACCTCTCTGTTACATCTAAGCAATACTTGAAACAATCTCTCTGTTAAATCTAAGCAATACTTGAAACAACCTCTCTGTTACATTTAAGCAATACTTGAAACAACCTCTCTGTTACATCTAAACAATACTTGAAACAATCTCTCTGTTAAATCTATACTAGACTATTATAGTGTCTGCTATAATTGCTTTTCTATATATTTTCTCTACAGTACATTCTGAAGTATCTATATCTGCGTGAAATCTCTACATTATATTTTGCAGTGCCTGCATTTGTGTAGAATCTCCACACTGCTTTTTTTTGTGTGTAGTACTTGTATCTGTGAAATCTCTACATTACTTTTTGTAGTATCTGAGAGTACAAACATATCTAATTACAGCCTGTTACTTTACCCAGGAACTGAAACATATCTAATTACAGCCTGTTACTTTACCCAGGAACTGAAACATATCTAATTACAGCCTGTTACTTTACCCAGGAACTGAAACATATCTAATTACAGCCTGTTACTTTACCCAGGAACTGAAACATATCTAATTACAGCCTGTTACTTTACCCAGGAACTGAAACATATCTAATAACAACATGTTACTTTAGCCAAGACATGAGACATATTTAATAATAATCTGTTATTTAAGACCAAAAAAAAACCATTAAATGAACAATATGTTGAACAGCATATTAGATCATATTCTTTATAAAAAATTGTTTAGAGGCATATTCTGACAAAAACTGTATCATTTCTACTTCTTATTTGCTTTGGTTCAAAATAAGTGATATTAAAAAATGAAAGAAATATAAAAATACATAAGCAATCATGTTCAGCGCAAGAAAATGTGTAGTCACATTCGATTACTGAGTTCACAAACGTGATATGCGAAGCTGTGAGTGAGGAACATAATCGATTTAGAGCAGAAGATTTGTCGAATAAAGAAAAGTCCGACTCTAGGACAGTGGTGTGACTAGCTAACCGTTACAGAAGTATCGCGAGCGGGAGTAGAGGTTTATTTTGATAAAGTTCATGTTCGATCATTACCACACACATACACACGCACAATTTTACCGTGGGGGAGATTTTCATATATTTAGAAATCGACATCGCCCATCATGTCTGACTGCAGCTTACACTTAATAACTTAACGATTGGGGAGAAGTTGATTCCTGGGCTAGCCAGGCTACAGGGAATAGACAGGTTTATTTAAGCTGGAGTTGATTTTGTTAGAATTTTTTTTTCTCGTTCTTGTTCTGTTTTATTAGTCACTAATCTCGTCTTTGTTCTGTTTTATAAGTCACTAGTATCATCTTTGTTCTGTTTTATGTCACTAATATTACCTTTGTTTTGTTTTATAAGTCACTAATCTCGTCTTTGTTCTGTTTTATAAGTCACTAATCTCTCATCTTTGTTCTGTTTTATAAGTGAATAATAAAATCTTTGTTCTATTTTACAAGTGACTAATATCTTCTTTGTTCTGTTTTATAAGTGACTAATATCTTCTTTGTTCTGTTTTATAAGTGACTAATATCATCTTTGTTCTGTTTTATAAGTGACTAATATCATCTTTGTTCTGTTTTATAAGTGAATAATAAAATCTTTGTTCTGTTTTATAAGTGACTAATATCTTCTTTGTTCTGTTTTATAAGTGACTAATATCTTCTTTGTTCTGTTTTATAAGTGACTAATATCATCTTTGTTCTGTTTTATAAGTGACTAATATCATCTTTGTTCTGTTTTATAAGTGACTAATATCTTCTTTGTTCTGTTTTATAAGTGACTAATATCATCTTTGTTCTGTTTTATAAGTGAATAATAAAATCTTTGTTCTATTTTACAAGTGACTAATATCTTCTTTGTTCTGTTTTATAAGTGACTAATATCTTCTTTGTTCTGTTTTATAAGTGAATAATAAAATCTTTGTTCTATTTTACAAGTGACTAATATCTTCTTTGTTCTGTTTTATAAGTGACTAATATCTTCTTTGTTCTGTTTTATAAGTGACTAGTATCTATACCACCAGTTCTCGGTTCGCGTTCTTGCTTGTTTTTGTCTTCCCGTGATAAGAAAAGTTAAAAACTTCCGCCATGCTGCAGCGTGTAATCTCTCATATTTTCTTATCTTCTGGTAGTTTTATTTGAAGGTGCCACAGTGGTGCAGTGGTTAGTGCATTCGCCTGCCGATCAGAAGGGCTCTGGGTCGACTTCGCACTCGGGCGGAACGACCGGCACCTGGGTCAACCCAGCCTAAAAAAATGGGTACCTGGGTTTTTTTTCCCCCTAGGTAAAGGAAGACAGCGAGGCTAGGTGCTGACACCCCTACCTCACATAGCGGCCTAGAAACGTCAAAGTACTAACACTGCACACCCCTACCTCACATAGCGGCCTAGAAACGTGAAAGTACTAACACTGCACACCCCTACCTCACATAGCGGCCTAGAAACGTGAAAGTACTAACACTGCACACCCCTACCTCACATAGTGGCATAGAAACGTGAAAGTACTAACACTGCACACCCCTACCTCACATAGCGGCCTAGAAACGTGAAAGTACTAACACTGCACACCCCTACCTCACATAGCGGCCTAGAAACGTGGAAGTACTAACACTGCACACCCCTACCTCACATAGCGGCCTAGAAACGTGGAAGTACTAACACTGCACACAAATACGGCATGCAAAACTTACGGGACTTAGATTTTATTTTATTCAATATCGTGAAGCAGCATTTCCAGTAATTGTATTTCAAGAACATTGATTTTTATCTCAACTGGATAAAGACCAGGTATTGCAGAGAGATCTTTACATTCTGCTACGTCTTATCGAGCTATTTCTCTCAGTTCAATGTCGGATTCGGCTGCAGTCGTAGGAGACATTATTTCACCAGAGAGGGCGATGTCAACAAGCTCCACTGCCGTGGAGAACACAATGATACTGCCGTCAACAAAAATGTTGCTGTTGTCCAGTATACAGTTACTGTTGTCCAGTATACAGTTACTGTTGTCCAGTATACAGTTACTGTTGTCCAGTATACAGTTACTGTTGTCCAGTATACAGTTACTGTTGTCCAGTATACAGTTACTGTTGTCCAGTATACAGTTACTGTTGTCCAGTATACAGTTACTGTTGTCCAGCATACAGCAGACACTGCCAGGTGACCGCAGACACTGCCAGGTGACCGCAGACACTGCCAGGTGACCGCAGACACTGCCAGGTGACCGCAGACACTGCCAGGTGACCGCAGACACTGCCAGGTGACCGCAGACACTGCCAGGTGACCGCAGACACTGCCAGGTGACCGCAGACACTGCCAGGTGACCGCGCGCTTGTTTACAAGAGAAACTGATTGAGGACGAAGAAGCCGCCCAGTGCAGCGGTCAGTGGCCCACAGCTGACTACTAGCGTCAGGGTTGGCGAACCTTAACTGATCAAGACCCTGTCTCATTTCTCCAGTGCAGCGGTCAGTGGCCCACGGCTGACTACTAGCGTCAGGGTTAGCGAACCTTAGCAGATCAAGACCATGTCTCATTTCTCCATTGAGGCCCTCAGTAACATGCCTAGCCTGGCTAACGGGGGTGGGATAGCTACGGTCTTCATGGCGGTGGATTTTGCTAAAGAAGTACTACACCCCCCCCACCCCTTCCTTGTTAGCTGCACTCAGAAACTGAAAATGATAGTCGTAGCAACCTATTTCTCATTCGACAGAATGTCTGTGCCCCAACATCTCCACCACGTAGGCTGCGTTTTCTTTCCGGGTATCAAGTTTCAGATACGCATCAATGACCTGGCATATAGAAAACCTTATGTTTTTTTTTTGGACATGCAAAATAGCCTAATGGATAGTGCATTGTCTTGCAGGAGTTAGGCGGTTACATGTGTCACAGAAGCATGAGGTTCTAGTCACGGTCACATTCTCTCACGTGTAAAGTGTTTTATCTACTAGGTTTCTTTCTTTCTTTCAAGTGTAAAGTGTTTTATCTGCTACGTTTGTTTCTCTCACGTGTAAAGTGTTTTATCTGCTACGTTTCTTTCTCTGAAGTGTAAAGTGTTTTATCTACTACGTTTCCTTCTTTGAAGTGTAAAATGTTTTATTTGCTATATTTCTTTCTCTCAAATGTAAAATGTTTTATTTGCTGTTTCTTTCTCTCAAATGTAAAATGTTTTACTTGCTGTTTCTTTCTCTCATGTGTAAAATGTTTTATCTGCTATGTTTCATTCTCTCACCTCTAAAATGTTTTGTATTTATGCAAATAATGTTTTATTTTCCAAATCTGATCATGGCTGGAGAGTAGCTGTTTACACTGTTGTATTATTTTTCTGTGCGATGCCTAGTTATTTCCTATTTGCTAACAATCAGGTGGGATTAGAACTGAGTTTGATTGATTGACAGGTCCGAAAGACGCAGGTGTCTCGACCTCAGCTTATAACATCTTCGACTTTTCACATTTTTGCGAGATGGTGAAGTATCCGTCCATTATTACCTACTGTTTCTTATGTGGTAGAAATTCTCTCATTTTTCTTTCTGTATCCCGATCCCATATCTCAATATCGTGTCTCTCTGTCTTTCCCCTCTTTCACTATTGTTATCAGTCTTATCTCTCTCTCTCTCTCTCTCTCTCTCTCTCTCTCTCTCTCTCTCTCCCTTCGTGCCTCTCTGTTTTTGTTTCTTTCAGTTTGAGTAACTTTTTCCTTCTATAGGTTTCTGTTCTCTCTCTCTCTCTCTCTCTCTCTCTTTCCCTGTGTGTGTCTTTCTTTTTCTCTTTTTCTCTCTTTTGCTTGGTATTTCTGTCTGTTTCTCTCTATCTCGGTTCTAGTAACTTTTTCTTTCTGTAGCTTTCTCCTCTCTTTCTTTCTCTTTCTCTTCTCTTTCTCTCTCTCTCTTTCTCCTCTCTTTCTCCTCTCTTTCTCTCTCTCTTTCTCCTCTCTTTCTCTCTCTCTTTCTCCTCTCTTTCTCTCTCTCTTTCTCCTTTTTCTCTTTCTCTCTCTTTCTCTCTCTCTCTTTCCCTCTCTTTCTCCTCTCTTCTCTCTCTCTTTCTCCTCTCTTTCTCTCTCTCTTTCTCCTCTCTTTCTCTCTCTCTTTCTCCTTTTTTCTCTTTCTTTCTCTCTCTTTCTCTCTCTTTCTCTCTTTCTTTCTCTCTCTTTCTCTCTTTCTCTCTCCCTTTCTCTCTCTCTCTTTCTTTCTCTCTTTCTCCTCTCTTTATCCTCTCGTTGTTCTCTCTCTCTTTCTCTCTCTTTCTCTCTCTCTCTTTCTCTCTCTCTCTTTCTCTCTCTCTTTCTTCACTCTATCTCCTCTCTTTCTCCTCTCTTTCTCTCTCTCTTTCTCTCTCTTTCTCCTCTCTTTCTCTATCTCTTTCTCCCCTCTTTCTCCTCTTTTTCTCTCTCTCTTTCTCTCTCTCTTTCTCCGCTCTTTCTCTCTCTCTTTCTCCTCTCTTTCTCTCCCCCCTCCTCTCTCTGTCATATTCATTTTGCTGTTTCTGTTTTCTTTTCACTTATTTTCTCTCTAGTTTCCTCTCTTTCACCTTATTGTTCACTATTCGTCTCTCCACTCTTATCTCTCTCTCTCTCTCTCTCTCTCTCTCTCTCTCCGTTTGAAAATAAAGTATGTTTGCTCGTTCGTTAGTTCTGTGTGTGTGTGTGTGTTATTTTCCTAAATCTGTTCGCTGTAAAAATCTCCTCTCACACAAACATCAATTTGTCAAACGTACACAAAGATCAACTGTTCGTACATGTACACAATGCGTACATATATCCCTTTATGTTATTAGACCACCTTAAAACACGTCATTGCCCCCCTCCCAAACAAAAAAAAAAGTTTGTCGTTTATCACTTACCCGAGTCAACACTAAACCTGATTGGCGCAGTCTACGAGCAAGCACAGCGGCCACCCATCAGCGCCCTACATCAGCAAGTTTATGGTAAACAGATTTATGGCAACATAAGCAGCGGAAAACATGTGGCGTACAATCATGTCTGAATTAACCACATTTTATATCTCTCCCCCCCCCCCCCCAAACGTACAAAACTAAGAAAACTTGTCACACCTATTAAAGACATATTAAAGACGTATTAAAGACATATTAAAGACGTATTAAAGACATATTAAAGACGTATTAAAGACGTATTAAAGACGTATTAAAGACATATTAAAGAGGTATTAAAGACGTATTAAAGACATATTAAAGACGTATTAAAGACATATTAAAGACGTATTAAAGACGTATTAAAGACGTATGGAAGATAATCGAAGAAAGAAACAAAGTAACAAAATAAATTTGAAAACAGTTAAAATTGAATTAAGAGAAATAATGGAGGAATAAAAATATTTTCGCCATAAAAAAACTGTAATAATATAGTATAATCTACGCTTGAGAGACAGACTAAAAAAAAATGAAGATAGCGGCGACAATGAATATGAACGGACAATCAATGTCAAGATATGAATATCTTGGTCCAGGTGAGCTAGAAAGGAGCGACAGTAAAACAAGGAGGCGCTGGCAGCCACATTTCACAGGGGGATTCCACAGGATGATGATTATATTACTAAAAGAAATGATTTTAAATTTGTTTGGCTTCCAGGAAATCTTTCTGCAGCAACGTGTTTCCTTCACCTGAAAGCACATCTAATGATCATGTGACCTGAAAGCACATCTAATGATCATGTGACCTGAAAGCACATCTAATGATCATGTTGCTTGTTTATTACTGTGACGTGAAATCTCTCTAAATCTTTAGGTCATGCCGCTCTGTGCCAGAATGGGCCACATATAAAAAGGGAGACAACTAGTTATATAGAGTAAAGAAGGAGTGGTCCCCTTGATATAATGCTTTAAGGATAGAGGATAGAACTAGAGAACTAGACAGTCAGCTGAGATTGGAGAAGTAGATATCTGATAGGATGTGAACTCAGTTTTTCAGACCGTTTCAGTCTAGTTAGACAAAGCTGTTAGCAGACTGTTAGGCCAGATAGGGCCCTAACTGTACAGTGTTTCCAACATGTAGCCAGTTACCTTTGTTGTCCTTTTTAGAACAGCCGGTTGTTATTTTCTTGTCCTCTTTAGGGCAATTACTTTATTGTCTTTCATTTAAAGTTGTAGTGGACTGTGCATGACGTTTTTGTGTGGAGATTCATTGTATTGTTTCTGGAATTTGTAAGTCTCTCCCTATCTCTCTCTCTCTCTCTCTCTCTCTCTCTCTCACTCTCGCAACTTAGTTCTCTCTTCCCAATGGCAAACAAGTTCTTGCCGGGAAGCTGTGTTCTTTGTGTATGTTTTGTCTGTGCCTTGCTGCAGCAGTTTCCTCATTATCATATACGTCATCCTCCTTTTGCTCATTAATAAACGCTTTTTATCTGTTTACTACACTGATGTGTCTGTTGACTTCTTGTCTATGTCAACACTGGCGTCTTGGAAGTCCGTCAGTTGCCGCCCAAAGGTGTTCTTCTTTGTCCTAGCGCCAGGAGTGTTTGGGTTGTAACGTTCCAATTGTTTAAAAAGAACGTAACGTTAAAGGTTCTAAATACCAGGTCTGACAGTTCTCAAATTGAACAAATAGCGCTAGGCAACGTAATTGATAGAATGGTTCTCTACCTGTTTCTGTGGTACACCGCAAATACGTGTAAACCTGGCTGACCACAAAGACGTGAAAATGACAACGTCTGAAAGTCATATGACTGACGAATCGCATTGACCTGAAACTTTTTTTGCCTGAAGATCACGTGACTGGTGAACCACATGAAACTTTCTGTGCCTGAAGATTATGTGACTGGTGAACCACATGAAACTTTCTGTGCCTGAAGATTACGTGACTGGTGAACCACATGAAACTTTCTGTGCCTGAAGATCACGTGACTGGTGAACCACATGAAACTTTCTGTGCCTGAAGATCACGTGACTGGTGAACCACATGAAACTTTCTGTGCCTGAAGATCACGTGACTGGTGAAACACTGTGACATAACACTTTCTGTGTCTGAAGATCATCCTCTCTCTCTCTCTCTCTCTCTCTGAAGCTAAAACTTGTGGCTCAGGAACAACCAACTCAGCCAGTTTCTGCCACTGCTTCATAATGGCCACAGCAAAGGAAGCAATAATAAAGCGCAGGTAATAATCTACCACAATGAGCGCAGGTAATAATCTACCACAATGAGCGCAGGTAATAATCTACCACAATGAGCGCAGGTAATAATCTACCACAATGAGCACAGGTAATAATCTACCACAATGAGAACAGACAATAATCTACCACAATGAGAGCAGGTAATAATCTACCACAATGAGCACAGACAATAATCTACCACTCTGAGAGCAGATAATAATCTACCACAATGAGAGCAGATAATAATCTACCACAATGAGAGCAGATAATAATCTACCACAAGAGCACAGGTAATAATCTACCACAATGAGAGCAGATAATAATCTACCAAAATGAGAGCAGATAATAATCTACCACAATGAGAGCAGATAATAATCTACCACAATGAGAGCAGATAATAATCTACCACAATGAGAGCAGATAATAATCTACCACAATGAGAGCAGATAATAATCTATCACAATGAGCGCAGATAATAATCTACCACAATGAGCGCAGATAATAATCTACCACAATGAGAGCAGATAATAATCTATCACAATGAGCGCAGATAATAATCTACCACAATGAGAGCAGATAATAATCTACCACAATGAGCACAGGTAATAATCTACCACAATGAGAGCAGATAATAATCTACCACAATGAGCGCAGGTAATAATCTACCACAATGAGAGCAGGTAATAATCTACCACAATGAGAGCAGATAATAATCTACCACAATGAGAGCAGATAATAATCTACCACAATGAGAGCAGATAATAATCTACCACAATGAGAGCAGATAATAATCTACCACAATGAGAGCAGGTAATAATCTACCACAATGAGCACAGGTAATAATCTACCACAATGAGAGCAGATAATAATCTACCACAATGAGAGCAGATAATAATCTACCACAATGAGAGCAGATAATAATCTACCACAATGAGAGCAGATAATAATCTACCACAATGAGAGCAGGTAATAATCTACCACAATGAGCAACATTCACAACAGTGCTTCCTGTCAGCACTAAAAATGATTACAAAACTGTTCTCAGTGAATGAAGGGCAGACGCACTACAGGCATAGAACACAGACAGTTAAGAAGCCGATGTTTGCTCTACGCTGGACGGCCTCGCCTAAAAACCGACATCACAGACCTTCTCATCACTTTCAATCATGAGCGATAACCTTCCTGTCAGTGTGACAGTTCATTAATCTTCCCAGGTTCTTGCACCCCATCCTCTCGTCAGTTCCACATCATCAAGTTGCCCTCTCCGTTTCTGCATTTACGTTTTATCTTTTTTTTTTGTTCTGTTCCGTGTTTGCTCTTTGTCCTCTTTCCGTCGTTTGATTTTTTTGTATGATCATGTTTTCTTCATGATTGCCGGGAAAAGTTCAGTATTTATGTCTTTAACGAATAAAAATGAACTTCATGTCCTTAAGTTTTTGAAGAAATTTCTCTGCCATGAAGTTTATGTACAAAGGGGTAAAACACATCTACTTTCAGATAACAAGATACAGCCATGCTAGTAATTCAGGTGTAATCTGTTATGGTAATTATATGTCTAGTATTCTTTTTTAGAAAATACTTCATGTAAAAAGTTTAACAGACAAAACCTAAATAAAACGATAATAGAGAAGAAAATGAAACTATAAATAAATGTAGTACAGTCCCTAGTAACTAGGATCATGAATATGATTATGAATATGATTGTGAAATGAATATATTGTAGCCAAAATAGTAACATCAAATAGCAACAGAAAAAGTAGGTAGAAAATATAGAGAAAGTTATAAAACAAACTTCAATGACACTAGCACGAATGGACGCCGACAAAGGTAAACAGAGGAGACAGACAGACTGAAAAGGCAAACACAGTCACTTTGAGATAAGAAAAATACTAAGAAAGTACGCCAGCAAGTAGGATGGTCCAATGTTAACAACGCAATGACATACAAACAACTAGTCCGAGGTGGTAAAACAGACACTGAAACTAGACGGATTTAGGAAGGGCCGAGGGTCTTGTTGGTGACAGATAGTCTACGAAATGGCGTGACAAATAAATAAACGGACTAACTATCAGTAAATAAAGCACAAGGTTGCTCCAGGCAAAAGGGATGGACACTAGACAACACTAACCTGACAGGTTATGAAGTGGGAACCAATCGGGATGCTCATAGGAACCAGTGGACACCTAGAGGCTGAGCCAAAATACCTATTGGTCAGCCATCAGACCGTACTTCAAGATAAAAAGATCGATCAGAAGAGCAGAGAGCCGGAGGAACAAGGACGGTCAGTGAGCAGAGGCCGGTACAGACGTCAGAGGAAGACCGTCAGAAGAAATCAGAAGAGACAGAGAGAAGTGTCAGTGAAGAGGGAAGAGAAGCCGGACTCCATAGTGGCCTGTAATTGAAGACAACATATACTGTACGACGAGGACAGTCAAGATGTACGATTCTTGGACACTCAGACCAAGACACAGATAACCAGAGACTGAGACACAGATAACCAGAGACTGAGACACAGATAACCAGAGACTGAGGGCACTGAGCTCTGAGACGTAGATAGTTGTGCCCAAGTGATGAACTTACGAATTAGAGGAACTAGAGTTTTAGAAGTCAAGGCTAGGCGACAGTGGTTCTCATGCTTATTAAAGGACGAAATTGTATTGGTTTTGTAAATTCCTTGTGAAATTTTTGATGAACTTTCTACTATATACTACCTACGATATCGATATAGAAGGGTATTTAAACAGTATATTTAGCATGCTGGACTTCCTCATATCACTGCATTTGTGTAGGCCGTGCTGTCTTTGTGACTACGTGTACTCTTCATTCATGGACCAGTGAAGTTTCTTATTGTTTTACAAAGTTTTAATCTTTATGAAGATATACAAGCAATATAAACCTTATAAGAACTCTTGAAGATAAATATTTTAGAAAGATATTTGAAAAACAAGTAACCTTAATTGGTAATAAGAAGGAGACATTTGTTTAACTTGGATAGACTTGTTAAAGTTAACTTGGATAAATGTAATAGTTAAAGTAACATTGCAAAAACATTGATATCATTCATCATCATCATCACCATCAAGTGCCGTGCCGACTGGCGTTGGCTATTGTGCTTCTCCAGAGTACACGATCCTTCATGCAGGCCATTAACTCAGTTGGTGATCTCCTCTCACACCATCCCGTCAGACTGTCCAGTATCATGTCTCTTGCTCTTCCCTAACTCTTCTTCTCTCTTTTTTTTCCTGTTGTTATAATATTTTCAATGCCCCCTCTTCTCATTGCATGTACTATGAAAGCATTTTGTCTCTCTCTTATTTTTTGACAAGATTTTTTTCTATCTCTACCACTTCTCACACATTCTCTATTAGTTATTTTTGCTGTCCAGGGGATTCGCAACATTCTTCTAATAAACCACATTTCTTCTGCTTCCAATGACTTTTGTGTAGACTTGCCTATTGTCCATGATTCACTTCCATATAACAAGATAGGTTCAAAACAGCATTTTAGGACTCGTTTTCTAACATTCATTGATAAGGATGTGTTGCATGATATGTTTCTCTTTCTCTGAAATACATTCTCTGCTTGGCCTATTCTTTTCTGAATTTCTGTTTTGTATTTCCCATCTGAAGTTATTACTGCTCCAAGGTATTTGAATTTCTGCACCTGCTTTAGAATAGCTCCATTTAATTTTATACTGCATTTTGGTGGACTCTGTTTCTTAGATATAACCATAGTCTCTGTCTTTTTGATGTTCAAAGTAAGGCCTTTCTTTGGTGACTTTATCCAAGAGATTTTGTAGGTCATGTTGGTTCTCGGCTATCAGTACTATGTCGTCAGCATACCGAAGGTTGTTAATATTGTATCTTCCTACTTTTATGCCTGGTTCTGTGATGATTGTTCTTAGAATGTTCTCGCTGTACAGAGAAAAAAGGTCTAGAGATAGTACACATCCTTGTCGCACCCCTTGTTTTATAGGCTGATATTTTCCAGTTCTATTTTCAACTCGAATTGCTGCTTCTTGCTGCCAGTATAGATGTTTTACAATCCTCAGGTCTTTGCCGTCTGTGTCTTTGCCTCACCCCCATACCCACAACCCCCCCCCCCCGCGCTTTAAATTAAGATGCGTGTTCTTCACTAAGACTTTCTGTCAGCTTTTGTTGATTGTTGCCAGCTTATCAGTGCCCGGCCCATTATTCCCGATGCTTGGAGCCCAAGTCGGGATGGGAGTAGCCTTTTTTTATCTTTTAGCCTGTGTACAGTCCTGGTTATCCTAACTTAACCAAACTTAACCAGGTTATCATAACTTAACCAGGTTATCCTAACTTAACCAGGTTATCCTAACTTAACCATCCACTTCATTCGTCACTGTACTGCTGGCGAGATGAGAAGTTCGCGCGTGTGACAAAATGAGACTCCTGTCAGCTTTCCTTATGTTTTGGATCGCCCTGTAAATTTATGTTCATACGTCTACTTTAATATAAAATGTCGTGCGTATATTACGGTTCACTTTATCTCTTATTTTAATTTGAAAAAAAGACTTTGTTTGTGACAACCAGAGTAAATGAATCATAATGTGACGCTCCACGGATGACAGTTTTGTTATCGAGTATTTAAACAGATAAGTATTCGAATTAATCACTGAAAGTTTATGAAACAGATCCATCTGGCAGACAAAAAAGCGACAAAACTGCGAGGTATCAAAGTTCGTTTTAAATAATTAAATATTTGTTAAAAATGATACACATACGACAGCCGTTAATCTATAGTGCAAAAAGCGTTTTATATGCCAAATCATCACAAAAAATACTAAGATACTGATTTATACCTTTTTTTTTTGTAATAGGTAAAGCAGAGGACGGGACCCTCTTTCGCAGCTGAAAGTTTAAAAATCCTGAACAGAAATTTCATTCCACTTCTCGGACAAATACTTTCGCGGTACTGATTGAAATAATGAAGGAAACATTACAAGAAAACTTGTCATCAATAGAAAATACACTTATGAGCAATAAAATATGCTTTGTGTACTTATACTCATCGTATGTATGACTATGTATCAATGAGGAAAATTGAAAGAGGTGGAGAATTTTTAATATCTTGGATCACTAATTAATAATGGAGATACAATGAGGGAAATTAAAAGGAGGACATCTATAGAGTTGCCTCTAGATGAGTCTCAGGATAAGGTTGTTGGCCTTATGCTGCTAGCACATCCAAAATAAAAGGTGTTTTGTAAACATAATCATTGGTAATTGTTCAGCCGACACGAGGGATCGTGACACCTGGAAAGAAACGAGGTCATGACGCAGAGAAATTCCGTAGCTTAGGTTCAGTCTCTCTAGCAGGTATCAACTTTTAGACAAACATACACACGGTCTCCGGCCATGTCTGGTGCATGCTTGGACAACAATAACAAATGAAAGATTGCTTATTACATGAAGTTAGTTTCAGGTATAGTTCGGTTCTAGGTACTGTAATAGCCGCAGGTGGGGTGAGGGTTATGCTCCCCAGTCCAATTAAATGTCTCCATTGCGTGGGTCTCAAATAGCCTCTGACAGTCCAAGTCCAGCTCCTGGCCTTCTCGTGGCGGAACTGTTTAAAATGATAAGAGAAGGGGCGAAAGGCGAATATTTGACGCCTGAAAACCAGATGCTTTCTGGTAGATGAGACTCGTTAGTCTTGGTTGGTAGCTCGTCTAAGAGAAGGAAAGCTCCTGCTCGCTGCCGGCAAGATTCTCCAGCTACCTTGCGTGGGGTGAAACTCCTCCCGGCCAATGAAGAAAACTGCGATTAGGGTTGCCGCGGGGCACCGCTGTGGAAAAGGTGATGGATTAAGTGATGTTTAATCGGTATGGCCAGTAGACTCGCCGTGAAGGTTACTCATACCAAGGAACCTCTGGTCTAGATGCCGGCCACGTCCTACATACACTCAAAATGGGGCAATGTGCCTAAACCGGCTTAACCCAGGGGCGAAACTTGATGCCTACGCATATCACGGTACCTCCGCTCTAGAGGCTGGTCACGTCCTTTATACACCCAAACACTTTTAATACGCATAAACCGGCTTAACCCAGGGGTGAAACTCACTAGTGGCGAGGATTCGTCCTCCTCGACAAAAGCTCCGTCCTGGTCACCACCAGGAAGGGTAGCCGCCACGACCACAAAATTCTAAAGTCGGAGACACTGGATCAGGGCATTCTAGACAGGCAACCACCTCTCACCCGACGGGGATATATTATATCCAAATCACGTTGAAGTTTTCCAGTGAGAAGTCCAGTTCCGGACTGGATGGTCAACCACCTCTCACCCGACGGGGATATATTCATATCCAAATCACATCGAGGTTTTCCGGTGAGGAAGTCCAACTCTAGACTAAACTGGTGCAATGAAAACCACGGTGTCACGCAATGCTACTTCTGTGAACCACCGAGAATATAGGCCCAAGCCCAACGATGCTCTGAGCCTACATCCTAAATGAGACTATTGCGAGAACCACAGGAGTAAATTGAGTAGGATCAGGTGCGATTTTGATGGTAGAAGCCAACGAAGAAGAAGAAAGTATAGATTCGGGAACATTTTTTTATAAATAGGAAACAACGAGGCTTTCGTATGGTAAAGTAAGAGAACACAGTTTTGTAGGATCAGACCGTCGAGGATGGGCATTCTTTAAGGTTGTGGTGTTATATTTTCAGTATTAAAACATCTGGTTGGTTGATTGGTTGGTTGTTTGCTTGGGTGGTTGGTTGGTTGGGTGGTGCGAAGCGTTTACTAGATACTTACAGTTTTATACATTTTGTAACTTTCAATATCATCATCATGTGCCATCTTCCCAATGAGGTTTCGATGCAGTGTAACTTTCCCACTTATCCTGTCTCTTGCTATCACAGGGTGTTAGAGAAAGCTGAATCTAACCCGTCTCTTGTTGTATCTAAACGTCCCTTGTTGTATCTAACTCGTCTCTTGTTGTATCTAACCTGTCTCTTGTTGTATCTAACCCGTCTCTTGTTGTATCTAACCCGTCTCCTGTTGTATCTAACCCCTCCCTTGTTGTATCTAACCCGTCTCCTGTTGTATCTAACCCGTCTCTTGTTGTATCTAACCCCTCCCTTGTTGTATCTAACCCGTCCCTTGCTGTATCTAATCCGTCTCTTGTTGTATCTAACCCCTCCCTTGTTGTATCTAACCCGTCCCTTGCTGTATCTAATCCGTCTCTTGTTGTATCTAACCCGTCTCTTGTTGTATCTAACCCGTCTCTTGTTGTATCTAACCCGTCCCTTGTGTCTAACCCGTCTCTTGTTGTATCTAACCCGTGTCTTGTTGTATCTAACCCGTCCCTTGTTGTATCTAACCCGTCTCTTGTTGTATCTAACCAGTGTCTTGTTGTATCTAACCCGTCCCTTGGTGTTGTACACAATTTTTATATCTCCATTCTTCTAGAATATCCGCGGGCATGTACTCTATCATGTAACGGGGCACAAACAAACAGAAGTGTGTATAACTTTCCTCCTATCATTTCTTTGTCCTCTAAATCAGTGTTTCCCAACGGGAGGGGGGATGGGGTGCAGTGTGAATATTAATGGGGAGAGTGGAACAATTAGAACATAGTGCCATTATTTATTTTTCCTTTTTCACAAATTGGTTAAATGTTATGCTGGGGAGGGGGGGGGGAGGGTCATCAAACAACATCTTTGAGGTGTTGAGGTGGGGCATCAAACAACATCTTTGAGGCGTTGATGTGGGGCATCAAACAACATCTTTGAGGCGTTGATGTGGGGCATCAGACAACATCTCTGAGGCGTTGATGTGGGGCATCAAACAACATCTTTGAGGCGTTGAGGTGGAGGCATCAAACAACATCTTTGAGGCGTTGAGGTGGGGCATCAGACAACATCTTTGAGAGGCGTTGAGGTGGGGCATCAAATAAAATCTTTGAGGTGTTGAGGTGGAGGCATCAAACATATTTGAGGCGTTGAGGTGGAGGCATGATAGAAAAAATAGTCTGAGAAACACTGCTGTAAATGTAAGAACATTTTCTGACCAGTCGATCAAGAACTATGCTATATATATATATATATATATATATATTTTTTTTTTTTTTTTTTTTTGAGTGGTGGAAATTTGTTATCGTCCTTTGTTTTCCTAACTGATATCGGTGGACGCCATGTCAGGCAGTACTTCTTATTTCACATCAACCTTCGTGCAAATTCCAAATTACTGAGCTAAAAAAATCGATTGCAGTTATGTGTGATTGTTCACAAACATCATATAAAGTAATCGCTTGTATTGAAACAATATTGCAATCGATTATGTTTACTCGGTCCTCACCAGACGAGTCAGAGAGTTAATACCGTTCCTGTACGTCAGGTAGTAAAAATGAACCTGTTAAATCGAATATTATGTAGTAATCGATACCGTGGTCCTAAGTCGCGTGTGTAATACCGCCCACGTGTAAGCGATTCTTGAACGATGTTAATAAATCAGTTTTTGTATCCAATCACTGACTCTTTGTAATGGAAGTTACGTTTTCGTATGAAAACTCATTAATCGAGACGCACCAGCGCATGCACCACATTATAAAAACTTACAAAGCCTTAATGAACCACCTGTGGCCACCAAATTAATGAAGTTATACAGTTTAAAATATTGACAGCGTCAGTTCAGTTCGGAAAAAAAGGCTAGTATTTTTAAAGTAATGATTAAATTCCCACAAGAAAACTCGTAGAGGAATGATGAGGTGAAGGAGGCTGCAGAAGAAAAGAAAAATAAATATAAAAGAATGGATGAGAAGTAAAGAGGATCTAGACTATCAAATTACGAGAAGACACTCTAAGCGGGTAATAAAAGAAGCAAAGGTAAAATCCTGGCAGGAAGACAGTGAAGTATTAAACAACAATCACAAAGAAGCTAGGAAAATCTTTTAGAAAAAGATCAGTGCAATGAGAAAGTGAGTAGAGCACTTCGACCCAACAGAGATTGTGAATGATGTTAATAGTGATCCAGTCTGCGAACCAGAGAGAGTAGTATTGCGATGGAGACAGTACTTCGACAATTTACTCAATATACCATCCGAGGAAAGCCAAACCCATGATAACAACACAGCTTGCCCCATAGAACTGGAACCAGACAGACTACAAGCTGAAATCAGAGAAACCGTCAGAAAAGCCCCAATGAACAAAGCTCCAGGATGTGATGGAATACCCAATGAGTTAATCAACTGTGTGAAAGAGGTTAGAATAGCTTGGCTTCACAGACTCTATAACTTGGTATAGGAAAAACAAGAAACATCACAGGACTGGAGAAACGCTGTAATCATTCCAATATGGCAGAAAAAAAGGCAGTAAAAGTGACTGCAGCCAATACAGAGGCATCTCACTGCTAAGCCATACCGGAAAAAAAGTTCTGCAAGATCATAGAAACAGACTATGACCACTGACTGAACCACAGTTAAATGAAACACAGATGGGATTTAGGAAAAATAGAAGCTGTACAGATGCCATCTTTTGCCTAAGACAATTAACAGAAAAATTAGTTGAACACAATCAGATACTGCACATAGCTTACGTAGATCAAGAAAAACCATATGATAGAGTAGATAGATATAAACTGTGGGAAATCTTACAGCATTATGGTGTTAGTGCACGTTTGATCAACCTATGCAAAAACCTACATGAAAACAGTCAGTGTACAGTTAGAACACATGCGGGACACTCTGAACCATTCATCATAAAATCTGGAGTGAAGCAAGGCTGTGTGCTAACTCCCTTACTGTTCTTAACAAACATTGATAACATCTGCTAAGAAGCTAACATACAAAGTAAAAACTCCACCACAAAATTCCCCAACAGCCAAACCCCAGAAAGAAAGCTGATAAACCCACGCCACCTTCCAGAAAACATGCCCAATAGGAGGACCATAGACGAAGTCCTTTTCTGCTGACGATCAAGCACTTACAGTCACATCAGAGAAAGACCTACAGCAGAACATGGGTAATTTAGGTCAAGGGCATGTCAAAGCCACAACATGAAGATCAGTGCTGAAAAAACAGAAGTCATGACCATGGCGAGAGAAGAAGTCCAAACAAAGATCTTCCTACACAACCAGCCCTTGAAACAAGTGAAACATTTCAAATACCTGGCTAGCATAATATCATCCTCAGGGAAGACTGACGCTGAGATTCAGAACAGATACAATAAAGTAAATTACTCCTTTAGTGAAAAACAAATACATCACAACTGAAACAAAAAAGTCTTTGTACAACACATTTTTCCTCCAAACTCTGTGCTATCAATGTCAAACATGGACACTAATAGCCAAGAACAAAAGAAAAATCATCACGACAGAAATGAGACGTTTAAGGAGAATGCTAAATGTGACAAGAAGAGACCAAATAAGAAATGACACCATCAGGGCAAAGGCTGGAGTAACACCAGTATTACACTATATCCAGAAACAGCAAGTCAAATGGTTTGGCCATGTTACACGGTTACCATCAGACAGTATATCACAGACAACATTCACACTAAGATTTGTAGGTAACAGAGGAAGAGGCCGCCCACGCAGGGGATGGAGAGAGGAAATTAAAGTATTAAATATCCCATTATATGAAGCAAATCGTCGAGCCCTATCAGGACGTCTATTTGTCCCCTCAACACTGAAAGGTACATGAGGAAGGAGACAAGACAAGACCTGAAATTTCTAGTATAAAATAATATCCAAGATGAATAGCAGTAAATAAAAAAAAAAAAAGGAAAACTGAGCAGGTTGAAATTTAATACAAAATTATGCAAACTCCGCTTAGAATCACTTTCAAAAAGTTCACTTAGAAATATACTGTGGACTGTAGGAAAATCTTAAATTACTGGAATTGTCAAATCTGTGATAACGATAAATTAAAGTATGATAAGATTAAAAAAGAAGTAATCTAGAAATAAATTTCACCGTACTGGGTGTTTAGTTTTTTTCTGAAGGGAAAATATAAACCGGTATAAAAAAATTCCCAAGTGTATAAACTTGATATTTAAGGCGGACGCCAAAAGATAAATGATTTTGTCTGTACAATAACATCCTGTTTGCCTTGATAAAAGCGTTGTGTTGAAATATTGGTTTCTTCTGTTTGCTTTTCATTAATTTGTGTTTTTCTCATTCTCTTTTCTTGCGATTTCTCTCACTTGCTTCCTCTTTTTTTCTTCTTTGTGTAAAATTGTCCTATCCATTATTTTTCACAGGGACCAGCATTACACAATGTGTTATAGATTTTTTTCCTATTTAAAATTTTGTGCAATTTTACTTCTTCTTGTGACAACCATCTCTCGCCCGATGGTGATACACGGATATCTAAAAATACGTCGAGGTCTTCCGGTGAGAAAGATCAACTCTAGATTAAACTGGTGCAACGAAAACCACGGTGTCACGCAATCCCGCTTCTGCCACCCACCAAGAATACAGGCTCAAGCCCTGCGATACTCTGAACCTTTTGTGGTCCTCTCGGGGACCTCGTGCGGTCTTTTGGGGACCACGGGACCTATAGAGGACCACAGGGGTAAATTCAGTAGGATCACAGGGCGTTCTTGGTGGTAGAAGTGAACGAAGAAGAAGAAAAAGACTTCTTCCTAAACAGGGAACAAAATTAAGAATGTAGAATTTTTCCTACGCTATACTGTTAAACAAAACAAACAAACGCAACAAATACGATGTTGCAATTTAAACTGAAGTTTGCTGATCAGACAAGGGCAACTTGCCTGAAACGTTCACTTGGACAACAACTTCACGTGCTGACCTGAACTGTACTCAGCAGATGATTCATGAGCACAGAAAAACGACACTAGTCAAAACAGCATTTTTGACAATAACCCATGACAGGTTCACGAGAATCCCGTGAAACTTACTGAACACAAAACTCACTGACCATGTTATTGAATGCCTATAAAACATTGACGCTCCTCGAATCAATTCATTTGAAAATTCAATGCGCAAGTATGGCTCATCTCACTACAGAACGACGACTCATCATCATTGGACGTTTACAGACTGGATAGTCACAAAGTGTAGTAGCCTTTGGAGACGATTTCAAGAAACTGGTTCAGTTGCAGACCCGCCGCACAGTGGAAGACCCATAGTCACAACTCCTGCCGAAGACCGCTTCTTACGGCTGCGTCACCTCAAGAATCAATCTGCATCTGCGTCTTCAACAGTCCAATCAATGAGAGAAGCTCGTCGAATTTCAGATCAAACGGTCGGGAGCCGGCTACACGACGCTGGTCCTTGGGCTAGAAGACCCTACAGAGATCCTGTTCTTACGGATCGGCATCGCTAGAACCGACTGCAGTGGGCGAACCAGCATCGTCAATGGACCGTTGCGAATGATTGGAGAAGGGTTTAGTTTAATGATGAATCATTCTTTCTGCTCCAGCGACATGACAGACGGAGAAGAATTTACACCAGAGTCCATGAGCGCTACGCCCAGAATTGAATTGATGAGGCTCCTCCACATGGTGCTGGAGGTGTACTGGTGTGGGGGACGATCAAATTCATGAGAAGAACTGACCTGGTGCAAATTGAAGGACGCCTGACTGCCCAACAATACATTGCTTAAATTCTTCATCCTCTCGTCCTTCCACTTCTGGCTGCACCAGGGTCGATTTTTCAGCAGGATAACGCTCAACCTCATGTGGCACAACTTACCACCCAGTTCCTCGCTGACAACAATGTCCAGACCATTCCATGGCCATCCATGTCATCAGACATGAACCCAATAGAACACTTATGGGATTAACTCAACAGACAAGTCCACTAGTGAGACATGGCACCAACCAATCTCCGACGGTTGTCTCTTGCACTGCGGGAAGAGTGGGCAGCCATCCCACAACAACAGATCCAACGGCTAATCGGATCCAAGCCAAGGAGATGTCGTTCTCTGATACAGGCCAGAGAAGACCATACACCTTACTGAAACAGAGGCCTCAGTCGCAAAGAATAAAAGTCCAAACCAAATTTAATGAACATCATTTCATTGTTAAAGTCTTAAAGTTTCTTCAGGCCAAGATTGAAACATTAATTCCGTAAAATAAAATTTTGATACAAGTTTGAAATATGGTGTCCATTACGACTACAGTAGTGCTGCGTTTCTTTTCTTCGTCTTTTTTTGAACAAGATATATATATATATATATTATATATATATATATATATTATATATATATATATATATATATATATATATATATTATATTTCCCGCGATGAGAAACTATTTCCTTGTGTAGAGTTTTCCGAAAGAAAACATTAAATTTTTCCTAGTCTAGAATTATACCAAATTATACATTATTGTATAATTAATCCTCCAATGTTTAATTACTTCGGGGTGTATTTTTGAATTATTTCCAGAGAGAAAATTATTTCTCTAAATATAGTTATCAGCATTTTGTAGAATTATCTACCAATTTAGATAATTTATCACACTTTAATTTATTGTTATCATAGATTTGACCGTTCCAGTAATTTTAGATTTTTCTACAGTCCACAGTATCTTTCTAACTTAACAATACCAAATACTGTAAACCTTGGTGGAGAATTATCTACCAATTCTGCAGATGTAGAATTATCTGCCTGCCTAGAATTATGTACCAATACATAATTATCTAAAAGGTTATCCTCTCATGCCTTAGAGACACATAGGGATATGGTGTTAGTGCCCATATTTTCCTTGACCTGTCACTAGAGGGTGATATGGTCAGTATCACTCCAGGCTGCCTTTCCTTCCCCAACTCCAGAAGAAGTCGGGTACCCATTTCTACAGCTGGGAAACTGGGGTGCCTCCGGCCGGATTCGAACCCCCGACCTTCGCCATGAGAGACCAGTGCACTAACCACTTCGCCACTAAGACACCCGTAGAAATTATCTACCGGTATAGAATTGTCTAGCAGTGTGGTATTATTTACCGACGTAGAATTATCTACCTGACGTTGAAATGTTCTATCATATAGATCTATCCACAGATTTGTTTATATCTGTCCCCCAGATCAAACGGAAACACAAAGATTTATAAACAGAAAAGTTGTCTGTCCTTGAGTGCGCTAAAATTTTTATGTTTTTAAATGAGAAAAAAATATGTTTCTGCTGACTTAAGTGGCTGTTGTAGCAGCTGAATTTCTTCCTGCTGACTTAAGTGGTTGTTGTAGCAGCTGAGTTTCTTCCTGCTGACTTAAGTGGCTGTTGTAGCAGCTGAATTTCTTCCTGCTGACTGAAGTGGCTGTTGTAGCAGCTGAATGTCTTCCTGCTGACTGAAGTGGCTGTTGTAGCAGCTGAATTTCTTCCTGATGACTGAAGTGGCTGTTGTAGCAGCTGAATTTCTTCCTGCTGACTGAAGTGGTTGTTGTAGCAGCTGAATTTCTTCCTGCTCACTGAAGTGGCTGTTATAGCAGCTGAATTTCTTCCTGATGACTGAAGTGGCTGTTGTAGCAGCTGAATGTCTTCCTGCTGACTTAAGTGGCTGTTGTAGCAGCTGAATTTCTTCCTGCTGACTGAAGTGGCTGGTGTAGCAGCTGAATTTCTTCCTGCTGACTTAAGTGGCTGTTGTAGCAGCTGAATTTCTTCCTGCTGACTGAAGTGGCTGTTGTAGCAGCTGAATTTCTTCCTGCTGACTGAAGTGGCTGTTGTAGCAGCTGAATTTCTTCCTGCTGACTTAAGTGGCTGTTGTAGCAGCTGAATTTCTTCCTGCTGACTGAAGTGGCTGTTGTAGCAGCTGAATTTCTTCCTGCTGACTGAAGTGGCTGTTGTAGCAGCTGAATTTCTTCCTGCTGACTTAAGTGGCTGTTGTAGCAGCTGAATTTCTTCCTGCTGACTGAAGTGGCTGTTGTAGCAGCTGAATTTCGCAGGTGTCTCTCTTGGACCCGTGAGGTCGATCACGCGATTAGGGTTGTCCCCGCTGGCAATCAAAGACCTATATCTGACAGGCTGGACCCAGGCATAGGTAAGCGTAGGTGACCTCGACACTGTCCCAGCTCTTCCTTGGTACCCCCCCCCCAGTATTAGGACTAGCCTGCCTAACGGGCCTGGGATCGCCGTAGTCACTGTGGTAGTGGAGTCAGCTAAAGAAGTATTCCGTACCCCCTGCTTTTTGCTTTTTCACCTCCATTCAAGGACTAAACAAAATAGCCACCATAATCTGTTCCCCGGCCGATACGATGCTGTGTCTCAACATCTTCACTGCATCGGCCGTGAAGGGCGCCAGCTCGCAGTGTCAGATTTAGAAAAGGAAAAAAAAGGAGTTTAATAGAACATCTATAAGAAGAACGACGCCCGTCTTTTATTGGGCTTATAATGAGAAGCCGAGGACTTGAAAACATCACAACAACAGGAAAAATTAATGGGAATAGAGGCAGGAGAAAAAAAAATTATGGGCAGTCTAACGTGGTGGCACAATAAGTCTGCAACACGAACTGATGGAAAATGTCAAGGACAGAACGCTGTGTAGAAGCATGACCGCCAACATCTGCGGACACGACACATGATGATGATGATGATGATGATGATGATGATGATGATGATGACTGTTTAATGGATATATTTTAATTATATAAAACGAATAAACTGTCCATGATAGGGAAAAAAGCAGTCAAATTAAACGTCACGTCATTTTTGAAGAGCTCTGGCGTGAGTGGTTCCGTTACTTGTTTGTGTTAACCAGCTAAACTGGTTCGTTATTTGTTTGTGTTAACCTGCTAAACTGGTCCGTTACTTGCTTGTATTAGCTTGTTAAACTGGTCCGTTAATCGCTTGTGTTAACTTGCTAAACTGGTCTGTTCTTTGTTTTAGTTAGCTTGTTAAACTGGACTGTTACTCGTTTGTGCTAGCTTGCTAAACTGGACTGTTACTCGTTTGTGTTAACTTGCTAAACTGGACTGTTACTCGTTTGTATTAACTTGCCAAACTGGACTGTTACTCGTTTGTGTTAGCTTGCTAAACTGGTCTGTTACTCGTTTGTGTTAGCTTGTTAAACTGGACTGTTACTCTTTTGTGTTAGCTTGCTAAACTGGAGTGTTACTCGTTTGTGTTAACTTGCTAAACTGGACTGTTACTCGTTTGTATTAACTTGCTAAACTGGATTGTTACTCGTTTGTGTTAACTTGCTAAACTGGTCTGTTACTCGTTTCTGTTAGCTTGTTAAACTGCACTGTTACTCATTTGTGTTAGCTTGCTAAACTGGACTGTTACTCGTTTGTGTTAACCTGCTAAACTGGACTGTTACTCGTATGTATTAACTTGCTAAACTGGACTGTTACTCGTTTGTGTTAGCTTGCTAAACTGGACTGTTACTCTTTTGTGTTAACTTGCTAAACTGGTCCGTTACTCGTTTGTATTAACTTGTTAAACTGGACTGTTACTCGTTTGTGTTAGCTTGCTAAACTGGACTGTTACTCGTTTGTGTTAACTTGCTAAACTGGACTGTTACTCGTTTGTGTTAACTTGTTAAACTGGTCTGTTACTCGTTTTTTGTTAACCTGCTAAACGTGGCTGTTACTCGTTTGTGTTAACTTGTTAAACTGGACTGTTACTCGTTTGTGTTAGCTTGCTAAACTGGAGTGTTACTCGTTTGTGTTAACTTATTAAACTGAACTGTTGCTCGTTTGTGTTAACCTGCTAAACTGGACTGTTACTCGTTTGTGTTAACTTTCTAAATTGGACTGTTACTCGTATGTGTTAACCTGCTAAACTGGTCTGCTGTAAAACTGCAAACTTCATGCAGCACGTCCATGATGGCACCCAATCGATTGTCAAGATACACACAAGATAGAAACTGCGTTTGCTTATAATCAATCCTTCGCAGAAATATTTGTTGTCAAACATAATCGATTGACAGAGGTATAATGTGTTCTACCTTCCTGTAGGGCCAGGAACACTAGATTACAATGTACACATTTTAGTGAAGGAAGGTATCAGATATCACGTGAAGGCGACTCTAGATGTGGGATCAAGCTTAAGTTAACATTTGACGCGATTCCATTATGTAACATCATGTGACATTATGTAAATAATCGCTAACATCATGTGACATTATGTAAATAATCGCTAACATCATGATGATTCAGGAAATCCTTTTTTAGCAATACAGAGATGTATGTCAGGAATGTTCACCTGCTGTCTTATGATAAGTAATGGTTGTACCTGCTATCCTATGATAAGTAATGGTTGTACCTGCTATCCTATGATAAGTAATGGTTGTACCTGCTATCCTATAATAAGTAACGCTTGCACCTGTTGTCTATAAAAAGTAATTTTTGTATCTGCTGTTCTATGATAAGTAATGCATGCACCTGTTGTCCTATGATAAGTAATGCTTGCACTTGCTATACTATGATAAGTAATGCTTTCACCTGTTTACATATGATAAGTCCCTCTATCTTCCCCCGTCTCTCTCTCTTCCCTCGCCGTCTCTCATTCTTCTGCCATCATCTCTCTCTCTCTTCCAACACAGCGCCTCTTTCTCTTCTCCACCGTTTCTCTCTCTTCTCTCACCGTCTCTCTCTCTTACCTACATCGTCTCTTTCTTCACCCACCATTTCTCTCTCCCACATCTTTTCTCTCTCTATTCCCCCACAGTCTCTTTCACCTACCCTCTCTCTCTCTCTTTTCCCCCACCGTCTCTCTCTCATTCCCCCACAGTCTGTCTCTCTTCTCCCGTCGTCTCTCTCTTTCCCTCACTGTCTCTCTCTCCTCCCTCATGGTCGATCTTTCTTTCCTTACCGTCTGTCTCTCTTCCCCAACCGTCTATCACTCTTCCAACTCAGCGTCTCTCTCTTTTCCTCCCACCATTTTTCTCTCTCCCCACACCGTTTCTATCTCTTTCCCACAGTCTCTCTCTCTCTTCCCCAACCGACCCTCTCTCTTTCACTCACCGTCTTTCTATCTTTCCACAACCTTCTCTCTCTCTTCCCCCACTATCTCTCTCTCTTTCACTCACCGTCTCTCTATCTTTCCACAACCTTC
This sequence comes from Achatina immaculata, assembly GCA_009760885.1. Taxonomy (NCBI): domain Eukaryota; kingdom Metazoa; phylum Mollusca; class Gastropoda; order Stylommatophora; family Achatinidae; genus Lissachatina; species Lissachatina immaculata. The sequence goes on from CM019693.1 coordinate 8,581,390, forward strand.
TCTCTCTCTTCCCCCACTCTCTCTCTTTCACTCACCGTCTCTCTATCTTTCCACAACCTTCTCTCTCTCTTCTCCCACTATCTCTCTCTCTTTCACTCACCGTCTCTCTATCTTTCCACAACCTTCTCTCTCTCTTCCCCCACTATCTCTCTCTCTTTCACTCACCGTCTCTCTATCTTTCCCCAACCGTCTCTCTCTCTTCCCCCACTATCTCTCTCTCTCTCTTCACTCACCGTCTCTCTATCTTTCCACAACCTTCTCTCTCTCTTCCCCCACTATCTCTCTCTCTCTTTCACTCACCGTCTCTCTATCTTTCCACAACCTTCTCTCTCTCTTCTCCCACTATCTCTCTCTCTTTCACTCACCGTCTCTCTATCTTTCCACAACCTTCTCTCTCTCTTCCCCCACTATCTCTCTCTCTTTCACTCACCGTCTCTCTATCTTTCCCCAACCGTCTCTCTCTCTTCCCCCACTATCTCTCTCTCTTTCACCCATCGTCTCTCTCTCTTCACAACCGTCTCTCTCTCTTCCCCCACTATCTCTCTCTCTTTCACTCATCGTCTCTCTCTCTTCACAACCGTCTCTCTCTCTTCTCCCACTATCTCTCTCTCTTTCACCCATCGTCTCTCTCTCTTCACAACCGTCTCTCTCTCTCTCTTCACAACCGTCTCTCTCTCTCTTCACAACCGTCTCTCTCTCTTCACAACCATCTCTCTCTCTTCCCCAACCGATTCTCCCTCTTCCCCAATCGTCTCTCTCTCTTCACAACCGTCTCTCTCTCTTCACAACCGTCTCTCTCTCTCTTCACAACCGTCGCTCTCTCTCTCTTCACAATCGTCTCTCTCTCTTCACAACCATCTCTCTCTCTTCCCCAACCGATTCTCCCTCTTCCCCAACCATCTCTCTCTCTTCACAACCGTCTCTCTCTCTTCACAACAGTCTCTCTCTCTCTTCACAACCATCTCTCTCTCTTCACAACCATCTCTCTCTCTTCACAACCATCTCTCTCTCTTCACAACCATCTCTCTCTCTTCACAACCGTCTCTCTCTCTCTCTCTTCACAACCGTCTCTCTCTCTTCACAACCGTCTCTCTCTCTCTTCACAACCATCTCTCTCTCTTCCTAAACCGATTCTCTCTCTTCCTCAACCGTCTCTCTCTCTTCCTAAACCGATTCTCTCTCTTCCCCAACCGTTTCTCTCTTTTTCCCCCACAGCCTCTCTCTCTTTCCCCCACAGTCTCTCTCTCTTTCCCCCACCGTCTCTCTCTCTCTCCCCCACCGTCTCTCTCGCTCTCCCCCACCGTCTCTCTCTCTCCCCCACCGTCTCTCTCTCTTTCCCCCACCGTCTCTCTCTCTCCCCCCACCGTCTCTCTCTCTCTTTCCCCCACCGTCTCTCTCTCTCCCCCCCCACCCTCTCTCTCTCTCTCTCCCCACCGTCTCTCTCTCCCCCACCGTCTCTCTCTCTCCCCCACCGTCTCTCTCCCACCGTCTCTCTCTCTCCCCCACCGTCTCTCTCTCTTTTCCCCCACCGTCTCTCTCTCTGTCTCCCCCACCGTCTCTCTCTCTTTTCCCCCCGTCTCTCTCTCTTTCCTCCACCGTCTCTCTCTCTCTCCCCCACCGTCTCTCTCTCTCTCCCACCGTCTCTGTCTTTTCCCCACCATCTCTCTCTTCCAACAACTATCTTTCTCTCTTTTCCACACCGTCTATATCTCTTCCCCACGGTCTCTCTCCCTTTCCCCCACCGTCTCTCTCTCTCTTTCCCCACGGTCTCTCTCTCAATTTCCCCCACGGTCTCTCTCCTCTTTTCCCCCACAGTCTCTCTCTCTTTTCCCCCACAGTCTCTCTCTCTTTTCCCCCCAGTCTCTCTCTCTTTCCCCACGGTCTCTCTCCCTTTCCCCACGGTCTCTCTCCCTTTCCCCGACAGTCTCTCTCTCTTTTCCCCCACAGTCTCTCTCCTCTTTTCCCCCACAGTCTCTCTCTCTTTTCCCCCACAGTCTCTCTCTCTTTCCCCACGGTCTCTCTCCCTTTCCCCACGGTCTCTCTCTCTTTTCCCCCACAGTCTCTCTCTTTCCCCATCGTATATCTCTCTTTCCCCCACCGTCTCTCTCTCTCTTTTCCCCCACCGTCTCTATCTCTTTCCCCCACTGTCTCTCTCTCTTTTCCCCCACCGTCTCTCTCTCTTTTCCCCCACCGTCTCTCTCTCTTTCCCCCACCGTCTCTCTCTCTCTTTCCCCATTGCCTCTCTCTCTTTTCCCCCACCGTCTCTCTCTCTTTCCCCATTGTTTCTCTCTCTTTCCCCACCGTCTCTCTCTCTCTTTCCCCATTGTCTCTCTCTCTTTCCCCATTGTCTATCTCTCTTTCCCCATTGTCTCTCTCTATTTCCCCCACCGTCTCTCTCTCTCTTTCCCCATTGTCTCTCTCTCTTTCCCCCACCGTCTCTCTCTCTCTTTCCCCATTGTCTCTCTCTCTTTCCCCCACCGTCTCTCTCTCTCTTTCCCCATTGTCTCTCTCTCTTTCCCCATTGTCTCTCTCTCTTTCCCCCACCGTCTCTCTCTCTCTTTCCCCATTGTCTCTCTCTCTTTTCCCCACCGTCTCTCTCTCTTTTCCCCATTGTCTCTCTCTCTTTTCCTCACCGTCTCTCTCTCTTTCCCCATTGTCTCTCTCTCTTTCCCCCACCGTCTCTCTCTCTTTCCCCATTGTCTCTCTCTCTTTCCCCATTGTCTCTCCCCACCGTCTCCTCTCTCTCTTTCCCCATTGTCTCTCTCTCTTTCCCCCACCGTCTCTCTCTCTTTCCCCATTGTCTCTCTCTTTCCCCCACCGTCCTCCTCTCTTTCCCCATTGTCTCTCCTCTTTTCCCCATTGTCTCTCTCCTTTTCCCCCACCGTCTCTCTCTCTCTTTTTCCCCATTGTATCTCTCTTTCCCCCACCGTCTCTCTCTTTCCCCCACCGTCTCTCTCTTTTCCCCTCGCCGTCTCTCTCTTTCCCCCACTGTCTCTCTCTCTCTTTCCCCCACCGTCTCTCTCTTTCCCCATTGTCTCTCTCTCTTTCCCCACCGTCTCTCTCTCTTTTCCCCTCGCCGTCTCTCTCTTTTCCCCTGTCTCTCTCTCTTTCCCCCACTGTCTCTCTCTTTCCCCCACCGTCTCTCTCTTTCCCCATTGTCTCTCTCTCTTTCCCCATTGTCTCTCTCTCTTTTCCCCTCGCCGTCTCTCTCTTTCCCCCACTGTCTCTCTCTTTCCCCCACCGTCTCTCTTTTCCCCCACCGTCTCTCCTTTTCCCCCACCGTCTCTCTCTTTCCCCCACCGTCTTTCTCTTTCCCCCACCGTCTCTCTCTTTCCCCCACCGTCTCTCTCTTTCCCCCACCGTCTCTCTCTTTCCCCCCCCACAGTCTTTCTCTTTCCCCCACCGTCTCTCTCTTTCCCCCACTGTCTCTCTCTTTCCCCCACCGTCTCTCTCTTTCCCCCACCGTCTCTCTCTTTCCCCCACCGTCTCTCTCTTTCCCCCACCGTCTCTCTCTTTCCCCACCGTCTCTCTCTTTCCCCCACCGTCTCTCTCTTTCCCCACCGTCTCTCTCTTTCCCCCCCCACAGTCTTTCTCTTTCCCCCACCGTCTCTCTCTTTCCCCCACTGTCTCTCTCTTTCCCCACCGTCTCTCTCTTTCCCCACCGTCTCTCTCTTTCCCCACCGTCTCTCTCTTTCCCCACCGTCTCTCTCTTTCCCCACCGTCTCTCTCTTTCCCCCCACAGTCTTTCTCTTTCCCCCCCAGTCTTTCTCTTTCCCCCACTGTCTCTCTCTTTCCCCATCGTATCTCTCTCTTTCCCCCACCGTCTCTCTCTTTTCCCCCCACAGTCTTTCTCTTTCCCCCCACAGTCTTTCTCTTTACCCCACTGTCTCTCTCTTTCCCCATCGTATCTCTCTCTTTTCCCCCGCCGTCTCTCTCTTTCCCCCCACAGTCTTTCTCTTTCCCCCACCGTCTCTCTCTTTCCCCCCACAGTCTTTCTCTTTCCCCACCGTCTCTCTCTTTTCCCCTCGCCGTCTCTTTCTCTTTCCCCATCGTATCTCTCTCTTTTCCCCTCGCCGTCTCTTTCTCTTTCCCCCACTGTCTCTCTCTTTCCCCATCGTATCTCTCTCTTTTCCCCCGCCGTCTCTCTCTTTCCCCCCCCCCCCACAGTCTTTCTCTTTTCCCCCGCCGTCTCTCTCTTTCCCCCACCGTCTCTCTCTTTCCCCCCACAGTCTTTCTCTTTCCCCACCGTCTCTCTCTTTTCCCCTCGCCGTCTCTTTCTCTTTCCCCATCGTATCTCTCTCTTTCCCCCCACAGTCTTTCTCTTTCCCCCACCGTCTCTCTCTTTCCCCCCCACCGTCTCTTTCTTTTCCCCCCGCCGTCTCTCTCTTTTCCCCTCACCGTCTCCCTCTGTCTTCCCCCCACCGTCTGTCACTCCTCCCCCTCCGTCTCTCTCTCTCTCTCTCTCTTTCCCCACCGTATCTCTCTCTTCCCTCCACGGTGAGCAAGGACGACTAACTCTAAAATAATATTCGCTGTTTAGATTATTCACAGGAACTTTTTCTTTGTTGAGACATCATATTGTAATAAGTAAGCTGAAAGTACGACAAGCTGAAGTTTATTAGATGGAACTTGATGATGATCGATACTGGTTGGATGATAAACACATTGAGCAATATGTCGAATTACAGATATTCATCTCAGCCATCAAACTGTTATGCCATATAACTGAAGGTTCCACCCCAGACAATCAGGTCATATAACTGATATAAAATTTCCACCCCAGACAGTCAGGTCATATAAATGATATAAAGCTTCCACCCCAGACAATCAGGTCATATAAGTGATAAAAAACTTCCACACCGTACACTCAGGTCATATAAGTGATATAAATCTTCCACTCCAGACAGTCAGGTCATATAAGTGATATAAATCTTCCACTCCAGACAGTCAGGTCATATAAGTGATATAAATCTTCCACTCCAGACAGTCAGGTCATATAACTGATATAAAATTTCCACCCCAGACAGTCAGGTCATATAAATGATATAAAGCTTCCACCCCAGACAATCAGGTCATATAAGTGATAAAAAACTTCCACACCGTACACTCAGGTCATATAAGTGATATAAATCTTCCACTCCAGACATTCAGGTCATATAAGTGATATAAATCTTCCACTCCAGACAGTCAGGTCATATAAGTGATATAAATCTTCCACTCCAGACAGTCAGGTCATATAAGTGATATAAATCTTCCACTCCAGACAGTCAGGTCATATAAGTGATATAAATCTTCCACTCCAGACAGTCAGGTCATATAAGTGATATAAATCTTCCACTCCAGACAGTCAGGTCATGTACCTGAAGCTTCCACTCCAGATAATCAGGTCATATAACATTCCCCCACCACCTCTCTCCCTCATTCCCTTACGGTGTCTCTCTCTCTCTTTCCCCACCGTCTCTCTCTTTCTCCACCGTCTCTCTCTTTCTCCCACCGTCTCTGTCTCTTTCAACCACTGTCTCTCTCTCTACTTCCCTACTGTCTCTGTCTTTCACCATCGTCTCTCTTCTTTCCCCCCAACCATCTCTCACTATTTCCCACACGGTCTCTCTCTTTCCCCCTCCCCCACTGTCTCCATCTTACCCCACGGCCTCTATTCTTTTGCCCCCCCCCCCCACATCGTCTCTCTCTCTCTTCCAATAACTGTCTTTCTCTCTTCCCCCCCCCCCCGTTTATCTCTCTTCCCCCATAGTCTCTCTCTCTTTCCCCACTATCTCTCTGTCTCTTTCCCCCACCGTGTCTCTCTCTATCCCCACTGTCTCTCTTTCCCCCACCGTCTCTCTCTCTTTCCCCCACTGTCTCTCTTTCCCCCACCGTCTCTCTCTCTTTCCCCCGCTATCTCTCTCTTTCTCTTTCCCCACCGTTTCTCTCTTTCCCCACTATCTCTCTCTCTCTTTCCCCCACCGTCTCTCTTTCCCCCACCGTCTCTCTCTCTTTCCCCCACTGTCTCTCTTTCCCCCACCGTCTCTCTCTCTCTTTTCCCCCTGTCTCTTTTTCCCCCACCGTCTCTCTCTCTTTTTCCTCCACTTTCTGTCTCTCCCCCCCCCCCCGTCTCTCTCATTTTCCACCACCTTCTCTCTCTTTAACCCCACTGTCTCTCTCTCTTTCCCCCACTTTCTCTCTCTTTCCCCCCATTGTCTCTCTCTTTTTAGCCCACTTTCTCTCTCTTTCCCTCCACTGTCTCTCTCTATTTCCCCCACTTTCTCTCTCTTTTTCCCCACTGTCTCTCTCTTTCTCCCCACTGTCTCTCTCTCTTTCCCCATCGTCTCTCACTTCCGCCCCACTGTCTCTCTCTCTCTTTCCCCATCGTCTCTCTCTTCCGCCCCACTGTCTCTCTCCTTTCCCCATCGTCTCTCACTTCCGCCCCACTGTCTCTCTCTCTTTCCCCCATCGTCTCTCACTTCCGCCCCACTGTCTCTCTCTCTTTTCCCCTCGTCTCTCACTTCCGCCCCACTGTCTCTCTCTCTCTTTCCCCATCGTCTCTCTCTTCCCCCCCCCCACTGTCTCTCTCTCTTTCCCCATCGACTCTCTCTGTCCCCCAGTCCCTCTCTTCCCCCCACTGTCTCTCTCTCTCTCTTTCCCCATCGTCTCTCTCTCTTCCCCCCCCCCACTGCCTCTCTCTCTTTCCCCATCGTCTCTCTCTCTTCCCTCCCCCCCCCATTGTCTCTATCTCTTTCCCCATCGTCTCTCACTTCCGCCCCACTGTCTCTCTCTCTTTTCCCCATCGTCTCTCACTTCCGCCCCACTGTCTCTCTCTCTCTTTCCCCATCGTCTCTCTCTTCCCCCCCCCCACTGTCTCTCTCTCTTTCCCCATCGACTCTCTCTGTCCCCCAGTCCCTCTCTTCCCCCCACTGTCTCTCTCTCTCTTTTCCCCATCGTCTCTCTCTCTTCCCCCCCCCCCTGCCTCTCTCTCTTTCCCCATCGTCTCTCTCTCTTCCCTCCCCCCCCCATTGTCTCTATCTCTTTCCCCATCGTCTCTCTCTCTTTCCCCCCATTGTCTCTCTCTCTGTCCCCCACTGTCTCTCTCTCTTTCCCCATCGTCTCTCTCTTTCCCCATCGTCTCTCTCTTCCCCTTACTGTCTCTCTCTGTCCTCCCACTGTCTCTCTCTTTCTCCATCGTCTCTCTCTTTTCCCCGCACTGTCCTCTCTCTCTTCCCCCCCCCCCCACTGTCTCTCTCTTTCCCCATCGTCTCTCTCTTTTCCCCCACTTTCTCTCTCTTTCCCCATCGTCTCTCTCTCCCCCTGTCTCTCTTTCCCCATCGTCTCTCTCTCTCTTCCCCCCACTGTCTCCTCTCTTTCCCCATGGTCTCTCTCTTCCCCCCCCCCACTGTCTCTCTCTCTTTCCCCATCGTCTCTCTCTCTCTTCCTACCCCCATGTCTTTCTTTCTTTTCCCCCACCGACTCTCTCTTTTTCACCCGCCATCTCTGTTTTTCCCCCACTTTCTCTCTCTTTCCCCATCGTCTCTCTCAGGTCATATAACTGTTATAAAATGTCCACCCCAAACAGTCAGCTCATATAACTGATATAAAACTTCCACCCCAGACAATCAGGTATTATAACTCATATAAAACTTCAACTCCAGACAATCAGGTCATATAACTAATATAAAGCGTCCACTCCAGACATTTAGGTCATATAATTGATATAAAGCTTCCAATTCGGACAGTCAGGTCATATAAGTGATATAAAGCTACCACTCCAGACAGTCAGGTCATATAAGTAATATAAAACTTCCACTCCAGACAGTCAGTTCATATAAGTGATATAAAACAACCACCCCAGACAATCAGGTCATATAAGTGATATAAAACTTCAACCCCAGACAGTCAGGTCATATAACTGATATAAAACTTCCACACCAGACAATCAGGTCATATAAGTGATATAAAACTTCCAACCCCATGCACTAAGGTCATATAAGTGATATAAAACTTCCACTTCAGATAATCACGTCATATAACTGATATAAATCTTCCACTCCAGACAGTCAGGTCATATAAGTGATATAAAACTTCCACTTCAGATAATCACGTCATATAACTGATATAAATCTTCCACTCCATACAGTCAGGTCATATAAGTGATATAAATCTTCCACTCCAGACAGTCAGGTCATATAAGTGATATAAATCTTCCACTCCAGACATTCAGGTCATATAAGTGATATAAATCTTCCACTCCAGACAGTCAGGTCATATAAGTGATATAAATCTTCCACTCCAGACACTCAGGTCATGTACCTGAAGCTTCCACTCCAGATAATCAGGTCATATAACATTCCCCCACCGCCTCTCTCCCTCATTCCCTTACGGTGTCTCTCTCTCTTTCCCCACCGTCTCTCTCTTTCTCCACCGTCTCTCTCTTTCTCCCACCGTCTCTGTCTCTTTCAACCACTGTCTCTCTCTCTATTTCCCTACTGTCTCTGTCTTTCCCCATCGTCTCTCTTCTTTCCCCCCAACCATCTCTCACTATTTCCCACACGGTCTCTCTCCTTCCCCCTCCCCCACCCCCACTGTCTCCATCTTACCGCACCGTCTCTATTTTTTCGCCCCCCCCCCACATCGTCTCTCTCTCTCTCTTCCAACACCTGTCTTTCTCTCTTTTCCCCACCGTTTATCTCTCTTCCCCCATAGTCTGTCTCTCTTTCCCCCGCTGTCTCTCTCTCTCTTTCCCCACTGTCTCTCTCTTTCCCAACCGTCTCTCTCTCTCTTTCCCCCACTATCTCTCTCTCTCTTTCCCCACTGTCTCTCTCTTTCCCCACTGTCTCTCTCTCTCTCTCCTTCCCCCGCTATCTCTCTCTCTCTTTTCCCCACCGTTTCTCTCTTTTCCCCACTATCTCTCTCTCTCTTTCCCCCACTGTCTCCCTTTCCCCACCGTCTCTCTCTCTCTCTTTCCCCCACTGTCTCCCTTTCCCCACCGTCTCTCTCTCTTTCCCCCAATGTCTCTCTTTCTCCACCGTCTCTCTCTCTTTCCCCCACTGTCTCTCTTTCAGCCATCGTCTGTCTCTCTTTCCCCCACTGTCTCTCTTTCTCCACCGTCTGTCTCTCTTTCCCCCACTGTCTCTCTTTCACCCATCGTCTGTCTCTCTTTCCCCCACTGTTTCTCTATCCCCATCTTCTCTCTCTTTTTCCCCCACTTTCTGTCTCTTTCTGCCACTGTCTCTCTCTCCCCCCCCCCGTCTCTCTCTTTTCCCCATCGTCTCTCTCTTTCTCCGTACTGTCTCTCTCCCTTTCCCCCACTGTCTCTCTCTTCCCCCCCCCCGTCTCTCTCTTTATCCATAATCTCTCCTCTTTCCCCCACTGTCTCTCTCTCTTTACACATCGTCTCTCTCTTTCCCCCTACTGTCTCTCTCTCTCTCTTTCCTCATCGTCTCTCTCTAATCCCCCCCCCCATGTCTTTCTTTCTTTCCCCCCACCGTCTCTCTCTTTTACAGCCGACATCTCTCTTTTTCCCCATCGTCTCTCTCAGGTCATATAACTGATATAAAATTTCCACCCCAAACAGTCACTTCATATAACTGATATAAAATTTCCACCCCAAACAGTCACCTCATATAACTGATATAAAATTTCCACCCCAAACAGTCACCTCATATAACTGATATAAAATTTCCACCCCAAACAGTCACCTCATATAACTGATATAAAATTTCCACCCCAGACAGTCACCTCATATAACTGATATAAAATTTCCACCCCAAACAGTCACCTCATATAACTGATATAAAATTTCCACCCCAAACAGTCACCTCATATACTGATATAAAATTTCCACCCCAAACAGTCACCTCATAAACTGATATAAAATTTCCACCCCAAACAGTCACCTCATATAACTGATATAAAATTTCCACCCCAAACAGTCACCTCATATAACTGATATAAAATTTCAACCCCAAACAGTCACCTCATATAACTGATATAAAATTTCCACCCCAAACAGTCACCTCATATAACTGATATAAAATTTCCACCCCAAACAGTCACCTCATATAACTGATATAAAATTTCCACCCCAAACAGTCACCTCATATAACTGATATAAAATTTCCACCCCAAACAGTCACCTCATATAACTGATATCAAATTTCAACCCCAAACAGTCACCTCATATAACTGATATAAAATTTCCACAGCAAACAGTCACCTCATATAACTGATATAAAATTTCAACCCCAGACAATCAGCTCATATAACTGATATAACATTTCCACTCCAGACAGTCAGCTCATATAACTGATATAAAATTTCAACCCCAGACAGTCAGCTCATATCACTGATATAAAATTTCCACCCCAGACAGTCAGGTCATATAACTGATATAAAACTTCCACCCAATACAGACAGGTCATATAACTTATATAAAACTTCCGCTCCAGACATTCAGGTCATATAACTGATATAAAGCTTCCACTCCAGACAGTGAGGTCATATAATTGATATAAAGCTTCCAATTCGGACAGTCAGGTCATATAACAGATAAAAAGTTTCCACTCCAGACAGTCAGGTCACATAACTGATATAAAGCTTCCACTCCAAAAAGTCAGGTCATATAACTGATATAAAGGTTCCACTCCAGACAGTCAGGTCATATAACTGATATAAAACTTCCACTGATGACAGTCAGGTCGTATAACTAAAATAAAGCTTCCAGTCTAGACAGTCAGGTCATATAAGTGATATAAAACTTCCACTCCAGACAGTCAGTTCATATAAGTGATATAAAACTTCCACTCCAGACAGTCAGGTCATATAAGTGATATAAAACTTCCACTCCAAACAATCATGTCATATAAGTGATATAAAACTTCCCCTCCAGACAGTCAGGTCATATAAGTGATATAAAACTTCCACCCCATACACAAATGTCATATAAGTGATATAAAACTTCCACCCCAGACAATCAGGTCATATAAGTGATATAGAATGTCCACCCGAGACAGTCAGGTCATATAGGTGATATAAAACTTCCACCCTATACTCTCAGGTCATATAAGTGATATCAAACTTCCACTCCAGACAGTCAGGTCATATAGGTGATATAAAACTTCCACCCCATACTCTCAGGTCATATAAGTGATATCAAACTTCCATTCCAGACAGTCAGGTCATATAACTGATATTAAACTTCCACCCCAGACAGTCAGGTATTATAACTGATATAAAACTTCAACTCCAGACAATCAGGTCATATAACTAATATAAAGCGTCCACTCCAGACATTTAGGTCATATAATTGATATAAAGCTTCCAATTCGGACAGTCAGGTCATATAACAGATATAAAGCTACCACTCCAGACAGTCAGTTCATATAAGTGATATAAAACGTCCACCCCAGACAATCAGGTCATATAACAGATATAAAGCTACCACTCCAGACAGTCAGTTCATATAAGTGATATAAAACTTCAACCCCAGACAGTCAGGTCATATAAGTGATATAAATCTTCCACTCCAGACAGTCAGGTCATATAAGTGATATAAATCTTCCACTCCAGACAGTCAGGTCATGTACCTGAAGCTTCCACTCCAGATAATCAGGTCATATAACATTCCCCCACCACCTCTCTCCCTCATTCCATTACGGTGTCTCTCTCTCTCTTTCCCCACCGTCTCTCTCTTTCTCCACCGTCTCTGTCTCTTTCAACCACTGTCTCTGTCTCTTTCAACCACTGTCTCTCTCTCTATTTCCCTACTGTCTCTGTCTTTCCCCATCGTCTCTCTTCTTTCCTCCCAACCATCTCTCACTATTTCCCACACGGTCTCTCTCCTTCCCCTCCCCCCACCCCTACTGTCTCCATCTTACCGCACCGTCTCTATTTTTTCGCCCCCCCCCCACATCGTCTCTCTCTCTCTCTCTTCCAACACCTGTCTTTCTCTCTTTTCCCCACCGTTTATCTCTCTTCCCCCATAGTCTGTCTCTCTTTCCCCCGCTGTCTCTCTCTCTCTTTCCCCACCGTCTCTCTTTCCCAACCGTCTCTCTCTCTCTTTCCCCCACTGTCTCCCTTTCCCCACCGTCTCTCTCTCTTTCCCCTACAGTCTCTCTTTCCCAACCGTCTCTCTCTCTTTCCCCATCTGTCTCTCTTTCATCCACCGTCTCTCTCTCTTTCCTCCACTGTTTCTCTTTCCAGATCGTCTCTCTCTTTTTCCCCCACTGCTCTCTTTCATCACCAGTGTCTCTCTCTTTTTCCACCACTTTCTCTCTCTTCCCCCCCCCTGTCTCTCTCTCTTCCCCCCGCCCCCACTGTCTCTCTCTTTCCCCATCGTCTCTTTCTTTCCCCCCACTGTCTCTCTCTCTCTTTCCCCCCACTGTTTCTCTCTCTTTCCCCCACTGTCTCTCTCTCTTTCCCCATAGTCTCTCTCTCTCCCCCCACTGTCTCTCTCTCTTTCCCCCACTGTCTCTCTCTCTTTCCCCATAGTCTCTCTCTCTTCCCCCCACTGTCTCTCTCTCTCTTTACCCATCGTCTCTCTCTTTCCCCCCACTGCCTCTCACTGTTTCCCCATCGTCTCTCTCTCTCCCCCCCCCCCATGTCTTTCTCTCTTTCCCCCCACTGTCTTTCTTTCTTTTCTCCCACGGTCTCTCTCTTTTACAGCCGCCATATCTTTTTTTCCCCCACTTTCTCTCTCTTTCCCCATCGTCTCTCTCAGGTCATATAACTGATATAAAATTTCCACCCCAGACAGTCAGCTCATATAACTGATATAAAATTTCCACCCCAGACAGTCAGCTCATATAACTGATATACAACTTCCACTCCAGACAGTCAGGTCATATAACTGAAGCTTCCACTTTAGATAGTCAGGTCATATAACTGAAGGTTCCACTCCAGACAATCAGGTCATATAACTGATATGAAGTTTCCACTCCAAACAGTCAGGTCATATAAGTGATATAAAGCTTCCACTGCACACAGTCAGGTCATATAACTGATATAAAGCTTCTACTCCAGACAGTCAGGTCATATAACTGATATAAAGCTTCTACTCCAGACAGTCAGGTCATATAAGTGATATAAAACTTCCACCCCAGAGAGTCAAGTCATATAACTGATATAAAGCTTCCACCCCAGACATTCAGGTCATATAACTGATATAAAGCTTCCACTCAGACAAACAAGCGAGGAAGACTTCGTACAAAACATGTCGACAGTTCTCAAAGTTCCTAGTGTAGCCACATACATCATAATACAGCGACAAACAAACATATCCGCACCGGTCAGTCTCCATTTCGTTCTTTTGTTTTTAAACTGACACATACAAGGCATACCAGGCTTAAGCCGGGCACATCACGTGATGTCGTTTCTCGCACCAAAGCCATTCATTCAGGAATACAAATCAGAAAATGTAAACATGGACGTTCCCATCAAAACCATATCGGAGTTTACACCTGCAACATATACTGTTACACCCAAGACACGAGTAATTTCGCGCTATTCCTCTCTCGTGCATGCTTCCGAAGAAGCGGCCTCTTTGATTTGGTCTGCTGACGTCATAGTTCCAAAATGGCCGACGTACCTCCGCAGACATACATCTAGAAAAGAAAGATACCACATAGCTGTACTACAACTATCTACTACTCGATTTATAATTTTTTGAAGCAAAATTTAGGTTACTTTTTTATTCACGTTCGCACTTCTGGATTTCATGGTACATGAATGAAAGCACACAGGAAGAAATTACCTGAAACCTCCGGAGGAGCTCCTCATTCTTCGAGTAATTCTACTGAATATTTGCGTCAAAGAGAAGCAGTTACTTCTTTTTCGTCATCATCATGTTAAAAACCGATGCAAATTAATCACATGTGTGTTTCCTGGGGTTTTGGTTTCAATTTTCCTTTCTCGATTTTTCTTACGCAAAACCAGTTGTTTCTTTTTTTTTAATTTTCGTTCTCGTCATTCTTTCCTGGACAGCGGACATGGTTTTTTATTTCTTCCATTAGCTCCTCACTAATGACGATTTTTACTTTTATTATCCCACTCTTTTGTCACTTACAAAGAACATTTAACTTTTACTATCACACTCTCTTATCACTTAAAAACAAGGTTTAACTTTTACTATCATACTCTCTTGTCATTTAAAAACAAGGTTAAACTTTTACTATCACACTCTCTTGTCATTTAAAAACAATGTTTAATTTTTACTATCATACTCTCTTATCATTTACAAAGAAGATTTAACTTTTACTATCACACTCTCTTATCACTTAAAAACAAGGTTTAACTTTTACTATCACACTCTCTTATCACTTAAAAACAAGGTTTAATTTTTACTATCACGCTGATTCTAAGGACTGTTATAGCCGGAGGTGGGGTGGAGGATACGCTCTCCACTCCAATGGCGTGCGTCTCAAATAGCATCTGACAGTCAAGTCCAGCTCCTGGCCTTCTCGTGGTGGAACTGTTTAAACTGACAGGAGAAGGGGCGAAGGCGAATATCTAGCGCCTGAAAACCAGATGTTTCGGGTAGATGAGAGTCATGGTTGGTAGCTCATCTACCGCTGCTGGCGAGATTCTTCAGCTGCCGTGCGAGGAGTGAGGCTCCTCCCGGCCAGTGAAGAAAGGTGCGAATGGGGTTGCCGCGCGGCAACACTGTGGAAAAAGTGAAAGAAAGGACTAAGCGAAGTGAACAGTAGTCAAATCACGGCACCTCCCGTCTGGAGGTCGACCACGTCCTAAATGTACTCATATCAGGCGAAATGCCTGAACCGGTTTAACCCAGAGGTTAAGACGCTGCTGGCGAGACTCTTCGGATGCCGCGCGTGGAGTGAAATTCCTCCCGGCCAAGGAAGAAAATGCGGAAAAGCAATTAGGCTTGCTGTGTGCGCCGATGTGAAAAGGTGATTGAAAGGAGAAAGTGAAGCTTAATCGATATGTCCAGTAGTATCGCAGCGAGAGCTACCCATACCACGGCGCCTCTGCTCTAGAGGCCGGCCACGTCCGATATACACCCATACTGATAAAATATGCCTAAATTGGCTTACACCAGGGGTGAAACTTGATGGCTACACACGTCACAGCACCTCCACTCTAGAGGTCGGTCACGTCCTAAACACACCCATACTGGGATAATATGCCTAAACCAGCTCAACCCAGGGGTGGAAGTCACTAGTGGCGAGGATTCGTCTTCCTGGACAAAAGCTCCGTCCTGGTCACAAGGGTAGCGGCCACGATCACAAAATGCTGAAGTCGGAGACACTGGACCAGGGCAGTCTAGATAGGCAACCACCACTCACCTGGCGGGGATGTATGCGTATCCTAATCACGCGGAGGTTTTCCGGTGAGAAAGTCCAACGCTGGACTGGATGGGCTACCACCTCTCACCCAGCGGGGATATACTGATATCCAAAACATGTCGAGGTTTTCCGGTGGGAAAGTTCAACCCTAGACTAAGGTCACGTAATTCCGCTTCTGAGACCCACCAAGAACACAGGCTCAAGCCCTGCGATACTCTGAACCTCTTGTGGTCCTCTCAGGGATCTCGTGGGGTCCTTTCGGGGACCACACGGGGGGACCACGGGACTTATCGAGTACCACAGGCGTAAATTCAGTAGGATCACAGTGCGGTCTTGGTGGTAGAAGCGAACGAAGAAGAGTAAGACTATCCCATTCCCTTGCCACTTAAAACAAGTTTTAACTTTTACTATCACACTCTCTTGTAACTTATAAATAAGATTTAACTTTTATTATCCCGCTCTCTTTTCACTTAAAAACAAGGTTTAACTTTTACTATCCCACTTCTTATTGTCGCTTAAAAACAAGGTTTAACTTTTACTATCCCACTTCTTCTTGTCGCTTAAAAACAAGGTTTAACTGTTACTATCCCACTTCTTCGTGTCGCTTAAAAACAAGGTTTAACTTTTACTATCACACTCTCTTGTCACTTAAAAACAAGGTTTAACCTTTAATATCACACTCTCTTGTCACTTAAAAAAAACAAGGTTTAACTTTTATTCTCCTAGTCTTTAGTCACTAAAAATTAGATATAATTATTTTCCCAGTCATTCATTCATCATCATCAGGTGCCGTGCCGACTGGCGTTGGCTATTATGCTTCTCCAGAGTACACGAAATCAGTGGAATTCCGCTTGATCTGTTACATATCATGCACCGGGAGTTGGGCATAAGGCTAACAACCTTATCTTGGGACCTATCTAGAGGCGACTCCAGATGGGAAAAAAGATATCGTTATGGAAACTCGCAGAGAAACCAACCGAGCATCAGGGATGCCAACTCCGAAGAGCTCATTCGTCGGCCCCAAACGTGTGACAAAGATTGGATTCTGGAAAAGAGGCAGACTGCGTGAAACTCTTAAGAGGACATTAATTAACAGGCATAAAATCCTTTGATGAGGTTGAAAGACTCGCCGAAGACAGGAAAAATTGGCGAACTACTTTGCGAGCCCTATGTGACGTTTAATGGCATGGGAAGGATATAAGATATAAGATAAGAGTACACGATCCTTCATGCAGGCTATCAGTTCAGTTGGTGATCTCCTCTCACACCATCCCGTCAAAATGTCCAGTATCATTTCTCTTGGTCTTCCTCTTGATCTTCTTCCTTCTATTTTTCCTGTTGTTATAATATTTCCAATGCCCCCTCTTCTCATTGCATGTCCTATGAAAGTACATTGTCTCTCTCTTATTTTTTTTTGACAAGGTTTTTTTGTCTCTCCAGCTCTTCTCATACATTCTTCATTAGTTATTTTTGCTGTCCAGGGGATTCGCAACATTCTTCATTACTATTAAAAAAAACATTAACTTATTTATAAATAAACTTTCATTACTTCAAGTTAAACAAATTTTGTCCCCGATTACTGTGATCTGACTCTTTGATTTCGTTCTCTCTTTGATCTGACTCTTTCATTTCCTTTCCCTTTGATCTGACTCTTTCATTTCATTCTCCATTTGATCTGACGTTTGATTTCCTTCTCCATTTGATCTGACTCTTTGATTTCCTTCTCACTTTGATTTGATTCTTTGATTTCCTTCTCCCTCTGATCTGACTTTTTGATTTCCTTCTCCCTTTGAATCTGAATCTTTGATTTCCTCCTCTTTTTTCTGGTCTCTTAAAACAGGTTTCAGTAACGGTTGCAGCAAATGTTTGTCTTTGGTCGCTAATGCTTTATATCTCGTATTTCATCATGGAGATTTATTTCTTTTGTTTCGTTTCCTTTTCTTCGCTTGTTTTTGCTTTTACTGTTTGTCCTCCTGTCTCTTTCTACTCATGTGTGTGTTTTGTTTTGTGTGTATTGTGTTGTGTGATGCATGTATGTTGTCTGTTGTGTGTTATATATTGTGTGTTTTGTGTGTGTTGTGTGATGTGTGTCTTGTGTATTATGTGTTGTGTATTTTTGTGTTGTGAGTGTTGTATGTTTTGTGTGTGCTGAGTGTTGTGTGTGTTGTATGTGTTGTGCGTGATTCGTGTTGTATGTGTTGTGTGAGTTGTGTGTGTTGTAGGTGTTGTATGTGTTCTGTGTGTGGTATGTGTTGGGTGTTGTTAGCGTTGTGTGTTGTGTGTGTCTTGTGTATTCCGTGTGTTGTGTTGTGTGCATGTTGTGCATGTTATGTTTGTTGTGAGTTTTGTGTGTGTTGCATGTTGTGCGTGTTGTCTGTGTTTTTCGTAGTGTGTTATGTGTGCTGTGTGTATTGTGTGTGTTGTGTGTGTTTTATGTTGTGTTTGTTGTGCTTTGTATGTGTTGTGTATGTTATGTGTTTCATGTTTTGTGTGTTGTATTTTGTGTGGTGTGGGTGTTTTGTGTTGTTGTGTGTGTTGTTTGGGTTGTGTTGTGTTGTGTGTAGCGCATGTTGTGTGTGTTGTTTATTGTGTATGTTGTGTGTGTTGCGTTTTGTGTGTTTTGCGTGTTGTGTGTGTTGTGAGTGTTATGTGTTGTGTTGTGTGTGTTATGTTTGTTGTGTGTTGTGTGCTCTGTGTGCTGTGTTATGTGTGTTGTGTTCTGTGTGTTTTTTGTTGTGTGTCTTATGTGTGTTGTTTGTTTTATGTGTTATATGTTGTGTGTTGTGTGTTAACTATGTTGTATGTATTGTGTGTTGTGTATGTTGTGTGTGGTCTGTGTTATGAGTTGTTTGTGTTATGCATGTTTTGTGTGTTTTGTGTGTTGTATGTTGTGTGTGTTGTGCGTGTTGTGTGTATTGTGTTAGTTGTGTGTGTTTTCTGTTTTGTGTTGTGTGTATTTTGTGTTGTGTGTACTGTGTGAGTTGTGTGTTATTTGTGTTCGTTAGTGTTGTGTGTTGTGTTCTGTGGTGTTATGTGTGTGTTTTGTGCTGTATGTTTTCTTTTGTGGTGTGTGTGTGTGTTGTGTGAGTTGTGTATTTTGTGTTGTGTGTGTTCTGTGGTGTTATGTGTGTTTTGAGTTGTGTGTTCTGTACAGTAAGAGCTAAAGAAAGTCCCAGTGATGTATTCTCATCTCAGACTATGGCTCTTGAAGATTACCTGGTATTACACCGTGCGCTTGCATGCTAGAACGAAGGATGATTGATAAATATCCGGCATAAGGTACAAATACTTGAAACACACACTTGATATTACGTGCATTTGTAGATCAGGTTAATGTAAGATTAAACACCACGTTTCAAGAAATTAAGTGCAGCCATTTTTTTTACAGGCTACTGAAGTGTTAAGGGGTGGCAGAAATAGAGGAAATGGATAAAATTTCTCATCGAGCAGTCATTCGCTACCTCTGCATCAAGGGCTTATCATCGAAGGAGATCCATGAAGATATGGCAGAGACTCTAGGGGAGAGTGCCCCTTCTTACAGCACAGTGAAGAAATGGGCAGCTCAATTCAAACATGGAAGGGAGAGTGTAAACTGAGCGGGCTGCTCAGTTCCCGCTTGGGGCCATGTAGGGAGAGACAAGGACCCCCCCCCCCACCCCCACCCCCAAACCTAACTGTAACTCTAAATCCATGGCCTATGTACCGCCGTACTGGGTGGCCAGGCTTAAACTATTTAACTATACAACCCAGAGTCTCCCTCCCAGGACAACACCACGTGCCAGGTTTGTAACATATCTAACACATTACATAACATGCACTACCTATTACATAGGTCGGCTGGCCAAATATTTCTGTATTTATTAACACTTCTACACATAACAAGGACGCCACGTGGACACGTAGACACGAGACAACTTCATATATCATAAAGAATGCATTGCAACATATATATACATATATATATATATATAGGGGTCCACCAGGGGTGCATATCGTCACCCTACTTATTTAACTTGTATACTGAAAATATAATGAGGAATGTTAGAGAAGGTGTAGACAAAGAATATTACGATGCCATAACAGTTGGAGGTTATGAAATAACAGAGATTAGATATGCTGATGACACAGTATTGCTGTCCACAACACAAAAAGGAATGGAAAAACTAATTATGTCAGTCCGCAAGAACAGCGAAGAGCAAAACCTCTATCTTAATGCAAAGAAAACTAAACTGATGACAACTGACAAAACAAACAAGGCAACTGAAATATGTATCAATGAGGAAAAACTGGAAGAAGTGGAGAGTTTTGAATATCTTGGATCGCTACTAACTAATAATGGAGATACAATGAGGGAAATTAAAAGTGGACATCTATCGTTCTTCAGAAAGTAAAACAAATAAAGAATCTGTGGAGAGGAGCAGACAGAACCACAAAAATAAGATTTTTAAGGGAAAGCATCTTTCCCATAGCAACATATGCCTGTGAGACCTGGACACTTAACAAAACAGCTGAGAAACACATAAATGCCTTTGAATGTAAATGCTACAGAAGAGTTCTCCAAATATCGTGGACACAAAAAAGAACAAATATATCTATACTACAAGAGCTTAATATTGAAGAAGGCTGGCTAGTGAAGAGGATTAAAGAGAGAAAACTGAAATATTTTGGATACATTAAACGTCATGATAATTTAGAGAAGACCGTAGTGGAAGGATACATAATGGGAAAAAGAAAAAGAGGAAGACCAAGACGAAGATGGCTGCAAGACATCGTTGACGATCTGCAAATGGATGCAACAGCAGCAGGCCATCTTGCTCACAACCGAGAGGCCTACAGGAGTGCTGTTTGGGAGGCAAAGTTCCGCAAGGGACATGCAAATGAATGAATGATATATATATATATATATATATATATATATATATATATATATATATATATATATACTGTAACATATTAAAAACATGACGTGCATCATCAGTCAAAATAATTAATCATGACATGGATCATGTCGGTAATACCTTACTCTCTATGGATAACTAAGATATATAAGGTGCCAGATGCTAGCCTTTGGCCCCATAAGGAATTTCCCACACGTTCATCTAGCGCTGCCCTCGCACTTATTGACCTCGCCTACTGCTTCTCTTATACACACACGTATCCTTCCGGAAATCACGATGTGCTACTTCACTTCTGCAAATTCGGGACACTACTTCACAATTTTGGTGTGCTAAATGCACTGGAATAAATACTTCACAATTTTGGCCTGCTAAATGCACTGGAATAAATAATTCACAATTTTGGCCTGCTAATTGCACTGGAATAATTACTTCACATTTTTGGTGTGCTAATTGCACTGGAATAATTACTTCACATTTTTGGTGTGCTAATTGCACTGGAATAATTACTTCACATTTTTGGTGTGCTAATTGCACTGGAATAATTACTTCACATTTTTGGTGTGCTAATTGCACTGGAATAATTACTTCACATTTTTGGTGTGCTAATTGCACTGGAATAATTACTTCACATTTTTGGTGTGCTAATTGCACTGGAATAATTACTTCACATTTTTGGTGTGCTAATTGCACTGGAATAATTACTTCACATTTTTGGTCTGCTAATTGCACTGGAATAATTACTTCACATTTTTGGCGTGCTAATTGCACTGGAATAATTACTTCACATTTTTGGTGTGCTAATTGCACTGGAATAATTACTTCACATTTTTGGTGTGCTAATTGCACTGGAATAATTACTCACATTTTTGGTGTGCTAATTGCACTGGAATAATTACTTCACAATTTTGGTGTGCTAATTGCACTGGAATAATTACTTCACATTTTTGGTGTGCTAATTGCACTGGAATAATTACTTCACATTTTTGGTGTGCTAATTGCACTGGAATAATTACTTCACATTTTTGGTGTGCTAATTGCACTGGAATAATTACTTCACAATTTTGGTGTGCTAATTGCACTGGAATAATTACTTCACATTTTTGGTGTGCTAATTGCACTGGAATAATTACTTCACATTTTTGGTGTGCTAATTGCACTGGAATAATTACTTCACATTTTTGGTGTGCTAATTGCACTGGAATAATTACTTCACATTTTTGGTGTGCTAATTGCACTGGAATAACTGCAGCTGCTGCTGATCTCCGGTTGCGAGATATATATTATCCATACAAGTGAGGCCTGAAGGACCCTAATGTGCCCATCCAATATCTGGCGACAATCCCCGAATCAGCTAGACTTTCCAATAATACGATTCTTATCGTATACTCCACTGCACATGATGATTTTCACAACACATATGTGCGAGGCGGGCAGGCCAGGTATTAAAATGCACTCAGCCGCCATTGCCTGTGTGTTTCTCTGCTCCCAGTGTGTACAAATTTTGCCTGTATACCAGGTCTTCACATTCGTCACGTGGCGAGACGTGGCAGAAAGACTTGCTCTATTTCTAAGCACGCGGCTTGTCCACAAAAGTCTGGAAGATGATCCCCGTCCAAGAAGATCAAAAACGGTAACGCAGAAAAACCACCGGCAGAATCCATGACATGATAATGGAGGATTAACGACTAACTGAGTGATACGTTACAAATGGGTTGGGATCTCCCAGGAACGTGTTCATGCCATTATTCACAATGATCTTCAAATGACAAAGGTTTCTGTTCGATGAGTCCCGAAACTTCTTGGAGCTGATCATACACGACAGCGTCTCAACATGTCAAGAGACAATCTGGGCCATTTTTCTGCAGATCCTGAAAAGTTTCTTCAGCTACTTGTGACTATGGATGAGACTTTGGTTCATCATTTTCAACCAGAAACCAAAGAACAGTCAAAGCAGTTGAAACATCATGGATCCCCACCTACAAAGAAACCAAGGGTGGTTCTGTCTTCAGGCAAAGAGATGGCTTCCATCTTTTGGGATTCAGAAGGTGTGCTATTGGTAGACTATCTTCAGAAGGGCAGATCGGTCAACGGGGCCTATTACGCTAATCTTGTGAAGCAACTGCGGGGTCAAACTGAAGGATAAGCGTTGAGGGAAATTGACGAGAGGAATCATCTTTCAGCAAGATAATGTTCCAGTTCACAAATTGGCGGTGGCAATGGCTGCCATTCACGAATGCGGCGTCCAGCTTCTTGAACATCCTCCTTATTCCTCAGTTTTGGCCCCTTCTGACTATCACCTATTTGCCAACCTCAAAAAAGGAGCTAAGTGGTCGCAAATTTGCTTCAGATGATGACGTCATTCATGTTGTAGACCACTTTATACTGGCACAAGATGCTGACCTTTACAAAGAAGGGATCCGTATGCTCCAGGATCGTTGGACTAAGTGCATAAACTTGCAAAGGGACTGTTGAGAAATGACCCAAAAAGGTTGTACCTTAGGCCGCGAACTTATCAATCACCCCTTGTAAGTTAAACAGTGAACCTGAAGAAGGCATCTGATTGGTCTCTTTGATCAGTTTTGATCAGCCGCGGTTAGTTAAATGGTTAATTAGAACTTCAGGTCAGTGAGAGTTCGCAGTTTACAGCGCCTGTGTTTATGTGCTCGTGTGTGTGTAAAGGGGTGGAGGTGGGGAAGAGGTGAAGCAGAGAAGCGAGTGGAAGTATCAAAGATTTTTAGAGTTTGATTAGAGTAATAATGCCAATAAATACATAAACAACGAAGAGATAAGACAGATGAGCAAACAACAACCTGTCTCATGGGTGATCAGAAAAAGGAGATGGGCATATGTCGGTCACGTGATGAGAAGGAACAGAGAATCTCAAAACAAGCTATCAAGTGGAACACAACAGGTCAAAGAAAAAGAGGTCGACAACGTGAAACTCTAAAGGGGACATTGTTAAGAGAAGCCAGTTTAGTGGGCATAACATACCTTGATGAGGTTGAAAAACTCGCTGAGGACAGGAACACTTGGCAAACAACAATGCGAGCCCTATGTGATGTTCAGCGGCAGAGGAAGGATGTAAGATGTAAGAATAATGGCGGCCTGGTTGGCTGAGTGGTTAGGCGCTCAGTCTACGAATCCGGTGGTGCTGTGTTCAAGTCCCAGCAGTGCTATCACCAACCAAAGAAAACAAAGACCCTAGGATCCATTCAGTCTCTAGATATGGGCACCAGAGAAAAATGGCGGCCAGGCATGATACTGACCACATCAGACATTCATGTGCCGAAGGTCATGGAAAATACGGGCCTAACACCGTATCCCCAGTATGCCTTAAGGGCATGGAAACTAGAATTGTTCCTTTACCTTTAATAGCTGTCTCTCGGCCAGGTTCAGTTACACACTTGGTCATCAGAAAAAATCAAAGTAACTGTTTTAATTAACCTAAGCACTGCCACAGACAAAATGAAGAAAAACATAATTTGTAGACTGTCAGTCAGTCATTTGCATGTCCCTTGTGCAACTTCGCCTCCCTAACAGCTCTCCTGTAGGCCTCTCAGTTGTAAGCAAGATGCCCTGCTGCTGTTGCATCCATTCGCAGATCATCAACGACGTCTTGACGCCATCTTCGCCTTGGTCTTCCTCTCTTTCCTTTTTCCTTTGTGTATCCTTCGAAGACGGTCTTCTCAAGATTATCATGACGTTTAATGTGTCCAAAGTATTTAGGCTTTCTCTGTTTAATCCTATTTACTAGTCAACCTTCTTCAATATGATGTGCTTGTAGTTTATTTGTTCTTTTTTTGTGTCCATGATATTTGAAAGACTCTTCTGTGGCATTTACATTCAAACGGATTTATTTGTAGACAACGACTTTCAACAGAAATGTCTCATGCACTTGTTTGTTTTCTCCAGCTTTTTCTCAGCGAAAGGACGAAGGAAATATCTGGCACTGACCACTCCATTATACAGAACAATCTTTTGTGATGATTATACAGAACAATCTTTTGTGATGATTATACACAACAATCTTTTGTGGTGATTATACAAAAACAATCTTTTCTGTTGATTATACAGAACAATCTTTTGCGTTGTTTGTATAGAACAATCTTTTGTGTTGATTGTACAGAACAATCTTTTGTGTTGATTGTACAGAACAATCTTTTCTGTTCATTGTACAGAATAATCTTTTTGTGTTGAAAATATCTTTTTTGAAACTCTTCAATCCCTGTCAGTAAGGCAGCCATCTGTCGGAGTATCTTGACTTTCTTTCATTTCCCATCTGTCAGAGTATCTTGACTTTCTTTCATTTCCCATCTGTCGGAGTATCTTGACTTTCTTTCATTTTCTTTTCCGTTCTATATTTTATTCCTTCAACTTGTCTAATCCTTCTGCAACGTCTCTCTACCCGCTTCCTCTCTGTTAATTGCAGTGACTTTTTTTCCATTACTGACCTGTTCCTAATCCGCCTCTTTTTTTTCTGTTGATTATAGTAATAAACTATTAACAATGACCTTTACTTTGCACGTCTTATGCCAGAAAAATTAATACTTTCATGTTAATATTTTACCTTCTCTTTTCCACTCCCATATTCCCGTGATTAGCGCCCTCCCATTTCAGGCCGGCAAACAATGGAAGCAAACAATAGAATGGCTCAGGAGTAGCATGTATCCTAGGAGACCAGAGCTGCCTTAGATTTGGGCTCTCGGCAATTTAAGCTTGTGCTAATTGTTTTATCTCCCTTGTCAGAAGGGGAGGAAAGTCAGTCAATTTTGTTTGAAAGGAAACTTTGCTATGAACATCTGTCTGTCTGTCTGTTTGTCTGTCTGTCTGTCTGTCACATATATTTTGTGTGTTCGCAACTTAAAGATGCTGTATTTGTCAATATTAATCTTGACATTCACCTCCCCCCAGTGAGGCTGGTTTACCCCCCTTTGCAAATGAAGTAAAATCTATTTCCAGCTGTTGTTGCTTTGAAGATCTTGTAAGAAATTGAACTGGAGATGATCAATAAAAGTTTTCGTTAATCTCTGAAATTGTTATCTCTGCTTTTTATTTACAACGGTCTACTACCACGGCAATATCTTTAACCTGCTGATCGAACTGTCAAGTCATTAAGAGAGTGTATTTCCAGACAAGCTCCTAGATTTATGACAAATTCTTGATCATATATGTTAAGATGGATTGAAAGATAAGCTTACCTTCTCTTCTGTGTTTTTCTACACTCATAAGTAAGACTGTAAAGAGCCAAAGTGTCTTCCTCTATTCTTAGTAAGACTGTAAAGAACCAACGCCTTTTTCTATTTTTAGTAAATCTGTAAAGAACCAAAGTCTTCCTCTATTCTTAGTAAGACTGTAAAGAGCCAAAGCCTGTCTCTATTCTTAGTAAGACTGTAAAGAGCCAACGCCTTTTTCTATTTTTAGTAAATCTGTAAAGAGCCAAAGTCTTCCTCTATTCTTAGTAAGACTGTAAAGAGCCAAAGTCTTCCTCTATTCTTAGTAGGACTGTAAAGAGCCAAAGTCTTCCTCTATTCTTAGTAATACTGTAAAGAGCCAAAGTCTTCCTCTATTCTTAGTAATACTGTAAAGAGCCAAAGTCTTCCTCTATTCTTAGTAGGACTGTAAAGAGCCATAGTCTTCCTCTATTCTTAGTAGGACTGTAAAGAGCCATAGTCTTCCTCTATTCTTAGTAGGACTGTAAAGAGCCATATTCTTTCTCTATTCTTCGTAGGAATGTATACAGCCAGAGTTTTTCCGTACTCT
Source organism: Achatina immaculata (assembly GCA_009760885.1). Classification (NCBI taxonomy): domain Eukaryota; kingdom Metazoa; phylum Mollusca; class Gastropoda; order Stylommatophora; family Achatinidae; genus Lissachatina; species Lissachatina immaculata. The sequence goes on from CM019693.1 coordinate 8,607,341, forward strand.
CAGTGAGACTGTAAATACCAGTACCTCTTCTCTGACTTCTCACCTGTACGTGTATGTAAATGTAATCACGTGTCACCTGTATATATTGTAATCACTTGTTACCTGTATGTAATTGTAATCACGTGTCACCTGTATGTAAATGTACCTTGTGTAAAACCATAGACTCCCAGGATCTTTATGATCACAAAACAAAATGTAAAAGAATATAGTAAGTGACATCTTCAGATTTTTCAAACTCAGAAAACGCTAAACAGATGAAGCGAATAAACTTCGATAAGACACAAACATAAGTAAAATACTTGAATGATCGTAGTTACAAAAAAGTTGAAAGTTCCCCAACAAAGAAATGTCATTCTTGTGATAAATTTATAAACTTCTCCCGCACAGCCTTCGAATGTCCAACGTAGCGTAAGTATGTGTGACTCATTGTTGTCCTACGTAGCGCAAGTATGTGTAAATCATTGTTGTCCTATGTAGCGTAAGTATGTGTGAATCATTGTTGTCCTAGGTAGTGTAAGTATGTGTGAATCATTGTTGTCCTATGTAGCGTAAGTATGTGTAAATCATTGTTGTCCTATGTAGCGTAAGTATGTGGGAATCATTGTTGTCCTAGGTAGTGTAAGTATGTGTGAATCATTGTTGTCCTATGTAGCGTAAGTATGTGTGAATCAGTGTTGTCCTACGTAGCGTAAGTATATGTAAATCATTGTTGTCCTATGTAGCGTAAGTATGTGTAAATCATTGTTGACCTATGTAGCGTAAGTATGTGGGAATCATTGTTGTCCTAGGTAATGTAAGTATATGTAAATCATTGTTGTCCTATGTAGCGTAAGTATGTGTGAATCAGTGTTGTCCTACGTAGCGTAAGTATATGTAAATCATTGTTGTCCTATGTAGCGTAAGTATGTGTAAATCATTGTTGACCTATGTAGCGTAAGTATGTGGGAATCATTGTTGTCCTAGGTAATGTAAGTATATGTAAATCATTGTTGTCCTAGGTAGTGTAAGTATGTGTGAATCAGTGTTGTCCTACGTAGCGTAAGTATATGTAAATCATTGTTGTCCTAGGTAGTGTAAGTATGTGTGAATCAGTGTTGTCCTACGTAGCGTAAGTATATGTAAATCATTGTTGTCTTATGTAGCGTAAGTATGTGTGAATCATTGTTGTCCTAGGTAGTGTAAGTATGTGTGAATCAGTGTTGTCCTACGTAGCGTAAGTATATGTAAATCATTGTTGTCTTATGTAGCGTAAGTATGTGTGAATCATTGTTGTCCTACATAGCTTTTGTATGTGTGAATCGTGTATTTACTGGTTATTTTGTGTCTGAAGTGAATTCATTGTGTAAATAAATGTTTTCTGTTTTAGTTGAATGTTACTAATATTGTAAGCTGATAATCGGCATGTGTTCAGTATTGTAAACTGATATTTGACATATATATAGTACTGTACGCTGTTATTTGACAGGTGCTCAATATTGTAAACTGATATATGACATATGTTTAGTATTGTTCCCTGAAATTTGATATATATATATTGTAAGTTGATATTTGACATATTTAACATTGGAAAATGATACTTGACAATATAATTAGTTCAACATAATTTTTAATACAAATTTCTGCCACGCATTTATTTTAATTTTAATTAATTTATTTAGTAGATTAATCACTAAACATTCTGCTAAATGTTGTAAATTAATCACTAAACTTGCTGCTAACTGTTGTAATTTAATCACCAAACGTGCTGCTAATAATAACTTGTGATTTAATGTCGTATTTCACTGTCGTGTCCATTTATTATTTCTCCTCATGATGCTTGATCTTGACAAAGTTCCTTGGTTTCCTGTTGATGCTTGATCTTGACAAAGTTCCTTGGTTTCCTGTTGATGCTTGATGTTGACAAAGTTCCTTGGTTTCCTGTTGATGCTTGATCTTGACAAAGTTCCTTGGTTTCCTGTTGATGCTTGATCTTGACAAAGTTCCTTGGTTTCCTGTTGATGCTTGATCTTGACAAAGTTCCTTGGTTTCCTGTTGATGCTTGATGTTGACAAAGTTCCTTGGTTTCCTGTTGATGCTTGATCTTGACAAAGTTCCTTGGTTTCCTGTTGATGCTTGATCTTGACAAAGTTCCTTGGTTTCCTGTGGATGCTTGATGTTGACAAAGTTCCTTGGTTTCCTGTGCACGCTTGATGTTGGCTGTATTCCATGGTTTCCTGTGCACGCTTGATGTTGGCTGTGTTGCTTGGGTTCTTGTGCACGCTTGATGATAACCGTGTTCCTTGGTTTCCTGTGGAGGCTTGATGTTGGCCATGTTCCTTGGTTTCCTGTGCACGCTTGATGTTGATCGTGTTCCTTGTTTTCATGTGCACGCTTGATGATGACCGTGTTCCTTGGTTTGATGTAGGGGCTTGATATTGGCCGTGTTCCTTGGTTTCCTGTGCACGCTTGATGTTGACCATGTTCCTTGGTTTCCTGTACACCTTTGATGTTTACCATGAACCTTGGTTTCATGTGCACGCTTGATGTTGGCCGTGTTCCTTGGTCTCCTGTGCCTGCTTGATGTTGGCCATGTTCCTTGGTCTCATGTGCCTGCTTCATGTTGACCATGTTCCTTGGTTTCCTGTACCTGCTTGATGTTGACCATGTTCCTTAGTTTCCTATGCACGCTTGATGTTGGCCATGTTCCTTAGTTTCCTATGCACGCTTGATGTTGACCATGGTCCTTGGTTTCCTGTACCTGCTTGATGTTGACCATGTTCCTTGGTTTCCTATGCACGCTTGATGTTGGCCGTGTTCCTTAGTTTCCTATGCACGCTTGATGTTGACCATGGTCCTTGGTTTCCTATACGCGCTTGATGTTGGCCGTGTTCCTTGGTCTCCTGTGCCTGCTTGATGTTGGCCGTGTTCCTTGGTCTCCTGTGGATGCTTGATGTTTGTTCCTTGGTTTCTTGTGCAATCTTGATGTTGGCCGTATTCATTTGTTTCCTGTGGATGCTTGATGTTGTTGTTGGCATGTTCCTTGGTTTTCTAAGCAAACTTGATTTTGTGACCTTCCTTGGTATTTCTCTCTTTGTTTGAAATCGCTAAATGATACTTTTGTACTCTCTAAATACTTTCAATGTTCCCTCGTTTTTGTCCTACCCTTTGTAATGGCTTTCGATTACCGCAGACAGACAGTTTAGACGGATGCTGGTGAAATTCTAGATACTTATGTATGTTGCAGTTTAATAATGTGTAGTTGTTGGTGCTGGATTTTAAATATTATCACAGAGGAACTTCTCACACAAGTACTGTGGTCTCTATTTGTCCGGAACGAGAATTGCAAGTTTATTTAACCCAGCTGACTCTTGCACAAAGAGGGAAATTAAAAGGAGGACATCTATCTCTCTTCAAAAAATGCAACAACTAAAGAATCTGTGGAGAGGAACAGACAGAACTACAAAAATAAGATTTTTAAGGGCATGCATCTTTCCTATCGCAACATATGCTTGTGAGACCTGGACACTTAACAAAACAGCTGAGAAACACATAAACGCCTTTGAATATAAATGCTACAGAAGAGGAGTCCATCAGATATCATGGACACAAAAAAGAACATATATACATACTGCAAGAAGAAGGTTGGCTAGTAAGGAAGATTGAACAGAGAAAACCTAAATATTTTGGACATATTAAACGTCACGATAACTTAGAGAAGACAGTTTTAACAGGGTGCATAGTGGAAAAAAAGAAAAAGAGGAAGACCAAGGCAAAGATGGCTGCAAGATATTGTTGATGATCTGCGAATGTACGCATCAGCAGCAGGACATCTTGCTTACAACCGAAAGGCCTACAGGAGAGCTGTTAGGGAGGCAAAGTTCCGCAAGGTACACGCTAAGGACTGACGGACTCTTGTAAAAATGGATGTATAATTTCCAGCAGTTCAATAAAAGGCATAAACAACGGAGAACTCATTTTTAAACTGCATAACAAGTGAACCACACGAATATTTGTAGATAATCTCTCGCTCTATCTATCTATCTATCTATCTATCTATCTATCTATCTATCTATCTATCTATCTATCTATCTATCTATCTATCTATCTATGTTATGAACTGTCGACGAAATATAAGTCGAGTTCTTTCTGTTCACTAGACACTATCTCGATATCTATTCCCTCACTCTCCTAAGAGCCTGCATATCAATCTAGCTCGTAGTTTCGTAACATCAGATTGACCCTCTGGTTCTAGATCTCTCTGGCTGTTTCACAGAGTGCACTTCAACCAAATCTATCTCTCTATCTGTAGATGTTTGTCAGTTCCTGTCTGCACATCTTTCCTGGTTTCGATCTATCTGTCTGGGTCTTTGTCTTTGTCTTGTCTCCTCCGAGTATCTTGTCTCCTCCGAGCATCTTGTCTCCTCCGAGCATCTTGTCTCCTCCGAGTATCTTGTCTCCTCCGAGTATCTTGTCTCCTCCGAGCATCTTGTCTCCTCCGAGTATCTTGTCTCCTCCGAGTATCTTGTCTCCTCCGAGTATCTTGTCTCCTCCTAGTATCTTGTCTCCTTCGAGTATCTTGTCTCCTCCGAGTATCTTGTCTCCTCCAAGCATCTTGTCTCCTCCGAGTATCTTGTCTCCTGCGAGTATCTTGTCTCCTCTGAGCATCTTGTCTCCTCCGAGCATCTTGTCTCCTCCGAGCATCTTGTCTCCTCCGAGTATCTTGTCTCCTCCGAGCATCTTGTCTCCTCCGGGGTTCTGCCTCCGAGTCTGTGTGCATACGTCTGTCCTAATCTCTCTCGGTCTCCTGGTTTTATCTTGGAGTCCCGTCTGGTGAAACCACCAATGCCCGGCCCCTAATTGGTCAGTTGGTTTCGAACTGCGCACCGATTGGTCCTTGAGACTTGACCCGTGAGTTTTATGGTGTCGAGGTCCATCCCTCTATTTTATTGGCCCCGGTCCTTTCTAACTGCACCTGTTGACTTGATTACTATTGGGGTGGCCGCCTATCCGTCGCCAACAAGACTTTTAGCTTTTCTTAAATCTTTCTAGCCACCCTGTCCAGTTATCACACCTCAGGCAAGTTCTTCTCCAGCACCTGGAATCTGTCGGGCAATTAATTGTCTGTCTTTCTATTCTCAGCGTTCCGTGCATCGACTGCTTGTCGTCACTTGTTATTTCACTCACCAGATGGTCATGTCGGTCTATTATATTTATAAACGTCTTTCCTCGGCTTGTCTTTTCTTCTGCGTCATTGTGCCTGTCCTTTCTATTCGTTTGTTTCTTCTGTTTACACTTATCAGCGTCCAATCGTAATGGTCTTTCGCTAGTGCCGTGGGAATCAGTTTTCTACCTTGTTCTCTAAGTTTCCTATCTAATATTTCTCTTATTTTAATGTTAACCCTTATCATATAATATGTTCCTAATTATAATCATAATTCTAAGTTAAAAGGCTTTATGTTATAGTAAGTAATCATATAAACAGACTGATAAGCAATCAGGGAGCTAGATAGGTAGGTGGTTGGTAGGTAGATTGGTAGACAAAAGTAGGTAGGTAGGTAGGTAGGCAGGCAGGTAGGTAGAGAGATAGGTAGGTAGGTAAGTAGGCACGTAGGTAGGTAGGTAGGTAGGTAGGTATGTAGGTAGGTAGGCAGGCAGGTAGGTAGGTAGGTAGGTAGGTAGGTAGGTAGGTAGGTAGGTAGGCAGGTAGGTAGGTAGGTAGGCAGGTACACTATATTTTATAACATACAAATTTCTCGCCTCATGAGACAGAATCAAATGAATGAGAGATCCAGTTATTTGTCTCTGCCTCGCTGTGTTTCTGTTTGTAGGAGCTCATGTCTTTTGTTTCTTTTATAAAGATAGGAAACACTGAGGTGAACCAGGGTTGTGTAAGAGTGTTCTAGGAGTGGGATCCGAGGATCTTGCACGAAGAGTTTAGCGTGGGAGTGGAGAACTGGGAGACTGACGGAATGTGCAGTTTATAGATTTATGTAAAAATTAACTGCAGTGGTTGAGATATGGTGAAATAGAGAACCAGTTTTGGTAGGAAAAAAAATGAATGGAACTTTATAACTGATACAAAGATCTTTTACGAAGTTTATCACAATACATATTTTTTTAAATCTCCTGTGTCAAAGATTCCATAGACAAACCAGTTTTACTTAACCAAGTCTGTTTTCTTAGTCAATCGGTTTTGTTTGTTTAACCAGGTCTGATAATGTTTTCTTACTGAAATGGTTTATTAAACCAGGTCTAACAATGTTTTCTTAGTCAGTCGGTTCTATTAAACCAGGTCTAACAATGTTTTCTTAGTCAGTCGGTTCTATTAAACCAGGTCTAACAATGTTTTCTTAGTCAGTCGGTTCTATTAAACCAGGTCTAACAATGTTTTCTTAGTCAGTCGGTTCTATTAAACCAGGTCTAACAATGTTTTCTTAGTCAGTCGGTTATATTTAACCAGGTCTAACAATGTTTTCTTAGCACTCAGTTTCTATTTGTCCATTTCTGACAATGTTTTTTGGTCAGTAGGTTCTACTTAACTTGGTGTAACAATGTTTACTTAGTCAAACTGTTCTATTTAACCAGTTCTGGCAATGTTTTCTTAGTCAAACTATTCTATTTAACCAGGTCTTCCAATGTTCTCTTAGTCAAATTGTTCTATTTAACCAGGTCTCACAATGTTTTCTTAGTCAAACTGTTCTATTTAACCAGGTCTAACAATGTTTTCTTAGTCGGTCTATTTAACCAGGTCTGACAATGGTTTCTGAATAAGACAACTTATTTCAACAACAAATAAAGTACTATTGATTCTTAGCTTTAAAAAGCAACTTTTAAAAACTTTTATTTGTGTTGCTTACTTGCTTTCGATGAGTTAAAAAATTAACAACCATGTACAGAATCATATGAAGAGTAGTAGTGGTGGTGATCGTAGTAGTAATAGTAGTAATAGTAGTAGTAGTAGTAGTAGTAATAGTAGTAGTAGTAGTAGTAGTAATAGTAGTAGTAGTAATAGTAGTAGTAATGGTAGTAGTAGTAGTTGTGGTAGTAGTGGTAGTAGTAGTAGTAATAATAGTAGTAATAATAGTAGTAGTAGTAGTAATAGTAGTAGTAATAATAATAGTAGTAGTAGTAGTGGTGGTGGTAGTAGTAGTTGTGGTGGTAGTAGTAGCACTACTACTAGTAGTGGTGGTGGTAGTAGTAGTAGTAGTGGTAGTAGTAGTAGTTGTAGTAGTAGTGGTAGTAGTAGTAGTAATAATATTAGCGTTGACATAGTGTTTATTTTATCCAGATGTAGTATAACTCTTTGGTTGTATCTGACTTTCAAACACCCGAATCGCCTGAAGTAATTTGCCCTGAGTGCATGTTCAGAATTCTACAGATCCTTGCTTTAGGCGGTGTTCAGATGTTCCAGATTTATAGGAGCGATCCAAATGTGCACACTTTCCTACTTTGGAATTCCTTGTCTTTGAGGAAATCTAGGCAACAGTCTTCGTCATGATTCACCAGTTTTACACCAGTTTCTCTGGCTAAATTCGGGACAGGATTTGTTTCTGACAATAAAATCTGTGGCCCCTGACAACACCTTTTTTTTTTATATTTCAAATCATGGGTTTTCTTCTTTTTATTATTTTCCTGGTGGAGTGCGGGAGAATGAGTCTACTTTAGGCCAGAACACGTGTAGGGACAATAGGGCAAACACCTCCTCTTTCCTCATAAGAGGTTCTACTCCCACATTTAAAACCCATACGTTGCTCTTCCGTCTTACTCAAACATCAACTCCACTGCTACTCGGTATCTCAGCTTCTTATCAACCCCCCCCCCCCCCCGACCCCCCGATCTCATTATGAACAGGGATTTCTTGATTGATTTTTGTAAACCTTATTTTAAAATTCTAAATGCGTCCTTATTTTTCTTCTGTAATCTCTGCATTCAGTCGTGAACATATTTCAAATGTGAACTTGTAGTGTACAGTTTATAACCTCCATATTTTTTATGTTGTGGAATCTGTGTTGTGTGTGGCTTGTTTTAAGTTTTACGTTGTAAAATTTGTTACATAAATAATTTTAAACTGGAACTGAATATTAACCTAAAAAAAATTATTGTATCAGTTAATAATATGAACAATTTTCATAAGAAAATTGAGCGCCAGAAGTGTGATGTTAAAATTGATATATTTAGCAAATCTTATGGTAAGATTAGAAAATGATTTAAATTCTTATCTGTTAGAACAGACTGTATGTCAGTTAAGATAAGGACACTATGATTCTGTATCTTCCCATTTATTTTCAATTCCATCATCAACTGCAGTCTGTCAAATGCCATGAAATGATACGTATATAATAAAGGCTAGTTAGAGTTTCTTGGTTTTTGAAATTTTGTACAATAAAATTCAACAACTGAATGAAATAAAGTATCGCTTTTATTTCTAGGCTTCCATTGTTGTAGTTTCTGGCAGCCTTACATCTAAACTATTCTGGAGGATTTTAGATTTTATATTCTGTTTGGACAAGATAAAATTGAAACTGATTTAATACAATGAAAAGTTACAAAGTATATTGTACTGTGAAATAAGATTTACTTTCCTTTTGTTTTTAATAATATATGAAAAGGTTAAGATGTTATAACGGATATCTGTTACCTGTCCTCAGGTATGCATTCGTCATCATGAGCTATTTGGTCGGTGTTTTCGTTTTTGCTACAATTGTAGGTGAGCACTTACTTTTACGTCTTCATTTTTTAAAAATTACATACTACATTTTGTTAAGTAATGAGTATTTTTCTTTCACATTCTTTGTGTGTGGGCGTGTGAGTGGTCACGTGGTTAGTGCATTATCTCATGGCAAAGGGCAGGGGTTTGAGTTCCCTAGAAGGTGTCCAGCCACAGAAGTATAGAAATGGATATCTGGCATTATCTGGAACTGATGAGGCAAAGACGTGCAGGCATGATGCTTACCACATCATCTTGTAGTGTGCTGACAGGTCAAGGACAATGTGGTCACGAGTACATTACTTCCTAGGTGCCACCAAACATTATAGAGCTACATGTACCTAACATTTTCATTTCTTTTTCTTGTCCGACTTGTTCTTCAGCCGGTCACACATTTCTCTGAAGATCTTCCTCTCGTTTCTGCTTCAGTTTTCCAGTGACTGTGTGATTCTCTAATGTGTCCCTTCTTGTGTCCCTTCTTGTGTCCCTTCTTGCGTCCCTTCTTGTGTCCCTTCTTGCGTCCATTCTTGTGTCCCTTCATGTGTCCCTTCTTGTGTTGTGTCCAAACACTTTTGACTGTTTTCTTATTTTTTTTTTGCCATGTAATCTTAATTAATTAGTGTTTCACAAATTTTTATCATCATCATCTGTCGTGGTCGCGGTGCAATGCACTGTGATGGTATCAGTCTGGACATGAACAGACTAATAAAAGATTACTATAAAGAAAACTGTAACGTCAAATAGTCGTGTGAGTAGCGAAGAGCATAGTGCACTTCCTTGGCATGGATGTTTTCGATGACAGGCCATTCAAGGTTGCTGTGAAAAAGGAAACTATGTTCCGCCTGGAACTTAGTCCGCCCAGTCAGCCAGATGCGATACTGACCATATCATCCTCAGGTGTGTTAACAGGTCTAAGCATGATATGAAAATTACCCCATTTCTCCAATATCCTTCAACATAATGCAATATATGAGCACTGACCTTAATATTTCCCATACACTTCAAATATGAGCACTGACTCCCATATCTCCCATACACTTCAATTATAAGCGCTGACCCCCATATCTCACATACACTTCAAATATGAGCATTGACCAACATATCTCTCATACATTTTAAATATGAGCATTCACCCACATATCTCCCATACATTTTACATATGAGCACTCACACAAATATCTCTCATACCCTTCAAATATGAGAACTCACCCCCCCCCCCCCATATCTCCCATACACTTCAAATATGAGCACTGACCCCCATATATCCCAGACATTTTAAATATGAGCATTGACCCCCATATCTCATAAACTTCAAATATGGGAACTGATCTCTATACACTAAGAGTGACCGAGCTTGTTTAACTACCTCTATACACTAAAAATGGCAGAGCTTGTTTAATTACCTCTATACATTAAGAGTGGCCGAGCTTGTTTAACTACTTCTATACACTAAAAGTGGCAGAGCTTGTTTAACTACCTCTATACACTAAGAGTGGCAGAGCTTGTTTAATTACCTCTATACATTAAGAGTGGCCGAGCTTGTTTAACTACTTCTATACACTAAAAGTGGCAGAGCTTGTTTAACTACCTCTATACACTAAGAGTGGCAGAGCTTGTTTAATTACCTCTATACATTAAGAGTGGCCGAGCTTGTTTAACTACTTCTATACACTAAAAGTGGCAGAGCTTGTTTAATTACCTCTATACACTAAGAGTGGCCGAGCTTGTTTAACTACTTCTATACACTAAAAGTGGCAGAGCTTGTTTAACTACCTCTATACACTAAAAATGGCAGAGCTTGTTTAATTACCTCTATACACTAAAAGTGGCAGAGCTTGTTTAACTACCTCTATACACTAAAAATGGCAGAGCTTGTTTAATTACCTCTATACATTAAGAGTGGCCGAGCTTGTTTAACTACTTCTATACACTAAAAGTGGCAGAGCTTGTTTAACTACCTCTATACACTAAGAGTGGCAGAGCTTGTTTAACTACCTCTATACACTAAAAGTGGCAGAGCTTGTTTAACTACCTCTATACACTAAAAGTGGCAGAGCTTGTTTAACTACCTCTATACACTAAGAGTGGCAGAGCTTGTTTAACTACCTCTATACACTAAGAGTGCTAGAACTTGTTTAATTACTACTCTACATTAAGAGTGGCAGAACTTGTTCCTTAATTCTATACACTAAGAGTGACCGAGCTTGTTTAATTACTACTCTAAATTAAGAGTGACCGAGTTTGTTCAGCTGCTTCTATACACTAAGAGTGGCAGAGCTTGTTTAACTACCTCTATACACTAAGAGTGGCAGAGCTTGTTTAATTACCTCTATACACTAAGAGTGGCCGAGCTTGTTTAATTACCTCTATACACTAAAAGTGGCAGAGCTTGTTTAACTACTTGTATACACTAAGAGTGGCAGAGCTTGTTTAATTACCTCTATACACTAAGAGTGGCAGAGCTTGTTTAATTACCTCTATACACTAAGAGTGGCAGAGCTTGTTTAATTACCTCTATACACTAAGAGTGGCAGAGCTTGTTTAATTACCTCTATACACTAAGAGTGGCAGAGCTTGTTTAATTACCTCTATACACTAAGAGTGGCAGAGCTTGTTTAATTACCTCTATACACTAAGAGTGGCAGAGCTTGTTTAATTACCTCTATACACTAAGAGTGGCAGAGCTTGTTTAATTACCTCTATACACTAAGAGTGGCAGAGCTTGTTTAATTACCTCTATACACTAAGAGTGGCAGAGCTTGTTTAATTACCTCTATACACTAAGAGTGGCAGAGCTTGTTTAAATAGTTCTATACACTAAGAGTGGCAGAGCTTGTTTAATTACCTCTATACACTAAGAGTGGCAGAGCTTGTTTAATTACCTCTATACACTAAGAGTGGCAGAGCTTGTTTAATTACCTCTATACACTAAGAGTGGCAGAGCTTGTTTAATTACCTCTATACACTAAGAGTGGCAGAGCTTGTTTAATTACCTCTATACACTAAGAGTGGCAGAGCTTGTTTAATTACCTCTATACACTAAGAGTGGCAGAGCTTGTTTAATTACCTCTATACACTAAGAGTGGCAGAGCTTGTTTAAATAGTTCTATACACTAAGAGTGGCAGAGCTTGTTTAATTACCTCTATACACTAAGAGTGGCAGAGCTTGTTTAATTACCTCTATACACTAAGAGTGGCAGAGCTTGTTTAATTACCTCTATACACTAAGAGTGGCAGAGCTTGTTTAATTACCTCTATACACTAAGAGTGGCAGAGCTTGTTTAATTACCTCTATACACTAAGAGTGGCAGAGCTTGTTTAATTACCTCTATACACTAAGAATGGCAGAGCTTGTTTAATTACCTCTATACACTAAGAGTGGCAGAGCTTGTTTAATTACCTCTATACACTAAGAATGGCAGAGCTTGTTTAATTACCTCTATACACTAAGAATGGCAGAGCTTGTTTAACTACCTCTATACACTAAGAGTGGCAGAGCTTGTTTAATTACCTCTATACATTAAGAGTGGCCGAGCTTGTTTAACTACTTCTATACACTAAAAGTGGCAGAGCTTGTTTAACTACCTCTATACACTAAAAATGGCAGAGCTTGTTTAATTACCTCTATACACTAAAAGTGGCAGAGCTTGTTTAACTACCTCTATACACTAAAAATGGCAGAGCTTGTTTAATTACCTCTATACATTAAGAGTGGCCGAGCTTGTTTAACTACTTCTATACACTAAAAGTGGCAGAGCTTGTTTAACTACCTCTATACACTAAGAGTGGCAGAGCTTGTTTAACTACCTCTATACACTAAAAGTGGCAGAGCTTGTTTAACTACCTCTATACACTAAAAGTGGCAGAGCTTGTTTAATTACCTCTATACACTAAGAGTGGCAGAGCTTGTTTAACTACCTCTATACACTAAGAGTGCTAGAACTTGTTTAATTACTACTCTACATTAAGAGTGGCAGAACTTGTTCCTTAATTCTATACACTAAGAGTGACCGAGCTTGTTTAATTACTACTCTAAATTAAGAGTGACCGAGTTTGTTCAGCTGCTTCTATACACTAAGAGTGGCAGAGCTTGTTTAACTACCTCTATACACTAAGAGTGGCCGAGCTTGTTTAATTACCTCTATACACTAAGAGTGCCAGAGCTTGTTTAATTACCTCTATACACTAAGAGTGGCAGAGCTTGTTTAATTACCTCTATACACTAAGAGTGGCAGAGCTTGTTTAATTACCTCTATACACTAAGAGTGGCAGAGCTTGTTTAATTACCTCTATACACTAAGAGTGGCAGAGCTTGTTTAATTACCTCTATACACTAAGAGTGGCAGAGCTTGTTTAAATAGTTCTATACACTAAGAGTGGCAGAGCTTGTTTAATTACCTCTATACACTAAGAGTGGCAGAGCTTGTTTAATTACCTCTATACACTAAGAGTGGCAGAGCTTGTTTAATTACCTCTATACACTAAGAGTGGCAGAGCTTGTTTAATTACCTCTATACACTAAGAGTGGCAGAGCTTGTTTAATTACCTCTATACACTAAGAGTGGCAGAGCTTGTTTAATTACCTCTATACACTAAGAATGGCAGAGCTTGTTTAATTACCTCTATACACTAAGAATGGCAGAGCTTGTTTAATTACCTCTATACACTAAGAGTGGCAGAGCTTGTTTAAATAGTTCTATACACTAAGAGTGGCAGAGCTTGTTTAAATAGTTCTATACACTAAGAGTGGCAGAGCTTGTTTAAATAGTTCTATACACTAAGAGTGGCAGAGCTTGTTTAAATAGTTCTATACACTAAGAGTGGCAGAGCTTGTTTAAATAGTTCTATACACTAAGAGTGGCAGAGCTTGTTTAAATAGTTCTATACACTAAGAGTGGCAGAGCTTGTTTAAATAGTTCTATACACTAAGAGTGGCAGAGCTTGTTTAAATAGTTCTATACACTAAGAGTGGCAGAGCTTGTTTAAATAGTTCTATACACTAAGAGTGGCAGAGCTTGTTTAAATAGTTCTATACACTAAGAGTGGCAGAGCTTGTTTAAATAGTTCTATACACTAAGAGTGGCAGAGCTTGTTTAAATAGTTCTATACACTAAGAGTGGCAGAGCTTGTTTAAATAGTTCTATACACTAAGAGTGGCAGAGCTTGTTTAAATAGTTCTATACACTAAGAGTGGCAGAGCTTGTTTAAATAGTTCTATACACTAAGAGTGGCAGAGCTTGTTTAAATAGTTCTCGCCTAGCTTGTTTAACTACCCCTGTAGAGTGACCAATGTTACCTATATATTATATACTTCAGATGTGTGAGAGACAGAAGTCATGAAGAAATATTACACAAATGTTTTTTTAAATGATTGCACGAACGTTGTGATACAATAAACTTATAAAAAATCTAAATCAATGCATGTATGTAACTATGTTTATTTATTGTTTCCACCAGCTTGCACGATAACTGATTCTGTACCACAATTTTTCTATAACCCTTACAGATCGATAACAATACCTGTCTTAAATCTAGCTTTAAAATGAGCATTTATATCCTTCTATAAGTGCTCACTGTAAGCATTAACTTCAGCTTTAATCCAGCGGACTCTCATTTTATATTCAGTAAATAATTATAAATCTTGGATTTAAAAAACATATCTTTTCTATTAATTGTTATGTGAGAAAGGTGAATTTTTATGTGAAGCCCACTTGATATGTCGCCGCGCCGCATACAGCCCGCGAGCCACGTTTTGCCCACCCCTCCCATCATGAAGCATGACCGCTTTACTGACAGAACAAAACACGGGTCTGACAGAATATAGCACCCCCTTCCCCTCTCTTATATTTACTTAAACCCGGGACGGGAAACAGATTTTCAAAATAGAGAAACTAAAATTCCATGACTAATTATCATGAACGGAACAATTACACAGAAAACAGCTCCTACCCGCAGAACATCCAAATCCCTCGCGGAAGAATCTGGACTGGGTATAATTACGGGAAAAGGAAATAAAGTTCGTGTTAAAATATAAGAAATTATAAGTAAATAAACAAAGAAGAAGACATATTCACAAAAAGAAAAAAAAAACTTGAGCACAAACATTCTGTCCGCTCTCTCGTGTAGAAGATAAAGGAAGGTCGAAAACGGAAATCAATAGAGAGAGCTGGGAATGGTTAAAAGCGCGTTCTTGTCGTTTATAATGGGGGCCTGTTTTCACTATCACAGCAGATAATACAGCAAATTAAAGTTGATAGTTGGCTGATGTTATTTATAGCGGACACTACGGTCTGTCGCGTCATCACCGACATTGTTATAAAGCTGGAGAGAAGACATGATACCAGGGAAATGTTGGACTTTATAAAGGTCAAGACGGCGTGCAGGCAGGCCTGGCTGTCATTCATTCTGTCATCTCTCAACGTTCGTTCTCTCATAGACATTCATCTTAAGGTAAATTCAGCTACAGTATAATAAAGATGAAGCTATAAGAATAAAAATACTTTGAGACAAGTGTAAAGATGAGGCTAGAAGAATAAAAGTACTTTGAGACAAGTGTAGAGATGAGATTAGAAATATAACAGTACTTTGAGACAAGTGTAAAGATGAGGCTAGAAGTATAACAGTAGAAACTGTTGTTATAAAATTATGGAAGAGAAAACTGACCAAGGCAGCGGAAAGTTCGACGGGAAGAAAGAAAGGCCAGGCCGTCAGGAAAACAAGGAAGAAAAGGGAAGAAAGTGAACAAGAAAAGGACATTTTTCTTCAGTGCAGGATTCCAGTTGTTTTGCTAATCTGAAGATTCGAGCCCAAACCCCCTCGAGCACATCATATTCATGGTACTGTCTGTCTGCCTAGACTAGGAAACATCAGGATCATTTTATTTATAACACGCGACTCTTATATTTTGTATCCAGTACAGTAGTTCACAGACTGACTCTCACTTGCTGTAACACAGACACATATACTAGGAGATGGACCTCACTTGCTGTAACATAGACACATAAACTAGGAGATGGATCTCACTTGCTGTAACACAGACACATAAACTAGGAGATGGACCTCACTTGCTGTAACATAGACACATAAACTAGGAGATGGATCTCACTTGCTGTAACACAGACACAGAAATTAGGAGATGGACCTCACTTGCTGTAACACAGACACATAAACTAGGAGATGGACTTCACTTTCTGTAACACAGACACAGAAACTAGGAGATGGACCTCACTTGCTGTAACACAGACACATAAACTAGGAGATGGACCTCACTTGCTGTAACATAGACACATAAACTAGGAGATGGATCTCACTTGCTGTAACACAGACACAGAAATTAGGAGATGGACCTCACTTGCTGTAACACAGACACATAAACTAGGAGATGGACTTCACTTTCTGTAACACAGACACAGAAACTAGGAGATGGACCTCACTTGCTGTAACACAGACACATAAACTAGGAGATAGACCTCACTTGCTGTAACACAGACACAGAAACTAGGAGATGGACCTCACTTGCTGTAACACAGACACATAAACTAGGAGATGGACCTCACTTGCTGTAACACAGACACATAAACTAGGAGATGGACCTCACTTGCTGTAACACAGACATAGAGACTAGGAGACGAACCTCACTTGCTGTAACACAGACACATAAACTAGGAGATAGACCTCACTTGCTGTAACACAGACACAGAAACTAGGAGATGGACCTCATTTGCTCTAACACAGACACAAAAGCTGAGGGAGGACCTCACTTACGGTAACAGAAGACGTATTTTATTGTCAGAAAAAAATAGAAATAAAGAAGACGTAACAACAGGTAAAAGAGAGAATAGAAATACGGGAGAATAAATCAAAGTAGTTTGATGCGACACTACCACCAATAATATACGTATAGTTTTATTGGGAGGACACGCCCATGGGCAGCAACAATGTAGACAGGAAGACAAAATGACAAGACGAAAGACAGCCATGCTATCCAATACTGTCATGACATGGTTTAAAAAGGATTTTTTTAAATGTCTGCCACAGGCCGATCTTCATTATGAACACAGATGATGACGGCGACGACGATGATGATGATGATGACTGAAAACAAAGACAAAATGTTGTAAGACAAAGAATAAAATGAGCGATGGATTGTATAGACCAAGTTTTCGAAAAGGAAGTTGAATGGAAAAAATAAACAAGAATAAGACTTGACAGATCAGCAGCAGAATCTGCCGGCCCACGCGTGTGGGTGTGTTGTGTGTGTGTGTAGAACAAAATGTCGCTAGGAGACAACTTCAAGCCATACCTCAGACATCCTGGCCGGACTATCAGACCTGTTCAAGTGATCTATTGAGTCGGTGGACAACACTTAATGACAGTCAAGATTTTCGGCAAAAAACTCAGAGAAAGAAAAAAAAAGAAAGAAACTATAAAACTACCTGGGATTGCAACATGTAAGGCAGCGCTGAGAAACTTGTCCTGAAGATTTATAGCCAGTGTTGTAGAGAACGGTTGAGGTATCTGCAGATTCTGGTATCTGTTGAGTCGTTGCTTTCTGTTTCAATTTAGCAGGATTTTGTGAGGAAAATCTGTGTGGGATTTGTTGTATGTGTGGGGGGGGGGGGGGGGAGTTGGGTGGTTGGGGTGGAGTGTAGAGGGAATGACCCGGTATATGGTACGAGGGTAAGTCACTGAGTAACTCGCAAATGCCTGTAAAAAAAAAACTAAATGCGACAGTAATTTGAAAACTTTTAATTTTTGAACCTACATTATTCCCCTATTTCTCAGCGTAATCGCCACCAACATTGATACATTTGTCCCATCGTGTAATCGGTGATGCAATACCCATGGCGTAAACATCGGGAGTCCGATTTCTGAACTATTTTTTTTTACTTCTGTTTCCACCTCCTCCTCACTCGAGAATCTTCTCCCGCCAAGGTGGTTTTTTAATGGACCAAACAGGTGAAAATCACTTGGAGCTAAGTCAGGACTATAGGGTTGATGTTCAAGAACAACTGGCTAATTTTCTCTTGGGTTAACCGAGCCGTATGTGGTTTGGCATTGTCATGAAGGAGAAGCACACCTCTAATCAGCAGACCAGGACGTTTTCTTCTAATTACATCCCATAGTATAGACAGAACTTCACAGTACGATACAGAATTCACTCTGTCACCATACTTCTGGAACTTGGTTAACAACACTCCTTGATAATCCCAGAACATTGTGAGCATAACCTTCCCCGCAGAAGGCATAATCTTGGATTTTTGTGCGCATGGCGATGACGGGTGTTTCCATTGCATTGAGGCACGTTTTGATTCGGGTTGGTACTGGTGCACCCAAGATTCGTCTCCAGTAATAATCCTTGGAGGATGTCTTCACCTTCATATTGTGTAATGACAGAGATGCTGCAATGACAAACCAAATCGGTTCATTTTGTGTTCATCATTCAGATCTCTGGGTACCAAACGTGAGCAAGCTTTCCGAAAACTCAATTGCGCATGCATTATTCTGTAGGCTAAGCCATGTGAACATTCGATTGCACTTGCTACACTGTCTATCGTTACTCGTCTATCAAGTCTGATAACTCACTCACACGTTGCACAATCGCTTCCTTTGCAATCTGAACAGGACGGCCAAGTCGGACTTTGTCAACAGTTTCGGTGCGTCACTGAGAAAATTCTTTTACCTAGTTATAGACCGCTTTACGTGATAAACACTTTTCAGCATAAACTCTAATCATTTCCTTATGAATGTCCTCAACTGAATGTCCTTTAGCCCACAAAAATCGCACTACATTTCTCTGTTCTTTGGTACACACTAACAGTTGGGTAGCCATTTTGTTATTTATTTGCGCATGCGCATGTAACTCCCAGCGCCCCCTACATACAACTATTATAAAGTTGGATGATGGTACTATCTAAGGATATATTTAAATACTACCTGATAACTGCCACTGATAAAATATTTAAATTTGCGAGTTACTTAGTGACTTCCGTCGTACTGTCGGCAAGATTAGAATTACTTGGTGCTTGTCGCCTTGTTACTGGGCGGTTGCTCGTTTGCATGGAGTACAAGGTTCAGTTCTCTGTCTTTCTTCTCCAGTTTTACTTTCTCTCGGTCCAAAGTGCTTCGTCACGTTTATTGTACTTCTGTTTTGTTGGTTATCAAACGTTGACTGTCTGAACTGTACCCTGATCGAATGGTTATCAAACGTTGACTGTCTGAACTATACCCTGCCCTAACTGGTTACCAAATGTTAACTATTTGAACTATACCCTACCCGAAACTAGTCAGTCTATCAATGTGTACTTGCATTTTTTTATGTTTTTTTTTCTTGTTCGCGAAGAGGTAACCTACCAAAACAAAACAGTCAATATATCACTTGTAGTTCTTAAACTGTTCTCTTGTTGATAGGAAGATACCTTACCAGAAACCAGATAATCTATCACTTGTAGTTTTCAATGCTTTTTTTTTTCAAACTGGTGATAGAAAGATGCATCGCAAAGTCACAGAGAACAAGGTAACATTGAGAAAAAAGACGCTGCCAGAGAATAATTTGACTATTTGACATGTTAACACTGTTGTGTTACATTTTGAAACCAGGTTAACATACAAATCCTTCCACCCTCTCCTCCCCCCTTCCTTTCTCCCAGTTCTCGAAAGAGTAATAAAATATGAAACCCCTCATCTCATATACAAGCCAACATTTCTCCTTGTCCAAGAACAAAAAATTAATTTCTCTTCACATCCACAAGCTCATAAAGAAAAGGAAAAATGGTATTGATTTCATCTGCGGTGATCTCATTGCTTAGCAGGGATAATGGACAGAGGTAGAAACCAGGCCACTGTACACCAGGCCACTGTACACCCATGAAAATGAGCGTGGCAATCGGAGAGAAGGAATTGATGTGTAAGATTCTGGCCCTTCTGAGCTTTCGGGGGGTTGTCCATGGGGTTGCCCTTGGGGTTGTCCCACATTTTGTTGCGGATTCTGTTTAATTTCCTTGGAAATTCCCTGTTGTCTATTACTGCCCCTTCAAGAAGAAATCATATACAGAAAAGAAGAAATGCCCTGTTGATGTATGTCCGTGCGTCATTCATTATGTTTCCTGTTGTTTATCATGCGAGTCTGACAGAATTCACCTACATTATTTGTTTTTTACATAATTCAGGTATGGAACGTTTTTACAGAATTCACGTCCCGAATTCACGAGCAGAGCGTTGTTTACCTAATACGCGAAAGGAGCGTTTCTACAGAATTCGTGAAAAGGTCATTTTTATAGAGCATATTTTGTTAGAGAATTGGTGCACAGAACATTTTTATAGAAATAAAACAAGCTTGAAAGAGCGGTTTTGTTTCAAAGGCAAAAATGATGGGCGAAGTGAATGAACGAACTCCAGTTTGAGGGTGTACAGATCTGAGCCTCACACATGCTTGTTTGATTATCTGCCCTTCACATCCAGCTAGGAAACTACCACAACAAGCCACACGACACAACAAGCCACACAACACAACAAGCCACACAACACATAAAGTATAATGATTATTACTGTCTGCATTGTATCTGACTTTAGCTTCGATCCTCTCTGCCCCTGTCTATAAAGTTTACACCTGGCATACTCCAGGTTCGTGTTTATTTGCTGCAGAAAAGGTAGTTTACTTTGAGAGCGATATCATGATAATAATGTGAATGGAGTTCGGCGGTTTTTTAGATGCAAACACAGAAAACGCGATCATGACGTACATCAAAAGTGTAAATAGAGTGACAACTGTACTGGTGGGTAGAAAACGTCATATATCGATACTTTCCGTCATACATCGGTACTTTCCGTTATATATCGGTACTTTCCGTCATACATCGGTACTTTCCGTTATATATCGATACTTTCCGTCATACATCGGTACTTCTCGCCTAAAGGGGGAAAAATAACGGTTTTGAAGCAGATGGGAATCGGTTGTGAGTTTCTGCTGAGCTGCTCCTGTCATGGCTGCCTCTACCAGTGTTAGATTTACGTAATCAACCACAGTAACATCCAGCAATGTTTGTGTGAACAAAACAAACCAGTGTGTCTTATAATGTCAGATGTGGTCCTCGTTTCCTCCTCAAGCGACGCTATGCTTTTATGCAGAGTTGTTCTCCACACGAGTCAGCCCTTAGAGCGAGAGAATATTTGCTGTACTCTAGCTACGCGTTTTATACAGCTACGAATCACATTAACTCCTACTGGTATCACTGCGCCTCGCTGGTAAAAAAAAATAGTCCCACAATAGCGACAGTAAAACAGTTTATTTCTATTACGATCTGGTAGCCACAAGTGGTTAATTTTTTTTTCTCTAATGTTTTGTGAGAAGTACTTGCTTGTCCTGTTTATCTCCCGTTGTATGTTGTCATAGCATACTTGTGCTGTTTACCTCCCCTCGTTTGTCGCCATAGCAACGAACATAGGCGTCTGAAATTTTTGTGTTTGCAAACATGGCTGTTATGCTGACTAAGACAGGGTCTGGGCGAGCAACTCGTAGCAGTGGAGAGAAGAGAGCGAGAAGAAGATGAAAAAGGTTAATGATGAGATGAGATTACACGGATTTTCTCGATAACATTGCTCCAAGCGTGGTTATAAAACTTAACTCATTCACTCCTACATCGATTTCCATGCTCTGCCAGAATAAAAGGATCTACAAACACTGCCAGTCTTGTTTAGGCGTGAAAGTGTTAAGACAGCTCTATGGACTGATGTGACAGATGTGCGGACGCTATGAGAAAGGGGTCATATTTCCATCACTATCATCATCATTTTCATCATCATCATCATGCCCTTTTTTTACCTCTGTGTCATCGTATATTCGTATTTTCTTTGATCTCTGCCCCTCTCCCCACATTCTATTTTCCTAATGCCCAGAAGGTTTTCTCAGTTCCCCGTCTCTTTATGCCCTCGATGAAGGTTCCCCCCCCCCTCCCCCAATCTTGTTCAACTTAATTATTTAATTCCTACAAATTCTTAGCTAGTGCTGCTTACATAAAACTGTTTTGAGAAGCAACATTCTCTCTGTTAGGTGGTAGTGGACAACCCAGTTGCCAGTCGCTACTGCTGGCGAGTTGCCACGAAAGTGTGGCGAATTAGTGAAATCCATATAATAGTTCCTATAGCTAAATATTTCTCAAATTTTCACAAAAGTGTGGCTTAATTACGCAAACCTGTCACCAACTGAAGTTCTAGATTTAATTACGAGTGTAGTCTGCACCTTGTACAAGAAAGTTTGCCATAGTCTACATTCAACTTCTATTGACATACTTTCTATGTAATTATTTTCATTCTTCATCATTTTAAACAGTTGTTGATTAAAGAGTGAATGTAAAGAGTTTCTTGAATTAACATCCTCATTCAAACATTAAATTCATTTCTTTAGTACATACTACTTTTCTTCAGTGTTTTTCTTTGTTTGCAGTGTGGCGAACTTGGTTATTTTACTCGCTAAACTTGTGGCGACAGAGATTAATGTTCCGCGCATTTATATATACATATATATCTATACTGTTCAGAAAAAAGAAACGCAAAACTACTGTAGTCGTAATGGACACCAAATTTCAAACTTGTATCAAAATTTTATTTTGCGTAATTAATGTTTGAATCTTGGCATGAAGAAACTTTAAAACTTTAACAATGAAATGATGTTCATTAAATTTAGTTTGGATTTTTATTTTTTGCTACTAAGGCCTCTGTTTCAGTAAGGTGTATGGCCTCCCCTGGTCTGTATCAGAGAACGACATCTCCTTGACATGGATCCGATTAGCCGTTGGATCTGTTTTGTGGGATTGCTGCCCACTCTTCCCGCAGTGCAAGAGACAGCTGTCGGAGATTGGTTGGCGCCACGTCTCGCTGGCGGACTTGTCTGTTCTATTAGATTCATATCTGATGGCCAAGGAATGGTCTGGACGTTGTTGTCAGCGAGGAACTGAGTGGTGAGTTGTGCCACATGATGTCGAAGGATTTCCTGCTGAAAAATCGACCCTGGTGCAGCCAGAAGTGGAAGGACGTGAGGACGAAGAATTTCAGCAACGTATCGTTTGGGCATTCGGGCGTCCTTCATTTTGCACCAGGTCACTTCTTTCCATGAAGTTGATCATCCCCCACACCACTACACCTCCATCACCATGTGGAGGAGCCTCATCCATGCAGTTCTTGGCGTAGCGCTCATGGACTCTGCGGTAAACTCTTCTCCGTCTGTCGTGTCGCTGGAGCAGAAAGAATGATACATCACTAAACTAAACCCTTCTCCAATCATTCGCATCGGTCCATTGACGATGCTGGTTCGCCCACTGCAGTCGGTTCTGGCGATGCCGATCCGTAAGAATAGGACCTCTGTAGGATATTTCAACCTAAAGACCAGCGTCATGCAGTCGGTTCCTGCCCGTTTGATCTGAAATTCGACGAGCTGCTATCATTGACTGGACTGTTGAAGACGCAGATGCAAATTGATTCCTGAGGTGACGCAGCCGTATGAAGCGGTCTTCGGCAGGAGTTGTGGTTATGGGTCGTCCACTGCGCGGCAGGTTTGCAACTGAGCCAGTTTCTTGAAATCGTCTCCTAAGGCGACTAATGGTGCTTCTAACAACATTAAATTGTCTGGCCACTACACTTTGTGACTGTCCAGTCTGTAAACGTCCAATGATGATGAGTCGTTGTTCTGTATTGAGATGAGCCATACTTGCGCATTGAATTTTCAAATGAACTGACTCGAGGAACCTCAGTCTTTTATAGGCATTCAATAACATGGTCAGTGAGTTTTGTGTTCAGTAATTTTCACGGGATTCTCGTGAACCTGTCATGAGTTATTATCAAAAATGCTGTTTTGATTAGTGTCGCTTTTCTGTGCTCATGAAACATCCGCTGAGTACATTTCAGGTCAGCACGTGAAGTTGATGTCCAAGTGAAAGTGTCAGGCAATTTGCCCTTGTCTGATCAGCAAACTTCAGTTTAAATTGCAACATCGTATTTTGTTGCGTTTATTTTTTTAACTGTATATGAAGGTAACAAAAGGGGGTAAAATCCCCGTTTCCATGGCACTAAGACATATTGGGGATACGTTGTAAGGTTCATATTTTCCATGACCTTCGGCACATGAAAGAGTGATGTTGTCAGTACCACACATGGCCGCTGTACCTTCCCAGATTTCTCAGGTACAAATTTGTTGACGCTGGGTGATTCCGAGACCTTTTTTTTTTAAAGCTGTGTACCAGAAAAAAAAGTCCCAGTGCTGGGACCGAACTAGGTACCATCGGATTAGTAAGTCGAGCGTCTACTTATGTCTGAAGTGATGAAGAAAAAACTAGCAGCTGTGACCCGTTCCCAGTCAAAACACTGCCGGACATCAAAACACTGCCGTACATCAAAACACTGCCGTACATCAAAACACTGCGGTACATCAAAACACTGCCGTACATCAAAACACTGCGGTACATCAAAACACTGCCGTACATCAAAACACTGCCGTACATCAAAACACTGCCGTACATAAAAACACTGCCGTACATAAACATCGTCACTACATCAGTTGCACAGAACATCATGCTCGTGAGGTCAGGAAGAAGAAGAAGAAGAAGAAATGTGTATGACACGTGTTCTTTTATCTGCTCAATGAACGACTTCCATCCGAGTTTTCTTTCCCATTTTTTTCCACTGGAATCCTAGGCAAGATTAGTGTTGGATTCTCTCTCTCTCTCTCTCTCTTCTCTCTCTGTCTCTCATTCTATCAGTCTCCCTCTCTCAGTCTCTCTTCTCTCTCACTCTCTCCTCTCTCTCAGTCTCTCTCACTTCTCTTTATCTCTCTCTTCTCTCTCAGGCACTCACTCGTTCTGCTCTCTCTCTCAGTCTCCCATTCTCTCTTTGTCTCTCACTCTCTCTCTCTCTTTCAGTCTCTCACTCTTTCTTCTCTTTCTCTTCTCTCTCTCATTCCCTCTTCTCTCTCTGTGTCTCTTCCTCCTCCTCCTCCTCCCCATCATCATCATCATCATCTGGTGCCGTGCCGACTGGCGTTGGCTATTATGCTTCTTCAGAGTACACGATCCCTCATGCAGGCCATTAGCTCAGTTAGTGATCTGCTCTCACACCATCTCGTTAGACTGTCCATTATCATTTCTCTTGGTCTTCCCCTGGCTCTTTTTCCCTCTATTTTTCCTGTTGTTATAATAACGCTCCCTCTACACACTACATTTCCTGTGAAAGTACATTGTCTCTCTCTTATTATTTTTTTTACATTTTCTAATCTCCAGTTTTTTCAAACATCCTCCATTAGTTATTTTTTTCTGTCCAGGGGATTCGCAACATTCTTCTAATAAACCATATTATTTCTGCTGCTTCCAATGATTTTTGTGCAGACTTGCCTATTGTCCATTATTCACTTCCATATAATAAGATAGGTTAAATATAGCATTTTAGGGCTCGATTTCTAACATTCATTGATAAGGATGTGTTGTAATACAGCCGTTGATTGGCCAATTCTGTTCTTAATTTCTGCTCTGTATTTCCCATTTTAAGTTATTACTGCTCCAAGGTACGAGGGGTGACTGATAAGTTCTCGGCATAAGGTACAGCGGATTATTTATGGACAACTTTTATGGGGTATTTCTCAACATAGTCCCCTTACAAGTTTATGATCCTGGAACATAAGGATCCTTTCTTTGTAAAAGTCAGCATCTTGTGCTAGTAGAAAGTGGTCTACAGCATGAATGATGTCATCATATGAAGTAAATTCGCGACCACTGAGCTCCTTTTTGAGTTTGGTAAACAGGTAATGGTCCGAGGGGTCAAATCTTGGGAATAAGAAGGATGTTCAAGAAGCTGGAAGCCGCATTCATGAATGGCAGCCATTGCCACCGCCGCCTTGTGAACTAGAGCATTGTCTTGATGAAAGATGACTCCTCTCGTCAATTTCTCTCGACGCTTTTCCTTCAATTTGACCTGCAGTTGCTTCACAAGATAATCGTAATAGGCCCCGTTGACCGTTCTGCCCTTTTGAAGATAGTCTACCAACAGCACATTTTCTGAATCCCAAAAAATGGAAGCCACAACTTTACCTGCAGACAGAACCGCCCTTGCTTTCTTTGGAGGTGGGGATCCATGATGTTTCCACTGCTTTGACTGTTCTTTGGTTTCTCATTGAAAATGATGAACCAAAGTCTCATCCATAGTCACAAATTGCTGAAGGAATTTTCAGGATATGCAGAAAAATTACCCAGATTGTCTCTGTACATGCTGAGACGCTGTCGTTTGTGATCAGCTCCAAGAAGTTTCGGGACCCACCGAGCAGAGATCATTGTAATTTGAAGATCATTGTGAATAATGGCATGAACACGTTCCTACGAGATTCCCAAACTCAGTAGCAATGTCCCGCTCAGTTAGTCGTCTGTCTTCCATTATCATACCACGAATTCTGCAGGTGCTTTCATCAGTGGTTACCGTTCTTGGTCTTCCTGGACGGGGATCATCTTCCAGACTCTCTCTTCCATGTTTGAACTGAGCTGCCCATTTCTTCACTGTGCTGTAAGAAGGGACACTCTCCCCTAGAGTCTCCATTATATCCTCATGGATCTCCTTCGATGATAAGCCCTTGATGCAGAGGTAGCAAATGACTGCTCGATGAGAAATTTTATCCATTTTCTCAATTTCTGCCACCCCTTACCACTTCAGTAGCCTGTAAAAAATTGGTTGCAGTTAATTTCTTGAAACTTTGTGTTCAATCTTACATTAACCTAAATCTCCAAATGCACCTAATATCAATTGTGTATTTCAAGTATTTGTACCTTATGCCGAGAACTTATCAATCACACCTCGTATTTGAATTTCTGCTCCTGCTTTAGAATAGTTCCATTTAATTTAATACTGCATGCTGGTGGATTCTGTTTCTTAGATATAACCATAGCCTCTGTATTTTTTATGTTTAAAGTAAGGTCTTTCTGTTCACTTTCTTTGGCGACTTTATCTAAGAGATTTTGCAGGTCTTGTTGGTTCCCAGATATCAGTACTGTGTTGTCATCATACAGAATGTTTTTAATATTGTATCCTCCAGTTTTTATGCCTGGTTCTGTGATGATTGTTCTTAGAATATTCTCGCTGTACAGAGAAAAAAGGTCTGGAGATAGTACACATCCTTGTCGTACCCCTTGTTTTATAGGTTGATATTTTCCAGTTCTATTTTCAACTCGAACTGCTGCTTCTTGCTGCCAGTATAGATGTTTTACAATCCTCAGGTCTTTGCCGTCTATATTGATGTCTTCAAGCATTTTAGTTCTGCATGTACAGTCTTCTTCTTCTCAGCCGTTATAAGAGAAGATAAAGTATACCCCCCTTCCTATTTAACATTTTGCTAAAAATAGGCACAGAAAAACCACAGGTTTTACGAAATGAGGTCAAAGCACTGAACAAAGCAAACATTTTCTAATCAAAGCTGATATTGAAAGATCTTGGTGAATCAGCCATGATAAAAGCTGCTTATCTGAGTGATTCTTAGAGACTTCCAGGAACGGGTAAAATCTGCCCTGCTTCATAAACATGTTCTCAGAGGAAAGAAGGAGTTATTATGGGTGAAAAAATATGCTAAACCCTGAATTTCTCTCTCTTTCTCTCTTTTCTCGCTCCTTCCTCTCTCTCTCTCTCTCTCTCTCTCTCTCTCTGCTAAGGTGTATCCTCGCTTTAAATCTGGCTCATCCAACAGTTGTACCAACTATAGACCAATATCCATATTATCGTCATTATCAAAACCACTCGAAAAACACATTCCCAAAATAACTCTACGACACGTGCAAGAGAACAATTTACTCATAGACAGTCAGTCAGGCTTTAGACCCAATCATATCTGCCACACAGCTCTCACCAAAATGACAGAAAACTGGTTAGTAAACAAAAATGACGACAGACTATGTGGTGCCATCTTTGTCGACTTTAAAAAGTCATTTGATATGACTGACCACGATATTCTTGTAAGAAAAATAAAGGCTTATTAATTGCATCATTTCTTTCAGACAGACAACAGGTAGTATTCTTCAACAATTCTCTATCAAATTCAGCTAAAGTTGCCACTGGTGTTCCGCAAGGTTATATTCTAGGCCCGTTGCACTTTGCTATCTATATCAATGGTCTTCCTCTTCATCTTAAAAACTCATCTTGTTATCTTTTTGCCGATGATTGCAATCTACACCAGTGACTACGATTGTATTAATCTAGAATCAACTTTTCAGGTCGAATTATACAATTTAATTAGATGGAGCAAAAAGAATGGCATGGTTATAAATACCGAATAAACAAAATCAATGTTCATAACAACAAGACAGAAACTACAAAACGCAACAAAAAATACTTCAGCTCTGCATGGAAACATTACAGACAGAAAACGTTAGCGAGCACAAAACACTAGGTCTTATTGTAGCATAGCCTTGTAAGTAATGATTATAGTTATTATTATTATTATTATTATTGTTATTATTATTAGTGGAATGATCAGGTATATAGTTAGGAGGGTATTGGGTGGCAGGATGGTGGATCAAACGGCGACAAAGAAGTTATAGTTAGAGGAGCGAGGAACGGATACTCGGTACTTCAAAGACCTGATCAAAGGTAAAACCGGATCGATAGATCTGATAGATCGTGAGAGTGGTCCAGTTCTAGAGGTGCGACTTCGCGCGCACATGCAGTAGCCCAGGGGGAACAATTGACCAGTAGATCAAAGACTGAACAGAGAACGGACTAGGTCCCGAAGCAGATAACATGAAAGAGATGGTGGACTTGTTTAATTGGAGGTAACAATTGGACAGACGGAGATGAAAGCGACTAACGTGTATAGGGGTGTGGCTAACTCTAGGACGCTAGTTGCGACTGGTTTTGGGCAACAAAGGATGACCCAATGACCCAATGACCGATACAACAATTGGAGGCGTGGTCTATGGAACGGAATTTACGAATATAAAAGGAGAGGTAGACAGGTGGAAAAAAGGAAGGCCGGCGGAGAGCAGATGAGGATTCAGGAGGCAGGGGGAGGTGCAGGCAGCTGCAGGTAGACAGATTAGGACTCAGCTGCAGGTAGAGAGAGAAGGATTCAGCAAGAGAGATGTAGAGATAGAGACATAGTGTTAGACAGAACCAGTGTATTAAGAGATTGTGTAGTAATTATTACATTGAAACTTCGAGCACCGAGTTTTTGTTCTATAGTAAGAAGTATGATATTGTGAGATCTTGAGATTTCGTGCTACAATGATGAAAACAATGAACTGTATATAATATTGCATATTATTCTAAGCGAAGTGATCAGCTAAACGTATTGATCATGTTTAACATAATAAAATGATGTCAGTGAAATGTTTTATGAGGCCTCATCTATTGCCATTTATATGAAACTTCGATGTGAGACGTGATGAGGAAAGAGAAAGATAATGAACAATATAAAATAGAATAATCACAGTGTTACAATAAAATAGAACTCTTAATTGTTATATTATTATTGACCAACATCTGACCTGGAACTCTCATGTGCAAGGTCTAACAAAACTCATCGCACACAAAAATATACCAGTTAGCCAAAATTAAGCACTTCATCGATCAGGACACAAGGAAGAAATACTTTATATCTCATATACAAACACTTTTAGGCTATTGCTCAACAGCCTGTGATGGTTGTTCAGTATAAATACAAAGAGGTTTTGCTCACTCCAAAAGCGAGCAGTAAAGCTTATTAGTGACAAAGATCAAGCACAGACAGCTAACCAGCACAAACATATCAAAATACTGCCTCTTAAAACAGGTTCCTCTTCAACAAAGTCAATTTAGTACATCAAATTCTTTCACGGCATGCCCAGCCTTATCTATGGAACCTGTTTAAATTTAGCCCAAAGTGCAGCCAACGCTTGAACAACATAAGTCTTCCAAAACCTAGACTTGATCTTTACAAGCAAAGCTTTAGTTATTCTGCTGCTCATCTTTGGAATACCCTCCCATCTTTTATAAAAATATTATAAATTATATACTCCTTCCTACAACTACAAGCTTTTCCAATATCTATTGGATGTCGACTACATGCCTCCATGAATCATAAAACTTAAAAGTTATCTTAGACTGCTCTTACAGATACCGAATACAGTTAATTGTTTATTCTGAATAGTCCCGAAATTTTATTTAGTAGATAGTCATTTATATATATATATATATATATATATATATATATATATATATATATATATATGTAGTTACTTCTGTACTGAGTGAATGGATAAGAGCAAAATGTACATGTTATATTTTATTTCATGTCTCTCAGCTTCAATGTTAATTATGTTTGTTATATGAGCAGCATATTTGTAGAATGTCTGGAATAGAGTGAAAGATGTATGATAAAGGGCAGAATGTCAGACGGGCCTGCGTGCCCAATTCTTAACCCTTTTGAAATAACGATCAATCTCTCTCTCTCTCTCTCTCTCTCTCTCTCTCTCTCTCTTTCATCTCTATCAAGATCAGATACAAATGTAATGTTTATATTCTGTATTATCATTCATTATTGTGTGTCATCTCCCCATGGAAGATTGGCTGCGACGAATCTCCACTCTGGTGTGTTTCTTGTCTTCGTAAAACACTCGGCCAAGCTTGTCCCTGTCCATCTCTTGATGTTGTCCACCCATCTCTTGATGTTGTCCACCCATATGTTGTCCACCTATCTCTTGATGTTGTCCACCCATCTCTTGATGTTGTCCACCCATCTCTTGATGTTGTCCACCCATCTCTTGATCTTGTCCACCCATCTCTTGATGTTGTCCACCCGTCTCTTGATCTTGTCCACCCATCTCTTGATGTTGTCCACCCATATGTTGTCCACCTATCTCTTGATGTTGTCCACCTATCTCTTGATGTTGTCCACCCATCTCTTGATGTTGTCCACCCATCTCTTGATGTTGTCCACCCATCTCTTGATGTTGTTCATCTATCTATATCGCTGTCGGCCTCTTGCTCTTTTCCCTTCGATCTTGCCCTCAGGAAGGGTCTTCAGTATAGTATTGTGCCATTTGACGTGCCCAAAGTACCTTAGCTGTCTTGTTTTTTATGATTTTCAATATCACTCGTTTCACTTGTAGCTGGTTTTAGCACTTTGTTGTTTGTTTTCCTTTATGTCCGTGGTATGCGCCCATATATTCTGTATACACGTGATAAATCCTTGCCGTTTTTCTCCCTTGGTTCAGGTCAGGTCGGGAACGTAATAAACAACAGGAACGCTAGCAGGCTTGAGTTCGAGCGGCTCCTGGTAAGACCTTTCTTCATTACCAACAACTACACGATATCAACACTGCTCTTTGTGCGCAGGAGAGCGGCCAAATGTCCAGAGTACGGCGACAATTGGTCGTGAACTCTGCTTAGGTAACAGGTCTTGCAAAATTATTTTCTAGTCAGTTCGGGTTTTGTGGCCGGTGGGAGAGCTTTTTTTGATGCATGTTTTGGGTTATGTTGTTCTTGCTATTGCAAGTATATTAAATGTTACTTGTTCTGCTGTAATTAGGTCCTGAGTACGATATTCTTGTAAGCGACGACCCCATAGAGCACACCGCGAATTGACTAGAAAATATTTATGCTGGACCTGTTACCTAAGTAGATTCCACAGTCAGATGTGGCCGTAGGCTGGACATTTGGCTGCGCTCCCTCGCATTTGTGATTATTAATTTTAATCACAACATCTGTCTGTTCACAATCATGATTGTGCCACAACTGCCACATGTTACACTAGCTACACGCCAAAACATCTGTATGAGAGCTCAAACAGATTCAATCAATTCACTCGCTAAAAGATCACAAACCGTTTTCACAAAACACTGACTGGGGTAATGTCACGGGGTAATGTCCTGGGGGTAATGTCACGGGGTAATGTCCTGGGGGTAATGTCACGAGGTAATGTCCTGGGGGTAATGTCACGAGGTAATGTCCTGGGGGTAATGTCACGGGGTAATGTCCTGGGGGTAATGTCATGGGGTAATGTCACGGGGTAATGTCCTGGGGGTAATGTCACGGGGTAATGTCCTGGGGGTAATGTCCCGAGGTAATATCACGGGATAATTTTCTGGGGGTAATGTCACGGGGTAATGTCCTGCGGGTAATGTCACGGGGTAATGTCCTGCGGGTAATGTCACGGGGTAATGTTCTGGGGTAATGTCACGGGGTAATGTCCTGGGAGTAATGTCACGGAGTAATGTCACGGGATAATTTTCTGGGGGTAATGTCACGGGGTAATGTTCTGGGGTAATGTCACGGGGTAATGTCCTGGGGGTAATGTCACGGGGTAATGTCCTAAGTTTTTAAACAGAGTCATGATTGTTGACTCACAGCCGAGCAAGATCCTGACACATCCCTCTGTTGCTACCTCCAGTAACAGGCCTAGCCTAGCTCCATCGTCATATTACCCACGGTGGTGGAGTCTGCTAAAGAAGTATTGCACGCCCTCAGAGAGTGACAAGATAGCCGACATAACCCGCTCCCAAACCAACACATTGCTGTACCTCAACATCTTCACAGCATCGGCTGCAAGAAACACTACCCTCTCCAAGAAGAAGAAGTTTTTTGATGACTTACGTGTCTTTTTACCTGGTCAATGAACGACTTCCACCTACATTTTTTTTTCGTTTTTTTTCCAGAAGAATCTTAGGCAATATTAGTGACAGGTATTGTATCCTGGGTTGTTTCTCTCTCTCTCTCCCTCTCTCTCTCTCTCTCTCCCTCTCTCGCTCTCTCCCTTCCTTTTTATGTCATTTTTCATCTTTCTTTTTCTGTCTTTCTCTGTCTGTCAATCCTTTCGTTCCTCTCTCCTTCCTTCTCTCCCTCTTTCTCTCTCTCTCTCTCTCTCTTATATCATCTCATCCATGTCGCACTATTTTATCTTAGTTTAGGGGGCAAGTATTATGAAGAAAACTATTGTAAAAACATAACTGCATCTCTCGTTGATCAAGGAAGTGAGAATAATTTATATAATTAACATATCTCAGACAACATAACTTCACTGTAAAAAAAAACCCAACATCAATTTCGTCATCTCAAAGAAAGTCATAAAACATGACTGATATCAAGAGCTAGTAAGCCACTGATAAACTTGAAGAATGACGCTATAAAAATAAATTCAGTAATCGATCACTGAGAACCGTAACATACAGGAATCGATCTCACAGATGTTGAAAGAGTTCTATAAATGGCGGGAAACAAAAATTCACGTGACAAATAATGTAGGGACACACAAAAATAATATTTCATTACTGTCAAGAGTGGATATCCTAAATAAAGGATTGAAGTTTTGACATTTTAATGAAGTTTTCTCAGCTGTTTTTGTCATAGATTTTAGGAATAGATTTTAGTGTTTTCTTAGCCCGCGGATAAGAATTTTACGTCGAGGTTATGAGAATGTTGGCCACGTGCACTTGATACATTCCTGGCCTGGAACTGGTTCTAACTTTCTGTTATCAAATAAAAAAAAATACAATGTTAACTAAATCGTCAGTTAGTAAATATTTTACACTCTTACCAATTAATAACAGATTTAATTCAGTTATTTATCTATTTCTGTGCATTCTTTGTTGTTGTTGTGGAATGAATTATATTTCCACATTTTCTAACGTTCTTGTCCTCAGTTTCTTCTTCTTCTTCTTTCTTTCTTTTCCTGCTCGTCGTTCACGTCCAGGACGGCGCCAAGGTGTACATGCAGACGCACAATGTCCCACACAACCTCCAGAAGCGTGTTCAAAGGTGGTACGACTACGTGTGGTCCAGGGGCCGACTTAATGGCTGCGACATCAACTCCCTGGGTCTTCTGCCGGACAAGCTTAAGACAGAGCTGGCCATTCATGTCAACCTGGTGACACTCAAGAAGGTAGGGCCTGGTCCGTGAAGTGACATCTTGCTCTATGATACTTTTAAACATCAAGTACTCACACGTGTTCATAGACATCTCGTATTCACATGCATTCATAGACATTTTGTACTCGCATGCATTCATAGACATCTCGTACTCACACACATTCATAGACATCTCGTACTCACACACATTCATAGACATCTCGTACTCACACACATTCATAGACATCTCGTACTCACACACATTCATAGACATTTCGTACTCACATGCATTCATAGACATCTCGTACTCACACACATTCATAGACATCTCGTATTCACATGCATTCATAGACATTTCGTGCTCACAAGCATTCATAGACATCTCGTACTCACATGTATTCATAGACGTCTCGTACTCACACACATTCATAGACATCTCGTACTCACATGTATTCATAGACGTCTCGTACTCACATGTATTCATAGACATTTCATACTCACAAACATTCATAGACACAGTCTTAGACATCTTGTACTCACGCATTTTCACAGACATCTCGTACTCACACACATTTATAGACATCTCGTACTCGCGCACATTCATAGACATCTCTACGCACTCATACTCGCACAGTCATAGACACCTTGTACTCACACATTTTCACAGACATCTCGTACTCACGCACATTCATGGACATTTCGTACATCTGGTGTACTGACACCCCCAGATATACCGCACGCTCACTCTTTTATAGTACCATGAACGAAGTGGGACAGAGTTCAGAAACCAGAATAAGAAACAAAGGCCCCCTCTCTTATATCCTTTGACCTCGTACTAAATCCCATTATTGATACTACGTAGGTTTAGATAATGACATCTTCATGAATGTAAGAAAAGGTCTATGGTTAGTCCGTCGGTCTCTTTGTCCCTCGCCGCTCAGCCACCATAGATTCTGGGTAAGGGTCGATAACTGAGCCAGTAAATAACAAATATTAATAAAAATAAAATAAAATAAATAAATAAAATTAAAAATAATATGTACTAATAAAAGCTTAATAAAATTAACCTAATAAAATTAAAATGAGGACATCTATCGCTCTTCAGAAAGTAAAACAACTAAAGAATCTGTGGAGAGGAACAGACAGAACTACAAAAATAACATTTTTAAGGGCATACATCTTTCCCATCGCAACATATGCCTGTGATACCTGGACATTTAACAAAACAGCTGAGAAACACATAAATGCCTTTGAATGTAAATGCTACAGAAGAGTTCTTCAAATATCATGGACACACACACACACACAAAACCAACAAATATATCCATACTACAAGAACATAATATTGAAGAAGGCTGGCTAGTAAAGAAGATTAAAGAGAGAAAACATAAATATTTTGGACATATTAAACGTCATGATAATCTATAGAAAACCGTCATGGAAGGGTACATAATGGGAAAAAGAAAGAGAGGAAGACCAAAGCGAAGATGGCTGCAAGACAACGTTGATGATCTTTAAATGGATGCATCAGCAGCAGGCCATCTTGCTTACAACCGATAAGACTACAGGAGTGCTGTTAGGGAGGCAAAGTTCCACAAGGGACATGAAAATGAATGAATGAATAAAAACTTTTCTCGCTTAAATTATTAGGACAGCATGTTTTGTCAGAGTTTCAGTTCAGTATGTTATATTTTGATTCCAATAACTATATGAAAGTAATCCGTGTACTTTCCATACTGTATGACAGACAAAGTCCTCGGAGATCTGTCTAATCGAAGAATAAGTAAACTACATTAGCAAGCTATCATGACTGTCTTACCTGCTGTTATTGCTACCAGCTACAGAGTTCAGTTCACACTGAGAGCCAGAGAAAGTGAGATAGTATATAAGAACATTAATGTTTGAACAAGAACATTGGTACAGAAATCTTCCGGGCATAACCAACTAAGAACTGCAAATCTTTCATTTCTGTTAACGACGTCGAGGTGAAGGTGCTGTCCGATACGACTACCCAGAGATGACATGTTTTCCTCATTTTTGGCTAACCATATAAATGTATGCGTGCGTGCGTACAATATGTGCATGTGTGTATGTGTATACATATAAATGGGTATGTATATATATATGTATGTATGTGTGTATTTACATGTATGTGCATGTGCGAGTATATACATATGTGTGTGTATGCATATGTGTTTATGCGTATATACGTGAATATATGTCTGTATATGTACATTTGTGGATATGTATGTATATACGTGGTATATGTGTGAGAATATAAACATCTGTATGTATGAAGGCATTTTTCTCAGTTTTTATGACAGGAGCACAATCTGTATATACAAAATTGAACGTGTGTATTTATGTATATATGTATGTTAGAGCATCACGCTGGAACGCCTGGAGCAATTTCAACCAAACTTGGCACACAAATGACTGCCAATCTGGAAAATGCACCGCGGGGGTTAGATAATCCTGGGTGGTGGGGGCTTCGATCGATGCAAGCAATACCCCACTGAACGACGGGACGTGACTCCCGTTATATTTGTGCCTACTTTGGATTATCGGTCGTGACGGATAAAGCTCAGTCCACACAAATAGATGACGTTATATCTGCTGAGATGCCGAACCTTTGGCATTGATAACGAGAAACATTATACATGGAGCAGATTTCTGATTCACGAAAGACACCCTACTGTTGTTCACCTCAGCGTCCATTTAGAAAATGGTCAAAGTGTTTATTTCATAACAGAGAGCGTCCATACAGTGGTCGATTAGCCACCAACCACATAGGGGCAGGGGGAGCTAGCGGTGGGGGTGGGATGGGTGTGACATGTAAACATAATCGACAGCGACCGGTATTAGTGTCGAATCCATAGTTTTTGGGTCGCTGAGGTGAATAGTGACACACCCGATGCCATTTAAGTCCAAGTTCAGACCCCGTTGGCAAGGAGGGGGGCCTAGGGCTGGGGGTGGGTTGGGATGACATGTACAAATAATCGAAAACGACCGATATTATAATCGAATCCATAGTTTTCAGGGTCCTGGGATGAATAGTGATATTCCCGATGCCGTTTAAGTTCAAGTTCATCCTCCATCGGCTTGGGGGGGGGGGGGGGGGGGAAGGGGGCCCTGGGGGTGAGGGTGAGAAATAAAATGTCCAAATTGACCGAGATTAGTGTCGAATCCACAGTGTTCGGGGTCGCTAAGCTGATTGGTGACAGTCCTGATGACAATTAAGCCCACGTTTAGTCGGATAGAAAGGAATAGAACTCTGCAAACCCTTCTAGAAGGTTGTAGAAATGAATAGAACTTTCGTGACTGGGATAAATAAATACCCGGACAGCGTCGGGTACTCAGCTAGTAAATAAATAAACGGCTGATGTGATCCTCTGGTTGAATTATTTTGCTTCTGCTTGTATGCTGCTGGTTGCCTATTGGCTGTCTATAATACGACTGTACAGACAGGAGACGACGAAACACTCCCTGCAATGACATGCACGTTACAGGACACCCAGGACGATCACATACTGGCACACTGGATATGTCTATCAAGACTGCATTACCTTGGCACTCACGTCCGATTTATTGCGTGAAAGTGATGATGATGGTAATGGCTGACGACGAGAATACTGTATATGGAAACGATTTCTCTGAAACCTGCATACTCTAACACAAATAATTCTGGCCTGCTATCTAGCCAAGTTACTAGGATAGCGCCATAAGAAATCAGGCTGGCTTAACAACTATCACTTACTTACACAACTACATTTCTCAACACAGATTGGACTACACTACCTTCTCACTCCACAGTCAAAACCTTTCTCTTCTCTGAGCTGAAACTTTCGTCTCAGACCCAGAACACAAAACTTACTTCCCACCTGCAACGAATGACTTGAAAATCACGGACTCTGACAGAGAAAACAAGCACCTAACTCCAACACAATAATTTAGAGTTATCTCAAGATAAAAACAGTGATCTTATTTTGTTATTAAATGTTTTTAACGTTTTCTTAGTACAGCATTCATGTAGTTGCTTCATGGACAGTTACATATTCAATTTTATGTAGTTATATATTCAATTTTATGTAGTTATATATTCAATTTTATATAGTTATACGCTAATTATTCCTGTTGCCAAATCTCTTTCACTGCGATAAATGTATTCGTGTCGTCTTGATACCTTTTTTTTTATTTTCCATTACTTCTCTCCCTCCACCTTCGTCATAATCTACTTGCAGTATCTAATTATTCCAGGTATAGTTGACATATTTCTCAACCTTCAAGTGTTCTTTTTGTTGTTTTTTTTTACATATTTCGCCACCTTAAAGTATTCTTATATATATATATATATATATATATATATATATATATATATCATGTTTCTATTCCCTTCCCCCCACCCCTTTCTCTCACTTGTTCTCCTCCTCTCTCCACTTCTTCTTTACGATTGGCTCTATCGGGCATCTTTTGTTGGAGGCAGCGTGGTCTTTCCTTCTCCTTTCTACTACACACATTTCTGTTTTCTACTTGGAAGAAGACACATTCAGATAAGTTCTTCGTGTTTTTGTCTCGTTGTGTATGTATCCTCGAATAAGGCTCACGCCAAATATCGGATGTTGTATGTTTTTCATTTATACATTCTCATACTTTCTATTCGTTTTTTCTCTCACCTTACTCACTCCCTCCCTCACTTTGTAAAACTGCACCATACACCTCTGTCTACCTTATTTATTTAAACCAGTTTTACTGTAGTCGCCATCCCTTTTATCTGCGCAGAGGGCAAATTGCCTGAAACGTTTACTTGGACGTCAACTTCACGTGCTGACCTGGATTGTACTCAACAGGTGATCCATGAGCACAGAAAAGCGACACTAGTCAAAACAGCATTTTTGACAATAACTCATGACAGGTTCACGAGAATCCCGTGAAACTTACTGAACACAAAACTCACTGACCATGTTATTGAATGCCTGTAAAAGATTGTCGCTTCTCGAATCAATTCATTTGAAAATTCAATGCGAAAGTATGGCTTATCTCACTACAGAACAACGACTCATCATCATTGGACGTTTACAGACTAGATAGTCACAAAGTGTAGTAGTGGCCTGGCAATTTAATATGGTCAGAAGCACCTTTAGTCGCCTTTGTAGATGATTTCAAGAAACTGGCTCAGTTGCAGACTGGCCGCGCAGTTGACGACCCATAGTCACAACTCCTGCCGAAGACCGCTTCATACGGCTGCGTCACCTCAGGAATCAATTTGCATCTGTATCCTCAACAGCCCAATCAATGACAGCAGCTCGTCGAATTTCAGATCGAAAGGACTGGAACTGCTTGAACGACGTTGGTATTTGTGCTAGAAGACCCAATAGAGGTCCTGTTCTTACGGATCGGCATCGCCAGAACCGACTGCAGTGGGCGAACTAGCATAGTCAATGGACCGTTGCGAATGATTGGAGAAGGGTTTGGTTTAGTAATGTATCATTCTTTCTGCTTCAGCGACACGACAGACGGAGAAGAGTTGAACACAGAGTCCATTAGCGCTACGCCCAGAACTGCGTGGATGAGGCTCCTTCACATAGTGGTGGTGGTGTACTGGTGTGGGAGACGATCAACTTCATGCTAAGAAGTGACCTGGTGCAAATTTAAGGACGCCTGAATGCCCAACGATACGTCGCTAAAATTCTTCGTCTTCACTTCTTCCACTTCTGGCTGCACCAGAGTCGATTTTTCAGCAGAATAATGCTAGACCTCATATGGCACAACTCACCACCCAGTTACTAGCTGACAACAACGTCCAGACTATTTCGTGGCCATCCATATCATCAAACATGAACCCAACTGAACAATTATGTGATGAACGCAACAGACAAGTCCCCCAGCGAGACGTGGCGCCAACCAATCTCAGACAGATGTCTGTTGCACTGCGGGAAGAGTGAGTAGCAATCCCACAGCAACAGATCCAACGGCTAATCGGATCCATGTCAAGGAGATGTCGTTCTCAGATACAGGCCAGAGAAGGCCATACACCTTACTGAAATAGAAGCCTCAGTCACAAAGAATAAAAGTCCAAACCAAATTTAATGAACATAATTTCATTTTTAAAGTCTTAAAGTTTCTTCATGCCAAGTTTAAAACATTGATTCCGTAAAATAAAATTTTGATACAAGTTTGAAACATGGTGTCCATTACGACTACAGTAGTATTGCGTTTCTTTTTTTTTTTCTTTTTTTTTTAAACTGTATAGTTTTAAATAGTAAAAGTTATATACTTAGGTTTATATACTTACAGTTATATTATTAGTTTTATAAACGTGTAGTTATATACTTAGTTTTATATACTTGTACACTACTCAGTCGTATTGTCATGTTCAAATTCTGTCCTTTTTACAAATGTGTTTTTGTTCTTTTAAAAAAAAACTATGACATAACTTTTTCATGTTAAAGTAACATATTAATTTTGAAGGATGTATGCATACTGAGAGTACTGTGGCAGTTGGACTTTGATAAGAGACTGACGAGTTTGTGAGACAGAATGAGCAGTTTGGCTGAGTACAGAAGACACTGGTTCAGTTTGCTCAGCTCTGACACGCAGAGTGTGACGCAGAATTCAAGTTTCAAAACTCCACTTTCCTCCCCCGCAGGTGACCATTTTCCAGGAATGTCAGCCGGAGTTTCTGCATGACCTTGTGCTCAAGATGAAGGCCTACATCTTTACCCCGGGAGATCTCATTTGCCGCAGAGGGGAAGTAGCTAGGGAGATGTTTATTATTGCCGACGGGGTGGTAGAGATCATCAGGTTTGTATGGGCGTGGCCAAGCATGTAAATATTCTTGTGAGATCTATCTATTTTACAAATATTTTTTTTGTGGTCAAAATTGTTCTTCCAACTTTTGTCTAAGATGTAGGACTTGTGTGAAGAACTTTGGGGCTGTGGTAAATCCTGGGGGCTAGAAGCAAAATGTTCATGATTACTCTCAGACAATAATTTGTTTATAGTATAACATAGCATAATTTATTAATAATATAATATAGCATACTTTGTTTATAATATAATATAGCATACTTTATTAATAATATAATATATCACAATTTAGTAATAATATAATACAGCACAATTTGTTTATAATATAATATAGAGTAAATTTATAACATAATATAGCACAATTTGTTTATAATATAATATAGCACACTTTGTGTATTATACAAAATAGCATAATGTGTTTATAATATAATAAAGCATAATTAGTTTATAATATAATAAAGCATAATTAGTTTATAATATAATATAGCATACTTTGTTTATAACATAATTTAGCATACTTTGTTTATAATATAATACAGCATAATTTGTTTATAATATAATATAGCATAATTTGTTTATAATATAATACAGGATAATTTGTTTCTTTTTGCCGTGGACAGATAAGGCACGTACTTGAAGCAAAGCAAACAAACAAGCAAATAAACAAACATTGCCATTTCTTATTGCTGTATTTCTTTACCAACAACAGCTGACATTATTTTCTTGTATACTTTTATAGACTGTTATAGCTCTGAGCAGAGAATTTGTATAGATTTTTGTACATTACTTTATAAAAAAAATCTATATCTAAGATTTTCTTATCTAAAATAATCTTCATCTAAGATATTCTTTATCTAAGATAATCTTTATGTAAGATAATCTTTATGTAAGATAACGTATGATATCAAAGCCATAAAGAGCAGGCGCTGGTGAATGTAATAGGCTACATTGAGAGTGCAAACTAAACCAGAGTAAAGTGACTTATCACAGTGCTGTCTGGTTAACAGTAGAAAAATAATAGAAAAAGCGCTGTGGTATACCAGTTTTGCTGGGAGAGTTTTCGCTGCTTCTTATTTGAAAAATTTGAAAAAAAAAAGCAAGCGATCATGTAAGAAGACCTTGGCAAAAATGAATAAAACAGACACCACGGAAGATATGACGCAAACAGGACATACAAGGACATACAAGGACATAGTTGCTACAAATACTTCTCATTATTTACATCGTCTTCGAACGTCTATTCAGGGATTGAGTGTCAGAAAGTAGCCTCATTACCTGTGTCTATAATTCTGGTCTTTTCTTGCGCGGCCTGCTCAGTATCTCGCCATGTGCATGTTAACGAGCATCTTTAACCCACAGAACACAAAATGTTAACATTGTTAACTTGTACATTGAATATGTGGAGGCAACTAAAACTGGAGAAAGCACGGATGATGTTCTACGTAATTATTTATATCGTGTAAAGTGACGGATGACGGTGGGGGCTGTTTTACTTCTTGCTCTTGCTCGATCCTTGCTGTTTCCTTCCAGATCAAGTGTTTATCTTTTTCTGTGCCAATTGCTCAGTCCACTAAGTCTCTTGGCCTTCTTTTCCTCCTCTTTCCCTTGAATTTTCCAGTCATTACTAGGTTCTCCAACTTCTGTCTTCTCATGATCCAAGTTCTCCAACTTCTGTCTTCTCATGACATCTCCAAGTTCTCCAACTTCTGTCTTCTCATGACATCTCCAAGTTCTCCAACTTCTGTCTTCTCATGACATCTCCAA
The DNA here is from genome assembly GCA_009760885.1 of Achatina immaculata. Classification (NCBI taxonomy): domain Eukaryota; kingdom Metazoa; phylum Mollusca; class Gastropoda; order Stylommatophora; family Achatinidae; genus Lissachatina; species Lissachatina immaculata. The sequence goes on from CM019693.1 coordinate 8,649,435, forward strand.
GTTCTCCAACTTCTGTCTTCTCATGACATCTCCAAGTTCTCCAACTTCTGTCTTCTCATGACTTGTCCAAGTTCTCCAACTTCTGTCTTCTCATGACTTGTCCAAGTTCTCCAACTTCTGTCTTCTCATGACACGTCCAAGAAAGTTTGACTGTCTTTTTTTGTCTTAATATTTTAACAAGTTTTCGTCATTCTGTGTCTTGTTTAAGGACTTATTCGTTATTTTTCTGTTAGCACTGAAATATTCTTTTCTTCACTTTTATGAACATATTCTTATTTGTTAGTATGTGTGTGTGTGTCCACGATATTTGAATAACTCTTCTGTAGCATTTACATTCAAAGGCATTTATGTGTTTCTCAGCTGTTTTGTTAAGTGTCCAGGTCTCACAGGCATATGTTGCGATGGGAAAGATGCATGCCCTTAAAAATCTTATTTTTGTAGTTCTGTCTGTTCCTCTCCACAGATTCTTTAGTTGTTTTACTTTCTGATAGATGTCCTCCTATTAATTTCACTCATTATATCTCCATTATTAGTTAGTAGTGATCCAAGATATTCAAAACTCTCCACTTCTTCCAGTTTTTCCTCATTGATACATATTTCAGCTGCCTTATCTGTTTTGTCAGTTATCATCAATTTAGTTTTCTTCGCATTAAGATAGAGGTTTTGCAGTTCGCAATTCTTACGAACTAACATAATTAGTTTTTCCATTCCTTTTTGTGTTGTGGACAGTAATACTGTGTCATCAGCATATCTAATCTCTAGTATTTGATAACCTCCAATTGTTATGGCATCGTTTATTCGTTGTCTACATCTTCTCTAACATTCCTCATTATGTTTTCAGTATACAAGTTAAATAAGTAAGGCGATCAGTTTATCAGATTCCGAAAGATTATTTTAGGATATAAGTGATAAATGAAAAATGAGAAATGATGAATGAAAAACCTTCAAAGAATCATTCCCTCAAGCATTGGAGGCATCAGTATCAAAGACACAGAGACAAGGCTAGAACAAATGGATGACACATGGCAATATGTAATAGACTGAGAAGACAAGAAAGAACAAAAATAACAAAAAAATGTATCAAGAGATTAAGAAAGAAATAAAAAGTGTTTAAAGAGATTAACAAAGATATAAAACAGTGTATAAAGAGATTAACAAAGAAATAAAACAGTGTATAAAGAGATTAACAAAGAAATAAAACAGTGTATGAAGAGATTAACAAAGAAATAAAACAGTGTATAAAGAGATTAACAAAGAAATAAAACAGTGTATGAAGAGATTAATACAGATATAAAACAGTGTATGAAGAGATTAACAAAGAAATAAAACAGTGTATGAAGAGATTAACAAAGAAATAAAACAGTGTATGAAGAGATTAACAAAGATATAAAACAGTGTATGAAGAGATTAACAAAGATATAAAACAGTGTATAAAGAGATTAACAAAGAAATAAAACAGTGTATGAAGAGATTAATAAAGATATAAAACAGTGTATGAAGAGATTAACAAAGAAATAAAACAGTGTATAAAGAGATTAACAAAGAAATAAAACAGTGTATGAAGAGATTAATAAAGTAATAAGAAGGCTATGCAGGGAAGAGATGGCAGTGTGAGAAAGGTGATGAGACTGAAAGTTGATTTAAAAATCTGAAGGAGTTTCACAGAAAAGGTGGAAGACATTTTTGGGACGAGAACAAGCAAAACATTTCGCTGTTTAACAACAAAGGAGGGTAAAGTTATTTTGGCAAGAGAGAAAATCATGGAGAGATGCTAAGAGCACATAAGAAACATATATGATGATCAGAGAGATGGTCATAGCACATAAGTGACCTGTATAATGACCAGAGAGATGGTCAGAGCACATAAGAGACCTGTATAATGACCAGAGAGATGGTCAGAGCACATAAGAGACCTGTACAATGACCAGAGAGATGGTCAGAGCACATAAGAGACCTGTATAATGACCAGAGAGATGGTCAGAGCACATAAGAGACCTGTACAATGACCAGAGAGATGGTCAGAGCACATAAGAGACTGAATAAAGACCAGAGAAATAAGCAGTTGAGTGTAAGCATGAGTAATGAAGGACCACAATATTGGAAATGGAAATAAGAAATTCACACAAACATACGCAGACAGATAAGACACCAGGACCTGATAACATCGCAAAAGAAATGACCATGGCACTATGAGATATCAGCATAGAAAAAAGTAACAAGCCTCCTAAATATGAACTATGACACAGGACATGCACCATCCGATCTGTCCAAATCTGTTTTCATTGCAGTTATAAACAAAGCTGGAACAACAGAATGTGACAACATGGCACCATAATTTTAAAGAGACATGTCACAAGAATACTACCTATATTAACCTGAGAATAAGAAATAATATAAAAACAGAAATCCCAAAAGAACAATGTAGTTTTATTGAAGGGAAAAAAGCAGAAGTAACGCAGTTTCATATTAAGAATTATAACAGAACGATCCTTAGATTTAAACAAAGATTTGTACCTGTGTTTTGTTGATTACAAGAAAGCTATTGACAGAGTTAGACATGAAGATATGATAGAAAAACTTGATATAGAAGGTAACGATATGAGAATTATTAAGAAAATGTGTTGATTACACAGAGCAGTAACAGGAATGTTCTGTAGGAAGGCGTTAGATATTATAGAAAGGCCAGGAAAAGGGCATCAAGACAATCTCAGAGAAGCTGCGAGAACATTGTCAACTATGTTAAAACTGTGAGAACTTTGTTAACTATGTTAAAACTGTGAGAACATTGTAAACCATGTTAAAACTGTGAGAACATTGTAAACCATGTTAAAACTGTGAGAACATTGTAAACCATGTTAAAACTATGAGAACATTGTAAACCATGTTAAAACTGTGAGAACATTGTAAACCATGTTAAAACTGTGAGAACGTTGTTAACTATGTTAAAACTGTGAGAACTTTGTAAACCATGTTAAAACTGTGAGAACATTGTAAACCATGTTAAAACTGTGAGAACATTGTAAACCATGTTAAAACTGTGAGAACATTGTAAGCCATGTTAAAACTATGAGAACATTGTAAACCATGTTAAAACTGTGAGAACATTGTAAACCATGTTAAAACTGTGAGAACATTGTAAACCATGTTGAAACTGTGAGAACATTGTTAACTATGTTAAAACTGTGAGAGCATTGTAAACCATGTTAAAACTGTGAGAACATTGTCAACTATGTTAAAACTGTGAGAACATTGTCAACTATGTTAAAACTGTGAGAACATTGTTAACCATGTTAAAACTGTGAGAACATTGCTAACTATGTTAAAACTGTGAGAACATTGTCAACCATGTTAAAACTGTGAGAACATTGTTAACTATGTTAAAACTGTGAGAACAGTGTCAACTATGTTAAAACTGAAATGAGATTATCACACAGTGTTCACATAGTTCACAAGAAGGCAGATAGAACATCACTTTCTTATCAATAAATATTAAAGGGAAAAAATGAAACTAACATTTTAAAATATGTACGAAATATCGTGGAAAAACAGAAGTGTCAAGATTTGTTTCGGATCTCAAGGAAAGGATGAAATGGAAGAGCCTGATCACCCAAGCCAGTAGGCAGAGCACCAAATGATGATGCCGATGATGATGATGATAATCCATCCATCTATCCATGTCATTGGCCCGCTATAAAGCTAAGCGATCACCGCCAAGTACGCCATATGGTGTCTTGCAGGGCAGCAACAAATTATCTTCACCTCCCACGATCTGCGACTTGCCTTTGTATTGTGCCCCAACTGTGCTGCACAATACTCGTTTCTGCTTCTACATTTATAGATGATGATGATGATGATGATGATGTGATAAAACTTGGCTTTTTTACCCTGTCGTTATCGTTTATTTCATCTGTGATAAAATCATCTATATCATCTTTGATAAGTCAAGTTGTACGTTCTAAGAATATACCAGATGTATATAGATGTGAATTTATGTTTGTGAAGTGAATGCAGTATATAGATGTGAATTTATGTTTGTGAAGTGAATGTAGTATTTCTATTTCCCTGCTTTCAGTGAGACGGGTGTGATGCTCAAGAGAATGGGTGCCGGGGACTTCTTCGGAGAGATTGGGATTTTAAACCTTGACGGAGGTATCAACAAGTGAGTATAGTCAACTCATACACGTGACGGAGGTATCAACAAGTGAGTATAGTCAACTCATACACGTGACAGAGGTATCAACAAGTGAGTATAGTCAACTCATACACGTGACGGAGGTATCAACAGGTGAGTATAGTCAACTCATACACGTGACGGAGGTATCAACAAGTGAGTATAGTCAACTCATACACGTGACGGAGGTATCAACAAGTGAGTATAGTCAACTCATACACGTGACGGAGGTATCAACAAGTGAGTATAGTCAACTCATACACGTGACGGAGGTATCAACAGGTGAGTGTAGCTGTTTTACTCAGGTAAATCATGGATGTGATAGTCAAAAGATATAATCATGTGAAGGTTCCTGAGAATACAAATCTTGGACAGGACTGGGTGGGTCTGTCTACTCATAGAACACTAGACTTTTTCCTCTCTTTTTCCCATTCCTTTCTCCTTTTTTTTACTCTGTTTTCTCTCGTTTCTCCTCTTTTCTCTCTTCTCTCTCTCTCTCTCTCTCTCTCTCTCTCTTCTTCTTCTTCTTCTTCTCTTTTCCCCTTCCTTTCTCATTATTTTACTCTGTTTTCTCCTTTTCTTTCTCTCTTTCTTCTCTCTCTATTTTTTTCTCTGTTTTCTCCACTCTTTTCTCTCTTTTTTCTCTCTTTTTTCCCTTCGTTTCTCCTTCTTATACTCTGTTTTCTTCTCTTTTTTCTCCTTTTTCCTCACTTTCTTTTTTCCCTATCTTTTCCTCCTTCATTTCTCCATTTTCTTCTCTCTTTTTCTCTTCTTTTCTCTCAGTTGTTCCTCTCCTTTCTACTCTGTTCTCCTCTTCTCTCTCTCTCTCTTTCTCTCTCTCTCTCTCTCTCTCTCTCTCTCTCTCGCCTGGTAGACATCAACAACAAGGCACTTCAGTCATACTGTCGTGTTAACAACATTGTCTTCATAGACCACACTGTGTTCTTCATCTCAGCCTCTGGTGCTCCGAAGAAACGGATGTACAGGGACCACATACATACATCAAAACTTGGTACAGGGACCACATACATACATCAAAACTTGGTACAGGGACCATACATACATCAAAACTTGGTACAGGGACCACATACATACATCAAAACTTGGTACAGGGACCACATACATACATCAAAACTTGGTACAGGGACCACATACATACATCAAAACTTGGTACAGGGACCACATATATACATCAAAACTTGGTACCAGCATCCTTGCCAAAAATCTAAAGTTTCCAGAACGTACACTACAGAAAGACGTGGTACAGTTGGATGTCCACAAACACCACCTACATCCAACAAAAAACCCCATAAAGTCAGCTCTGCTCCGAGCACTAAAACCATAGGGACCCCCAAATCTGCACCACCTGTTCCACAGCAAACCACCGACTATGATACAATGTTTCCACCCCTACCCTCACGTCAGCCTCAGACGGTCAGACGAGCTGATACGAGCGTCAACAACGTCAGGATTCTTCCTCCGTCACACAGCTCATTGGAAGAGCTCAACACACAAGCACGTTCCATGCAACATCCTCAAAGAAATCTGGAGCTGCAGTATTTGTTGCAATTTAGCCCTGCAGCCTCGAGTCATGCCTATATGTTATCTCTGCATAATTCACATGGCATGCTACCTTATAGACACCACATGCCTTAGACTGATGGCAGTATCATCGTGATACATCACAAACTGAAACCTTCAACCCGCAATGTCAAAAAAGAATTATTACTCAGCAGGACATAGTGACTGATATCTTTTTTTTTCTTAAGTTTATTTAGAATTCTTTACGTTTTATTATTGCATTTTATTTCTTGCCCCTTTTCTTTTGTACCTATTTTTCTAACTCTTGTTAACTTTCTATAGGTCCTTGCAGTTTGTGAGTTCTATCTGTCTGTGTGTGAGAACTATATACTTAATTATTCCACCTGTTAGTGAATTCAAATATTTCAGCGTTTAATTATTCAGTAGTTAGGCGTGTCTCTTTTTCAGTCTCCATTTATTTCAGTTGGCCAGTTGGTACCAGTTGAAAGTTTAAAATACAGAGTGGGTCTTTGTGTAGTATTTAAAAGTTTAGTTCCTTCAGTGTTAAGTATAATAATAGGAATTCCTTTCAAACCAGTAACAGTAGACAGGAAAATAAAATGACGCCACCTACCGAAAAAATGGTTACATAAAGAAGGACTTCGATTAGGCCATCAGAATGTATATCACCTATTAGGTAAAATTCATAAAGTAACACATATTAAATCAAAACTTCCACATTTTTGGCTTCTCTGAAGGCCGTTTAAATAGGAACATAACCGATGAAGATTAATGGGTTTAACCTGATCCGGCGTGACCCAACTAGAAAACTAGAAATAGGTCTAGTAATGTATGTCTCCACAACTATCCAGTTTAGTCGTAGAGAAGACCTCGAATCATTAGAGGTAGAGTGTATTTGGGCGGAAGTTAAATTACCAAACCAGAGTCCATTAGTGATTGGACTTTTGTACCGTAATCCAAATGCATCATCTCTGTGGTACGATCACTTCACAACTATGATGGATGAGGCTTCAACCTTTAGGTTCAAAGATATTATCATACTTGGAGATTTCAACATAGATCTAACACAATCAAATCTAACTTGGAGCAATATTATATTATCCTATAATCTTTGCCAAATTGTCACCAAACCTACCAGAGTAACAGAAGTATCATCCACATTATTAGATCATATATATATATATATATTTAGCCCACTCAGAAAACATCATTGAATGTAACATCCCTCATACTTCGTTAAGTGATCATTACCCAGTCTGCTGTACGTGGACAAGAAAGGGATATAAACTTCCTAAACACAATCAAATCAGTATGAAATTTAGAAGCTTCAGAAAATTTAACCTAGAACTATTCCTTAATGATTTGCAAGAATCTTCACTTACACACGTGTACCAACTAAATGACCCTGATGCGGCAATAGAATATTAGCTAAAGATCTTCAGAGATATATTAGACAAACATGTCCCCATGAAAGAGGTGAGAGTAAAACACCAGACGAAGTCACCTGGGATAACACCTGAAATATTACAATCCATGAGAGAACGTGACCGGGCGCACACAATCAAGGACTTTATGACCTACCGTTCACTCAGAAACAAAGTTCAATACTTAATAAGACAGGAGAAAAAAATTACTTTAGAAATTTAGTACAGAATAAATCAGACAGTAAATCAATTTGGAAAGCCATAAATACCTTATAAAAAAACCAAAATAATTTGATTTTCAAGCCATCAATCAGGCATACACTAGCGCATATATCAGTACACATTTCAGAGAAGAAATCAATGTTCTTAAATCATCAATATCAGCTCCTGTATGCGACTTACATGAACTACAAACATTCCTGGACAGCAGATGTACTGATTTTAAACAGTTACACATTCCATTCTTAACAGTCAGTGAAGTTCACAGTTATCTCTTAACCTTAAAAAACAACAATACAGCTGGGCTTGATGATATTAGTAATAAGATCTTATGCTGCACCTCTCATTTCACATACACTAACATATATTTACAACCAGTGTATTGCAAAATATTATTTCCCCGAGACTTTTAAAACTGCTAAGGTGTATCCTCGCTTTAAATCTGGCTCATCCAGCAATCTTACCAACTATAGACCAATATCCATGTTATCGTCATTATCAAAACCACTCGAAAAACACATACACAAAATAACTCTACGACACATGCAAGAAAACAATTTACTCATAGACAGTCAGTCAGGCTTTAGACCCAGTCATTCCTGCCACACAGCTCTCACCAAAATGACAGAAAACTAGTTAGTAAACATAAATGACGACAGACTATGTGGTGCCATCTTTGTCGACTTTAAAAAGGCATTTGATATGATTGACCACGATATTCTTGTAAGAAAAATAAAGACTTATAAAATTAATTGCATCGTTTCTTTCAGACAGACAACAGGTAGTATTCTTCAACAATTCTCTATCAAATTCTGCTAAAGTTGACACTGGTGTTCCGTAAGGTTCTATTCTAGGCCCGTTGCTCTTTGCTATTTATATCAGTGATCTTCTACTTCATCTTAAACACTCTTCTTGTGACCTTTTTTGCCGATGATTGCACAGTCTACACCAGTGACTACGATTGTGTTAATTTAGAATCAACTCTTCAGGTCGAGTTATACAATTTAATTAGATAACTTGTCTGAGGGGGGCACTTCCTCTGATGATCTGAAGGAGTTGTATTCCGCTCTCTATAGCAGAGAGTTTCCTGCATACAGATGGAGCAAAAACAATGGCATGATTATAAACACCGATAAAACAAAATCAGTGCTCATAACAACAAGACAGAAACTACAAAACGCAACAAAAACAACACTTCAGCTCAGCACGGAAATATCACAGATAGAAAACGTTAGCGAGCACAAAACACTAGGTCTTATTATTGACCAACTTCTGACCTGGAACACTCATGTGCAAAGTCTAACAAAACTCATCAGACAAAAAGTATACCAGTTAGCCAAAATTAAGCACTTCATTGATCAGGACACAAGGAAGAAATACTTTATATCACATATACAAACATTTACACTATTGCTCAACAGTCTGGGATGGTTGCTAGGTATAAAGTACAAAAAGGCTTTGCTCACTCCAAAAGCGAGCAGTAAAGCTTATTAGTGACAAAGATCAAGTACAAACAACTAACCAGCACAAAAGTATCAAAATACTGCCTCTTAAGAACAGGTTCCTCTTCAACAAAGCTAAGTTAGTACATCAAATTCTTTCACGGCATGCCCCGCCTTATCTATGGAACCTGTTTAAATTTAGCCCAAAATGCAGCCAACGCTTGAACAACACATGTCTTCCAAAACCTGGACTTGATCTTTACAAGAAAAGCTTTAGTTATTCTGCTGCTCATCTTTGGAATACTCTCCCATCCTGTATAAAAATAATATAAATTATACTCCTTCCTACAACTACAAACTTTCCCAATATCTATTTGATGTCGACTACATGCCTCCATGAATCATAAAACTTAAAAGTTATCTTAAACTGCTCTTACAGACACCGAATACAATTAATTGTTTATTATGAATAGTCCGAAAATTGTGTTTAGTAGATAGTCATTTATATATGTATGTAGTTACTTCTGTACTGAGTGAATGGATAAGAGTGAAATGTAAATGTTATATTTTATTTAATATCTCTCAGCTTCAATGTTAATTAAGTTTGCTACACGAACAGCATATTTGTAGAATGTCTAAAATAGAGTGAAAGATGTATTATAAATGGCAGAATATCAGACAGGTTTGCGTGCCCAATTCTTAACCCTTTTGAAATAAAGATCATTCAATGAAAGATCAATCACTTTCATTTTCCTCTCTTTTCTCCGTTTTTCTCTCTATTCTCTCTCATTTTCCCTCTCTTTTATCTCTCCTTTATCTCTCTATTTTCTCTCTTTTCTCTCTTTTTTCTCTCTTTTTTCTTCATTTCTCCTTTTTTTAAACTCTTCTTTCTCCTCTTATCTGTCTCTTTCTCTTTTTTTCTCACTTTTTTCTCCCTTTTTTATCCTTTTTTCTCTTTTTTCTCCTCACCTTTCTCCTGTTTTCTCTCTTTTTTCTCTCTCGTTATCTCTCTTTACTCTCTTTACTTCCTCTTCATTTCTCCATTTTTTACTCTGTTCTCTCTCTTTTCTGTCTTTTTTTACTTCTTTTTCTTCTTTTTTTTCGCTTTTCTCCTCTTTTCTCTCTTTCGCTATGTCACACTTTCTACCTTCTCTCCCCCGGGCTCTTTCTCTTGCTATGTCACACTTTCTTCCCCCCCCGGCACTCTCTCTCTCTCTTGCTATGTATCACTTCCCCCCATGCTCTCTCTCTCTTGATATGTATCACTCCCCCCCCCCATGCTCTCTCTCTCTTGCTATGTATGACTTCCCCCCCTCATGCTCTCTCTCTCTTGCTATGTATCACTCCCCCCCTCATGCTCTCTCTCTCTTGCTATGTATGACTTCCCCCCCCATGCTCTCTCTCTCTTGCTATGTATGACTTCCCCCCCCCATGCTCTCTCTCTCTTGCTATGTATCACTTCCCCCCCCCCCCCCCATGCTCTCTATCTCTTGTTATGTATCACTTCCCCTCCCTGCTCTCTTTCTCTCTTGCTATGTATCACTTCTCCGCCATGCTCTCTCTCTCTTGCTATGTATGACTTCCCCCCCCCCCCCAATGCTCTCTCTCTTGCTATGTATCACTTTCTCCCACCAGGCTCTCTCTCTTTCTGTGAGTCCTTACAAAATGGACACCTTTTAGCCCCTTTACAATATGGAAGCCTTTTAGCCTCCTTACAACAGGGACGTCTTATGGCCTCCTTACAACAGGGACGTCTTATTGCCTCCTTACAACAGGGACGTCTTATGGCCTCCTTACAACAGGGACGTCTTATGGCCTCCTTACAACAGGGACGTCTTATTGCCTCCTTACAACAGGGACGTCTTATGGCCTCCTTACAACAGGGACGTCTTATTGCCTCCTTACAACAGGGACGTCTTATGGCCTCCTTACAACAGGGACGTCTTATTGCCCCCTTACAAGATGGAAGCATGTGGCTCCTTAAAAAGAGAAACCTTCTGCTCCCCCAACCCCACCCCCTCCTTAAAACAAAGAAAGATTTCTGCGCCATTTTAAAACAAAGGAAGACTTGTGGACCTCTTAAAGCAGTGGAAACTATGGGAACCAGAGAGCGATGTATGGGTCTTGCCCACTTCTCATTCAGCCAAGCTGTACATGCAAGTTAAATTTCGTTGTTTATGTGGGTGTTCTTACAATCGTTGGAGGATTGTTTCCTAAGATTATGTAGCTTCTACTACTTTTATGTGATTAGTTTCCTCTTAATGTGTAGTTTCGGCTAATTTTATGTGATTAGTTTCCTCTTAGTGTGTAGTTTCGGCTAATTTTATGTGATTAGTTTCCTCTTAGTGTGTAGTTTCGGCTACTTTTATATGATTTGTTTCCTCTTAGTGTGTAATTTCGGCTAATTTTATGTGATTAGTTTCCTCTTAGTGTGTAGTTTCGGCTAATTTTATGTGATTAGTTTCCTCTTAGTGTGTAGTTTCGACTACTTTTATGTGATTAGTTTCCTCTTAGTGTGTAGTTTCGGCTAATTTTATGTGATTAGTTTCCTCTTAGTGTGTAGTTTCGGCTACTTTTATATGATTTCTTTCCTCTTAGTGTGTAGTTTCGGCTAATTTTATGTGATTAGTTTCCTCTTAGTGTGTAGTTTCGACTACTTTTATGTTATTTGTTTCCTCTTAGTGTGTAGTTTCGGCTAATTTTATGTGATTAGTTTCCTCTTAGTGTGTCGTTTCGACTACTTTTATGTGATTAGTTTCCTCTTAGTGTGTAGTTTCGGCTAATTTTATGTGATTAGTTTCCTCTTAGTGTGTAGTTTCGACTACTTTTATGTGATTAGTTTCCTCTTAGTGTGTAGTTTCGGCTAATTTTATGTGATTAGTTTCCTCTTAGTGTGTAGTTTCGACTACTTTTATGTTATTTGTTTCCTCTTAGTGTGTAGTTTCGGCTAATTTTATGTGATTAGTTTCCTCTTAGTGTGTCGTTTCGGCTAATTTTATGTGATTAGTTTCCTCTTAGTGTGTAGTTTCGGCTACTTTTATGTGATTTGTTTCCTCTTAGTGTGTAGTTTCGGCTACTTTTATGTTATTTGTTTCCTCTTAGTGTGTAGTTTCGGCTACTTTTATGTTATTTGTTTCCTCTTAGTGTGTCGTTTCGACTACTTTTATGTTATTTGTTTCCTCTTAGTGTGTAGTTTCGACTACTTTTATGTTATTTGTTTCCTCAGTGTGTGTAGTTTCGACTACTTTTATGTGATTTGTTTCCTCTTAGTGTGTAGTTTCGACTACTTTTATGTTATTTGTTTCCTCAGTGTGTGTAGTTTCGACTACTTTTATGTTATTTGTTTCCTCAGTGTGTGTAGTTTCGACTACTTTTATGTGATTTGTTTCCTCAGTGTGTGTAGTTTCGACTACTTTTATGTGATTTGTTTCCTCTTAGTGTGTAGTTTCGACTACTTTTATGTTATTTGTTTCCTCAGTGTGTGTAGTTTCGACTACTTTTATGTTATTTGTTTCCTCAGTGTGTGTAGTTTCGACTACTTTTATGTGATTTGTTTCCTCTTAGTGTGTAGTTTCGGCTACTTTTATGTGATTTGTTTCCTCTTAGTGTGTCGTTTCGGCTAATTTTATGTGATTAGTTTCCTCTTAGTGTGTAGTTTCGGCTACTTTTATGTGATTTGTTTCCTCTTAGTGTGTAGTTTCGGCTACTTTTATGTTATTTGTTTCCTCTTAGTGTGTAGTTTCGGCTACTTTTATGTTATTTGTTTCCTCTTAGTGTGTCGTTTCGACTACTTTTATGTTATTTGTTTCCTCTTAGTGTGTAGTTTCGACTACTTTTATGTTATTTGTTTCCTCAGTGTGTGTAGTTTCGACTACTTTTATGTGATTTGTTTCCTCTTAGTGTGTAGTTTCGACTACTTTTATGTTATTTGTTTCCTCAGTGTGTGTAGTTTCGACTACTTTTATGTTATTTGTTTCCTCAGTGTGTGTAGTTTCGACTACTTTTATGTGATTTGTTTCCTCAGTGTGTGTAGTTTCGACTACTTTTATGTGATTTGTTTCCTCTTAGTGTGTAGTTTCGACTACTTTTATGTTATTTGTTTCCTCAGTGTGTGTAGTTTCGACTACTTTTATGTTATTTGTTTCCTCAGTGTGTGTAGTTTCGACTACTTTTATGTGATTTGTTTCCTCTTAGTGTGTAGTTTCGGCTACTTTTATGTGATTTGTTTCCTCAAGGTTTACAGTTTTAACTACTTTTATGTGATTAGTTTCCTCCAGGTTTGTAGTTTCGACTACCTTTGTGTGATTAGATTCCTCGGGGTTTGTAGTTTAGACTCCTGTGCTACTTTGCTTACATGAATATAATTCTCTGCATTGTATATTAGAACTGACAGAAATGCATTTTCCTTCCTGTTCCATTACATTTTTATATGTCTCATGTCCCTGTCATGTATAACACTTTTGACGTGTGTGGCAAGCAAGGGAAAACATCACTCTACGATTCATGTTCTGGAGGAACGTGTACATTCTTATGTTCCATCATTGCCATAATTGCCTCCATAACTCTCTTGTTATTTTTGCATCATGCTTGATCTTTTTTTTGTCATACACCCGCGCCTTTTCTCCATCATTTTTGATCTCTCTGATCTCTGACCTTCGTTTTTTATTCACGTCCCTCTCTCTCTCTCTCTCTTTCTATCTCTCTCTCTCTCTCTCTCTTTTTCTATCTCTTTCCCTCTCTCTCTCTCTCATTCATTCAATGTCTCTCTCTCTCTTTTTTTCTTTCTTTATTTATTTCTCTCTCTATTTCTATCTCTTTCTTCCTATCTCTTTCTTTCTCTCTCTCTCTCTCATTCAATCTCTTTCTCTCTCTCCTTCTTTCTCTCTCTCTCTCTCTTTCTATCTTTCTCTTTATTTCTCTCTCGTTTCTTTCTCTTTCTCTTTATCTCTTTCTATCTCTTTGTCTCTTTCTCTCTCTCTCTCGTTCTAACTCCTCTCTTTTTCTCGCTCTCTCTCTCTCTTGCTGTCTGTCTCTGTCTCTTTCTGTCTCATCTCTCTTTTTAGCTCTCTCTCTCTCTCTCTGTCTCTCTCTCTCTGTCTCTTTCTATCTCCTCTCTCTTTCTTTTTCTCCGTTTCTCTCTTTCTCTCTCTATCTCTCACTATCTCTCTCTTCTTTCTCTCTCATTCTTTATGCTCGGTATACACTTATTAATGCTCAGACTGGGCAGATAACTCCTTACTTTATACAGCTACTGCCTGCACTGAGTACAGGCAAAAGAGTGAAATATAAATGTTCTCTTAATTTAACTTTGTTAGTTCAGGTTATTTATGTTTGTTATACACATAACATGCTTGCACTACCTGGTGTAGAATGTCTGGAACAGAATGAAAGTTGTATGATAAGGGGGTAGAATGTCTGGAACAGAATGAAAGTTGTATGATAAAGGGGTAGAATGTCTGGAACAGAATGAAAGTTGTATGATAAAGGGGTAGAATGTCTGGAACAGAATGAAAGTTGTATGATAAAGGGGTAGAATGTCTGGAACAGAATGAAAGTTGTATGATAAGGGGTAGAACGTCTGGAACAGAATGAAAGTTGTATGATAAAGGGGTAGAATGTCTGGAACAGAATGAAAGTTGTATGATAAAGGGGTAGAATGTCTGGAACAGAATGAAAGTTGTATGATAAAGGGGTAGAATGTCTGGAACAGAATGAAAGTTGTATGATAAAGGGGTAGAATGTCTGGAACAGAATGAAAGTTGTATGATAAAGGGGTAGAATGTCTGGAACAGAATGAAAGTTGTATGATAAAGGGGTAGAATGTCTGGAACAGAATGAAAGTTGTATGATAAAGGGGTAGAATGTCTGGAACAGAATGAAAGTTGTATGATAAAGGGGTAGAATGTCTGGAACAGAATGAAAGTTGTATGATAAAGGGGTAGAATGTCTGGAACAGAATGAAAGTTGTATGATAAAGGGGTAGAATGTCTGGAACAGAATGAAAGTTGTATGATAAAGGGGTAGAATGTCTGGAACAGAATGAAAGTTGTATGATAAAGGGGTAGAATGTCTGGAACAGAATGAAAGTTGTATGATAAAGGGGTAGAATGTCTGGAACAGAATGAAAGTTGTATGATAAAGGGGTAGAATGTCTGGAACAGAATGAAAGTTGTATGATAAAGGGGTAGAATGTCTGGAACAGAATGAAAGTTGTATGATAAAGGGGTAGAATGTCTGGAACAGAATGAAAGTTGTATGATAAAGGGGTAGAATGTCTGGAACAGAATGAAAGTTGTATGATAAAGGGGTAGTAGAATGTCTGGAACAGAATGAAAGTTGTATGATAAAGGGGTAGAATGTCTGGAACAGAATGAAAGTTGTATGATAAAGGGGTAGAATGTCTGGAACAGAATGAAAGTTGTATGATAAAGGGGTAGAATGTCTGGAACAGAATGAAAGTTGTATGATAAAGGGGTAGAATGTCTGGAACAGAATGAAAGTTGTATGATAAAGGGGTGTAGAATGTCTACTTTTATGTTATTTGTTTCCTCAGTGTGTGTAGTTTCGACTACTTTTATGTGATTTGTTTCCTCAGTGTGTGTAGTTTCGACTACTTTTATGTGATTTGTTTCCTCTTAGTGTGTAGTTTCGACTACTTTTATGTTATTTGTTTCCTCAGTGTGTGTAGTTTCGACTACTTTTATGTTATTTGTTTCCTCAGTGTGTGTAGTTTCGACTACTTTTATGTGATTTGTTTCCTCTTAGTGTGTAGTTTCGGCTACTTTTATGTGATTTGTTTCCTCAGTGTGTGTAGTTTCGACTACTTTTATGTGATTAGTTTCCTCTTAGTGTGTAGTTTCGACTACTTTTATGTGATTAGTTTCCTCTTAGTGTGTAGTTTCGACTACTTTTATGTTATTTGTTTCCTCAGTGTGTGTAGTTTCGGCTAATTTTATGTGATTAGTTTCCTCTTAGTGTGTAGTTTCGGCTAATTTTATGTGATTAGTTTCCTCTTAGTGTGTAGTTTCGACTACTTTTATGTTATTTGTTTCCTCAGTGTGTGTAGTTTCGACTACTTTTATGTGATTTGTTTCCTCAGTGTGTGTAGTTTCGACTACTTTTATGTTATTTGTTTCCTCAGTGTGTGTAGTTTCGACTACTTTTATGTTATTTGTTTCCTCAGTGTGTGTAGTTTCGGCTAATTTTATGTGATTAGTTTCCTCTTAGTGTGTAGTTTCGACTACTTTTATGTTATTTGTTTCCTCAGTGTGTGTAGTTTCGACTACTTTTATGTTATTTGTTTCCTCAGTGTGTGTAGTTTCGGCTAATTTTATGTGATTAGTTTCCTCTTAGTGTGTAGTTTCGACTACTTTTATGTTATTTGTTTCCTCAGTGTGTGTAGTTTCGACTACTTTTATGTGATTTGTTTCCTCTTAGTGTGTAGTTTCGACTACTTTTATGTTATTTGTTTCCTCAGTGTGTGTAGTTTCGGCTAATTTTATGTGATTAGTTTCCTCTTAGTGTGTAGTTTCGACTACTTTTATGTTATTTGTTTCCTCTTAGTGTGTAGTTTCGACTACTTTTATGTGATTTGTTTCCTCTTAGTGTGTAGTTTCGACTACTTTTATGTTATTTGTTTCCTCAGTGTGTGTAGTTTCGACTACTTTTATGTTATTTGTTTCCTCAGTGTGTGTAGTTTCGACTACTTTTATGTGATTAGTTTCCTCTTAGTGTGTAGTTTCGACTACTTTTATGTTATTTGTTTCCTCTTAGTGTGTAGTTTCGACTACTTTTATGTGATTTGTTTCCTCTTAGTGTGTAGTTTCGACTACTTTTATGTGATTTGTTTCCTCTTAGTGTGTAGTTTCGACTACTTTTATGTTATTTGTTTCCTCTTAGTGTGTAGTTTCGACTACTTTTATGTTATTTGTTTCCTCTTAGTGTGTAGTTTCGACTACTTTTATGTTATTTGTTTCCTCTTAGTGTGTAGTTTCGACTACTTTTATGTTATTTGTTTCCTCAGTGTGTGTAGTTTCGACTACTTTTATGTTATTTGTTTCCTCAGTGTGTGTAGTTTCGGCTAATTTTATGTGATTAGTTTCCTCTTAGTGTGTAGTTTCGGCTAATTTTATGTGATTAGTTTCCTCTTAGTGTGTAGTTTCGACTACTTTTATGTTATTTGTTTCCTCAGTGTGTGTAGTTTCGACTACTTTTATGTTATTTGTTTCCTCAGTGTGTGTAGTTTCGACTACTTTTATGTGATTAGTTTCCTCTTAGTGTGTAGTTTCGACTACTTTTATGTTATTTGTTTCCTCAGTGTGTGTAGTTTCGACTACTTTTATGTTATTTGTTTCCTCAGTGTGTGTAGTTTCGACTACTTTTATGTTATTTGTTTCCTCAGTGTGTGTAGTTTCGACTACTTTTATGTTATTTGTTTCCTCAGTGTGTGTAGTTTCGACTACTTTTATGTTATTTGTTTCCTCAGTGTGTGTAGTTTCGACTACTTTTATGTTATTTGTTTCCTCAGTGTGTGTAGTTTCGGCTAATTTTATGTGATTAGTTTCCTCTTAGTGTGTAGTTTCGGCTAATTTTATGTGATTAGTTTCCTCTTAGTGTGTAGTTTCGGCTAATTTTATGTGATTAGTTTCCTCTTAGTGTGTAGTTTCGGCTAATTTTATGTGATTAGTTTCCTCTTAGTGTGTAGTTTCGACTACTTTTATGTTATTTGTTTCCTCAGTGTGTGTAGTTTCGGCTAATTTTATGTGATTAGTTTCCTCTTAGTGTGTAGTTTCGGCTAATTTTATGTGATTAGTTTCCTCTTAGTGTGTAGTTTCGACTACTTTTATGTGATTTGTTTCCTCTTAGTGTGTAGTTTCGACTACTTTTATGTTATTTGTTTCCTCAGTGTGTGTAGTTTCGACTACTTTTATGTTATTTGTTTCCTCAGTGTGTGTAGTTTCGACTACTTTTATGTTATTTGTTTCCTCAGTGTGTGTAGTTTCGACTACTTTTATGTGATTTGTTTCCTCTTAGTGTGTAGTTTCGGCTAATTTTATGTGATTAGTTTCCTCTTAGTGTGTAGTTTCGACTACTTTTATGTGATTAGTTTCCTCTTAGTGTGTAGTTTCGGCTAATTTTATGTGATTAGTTTCCTCTTAGTGTGTAGTTTCGGCTAATTTTATGTGATTAGTTTCCTCTTAGTGTGTAGTTTCGGCTAATTTTATGTGATTAGTTTCCTCTTAGTGTGTAGTTTCGGCTAATTTTATGTGATTAGTTTCCTCTTAGTGTGTAGTTTCGACTACTTTTATGTTATTTGTTTCCTCAGTGTGTGTAGTTTCGACTACTTTTATGTTATTTGTTTCCTCAGTGTGTGTAGTTTCGACTACTTTTATGTTATTTGTTTCCTCAGTGTGTGTATGATAAAGGGGTAGAATGTCTGGAACAGAATGAAGTTGTATGATAAAGGGGTTAGAATGTCTGGAACAGAATGAAAGTGTATGATAAAGGGGTTAGAATGTCTGGACAGAATGAAAGTTGTATGATAAAGGGGTAGAATGTCTGGAACAGAATGAAAGTTGTATGATAAAGGGGTAGAATGTCTGGAACAGAATGAAAGTTGTATGATAAAGGGGTAGAATGTCTGGAACAGAATGAAAGTTGTATGATAAGGGGTAGAATGTCTGGAACAGAATGAAAGTTGTATGATAAAGGGGTAGAATGTCTGGAACAGAATGAAAGTTGTATGATAAAGGGGTAGAATGTCTGGAACAGAATGAAAGTTGTATGATAAAGGGGTAGAATGTCTGGAACAGAATGAAAGTTGTATGATAAAGGGGTAGAATGTCTGGAACAGAATGAAAGTTGTATGATAAAGGGGTGTAGAATGTCTGGAACAGAATGAAAGTTGTATGATAAAGGGGTAGAATGTCTGGAACAGAATGAAAGTTGTATGATAAAGGGGTAGAATGTCTGGAACAGAATGAAAGTTGTATGATAAAGGGGTAGAATGTCTGGAACAGAATGAAAGTTGTATGATAAAGGGGTAGAATGTCTGAACAGAATGAAAGTTGTATGATAAAGGGGTAGAATGTCTGGAACAGAATGAAAGTTGTATGATAAAGGGGTAGAATGTCTGGAACAGAATGAAAGTTGTATGATAAAGGGTAGAATGTCTGGAACAGAATGAAAGTTGTATGATAAGGGGTAGAATGTCTGGAACAGAATGAAAGTTGTATGATAAAGGGGTAGAATGTCTGGAACAGAATGAAAGTTGTATGATAAGGGGTAGAATGTCTGGAACAGAATGAAGTTGTATGATAAAGGGGTAGAATGTCTGGAACAGAATGAAAGTTGTATGATAAAGGGTAGAATGTCTGGAACAGAATGAAAGTTGTATGATAAAGGGTAGAATGTCGGACGGGCCTTCATATCTAAGTGTTCAGTCTTTCTTTCTCGCTGTTCCTCTCTGCTTAGGAATACAAATAATAACCAAGTTACTGAATGACATTTACAACAGTGGTTATATGCCCAGGATAAAATGACATAGTTAGAAAAGCAACTTGTTAGATATTGTTAGAAATTATTTTAATGTGTGTTAAAAAACATATGTTAGAAGATCTGTACCTACAATGTATTTTGTTTATGTATATGTCTGCGTGTGTATGCGTGCGTGAGTGCTATTTTATTAGGTTAATTACTTCTTCTCTTTTACCTTGAATGTAGTAGTTAATCTTACACTCTTTTGATATGTTTTTTCCTAATTTAATTTGTATTTTTGTACTAAATCCAGTGTGTGGGAAGAATGAAAGTTGTATGATAAGGGGTAGAATGTCTGGAACAGATGAAAGTTGTATGATAAAGGGGTGTAGAATGTCTGGACAGAATGAAAGTGTATGATAAAGGGGTTAGAATGTCTGGACAGAATGAAAGTTTATGATAAAGGGGTTAGAATGTCTGGAACAGAATGAAATTGTATGATAAAGGTAGAATGTCTGGACAGAATGAAAGTGTATGATAAAGGTAGAATGTCTGAACAGAATGAAAGTTTATGATAAAGGGGTAGAATGTCTGAACAGAATGAAAGTTTATGATAAAGGGGTAGAATGTCTGAACAGAATGAAAGTTTATGATAAAGGGGGTAGATGTCTGGAACAGATGAAAGTTGTATGATAAGGGGTAGAATGTCTGGAACAGAATGAAGTTGTATGATAAAGGGGTAGAATGTCTGGAACAGAATGAAAGTTGTATGATAAAGGGTAGAATGTCTGGAACAGAATGAAAGTTGTATGATAAAGGGTAGAATGTCGGACGGGCCTTCATATCTAAGTGTTCAGTCTTTCTTTCTCGCTGTTCCTCTCTGCTTAGGAATACAAATAATAACCAAGTTACTGAATGACATTTACAACAGTGGTTATATGCCCAGGATAAAATGACATAGTTAGAAAAGCAACTTGTTAGATATTGTTAGAAATTATTTTAATGTGTGTTAAAAAAACATATGTTAGAAGATCTGTACCTACAATGTATTTTTGTTTATGTATATGTCTGCGTGTGTATGCGTGCGTGAGTGCTATTTTATTAGGTTAATTACTTCTTCTCTTTTACCTTGAATGTAGTAGTTAAATCTTACACTCTTTTGATATGTTTTTTCCTAATTTAATTTGTATTTTTGTACTAAATCCAGTGTGTGGGAAGAATGAAAGATGGAGTGATGAGGGTAGAATGTAAGATGGGCCTGCGTGCCCAATTCTTTACCCTTTAAAAATAAAGATTATTCATTCATTCATTCATTCATTCATTCCTGTCATCCTCTCCCGCCATAGCTCTGGCAAACACGCCTTTGATCCGTCTGTTCACATGTACGTACTTATTAGCAATTTTTTGTGTAAACTGAATCTAACACAATGCAACTTTCTCACTGAGCAGACGCACGGCCGATGTGAGGTCAGTGGGCTACCTGGAGCTGTTTGTTCTGTCCAGGGAGGATGTGCTGGAAGCTCTTAAAGACCACCCAGAAGCGGAGGTAGGGACCCTGACACTTAACTTTCATGTGGCCGTTTTGAATCTTACGTCTCGTTCAAGTCTCGTGATTGCCATAGAAACGAGATTAGAATCCAAGATGTTTGTATGATGGTCCTAGTACGTTGTCAGAGATTAGAATCCAAGATGTTTGTATGATGGTCCTAGTACGTTGTCAGAGATTAGAATCCAAGATGTTTGTATGATGGTCCTAGTACGTTGTCAGAGATTAGAATCCAAGATGTTTGTATGATGGTCCTAGTACGTTGTCAGAGATTAGAATCCAAGATGTTTGTATGATGGTCCTAGTACGTTGTCACTGTACGGACAAGTTTATTACAATATCAAACACGACAATAACCTTTTAGTATGTGCACCTACTTTCTTTTGTGTGCGTTGGTGTGTGTGTGGGGGGGGGCCATCGTAGGAGAATGAGGCCTCTGAGAAGTTCAGAGAATCATGAACTGGGAGGGTATCCTTTCAGTACATCACAGACAATCCCCAAGGAGGCAGTCATTTTATTTTTCGCTGCCAGTGATTTAGTCACAACGACCGTCTTTGTCCAGTGATTTAGTCACAACGACCGTCTTTGTCCAGTGATTTAGTCACAACGACCGTCTTTGTCCAGTGATTTAGTCACAACGACCGTCTTTGTCCAGTGATTTAGTCACAACGACCGTCTTTGTCCAGTGATTTAGTCACAACGACCGTCTTTGTCCAGTGATTTAGTCACAACGACCGTCTTTGTCCAGTGATTTAGTCACAACGACCGTCTTTGTCCAGTGATTTAGTCACAACGACCGTCTTTGTCCAGTGATTTAGTCACAACGACCGTCTTTGTCCAGTGATTTAGTCACAACGACCGTCTTTGTCCAGTGATTTAGTCACAACGACCGTCTTTGTCCAGTGATTTAGTCACAACGACCGTCTTTGTCCAGTGATTTAGTCACAACGACCGTCTTTGTCCAGTGATTTAGTCACAACGACCGTCTTTGTCCAGTGATTTAGTCACAACGACCGTCTTTGTCCAGTGATTTAGTCACAACGACCGTCTTTGTCCAGTGATTTAGTCACAACGACCGTCTTTGTCCAGTGATTTAGTCACAACGACCGTCTTTGTCCAGTGATTTAGTCACAACGACCGTCTTTGTCCAGTGATTTAGTCACAACGACCGTCTTTGTCCAGTGATTTAGTCACAACGACCGTCTTTGTCCAGTGATTTAGTCACAACGACCGTCTTTGTCCAGTGATTTAGTCACAACGACCGTCTTTGTCCAGTGATTTAGTCACAACGACCGTCTTTGTCCAGTGATTTAGTCACAACGACCGTCTTTGTCCAGTGATTTAGTCACAACGACCGTCTTTGTCCAGTGATTTAGTCACAACGACCGTCTTTGTCCAGTGATTTAGTCACAACGACCGTCTTTGTCCAGTGATTTAGTCACAACGACCGTCTTTGTCCAGTGATTTAGTCACAACGACCGTCTTTGTATGATAAAGGGTAGAATGTCTGGAACAGAATGAAAGTTGTATGATAAGGGGTAGAATGTCTGGAACAGAATGAAAGTTGTATGATAAAGGGTAGAATGTCTGGAACAGAATGAAAGTTGTATGATAAGGGGGTAGAATGTCTGGAACAGAATGAAAGTTGTATGATAAAGGGTAGAATGTCTGGAACAGAATGAAGTTGTATGATAAAGGGGTAGAATGTCTGGAACAGAATGAAAGTTGTATGATAAAGGGGTAGAATGTCTGGAACAGAATGAAAGTTGTATGATAAAGGGGTAGAATGTCTGGAACAGAATGAAAGTTGTATGATAAAGGGGTAGAATGTCTGGAACAGAATGAAAGTTGTATGATAAAGGTAGAATGTCTGGAACAGAATGAAAGTTGTATGATAAAGGTAGAATGTCTGGAACAGAATGAAAGTTGTATGATAAGGGGGTAGAATGTCTGGAACAGAATGAAAGTTGTATGATAAAGGGTAGAATGTCTGGAACAGAATGAAAGTTGTATGATAAGGGGGGTAGAATGTCTGGAACAGAATGAAAGTTGTATGATAAAGGGTAGAATGTCTGGAACAGAATGAATTGTATGATAAAGGGTAGAATGTCTGAACAGAATGAAGTTGTATGATAAAGGGTAGAATGTCGGACGGGCCTTCATATCTAAGTGTTCAGTCTTTCTTTCTCGCTGTTCCTCTCTGCTTAGGAATACAAATAATAACCAAGTTACTGAATGACATTTACAACAGTGGTTATATGCCCAGGATAAAATGACATAGTTAGAAAAGCAACTTGTTAGATATTGTTAGAAATTATTTTAATGTGTGTTAAAAAAACATATGTTAGAAGATCTGTACCTACAATGTATTTTTGTTTATGTATATGTCTGCGTGTGTATGCGTGCGTGAGTGCTATTTTATTAGGTTAATTACTTCTTCTCTTTTACCTTGAATGTAGTAGTTAAATCTTACACTCTTTTGATATGTTTTTTCCTAATTTAATTTGTATTTTTGTACTAAATCCAGTGTGTGGGAAGAATGAAAGATGGAGTGATGAGGGTAGAATGTAAGATGGGCCTGCGTGCCCAATTCTTTACCCTTTAAAAATAAAGATTATTCATTCATTCATTCATTCATTCATTCCTGTCATCCTCTCCCGCCATAGCTCTGGCAAACACGCCTTTGATCCGTCTGTTCACATGTACGTACTTATTAGCAATTTTTTGTGTAAACTGAATCTAACACAATGCAACTTTCTCACTGAGCAGACGCACGGCCGATGTGAGGTCAGTGGGCTACCTGGAGCTGTTTGTTCTGTCCAGGGAGGATGTGCTGGAAGCTCTTAAAGACCACCCAGAAGCGGAGGTAGGGACCCTGACACTTAACTTTCATGTGGCCGTTTTGAATCTTACGTCTCGTTCAAGTCTCGTGATTGCCATAGAAACGAGATTAGAATCCAAGATGTTTGTATGATGGTCCTAGTACGTTGTCAGAGATTAGAATCCAAGATGTTTGTATGATGGTCCTAGTACGTTGTCAGAGATTAGAATCCAAGATGTTTGTATGATGGTCCTAGTACGTTGTCAGAGATTAGAATCCAAGATGTTTGTATGATGGTCCTAGTACGTTGTCAGAGATTAGAATCCAAGATGTTTGTGTGATGGTCCTAGTACGTTGTCACTGTACGGACAAGTTTATTACAATATCAAACACGACAATAACCTTTTAGTATGTGCACCTACTTTCTTTTGTGTGCGTTGGTGTGTGTGTGTGGGGGGGGGCCATCGTAGGAGAATGAGGCCTCTGAGAAGTTCAGAGAATCATGAACTGGGAGGGTATCCTTTCAGTACATCACAGACAATCCCCAAGGAGGCAGTCATTTTATTTTTCGCTGCCAGTGATTTAGTCACAACGACCGTCTTTGTCCAGTGATTTAGTCACAACGACCGTCTTTGTCCAGTGATTTAGTCACAATGACCGTCTTTGTTCAGTGATTTAGTCACAACGACCGTCTTTGTCCAGTGATTTACAGCCAGAACGTATGATTTCCGTGCTTGTCATTGTTTAGAATCTCCAAAATATCAGAAGATGATTTTCACGTGGGCTCGGAGTTCAGCTGTGACGTTATTATCTGTGTTTTATTTATTACACCTGAGTGATATGTTTATTCTATAATTATAGACGTAATGAGATGTTAATATTTATCTTGATAAACTCCCTTGCACAAGGATGTATTGGTTTATAACAAACACATTCTGGATAGGCCTGTAGCTGTTAATAGTATTGGTAAATGTATTTCTGAAGCAATAAATTGAAGGCTGCAGTAAATATAATGTTAGTTGCCGTATTTTCATTGTCCTGAAGGCACATCACAAGATGATGTGATAGGCATCACATAGGACCACCTATCATTTAACAAGTTCAGGAAAAGTGAAGTCCCCGTTTCTATGTTCAGGCTGATGGAAACGTTTTTTTTTTTTTTTTGTCTCTGTTTGATGTTACAATATTTTGTTTGTCTCTGTTTGATGTTGCAATATTGTGTTTGTCTGTGTTTGATGTTGCAATATTGTGTTTGTCTCTGTTTGATGTTGCAATATTTTGTTTGTCTCTGTTTGATGTTGCAATATTGTGTTTGTCTCTGTTTGATGTTGCAATATTGTGTTTGTCTCTGTTTGATGTTGCAATATTTTGTTTGTCTCTGTTTGATGTTGCAATATTTTATTTGTCTCTGTTTGATGTTGCAATATTTTGTTTGTCTCTGTTTGATGTTGCAATATTTTGTTTGTCTCTGTTTGCTGTTGCAATATTGTGTTTGTCTCTGTTTGATGTTGCAATATTGTGTTTGTCTCTGATATTTGAGTATGTTACTCTCTTTACATATGCCTAGAATGACAAGCAGTTTCTCTAAACAAGAAGTCAGTTTGTTCTAAGCTTTTAACTGAAAGATCTTGAATCTAATGATAACCTCCTATCTTAATCTGAAAGATTTTGTATTTAATGATAACCTCCTATCTTAATCTGAAAGATCTTGAATCTAATGATAACCTCCTATCTTAGTCTGAAAGATCTTGAATCTAATGATAACCTCCTATTTTAAGCTGAAAGATCTTGAATCTAGAGAAAACTTCCAATCTTAAGCTGAAAGATCTTGAATCTAGTGAAAACTTCCTATCTTAATCTGAAAGATCTTGTATCTATGATAACTTCTTATTTTAAGCTGAAAGATCTTGAATCTGGTAATAACGTCCTATCTTGATCTGAAAGATCTTATATCTAACAATAACCTCCTGTCTTAAACTGAAAGATCTTGAATCTAATGAAAAACAGAAAGATGGCGTTGTACAATAAATGTAAAATTGTAGCGTAAATTCAGTTCTGATGTCAGAGACTGCTTTGTGCTTCCGTCTGTGTTTCTGTACCTTGTGAGTTACTAGTATCTGGCTGCTCGTTTCAGTTCGTCATACGAGAGTACGGTCAGAGGCGGCTCCGGGAGGTGGAGGCCCATCGTATGAGAATAAAGCCACTGAACAGTCCAGAGAGCCGCGAGCAGGGAGGGTTCCCTTCCGGCACACCACAGACCGCCCCGAACCGGTTCTTACAGTCCCTCAAGAGCTGGAACTCCTCTACTAGACGGCAAAGTGGGCTTGTCCACAAAAACAAGATGTCTCCCTTGGCCGCGGCTCCAGTGGACCAGCAAAGGTGCGTAGCTCAGAGAAGTTCGCCTCCCTCTAGGGTGATTTCTAATGTATGTAACTCGAGTTCTAGCGCACAAAGTGATCTAGCTATTGTATCTGTTGACAGAATGGATTTTTCCACAGGAAAATCGACAGATCGACTTTCACAAGGCTCCAAAGAAAAACGTATGAGATTTGGTTACTTGCGTGGTGCCTACGTCAAGTTTAGACGAGTCTTAAATCGCAGGAGAGATCAGAGATACAGTCTGGATGTTTATGATACTCCCAGACTAGAGTTTATAGAGAACCAACGGCTGTTTAAATCTACTGATGACAATTCAATATCAGTCGACGTGAGCAATCGATCTTGTTCTTTCAAGAGTGGATATAGAGTGACTTTAAACACAGAAGAGTGTTCTGGCAGCCATGTTATCGAAAGTGAAACTGATAACAGCAATAATAAAAATGGCAGTAACGACAGGGACAAGGCCACAGAGCAAAGTTTGGAAGTTGAAAGAAAATCTCTTTTAGTTCCAGAATATCAGACAATGGTCACTGACACATGCGCGCAAGGCCAGAAAAGAGGACCCCACAGAAAACATTCTCATCAGATCTCTTACATTCCTGTACCGACAGAGGATGTTGATGAGACCCGCTCCACCAAAGACTGTGAGGGTCCTCTAGATAGGACAACAACATCTCAGTCTCAGATTATTCTAGATGTAGGGAAGATTAACAGATTATACAATGGAGAGAGAACTTGGAGAAAGTATGGAAGGAATACGCTTTCAGGGGCGGGTAATATCTCCTCCGTATCTGCAGCAGACAGCATTTTTCTAACTGCCTCGCCTTGTATTTCATCAGTGACAGGTCAAAACTCTGAAATTACTGACCATAGTTTCAGAAACAGAAACACTCCAAGTACTCCTAGCTTTATAGATGCAAGCAGAAAGTACTCCATTTCTGAGAGAGCGGATAAAACCTTTTACCCCACTCAACCTTCCGCGGCTGTAATTAGTTCTTGTAATTATGAACCAAATGTCAAGGCTGGTAGTTTAGACACTTCCGGTGGTATGCTGTTCAGTTCTGTTCTAGGTGAGAACTGCAGATCTAGGTCTGATGACGTCACTTCAGCCAGGACAACAAGAAAACCACCAGATGATTCTCAGCTCACCACAGAAAATACAGAAAGAACATCCAATTATTTGAGATCTGATCAGGTTCGATCTGCTGACTGTCACTCGGACGTTGCTCCCAGCGTCAGCACTCGCCACTTCTCGTCTTTGGCTTCGTCGTCACAGAAAGTTCCCTTTCCGTCACATCAAAATGGCACAGACGAGCAGGTCCACAAGGTCGCCGACTGCACCAGGTTGGCGTCCTCGCACCTGAACCAGAGCAGCAGTACTGCAGTAGCCAGCACAGGCAACACTGACACTCCCACAGTTTCCACAATATCTACGTCCCGTATAAACGGGACGCCACCCGAGGCGCCCTTGCCGTTGTCTTACAGTGCAATCCACCAGTTAGTGGCGCCAAGATCCAGGTAAAAAAAAAATGTATTTTCTTCTTAAGCTGGACTCGAAAATCCGAAGTGAGACTAGGCAGAGCTGCACAACTAACAACCCACAAACTAGGTCCACATGTCCGCAGTATCATAACAGCTGTAGCGGGTAGGGGTAGCAAACATATCCACAACATCTCAACAGCTGTAGCGGGTAGGGGTAGCAAACATATCCACAACATCTCAACAGCTGTAGAGGGTAAGGGCAGTAAACATATCCACAACATCTCAACAGCTGTAGAGGGTAAGGGTAGTAAACATATCCACAACATCTCAACAGCTGTAGCGGGTAGGGGTAGCAAACATATCCACAACATCTCAACAGCTGTAGAGGGTAAGGGTAGTAAACATATCCACAACATCTCAACAGCTGTAGCGGGTAGGGGTAGCAAACATATCCACAACATCTCAACAGCTGTAGAGGGTAAGGGTAGTAAACATATCCACAACATCTCAACAGCTGTAGCGGGTAGGGGTAGCAAACATATATACAACATCTCAACAGCTGTAGAGGGTAAGGGTAGCAAACATATCCACAACATCTCAACAGCTGTAGAGGGTAAGGGTAGTAAACATATCCACAACATCTCAACAGCTGTAGCAGGTAAGGGTAGCAAATATATCCACAGCATCTCAACAGCTGTAGAGGGTAAGAGTAGTAAACATATCCACAGCGTCTCAACAGCTGTAGAGGGTAAGAGTAGTAAACATATCCACAGCGTCTCAACAGCTGTAGAGGGTAAGAGTAGTAAACATATCCACAGCGTCTCAACAGCTGTAGAGGGTAACGGTAGTAAATATATCCACAGTGTCACAACAGCTGTAGAAGATACGGATAGTAAACATATCCACAATGTCACAACAGTTATAGAGGGTAAGGGTAGTAAACATATCCACAGTGTCACAACAGCTGCAGATGGTATCGGTAGTAAACATATCCACAGTGTCACAACAGCTGCAGATGGTAACGGTAGCAAACTTATCCACAGTGTCACAACAGCTGTAGAGGGTAATGGTAGCAAACATATCCACAGTGTTACAACAGCTGTAGAGGGTAAGGATAGTAAACATATCCACAGTGTCACAACAAATGTAGAGGGTAAGGATAGTAAACATTTCCACAGTGTCACAACAGCTGTAGAGGGTAAGGATAGTAAACATATCCACAGTGTCACAACAAATGTAGAGGGTAAGGATAGTAAACATATCCACAGTGTCACAACAAATGTAGATGGTAAGGATAGTAAACATATCCACAGTGTCACAACAGCTGTAGAGGGTAAGGATAGTAAACATATCCACAATGTCACAACAGATGTAGAGGGTAGGACACAAACACTTCATTAGAAACAAATAAAGCGGAATAAATATAAATTATCTAACAATTATAAACATCAAATCCCAGTATAAGCAGTAACACTATAATTTTAGCTTGTGCCTTTATCAGACAACAGCAATAAAATACAAATAAATTCATTCTAGAATATTATCCACAAGTATTAAAAGAATACATATATTATACATAGATTAAAAGAATCTATTGCTCTTCAGAAAGTAAAACAAATAAAGAATCTGTGGAGAGGAGCAGACAGAACCACAAAAATAAGATTTTTAAGGGCATGCATCTTTCCCATCGCAACATATGCCTGTGAGACCTGGACACTTAACAAAACAGCTGAGAAGCACATAAATGCCTTTGAATGTAAATGCTATAGAAGAGTTCTCCAAATATCGTGGACACAAAAAAGAACAAATATATCTATACTGCAAGAGCTTAATATTGAAGAAGGCTGGCTAGTAAAGAGGATTAAAGAGAGAAAACTTAAATATTTTGGCCACATTAAACGTCATGATAATTTAGAGAAGACCGTATTGGAAGGATACATAATGGGAAAAAGAAAAAGAGGAAGACCGAAACGAAGATGGCTGCAAGACATCGTTGATGATCTGGAAATGGATGCAGCAGCAGCAGGCCATCTTGCTCACAACCGAGAGGCCTACAGGAGTGCTGTTTGGGAGGCAAAGTTCCGCAAGGGACATGCAAAGGAATGAATGAATGAATGAATTAAAAGAAAATATCAAATATTAACTATATGAATTGTTTATTCGAGTTCCAAACTACAAAATGTAACAACTGGAGTAACAATAATAATTTAATGTCGCATTTTCTACTACAAATTGTAAAAATAGCGCAAACAATAGTAGTTTAATTTCACATTTTATACTGCAAAAGTAACCATAGTACAAACAATAGTAGTTTAATTTGAAATTTATATTACAAAATGTGGCAACAATACAAACAATGTTACATTACCAACATCTTTTGTAGAACGCAGTTTCGAGATTTAGAGGGATGTAATCATCTTTCCATGAGAGTTCATGTGGGTATAATATTTGTAGTTACCTCTCCTGCTAATATGACATAGTTTCAAATAACATGTAAACTCAGGTATAATAAAAAGTTTCTATACTAACAATTTACCGGGTATATGGTACCAGGATGCGGCATGGAAGCACATGTCAATATTAGCTTTACCATGGAGTTTAAGCAAACTGTACAGAAGGATATTCGGATTTTCGAGAAAACGATTTGTGTCCCTTCGTTACTGAAGTAGATTTGTCTCCCCTTCCTCTCGGTTTGGCTTTTTTCTTGAGTTTTTAAAAAATTATTATTACATGATTTATCTTGTGTGCCTGGTCCTTCTTAGTTTAGCTCTTGTTTCTGGCTGATATAGATCCTGAAATAGAACTCCTTTTTTGGTTTTTTCACTGGTATTTTTTAAATAAACATGAGTGTTATTTTGTTCCACCAATGTGATTTATTTTATTTGTGTAACTGCATACATTTATCCCATATTCTTATTTGCATGTTGCTTATTTGAACTTTTATTTCAAATCTGGCGTTTTTGGTTACATTCATGTTATGTTTTCTGACATATAAATGTACCAGCTTTACAACCAAAGATGCTCACCAACTTCACTGTGAGCAAATTGTGAATTACGTAAGTCGGAAATGGTTGCTAATGTTTTCATTTTACGGAATGTTTAGTTAAAGGAGTTCCTGTTTATGAAATGTCACGAAAGCCGCTGCTCAGCGCTATTTTCAGCATGTTATCCTCTGTGCTGCTGTAGCTCTCAGCTTCATGTTAAAGTTAACTTTTCGGGAAAATTATGGAACATTTCACTGCTCGGTTGCCCGTGACATATGTTCAGAGATTTCAGTTTGTGCTTTTAAGACATTCTCTTGACAGAAATTGTTTTTATTATGTTCATTTTTATGTTCGTACCGTTTTATTAGGCCTTTTCTTCTTCACACGCGATAATTGGTGAGGTTTATAACTGATGAGGTTTATAATTAACGAGGTTTATAATTGATAAGGCTTATAATTGATGATGTTATAATTGATGAGGTTTATAATTGATGAGGATGAGGTTTATAATTGATAAGATTTATAATTGATGAGTTTTATTTTCATGTGAACGAAGCCATTAACAGAGCGTCTGAGTGGCAGAGTGATTAGAGCACGAATCTCATGGCGAGGTTTAGAGGGTTCGAACTCAGTCTCCCAGCTGTAGCAATGGATCTTCTGGAGCTGGGGACAGAATGGTGCCCAGGCGTGAAACGGGTCACATCAACCTCCGGTGCACCGACAGATGAAAGAAAGTCTGTTGGTACTGAAAGGAGATAATTCGCTGAACCAAAATGGCTGACGGCTGTAGCGGGCAGCAGTCGCTTATACAGAAGTAGGAAAGTTGATCACTTCACCGGACGAATGTTTTTGCTTCTAAATAAAACAAATTTGGTTCTGTAACTCGTATCCTACGTTAGTTCTGTAACTCGTAACCTACGTCAGTTCTGTAACTTGTATCCTCCGTCAGTTCTGTAACTCGTATCCTCCGTCAGTTCTGTAACTCGTATCCTCCGTCAGTTCTGTAACTCGTATCCTCCGTCAGTTCTGTAACTTGTAGCCTACGTCAGTCATTCTGTATAACATTATTATTTCTTGTTCTGTTTCAGTAACAGATTTTTCTTTTTTTGGTCGCGCATCTTAACAGCCATGTTGACGTCAGGTCTTTGACTGACCAGTTCCATCCTCGTACAAATTGTGACCTATAATTATTATCACACATAAGATCTCTGTCATGTAAATTAATTATTGCGGTACATTTGTGTCTTCATCACTGTAGACAGGAAACTCTGATATAGAGAGAAAAACATCAACTCCGCTCCTCAGATCATCAGAGAAAAACACTGCCCCTTCCCGCCAACTCTCAGGCAAGAGTTTTGGCCCTTTAAACTTCGGACGCTCTAAGGAGGGCGTGAGAGGGGGGAGGGGGGCAGTGAGCTAGGTCATGACTCCCAGAGGTCTGTGAGTTGTTGGTATAACCACTTCACGAAGCTGAAGATACTGCTTGAAAGCTCACGTCTGTGATGTGTCAAGGTTCCTAGCTGTTTGTTCGATGGATTCCGATAAAATGTCTTACTTAGATCAAGTCCTTGGCCGCACTTGGCGTTGTCGCCCTTGCTTGTCTTATATTACTGAGATCAAGTCCTTGGCTTATATTACTGAGATCAAGTCCTTGTCTTATATTACTGAGATCATGTCCTTGTCTTATATTACTGAGATCAAGTCCTTGTCTTATATTACTGAGATCAAGTCCTTGTCTTATATTACTGAGATCAAGTCCTTGTCTTATATTACTGAGATCAAGTCCTTGTCTTATATTACTGAGATCAAGTCCTTGACCGCACTTGGCGATGTCGCCCTTGCTTGCCCAGCGCGTCACCCTTGGTAAGACACTTCTGTATGTATCTCTTCCACGCCTGACAGAAATAAGATGATCTTTGTTCACATTCTCTTCATCAAGACGGGGCGTTGTCAATCCACAACAGCTGATATCTGCCTGCTTCAAGTTCATCATCTTGGATGAAAAATGCCAGTATAACGAGTTCCGTATGTGTGATACTAGGCCGGTATAACAGATTCTGTATGTGTGATGTTATGCCAGTAAAACAGCGTTTGTACAATATGAGAAACATATTAGCTAACACATCTTTATCAATGAATGTTAGAAAACGAGTCCTAAAATGCTATATTGAACCTATCTTGTTATATGGAAGTGAATCATGGACAATAGGCAAGTCTGCACGCAAATCATTGGAAGCAGCAGAAATGTGGTTTATTAGAAGAATGTTGCGAATCCCCTGGACAGCAAAAATAACTAATGAAGAATGTATGAGAAGAGCTGGAGAGACAAAAAATCTTGTCCAAAAGATAAGAGAGAGACAATGTACTTTCATAGGACATGCAATGAGAAGAGGGGGCATTGGAAATATTATAACAACAGGAAAAATAGAAGGAAGAAGATCAAGAGGAAGACCAAGAGAAATGATACTGGACAGTCTGACGGGATGGTGTGAGAGGAGATCACCAACTGAACTGATGGCCTGCATGAGGGATCGTGTACTCTGGAGAAGCACAATAGCCAACGCCAGTCGGCACGGCACATGATGATGATGATGTGTTATGCTAGGCAACACATTTTTTTTACAAATAAAATCTACGTATTATTTATGTCCTGCAGATGTCTATGTCGTGTACACGTGGGAAACAAAACGTTACTATATTTAGTTACGTAACAGAACGGGAAAATCCGGTTTATAAACGTTCTTTTCTTTGCGACCTGCAAACATAAACCATGTTTCAATTTGTCTTTGTCTGCATAAGACATTTAGTTCACGGATGCAGGATCAAGCTAAAATGAAATATTAAATTTTCAGATTTCTTGTAATAAGGTTATTCTATTACGTTTGCCACGTCACTTGGCAGAGCCCGGATATAACATTATGGGCTACAATATGCATTACGTCATACTTTAAAGTTAGAAATAAGCACCATCCCTGTGAATAAGACAGTCAGATTAATGTAATCCGGGATTATGCTAAAAAAAAAAGTGAAAGATTTGGACTCTCTCTCTCTCTCTCTCTCTCTCTCTCTCTCTCTGCCGACAGGCGTAGGATATCATGTCCTCCCACAACCTTCCATCCCTTGTGCATCTCAGCAGGCTTGTCCCTGAGCATTTCCCTCCCCAGGATGCCACACCATCAGACATCTTTTCTCTCTGTCTACCTCTGCCTCTTCTACCTTCCATCTTCCCTGTTGCCACTGGGTGCTCTAGCCCGCCCCCTCCTCCAAACGTGCCCCACAAATTTAGATTTTCGTTTTATGTTCTTCGTTATAATTTTTCCTCTTTCTTATGCCTCTTTCGGAACATTTTTCCTTCGACTTTCTCTCTATCCATCGAACCTTCAGCATTCTTCTAAAGTACCACATCCCAGCTGATTCCAGCATTCTTCTAAAGTACCACATTCCAGCTGATTCCAGCATTCTTCTAAAGTACCACATCCCAGCTGATTCCAGCATTCTTCTAAAGTACCACATTCCAGCTGATTCCAGCATTCTTCTAAAGTACCACATTCCAGCTGATTCCAGCATTCTTCTAAAGTACCACATTCCAGCTGATTCCAGCTTTCTTTGTGTCTCTTTACAAGCTTTTTTAAAATTATTTTTTATGCCCGCATGGGCTTGCTAGATAGTTTTACCACGTGTGTGGTGAGGGTTTGTTGATTAAAATAGCCAAAAGGCCGAGAAGCGCGATCGCGTAAGGATTTACAAGCTTCCCGTACAAAGAAAATGACTGGTTCAATGTAGCACTGCAGCACTCTCTTCCTGACTCTCATAGACAGTGACTTAATACAAAATATGTATTTCAGCTTTTGAAATGGATTTGAATTCATAATCACATTAATGTCAACAGACTGAGACCTGGAAGACTTTGACTCATTAATCAGATTAAACAGACTGGAAAATGAACTATTTTAACTCATTATCACTAATCAGAGTTGAGACACATAAGGTCATCTAAATCACTGATTTATCTGTGACAGAATACGCGCATTTTTCCCCCTGTTTAAAAAAAAAAAAAGGTCAGAATAGACGCGGCCCTTAACCTCTGACCTCCTTATGTGGCAGCTGGTTTGATTTATGTAACATGCTGTGGTCCTGCCGGTATTGCAGAGAGACTTGGCCGAGGAGTTTCCCCTGTGTTGGTTTACCCTGAGAATTTTCTTTAGTAAACTAATTTGTCCACAGATTTGTATGATTGAAATACTTTGTCCATAGATTTGTGTACTGCGATACTTTGTCCATATATTTTTTTTAACTGGAATAATTTGTCCACAGATTTGTGTACTGGAATAATTTGTCAACATATTTCTGTACTGGAATAATTTGTCCATAGATTTTTGTACTGGAATAATTTGTCCAAAGATCTGTTGAATGAAATGATTTGTCCATAGATTTATTTACTGAAATAATTTGTCCATAGATCTGTTGACTGAAATAATTTGTCCATAGATCTGTTGACTGAAATAATTTGTCCATAGATTTCTTTACTGAAATAATTTGTCCGTAGATTTCTTTACTGAAATAATTTGTCCATAGATTTCTTTACTGAAATAATTTGTCCATAGATTTCTTTACTGAAATAATTTCTCCATAGATTTCTTTACTGAAATAATTTGTCCATAGATTTCTTTACTGAAATAATCTGTCCATAGATTTCTTTACTGAAATAATTTGTCCACAGATGTGTTTACCGAAGAAATGTTGCCTTCAGTTTATGTCCTAAAATATTTGTTTCCAGATGTGCTTACTAAAGTTTTCCATTAGTTTACTTCCAGAAAGAATAGTTTCCATAGATATGTTTGTGAAAAAAAAATCATACACAATTGTACGGAATGACTTTTTTTTTCTATAAATTGTTTACTGAAAGAATGCGTCGTAGAAATTGAGAAAAAATGTCCTCCTGTGTCTGTGGTCTAAATATTTGAACAGAAGAAATAAGAAAAATACTTACCAAATGCTTTGTCTAAATGTTCTT
Source organism: Achatina immaculata (assembly GCA_009760885.1). Classification (NCBI taxonomy): domain Eukaryota; kingdom Metazoa; phylum Mollusca; class Gastropoda; order Stylommatophora; family Achatinidae; genus Lissachatina; species Lissachatina immaculata. The sequence continues at coordinate 8,684,935 of CM019693.1, forward strand.
TGTCAAAATCATACAAAAGATATATAAAAAGACAAAAGTATGCAAGATTCTATCGGCTTAAAAGCTGACGTTATTACTGCCCTTTGTGCGTCTTCCATTGTCTAGTGAAGAGCGATGCAGTATGAGATAAGCCCATTATTATCTAGATCATTCTGTTTTGATTGTTCGTGTCTATTTTCAAATCTTGTAGCAGGTATTACGTTGTTTTTTTTTTTCGTTGCTTTATGCCAGAACTTTTTCATTTGACTGGTTTTTTTTATTTCTTTAAATTCCACCCATTTAATTTTATGCGATATATTTTTGTAAATTCCACAGTTTTACCAGCTTGAAATTCTAGTGGCGGTGTTCCTTATTTCAGTTTTTTTTTATGTTGAAACTTTTCAGTAACATCTGCATTGTGACATTATTTTTACCTTTTAAAAAAAATTGGGATTTCAAGTAAAGAAAAAAGAACAGGAAATTCAATTTTTTTTTCCTCTCAAATTTCTACAGTAATGGCACAGAATATCAGTGGAATGTCATAGTTTGTTTTATTACATTTTGTATTCATAATAAATAAGCAATCTGAAAAGTTTTCATAAATATACTTCCGTTACTGGTGGTTATTATCAACTTTTATACTAAACTGTTGTTACTATGAAAAAAAACAATCTTTTTTTCTCGTAAACTCATAATATGATAAATAAAAGTAAAACTATATGTTTCAAACGAAATATCTGTTTATAAAGTATGTACACATAATTTTTTTAAAATCCTCTGCATTTTGCTTAATTTAACAATACTTCAACTTTTTGACTTAACAAAATATTTAACTTCTTCCATGTCAGAGACATAAACGCCAACAATGAGTTAACTCTCAACACATTTTTTAGTTATCATTTCTGGAGTAATTTTTCTATTGCGATGAAGCAAAGTTTTCATTTTCTAAAGGGCAGAAAGCGAAAGAGTAGAAGAGAGTGTTGAAACTAATGTTTGGTTTTTACTGTTTGTAACTTTCAGTGGCACAAACTACGATCATGACGACCATTTTGTACTGGACGAACTGTCTCCAAGGAGGTCGTCCACAGCGTCCAGGTAAGTCACTCACAGCGTCCAGGTAAGTCACTCACGGCGCTCAGGTAAGTCACTTACAGCGTTCAGGTAAGTCACTCACAGCGTTCAGGTAAGTCACTCACGGCGTCCAGGTAAATCACTCACGGCGTCCAGGTAAGTCACTCACGGCGTCCAGGTAAGTCACCAGCAGCGTTCAGGTAATTCGCCCACAGCGTCCAGGTAAGTCACTCACAAAACAATGATGACAGCTTATTGTCCACTTCTGTTTTTTTTTGTCAAAAGAAAACATAAACAGATATGTGAGAACTATACAGAAAGTAATGCCGTATAGTCTCCTTCTTTCTTGGAGTTGTCTGGTGAATATAACTATAAAGACACGTAGACAAGTAATGACTAGTGTTTTTGTTCAATGATTGAAGACAACAACTAGTGTTTTTGTCCAATGATTGAAGACAACAACTAGTGTTTTTGTTCAATGATTGAAGACAACAACTAGTGTTTTTGTTCAATGATTGAAGACAACAACTAGTGTTTTTGTTCAATGATTGAAGACAACAACTAGTGTTTTTGTTCAATGATTGAAGACAGCGACTAGTGTTTTTGTTCAATGATTGAAGACAGCGACTAGTGTTTTTGTTCAATGATTGAAGACAGCGACTAGTGTTTTTGTCCAATGATTGAAGACAGCAACTAGTATTTTTGTCCACTGATTGAAAGATTATATTGAAACAAACTGATGAAGTTCGGACAACTATAGCAATGAAAGACACAGAAAAACATGTAAGCTAAACAGATGAAACATTATAGGGACTTGAGTGAGCCATGAACTCTGCTCTTACCATAGAAAAAGCTACTACACTGAACATAGAGAAAGCTACTACACTGAACATAGAGAAAGCTACTACACTGAACATACAGAAACCTACTACACTGAACATAGAGAAAGCTACTACACTGACCATAGATAAAGCTACTACACTGAACATAGAGAAACCTACTACACTGAACATAGATAAAGCTACTACACTGAACATAGAGAAAGCTACTACACTGAACATACAGAAACCTACTACACTGAACGTAGAGAAAGCTACTACACTGAACATAAAGAAAGCTACTGCACTGAACATAGAGAAAGCTGCTACTCTGACCACAGAGAAAGATGCTGCAGTGATCATAGAGAAAGCTGCTACTCTGACTACAGAGAAAGCTGATGCAGTGATCATAGAGAAAGCTGCTACTCTGACCACAGAGAAAGCTGATGCAGTGATCATAGAGAAAGCTGCTACTCTGACCACAGAGAAAGCTGATGCAGTGATCATAGAGAAAGCTGCTACTCTGACCACAGAGAAAGATGATGCAGTGATCATAGAGATAGCTGCTACTCTATCCACAGAGAAAGATGCTGCAGTGATCATAGAGAAAGCTGCTACTCTGACCACAGAGAAAGCTGATGCAGTGATCATAGAGAAAGCTGCTACTCTGACCACAGAGAAAGATGATGCAGTGATCATAGAGAAAGCTGCTACTCTGACCACAGAGAAAGATGATGCAGTGATCATAGAGAAAGCTGCTACTCTATCCACAGAGAAAGATGCTGCAGTGATCATAGAGAAAGCTGCTACTCTATCCACAGAGAAAGCTGATGCAGTGATCATAGAGAAAGCTGCTACTCTGACCACAGAGAAAGATGCTGCAGTGAACATATAGAAAGCTCGTACTCTGACCACAGAGAAAGCTGATGCAGTGATCATAGAGAAAGCTACTACTCTGACTACAGAGAAAGCTGATGCAGTGATCATAGAGAAAGCTGCTACTCTGACTACAGAGAAAGCTGATGCAGTGATCATAGAGAAAGCTGCTACTCTGACTACAGAGAAAGCTGATGCAGTGATCATAGAGAAAGCTGCTACTCTGACTACAGAGAAAGCTGATGCAGTGATCATAGAGAAAGCTGCTACTCTGACCACAGAGAAAGCTGATGCAGTGATCATAGAGAAAGCTGCTACTCTGACTACAGAGAAAGCTGATGCAGTGATCATAGAGACTGCTACTCTGACCATAGAGAAAGCTGATGCAGTGATCATAGAGAAAGCTGCTACTTTGACCACAGAGAAAGCTGATGCAGTGATCATAGAGACTGCTACTGCACTGAACACAGAGAAGGCTGCTGCACTGACCATAGAGAAAGCTGCTGCAACTAATCCAATGAGATCTTGAGACTTAAAACAGACAAGATATTTAAACGTCAATAGTTGTCTCAAGACACAGATGGACGGTGTTTTTTTTTTTTTGAAGATCTTATCAAGTAGGCAATATTTCACCCGCACTATCAGATCTTAACAAATAAGGGATTGTGCATATTGTTCTGTTACTCATTCATTTGTTCATTCATTCCTTCGTTCATTCATTCATTACCATATCACTTGCGGAACTTTGCCTCCACAACAGTTCTCTTCTTAATTTCCTCTCTGTTGTAAACAAGATGCCCTGCTACCGATGCATCCATTTGCAATTTATCAAAAATATCTTCTGCTTGGTCTTCCTGTCTTTCTTTTTCCCGTTAAGTGCCCTTCAAAGACTGTCTTCTCCAAACTCTCATGACGTTTAATATTTTCGAAATATTTACATTTTCTCTGTTTAATCCTCTTTACTAGCCAACCTTCTTCAATATTAAATTCTTTTAGTGTGGATATACAGTTGAAACCGTTTAATGTCACATCGTCAGGGTCGTCAAAATATGATGACAATAAGCGGAGCTGGCATAAACAGGAGTATATAAAAAAGGATTTTTAACTGGGCCAGTGTGTGTGCATGTGTGTGTCCGTCAGTCTACATTTGCTTCATTAAAGACATAACAAACAGCAAAAGTTATCATCATCCGACACAATATGAACTAATCATAAAATATATTAGTCATAAAATATATTAATCAGAAAATACAGCAAGTTTTAGTCCTACAATATAGAAAACACTATAATTAAGCAGCATTTGACCTGTCAGCAGTAGTAGTAAAAACTGCTTGACTTTTCGCTGTGAAGTGATAGCTGGTCTATTAATTTTTTTTAAAAGTCAATTAAACACGATGGAACACTAAAAACGTCCTACGTTACGTCATGCATACTGTAAATGAACGAGCGCACAGTCTCGAACGAGCTGACTGAGTGTAAGAAACAGTTTTGGTGGGCGTCTGGTCCGTGATGGATTCATTGACGTCATCAGCACTATCCTCGGCGTCGCTGTCTACCTTGCTTTTACTGCAACTAGCGACGATCTCTTCAACTGAATACATTTCCGTTGATAGCAAGCCGTCATCAGCTGAAACTAACTGATCAAACGTGACACTTCTACCAGAAATTGCTGCCCACTCTTCATCTGTGATCAAGTCCAGGGGAACGTCATAAATATCGCCGACATTTGTACTGTTCACTGGCCCGACAAGAAAGTAAACTGCGATTTATAAAAGCAGTTAACCGTCGTTGACTGACTGACGCTATTCCATGCCGCATGCATACAATTAGTCGGTATCTTGATGTCGATTTCGGCGACACGCTTTTGTTCCACAACATACAGCACATGACACACTATTCGCTTTCTGTACTGTTGCTTGTAGGCGTAAATGATACCTTGTTCACAAGACTGCAGCACGCTGGTTGTGTTAGGTGGCAGGAAAACAAGTTTTGTAGCCATCAGATTAGTGACGTCAGTGTGTGCTGGACAGTTGTCAACAAACAACAAAACTTTTCTGTTCATTCGGTTCATTTTGTTGTCGAAAGAAATGACCCAGTCCTCAAACAGTTCACTTGTCATCCAAGCACGCTGGTTGGCCTTGTAAGTGACGGGCAGGCTCTTTACGTTCTTGAAGCACCGCGGATTTCGTGACTTTCTGATAACAAGGAGCGGAGTCTTCTCAGTGCCAGACATGATACAGCACACGACAGCTGTTAAGCGATCTTTAGAACATTTGTCACCGTGGCACTTCTCATCACGAAACCACAAAGTCCTGTTTGGTAGCATTTTGTAAAACACGTCTATTTCATTCATATTAAAAATGTCATCTGAGCTGTACACATCCAGAAATTTTGGCAAGCGAGAAATCCAATCATTAACGACATCAGTGTTAACTTGCTCCGCTTCGCCTGAAGCGACCTTAAATGTTATGTTGTGGCGCTTCTTAAAACGCTCAAGAAAGCCGTTCGAACACTTTCAGTCAAGCATATCCATTTCTTTCGCAAAACGTTCTGTGATTTCTGCCAGCATAGGACCGCACACAGGGAACTGTGCAGAACGTGTCTGTTTGAACCATTTCAGCAGAGCACACTCAATATCCATGTAGGAGCTAGCACGCCTTCGCTTACAGTTTGACCTAACTAAAGACGAGTGAAAGTCTCGTTCAATTTTGTCTCGGTTTTTAACAAGTTTTGATACAATTGTAACGTAAATTTCAAATTTATCCGCTTTGTCCTTTCTTGTAGCTTTTTCGTCAACTTGCTTCAGAATATCAATTTTACTTTTCAAATCCAGATCACCACGTTTTCGTTTAGCAGCCATTATCTATCACAACGAGAACCAGAGAGAATTTCCGGGCTATACGCTTCACAGTACACTATTAGAGTCTGAATAACTATCACCTCACGGTGCCAATTTAACACCGTCTACGTCTTGATAAAGAAGCCAATGACAGAAAAAAAGCCAGATTTTAATCACAAAAGGGCGGCCGTGGTAAGCCTTTCATTCACACCACGTGAGTTTCGATGCCCACATGTTCAAAATGTTGATTTGGCAATTACTCGGTGATCATACTGCCGCCTGTTCTTTGATGAATCGCGAAGATGATAAGGCTTTGTGGGATGTTTGTAACTTGTACTCGCCCAGGCTGTAACATAAATCGGGGTCTTTAGCTTCTCCTGGTACAAAAATACCGTAACATTAACCGATTTGTGGCAATAAGAGGGGTGATATTAACGGGAGTAAACCCCATTAATTACTTATGGGAGTTGGTCGGTTATACAAATTTATGTGACAATATCCAGGTGGTGACATAAAGCGATGTGATATTAAGACTGTATTTGTTCTTTTTTTATCCATGATATTTAAAGACACTCATGTGTTTCTCATTATTTTATTAAGCGTCCAAGTCTCACAGTCATATGTTGCGATGTTCTATATGGTCATAAATATGTTTATCTTTTAGAATACGGAGGCAAATTACTGATTATAAGTACGTTTTAACGGAAGTTTTCATTACTGCAGGTTTAAACAAGATGTCAGTAGTCAAACTATCAAAAGACAAGAAAGCGGTTCCAGTGGGCGGTCCCAAGCTATGTCAATCATACAACAGCTGACCACCGATGTCTCATACCAACAGCTGGCTACAGAAATGAGTGGCATGCAAGAAATGATTGACAGGCGACTGGTAAATCAAAGCTAACTATGATAAGTTACTACTAGTCCAACACATTAATCAAATACATACTACACATTGAATTACTTACTACAATCACACATACTACATTGTGAATTACTTACTACAGACACTACGTTCTTTTTAAAATACTCAGAAATGTTTATTTTCTCAATGAATATACGATATATTGTTTCGTATATTCTTCAGTTCTAAGTTTCATCTAGACAATGGATTAGGTGGCCTCCTCTCTCTCTCTCTCTCTCTCTCTCTCTCTAAGATAAAGATAATCCAAGGAAATTATAGACACTAACATCATATCTTTTAATTGTGTCAGCGACATAGACAAAGTCAAGGAAAATATAGACACTAACATCATATCTCTTAGTTGTGTCAGTGACTTAAACAAAGTCAATGAAAATATAGACACTAACATCATATCTCTTAGCTGTTTCAGTGACATAGACAAAGTCAAGGAAATATAGACACTAACATCAAATCTCTTAGTTGTGTCAGTGACATAGACAAAGTCAAGGAAAATCTAGACACTAACGTCATATCTCTTAGTTATGTCAGTGACATAGACAAAGTCAATGAAACTATAGACACTAACATCATATCTCTTAGTTGTGTCAGTGACATAGACAAAGTCAAGGAAAATCTAGACACTAACATCATATCTCTTGTATGCCTACATATCATAAAACCGATCACGTGAAAATAGGAATAACAAATCCAGATATACTTCCGTGTCCTGAATATTATTACATTCATTTCTTCACTGCTCCATCTTCACTTGGTTGTGTTACTTACCATACAAATGTCTGCTATTACTTCATACAACCCCAGCGAATGTACACACACATAAAAGCCAGATCAGCGTGTTATTTCATGTTATGAAGTTCACTGATTCACACAGTCGTGTGTTTTCGTAACACGTTGAAAGTTGGCTAAGATTTGTACGTGTCAGTATCTTCCGACATGTAGCCAGGGGTTGTCAGCCAACCTGTCACTGAGTGTAGGTTTGATTTTCTTATGACTTGTGAACCTGTAGATCTGATGTTGTCCCTTGAAATCGTTAACGTGTTGAACTGGAGACGCATGCTACTATGTCTGTCACTTTATTTGTGATTTAAGTCAGCACAGGTCACAAATGGTCTCTGACTTTTTGTTCTTGTTGACTAAATGATAGACATCTTTGGTTAGTTTGTCCCGACATGCTAAAGTGATATATACTAACTATACTAAAGTGATGCCTTCCACAGTCTGTTTGTAAAGTTTTGCGTGTTTGTTATGTGTTTACTGTTGCCATCTGTTGTTTGTTTGTCATGTAGTTTTTATAATACTGTTACAATGTTTATGTGACTGATATAAAGCTCTTTGTATGTTTCAAATGTACAATCTTTGTCTGTTTGTCACGTGTAGTTTTAGCGCTGTTTGTCACGTGTAGTTTTAGCGTTGTGTGTCACGTGTAGTTTTAGGGCTGTTTGTCACGTGTAGTTTTAGCGTTGTGTGTCACGTGTAGTTTTAGCGCTATTTGTCACGTGTAGTGTTAGTGTATTTTGCATCTGTAACATTGTTATTTTGACATAGTCTTCGCCTTTTTTTGATACGTGAAGCCTTTATTTGACATATCCTGTCTTTGTTTGGCATTTGTAGTTTTGATATGTTATGTGTAGAGTCCTTTTTTCTGTTATTACTTTCTCCTTTTCTTCTAAGTTTACAGTCACTTGTTTATAACGATATCTGTGTATGATAAGCTGTAATTCTTTGCTTTTGTGTACACAAATCCAGCTACACATCCAGATAGTGCGTACACTGTGAACATATCGTTTCTTTAGCTCTTTATCTTTGCTTTGACTTTCCTAACCTCTGTCTCAGTGATGTGTGCATAATTTCACCAGTAGCATAATCTGGTTTACGATTTAGTGCTACAAAATATACTGCACGATAATCACACTCAAACTAATCATAAAATATACTGCACGATAATTACACTCAAACTAATCATAAAATATACTGCACGATAATCACACTCAAACTAATCATCAAATATACCGTACGATCTTTAGACCTAAACTGTATGCACTACATAAACCTGAGTAAAACTTAGTGGGATATTTTAATGTTGTTTGATGAGACTTACTTCGCTGCAAGTGTTTTAATTAATGTAACTCCGGTGTCTTAATTAGTGTACCTCCAGTGATGTCACTAGCGTAACCCCAGTGTCATCATTAACGTAACCCCAGTGTCTTAATTAGTGTAACTCCAGTGTCTTAATTAGTGTAACTCCAGTCTCTTAATTAGTGTAACTCCAGTGTTTTAATTAGTGTAACTCCAGTCTCTTAATTAGTGTAACTCCAGTCTCTTAATTAGTGTAACTCCAGTCTCTTAATTACTGTAACTCCAGTGTTTTAATTAGTGTAATTCCAGTCTCTTAATTAGTGTAACTCCAGTCTCTTAATTAGTGTAACTCCAGTCTCTTAATTAGTGTAACTCCAGTCTCTAATTAGTGTAACTCCAGTGTTTTAATTAGTGTAACTCCAGTATCTTACTTAGTGTAACTCCAGTCTCTTAATTAGTGTAACTCCAGTCTCTTAATTAGTGTAACTTCAGTGTTTTAATTAGTGTAATTCCAGTCTCTTAATTAGTGTAACTCCAGTCTCTTAATTAGTGTAACTCCACTGTCTTAATTAACGTAACTCCAGTGTCTTAATTAACGTAACTCCACTATCTTAATTAGTGTAACTCCAGTCTCTTAATTAGTGTAACTCCAGTGTCTTAATTAGTGTAACTCCACTATCTTAATTAGTGTAACTCCAGTCTCTTAATTAGTGTAACTCCAGTGTCTTAATTAACGTAACTCCAGTGTCTTAATTAACGTAACTCCACTATCTTAATTAGTGTAACTCCAGTGTCTTAATTAACGTAACTCCGGTGTCTTAATTTTCTTCTCCTGTCCCAGTCTGTTCTTGAAGACGCCTTCAGCTCCACCTCGGCACAGCTGGACAGACTCGCGGCGTCCCAGGACATCCTGCTGCAGTTGTTGACACAGCACGCGGTAATTCTTCTTCTTCTTCTTGTGGGTTACGAGATGATGATGATGATGATGATGATGATATTAGTAGTAGTAATTTCATTCATTTTTAGTGCGTTCACACACACACACATACACAAAGACTGGGTTGTGACTTCTTATCTGTTATCTGACAGTTATGTGTAGCCTGTCCATCAAGTCAAGCACGGCGCTGATCTTGTCCATACCATCCCCGCACCCCCCCCCCCAAAGACTGTTGTATCGCATCTGTTTTCGGGGGGTGGGGGGAGAGGACTCTTAGGAATTATATGAATTAGTCTCCACCAGCCTCTGTGACCAGTCTATGATGACCAGCCTCTGTGACCAGTCTATGGTGACCAGTCTCTGTGACCAGTCTCTTTGATCAGTCTATGATGACCAGTCTCTGTGACCAGTCTATGATGACCAGCCTCTGTGACTAGTCTATGGTGACCAGTCTCTGTGACTAGTCTATGGTGACCAGTCTATGATGACCAGCCTCTGTGACCAGTCTATGATGACCAGCCTCTGTGACCAGTCTATGGTGACCAGCCTCTGTGACCAGTCTATGGTGACCAGCCTCTGTGACTAGTCTATGATGACCAGCCTCTGTGACTAGTCTATGGTGACCAGCCTCTGTGACTAGTCTATGATGACCAGTCTCTGTGACTAGTCTATGGTGACCAGCCTCTGTGACTAGTCTATGATGACCAGTCTCTGTGACTAGTCTATGGTGACCAGTCTATGATGACCAGCCTCTGTGACCACTATGATCGGAAAACTGCAGCACTCAAGAAGATGAAAATGTTCCCTGCTTGTGGAAGTTGGTCAGCATCATTAACCTGAGAAGCTTGTTCTACTTAATGTTTCAACTGATAGTTGACTGACACAGTGTTCTAGATAATGTTTCCACTGATAAATGACTGGAACAGTGTTCTAGTTAATGTTTCCACTGATAGTTGACTGACACAGTGTTCTAGTTAATGTTTCCACTGATAGTTGACTGACACAGTGTTCTAGATAATGTTTCCACTGATAGTTGACTGACACAGTGTTCTAGATAATGTTTCCACTGATAGTTGACTGGAACAGTGTTCTAGTTAATGTTTCCACTGATAAATGACTGGAACAGTGTTCTAGTTAATGTAATTCCAGTCTCTTAATTAGTGTAACTCCAGTCTCTTAATTAGTGTAACTCCAGTCTCTTAATTAGTGTAACTCCAGTCTCTAATTAGTGTAACTCCAGTGTTTTAATTAGTGTAACTCCAGTGTCTTAATTAGTGTAACTCCAGTCTCTTAATTAGTGTAACTCCAGTCTCTTAATTAGTGTAACTTCAGTGTTTTAATTAGTGTAATTCCAGTCTCTTAATTAGTGTAACTCCAGTCTCTTAATTAGTGTAACTCCACTGTCTTAATTAACGTAACTCCAGTGTCTTAATTAACGTAACTCCACTATCTTAATTAGTGTAACTCCAGTCTCTTAATTAGTGTAACTCCAGTGTCTTAATTAGTGTAACTCCACTATCTTAATTAGTGTAACTCCAGTCTCTTAATTAGTGTAACTCCAGTGTCTTAATTAACGTAACTCCAGTGTCTTAATTAACGTAACTCCACTATCTTAATTAGTGTAACTCCAGTGTCTTAATTAACGTAACTCCGGTGTCTTAATTTTCTTCTCCTGTCCCAGTCTGTTCTTGAAGACGCCTTCAGCTCCACCTCGGCACAGCTGGACAGACTCGCGGCGTCCCAGGACATCCTGCTGCAGTTGTTGACACAGCACGCGGTAATTCTTCTTCTTCTTCTTGTGGGTTACGAGATGATGATGATGATGATGATGATGATATTAGTAGTAGTAATTTCATTCATTTTTAGTGCGTTCACACACACACACATACACAAAGACTGGGTTGTGACTTCTTATCTGTTATCTGACAGTTATGTGTAGCCTGTCCATCAAGTCAAGCACGGCGCTGATCTTGTCCATACCATCCCCGCACCCCCCCCCCCAAAGACTGTTGTATCGCATCTGTTTTCGGGGGGTGGGGGGAGAGGACTCTTAGGAATTATATGAATTAGTCTCCACCAGCCTCTGTGACCAGTCTATGATGACCAGCCTCTGTGACCAGTCTATGGTGACCAGTCTCTGTGACCAGTCTCTGTGACCAGTCTATGATGACCAGTCTCTGTGACCAGTCTATGATGACCAGCCTCTGTGACTAGTCTATGGTGACCAGTCTCTGTGACTAGTCTATGGTGACCAGTCTATGATGACCAGCCTCTGTGACCAGTCTATGATGACCAGCCTCTGTGACCAGTCTATGGTGACCAGCCTCTGTGACCAGTCTATGGTGACCAGCCTCTGTGACTAGTCTATGGTGACCAGCCTCTGTGACTAGTCTATGGTGACCAGCCTCTGTGACTAGTCTATGATGACCAGTCTCTGTGACTAGTCTATGGTGACCAGCCTCTGTGACTAGTCTATGATGACCAGTCTCTGTGACTAGTCTATGGTGACCAGTCTATGATGACCAGCCTCTGTGACCACTATGATCGGAAAACTGCAGCACTCAAGAAGATGAAAATGTTCCCTGCTTGTGGAAGTTGGTCAGCATCATTAACCTGAGAAGCTTGTTCTACTTAATGTTTCAACTGATAGTTGACTGACACAGTGTTCTAGATAATGTTTCCACTGATAAATGACTGGAACAGTGTTCTAGTTAATGTTTCCACTGATAGTTGACTGACACAGTGTTCTAGTTAATGTTTCCACTGATAGTTGACTGACACAGTGTTCTAGATAATGTTTCCACTGATAGTTGACTGACACAGTGTTCTAGATAATGTTTCCACTGATAGTTGACTGACACAGTGTTCTAGATAATGTTTCCACTGATAAATGACTGGCACAGTGTTCTAGTTAATGTTTCAACTGATAGTTGACTGACACAGTGTTCTAGATAATGTTTCCACTGATAAATGACTGGAACAGTGTTCTAGTTAATGTTTCAACTGATAAATGACTGGCACAGTGTTCTAGTTAATGTTTCAACTGATAGTTGACTGACACAGTGTTCTAGTTAATGTTTCCACTGATAAATGACTGGAACAGTGTTCTAGTTAATGTTTCCACTGATAAATGACTGGCACAGTGTTCTAGATAATGTTTCCACTGATAAATGACTGGAACAGTGTTCTAGATAATGTTTCCACTGATAAATGACTGGAACAGTGTTCTAGATAATGTTTCCGCTGATAAATGACTGGAACAGTGTTCTAGATAATGTTTCCGCTGATAGTTGACTGACACAGTGTTCTAGATAATGTTTCCACTGATAAATGACTGGAACAGTGTTCTAGATAATGTTTCCACTGATAGTTGACTGACACAGTGTTCTAGATAATGTTTCCACTGATAAATGACTGGAACAGTGTTCTAGATAATGTTTCCACTGATAGTTGACTGACACAGTGTTCTAGATAATGTTTCCACTGATAAATGACTGGAACAGTGTTCTAGATAATGTTTCCACTGATAGTTGACTGACACAGTGTTCTAGATAATGTTTCCGCTGATAAATGACTGGAACAGTGTTCTAGATAATGTTTCCGCTGATAGTTGACTGACACAGTGTTCTAGATAATGTTTCCACTGATAAATGACTGGAACAGTGTTCTAGATAATGTTTCCACTGATAAATGACTGGAACAGTGTTCTAGATAATGTTTCCACTGATAAATGACTGGAACAGTGTTCTAGATAATGTTTCCACTGATAAATGACTGACACAGTGTTCTAGATAATGTTTCCACTGATAAATGACTGGAACAGTGTTCTAGATAATGTTTCCACTGATAAATGACTGACACAGTGTTCTAGATAATGTTTCCACTGATAAATGACTGGAACAGTGTTCTAGATAATGTTTCCACTGATAAATGACTGGAACAGTGTTCTAGATAATGTTTCCACTGATAGTTGACTGACACAGTGTTCTAGATAATGTTTCCGCTGATAAATGACTGGAACAGTCCGCCAAAGCTAACAGTCTAAGACTTTAAAACTCTAGACTCCTTTCCTAAATACTGGCCCTCGTTTCGTCTTCTTTTGAAAACTGCGCCTTGCTTGGACTGGCTCTATGTGTGCAGTGTTTGGACAATCCTTCCTAGTCCATGTTCATGACAAACCAGTCCTTCAGTGACGACTTAAAACTGTTCTTGTCTATCGCTTTCTTCTCCCTACACGTTTTACATATAATACTTGCTAGCAAATATACTTGTCATCTGTTCTGTTTTTGCAGCATGGCCCAACTTTATTACTCTTCTGTTTCTAATAGATAAGCTACGTATTTGCTAACTTCCTAGTTCTTTAGAACAATTGGTCTCAACCTGCGATCCATGGCCTCCAGGGGTCCACGAAAGGATCATTGGGGGTCCACGGACTAGCAGATGGATTGGTTCTGTTTATTATTCTATTTTTAAAAAGTGGTCCACAGCTGTTCTTAGGGTGGAAAGAGGGTCCACAGCTGTTCTTAGGGTTTAAAGAGGGTCCACAGCTGTTCTTAGGGTGGAAAGAGGGTCCACAGCTGTTCTTAGGGTAGAAAGAAGGTCCACAGCTGTTCTTCGACGGAAATGGAATCTACTGCAAAAAGAGAAAAAGGTTAGGAACAACTGGTTTAGAAAGTACAAATAGTCCTCACTCTCTAAGATAATCAGTCCTCGCTTTCTAAATCACAATCCTCCCTCTTCGACAAATAGTCCTCGCTCTCTGATAGATAGTTCTCCCCCTCTGACAGATGGTCCTCCCTCTCCGACAAATAGTCCTCCCTCTCTGACAGATAGTCCTCCCTCTCCGACAAATAGTCCTCGCTCTCTGACAGATAGTTCTCCCCCTCTGACATATAGTCCTCCCTCTCCGACAAATAGTCCTCGTTCTCTGACAGATAGTCCTTGCTCTCTGACAAATAGTCCTCGCTCTTTGACAAATAGTCCTCGCTCTGTGACAAATAGTCCTTGCTCTCTGACAGATAGTCCTCCCTCTCTGACAGATAGTCCTCGCTCTCTGACAGATATTCCTCGCTCTCTGATAGATAGTCCTTCCTCTCTGACAGATAGTCCTCCCTCTCTGACAGATAGTCTTCGCTCTCTGACAGATAGTCCTCCCTCTCTGACAGATAGTCCTCCCTCTCTGACAGATAGTCCTCCGTCTCTGACAGATAGTCCTCCCTCTCTGACAGATAGTCCTCCCTCTCTGACAGATAGTCCTCCCTCTCTGACAGATAGTCCTCGCTCTCTTTGAGAAAGGTTTCGTCGGAAAATGAAATGGGCGCAAACGAATGTCTTAGTAGTAAGTATATGGTACTTTACTGACAACAGACAGAAGTGTTTTAGAAGCATAAAAACATTATTTACTGACAACAGACAAATGTGTTTTAGAAACGTAAAAACATTATCTACTTAAAACAGATAAATGTGTTTTAGAAACATAAAAACATTATTTACTGATAACAGACAAAAGTGTTTTAGAAACATAAAAACATTTAATGACATCAGACAAAAGTGTTTTAGAAACATAAAAACATTATTTACTGACAATAGACAAATGTGTTTTAGAAACATAAAAACACTAGGGTGTCCATAAAATTTGTACATAAGCATTAAAATAAGTAACTTTACATGAAATAAATATCGCATACTCTAAAGAATTTTGAGTATTGTACATTTACAATATATATATCTCTCTCTCTGAACCTTAAATGCCCAGGGCACATGGGGCTTCCGCAAGGGTTTTCCACAAATGCCTGTCCTTCGCCTTTTTTTCTGCTCTTGCCCAGGTGAGCCTTCTATTGCTCAACATCCTTTCTTTTGTTCTTCTCCATGTCTCTTTTGGTCTACCCTTACTTCTGGCCAAAATATTTTTTCTAATTCTTCGTAAACATTTAGTCTGGAAAGAATTCAACTTGTTTTCTATGGTTTTGGTGATTTTCCAGCATTCACTTCCATAGAGTAGTACACTTAGAACATTACTCTTAAATATCCTGATTTTCTTATTTATGTTTAGTTTTTTTTTATTTCCATATATTCTGCAGCATTGCAAAAGCCTGGTTTGCTCTAGTAAGTCTGCTGTTGATGTCCTCTGTGCTGTCTCCATTTTCTGCTACTCTGCTGCCAAGGTATACAAATTCTTTGATCTCCTCCACTAACATGCTATCTACTCTGAGTACATTTCTATTGTTCACATTTTGCTTCATTAACTTTGTCTTTCCTACGTTGATCTTTAGTCCTATGTTGTTTGCATTCTGAGTTAGCTTGTTTATTTTATCTTGCATATCTTTGTGACTGCTTGATAGTAGACAAATGTCGTCTGACTCATATGCCTGTTCTAATATTTGTCTAAGTACAAATATGTGGTCTATGCATGATCTTCCTTTCCTAAATCCTGCCTGTTCTTTCCGAAGTTTTTCCTCAAGTGTTGGTACAATTCTGTTGATTATTATTCTGCAAAATACTTTACTGGTGAGTGGCAGTAGGGTAATGCCTCTCCAGTTCCCGCAATCTCTGAGGTCACCCTTCTTTGGTAGTTTTACTATAAGACCAGTTTTCCACTCCTCTGGGGGTTTTTCTAGATCCCAAATTTGTTGTAATATCTGGCAAAGTTGATTTGGTGTTTCTGTTTCTTCTGCTTTCAACATCTCAGCAGTCACTTCATCTTCACCTGGTGCCTTGTCTGATTTTAGCTTCTTTATCGCCTCCTTTACTTCACTTATTGTTATTGGTCCTGTATTGATGTTTAGTTCCGTTTTTGCTTCAGGTACATTTACAATATGGCATCCCACAATTTCATTGCAACAGTGTTTTGAAAAACGAATTGTCTTAAAGTGGACCATGGAAATACGGGAATTGTCAGTATTTGTTAGGTGTAAATTTGAACCTTGTAAATATGATCCATCTATTCCATTTACCTCTAACGTACACATTCATAAGAAGCAGCAACGCCAGGAAGAATAGAAAGTCAATTATCCAAATATCACCTACAGTAAAGCAGTATCCAGTTATCCTTTCACATATCCAAAAATTCACTTTTTTTATCATTAACGATAATGCAGCCATCACTCATGTGGTGCACGTTTCTTTCACGAGGCTCATCTGATGGTTATTTTATGGGCCCTAACTTTTTTTTTTCAGGATGGAAGATCTCGTCCCAGGATCAGCCATGAAGTTGAGGGCAGTCACGGCGAAGTGTCCAGAATATAGGTACCTTGTCTTTCATATCACCCTACATCCTTCACGTCTGGATGTGCCACTGGAGTCTAGGAACATCCTGAAAACCTGGACAACGATTAGAACAAGAAGTTTCTGCAGCGGATCCTTGCAGTTAGTTCTTTCTGCCGGTCAAACACGCCCGCGGAGCTTGGAGACATTAGGAGGCCAAGAAGCTTAGACACGCCATGTACTATCAGATCACACGCTGCAGCAGTGAACCATCTTGTAGATCATGTATGTGAATCCAGCATAGTCTGAATACAAAGACTACGATATAGACATACATGCTTTGTCAAGATTCATACAACCAGAGGAAGTCCTGGTCTAAACACGCCTAGATTCTGGGGGTGATGGCTTCTGTATTAGTTTCACGCAGCAGTGACCTAGTCTTGTGCTGTGGATACAGCCATGCTGTGCTGTTTAATAATTACAATGTAGGCATTTCGTTTTGTGCTCAGGAATATCACTATAACTGGAAACGTCATTGTTATCCAAGCATATCATTGTTATCCAGGCATATCACTAAAACTGGAAGTGTCATTGTTATCCAAGCATGTCATTGTTATCCAGGCATATCACTATAACTGGAAACGCCATTGTTATCCAAGCATGTCACTGTTATCCAAGCATATCATTATAACTGAAAACGTCATTGTTATCCAAGATTATCACAACAACCAAAAACGTCATTTTTATTCAGCCATATCAGTGCAGTTATAAACATCATTGTTATCCAAGCAAAACATTGCAGCTGGAAACATCACTGACATCCAGGAACATCATAAAAACCTGGGTAGAATTTTTGTTGACAAGCCACTTTTTCGAACTTCAGCTCTCTCATCATTCGATGGACACGCCTCTGCTGTCAGGACACGCCTCTGTTGCCAGTACACAGCCCTTGCTGACATAAGATTCATGACCAGCGAGACAGCAACAACTACACACATATCTTCATATTTTCTATGTGCTTAACATAATGCAATTTGATGGCAGAATACCAGCTCGGATGCTGTCCGGCATCCCTGGAAACATCAGAGTTCTGGACAATCCATGTTTTAAGTCTCTCTCAGGGTCTTACATGCTATTGATTATCCTGTCAATCAATGAATGTTGCATTCTTGTTCTTTAGTTAATAAGTATAATTTGTGTGTGTGTGTGTGTGTTGTGTGTGTTGTGTGTGTGGGTGAGAGAGAGAGAGAGAGAGAGAGAGAGAGAGAGAGAGAGAAAATATGAGAAAGCTGAGAAAGAAAACTTCGAAAAGCAGGAAAAATATACGCATTTCTTTATGTTGAAATGTCATTATATGTCTTGTAATTGCTAGAAAAACATTGTTTATGTCCTAGATAATTTATAAAGGAGACTGACTTGTCATTTTGTTTGTCATTTGTTTTCTTGAGTGGTGTGTCGCTTGTTGTCTTGAGTGGTGTGTCGGTGGTTGTCTTGAGTGGTGTGTCGGTGGTTGTCTTGAGTGGTGTGTCGGTGGTTGTCTTGAGTGGTGTGTCGATGGTTGTCTTGAGTGGTGTGTCGGTGGTTGTCTTGAGTGGTGTGTCGGTGGTTGTCTTGAGTGGTGTGTCGCTTGTTGTCTTGAGTGGTGTGTCGGTGGTTGTCTTGAGTGGTGTGTCGGTGGTTGTCTTGAGTGGTGTGTCGGTGGTTGTCTTGAGTGGTGTGTCGATGGTTGTCTTGAGTGGTGTGTCGGTGGTTGTCTTGAGTGGGTGTCGGTGGTTGTCTTGAGTGGTGTGTCGATGGTTGTCTTGAGTGGTGTGTCGGTGGTTGTCTTGAGTGGTGTGTCGGTGGTTGTCTTGAGTGGTGTGTCGGTGGTTGTCTTGAGTGGTGTGTCGGTGGTTGTCTTGGGTGGTGTGTCGATGGTTGTCTTGAGTGGTGTGTCGATGGTTGTCTTGAGTGGTGTGTCGATGGTTGTCTTTAGTGGTGTGTCGATGGTTGTCTTGGGTGTCTGAGATTACTTAGTTGTCTCATTCATTGTTTGTTGCATGTTTGTTGCTGTTTGATGCAAGGTTGTTGTGTTGTTTTATTGACCATGTTGTAGGATTACTTGACTGTCTGCAACTTTCTGATCGGATGAGATTAAGCAACAAGAAAATAAATGTCAAAACTAACTAATGAAGAATGATAATTTTGAAATGGTACGTACTCTTAAGTTGGTACTAATCTGGTGGTACTAATCTGGTGGTACTAATCTGGTGGTACCGGGTTCAGTCCAAACAGTGGGGTTTGTTTTCTGGTACATGCCAATAAAAAGGCCCCGAGGTTCATCCAGCCTCTAAAAATGGGCACCAGAGAAATCTGGGAAGGTAAAGCCACCAGGCGTGATACTGACCACATCAGACTTTCATGTGCCCAAGGTCATGGAAAATACGGGCATAAAACCTTATACCCCAAAATGCCTTAATATTATCCTTTTTTTTTTACCTTTTACTTACTCTAAGGACCAGTGTAACTTTGAGTGGAAATCTTTTCAGATCAGTGGAGAGGCTCTATATTCGATCTAAAGTAACTGACATCTTCTCTACAAACTATGATATACCTACAGTAACTGACATCTTCTCTACAAACTATGATATACCTACAGTAACTGACATCTTCTCTACAAACTATGATATACCTACAGTAACTGACATCTTCTCTACAAACTATGATATACCTACAGTAACTGACATCTTCTATTTAAAATATGAGAGATCTACAGTAACTGACATCTTCTCTATAAACTATGATATACCTACAGTAACTGACATCTTCTATTTAAAATATGAGAGACCTACAGTAACTGATATCTTCTCTATAAACTATGATAGATCTACAGTAACTGACATCTTCTCTACAAACTATGATATACCTACAGTAACTGACATCTTCTATTTAAAATATGAGAGATCTACAGTAACTGATATCTTCTCTATAAACTATGATAGATCTACAGTAACTGACATCTTCTCTACAAACTATGATATACCTACAGTAACTGACATCTTCTATTTAAAATATGAGAGATCTACAGTAACTGATATCTTCTCTATAAACTATGATAGATCTACAGTAACTTAAATTATGTTAGATCTACAGTAACTGAAATATTCTCTATAAACTATGACAGATCTACTGTAACTGACATCTTCTCTATAAACTATGACAGATCTACAGTAATTGACATCTGTAGAGAAGATTATAGATAGATCTACAGTAATTGACATCTTCTCTATAAACTATGATAGATCTACACTAACTGAAATCTTCTCTAAAATGTATGATAAATCTGCAGTATGTGACATCTTCTCCATAAACTATGATAGGTTTACAGTAACTGACATCTTCTCTATAAGCTATGATAGATCTACAGTAACTAACATCTTCTCTACAAACTATGAATGGCATAAATAAAACATCTACCAGATTTCACGTATAAGATAAAGTATATGGAACAAAGAAAGGTTAACGAATAGAATAAATAAACGAAAAGAACAAGGAAAAGTTAATAATGAAGACATATAGAATAAGAAAAGTTAACAATGAAGACAAATGAAACAAGGAAAATTTAACACAGAAGACAAATAAAACAAGAAAAAGGTTAAAACTGAAAACAAATAGAACAATGAAAAGTTAACACTGAAACCAAGTAGAACAAGGATAAGTTAACACTGAAGAAAAATAGAAGAAGAAAAACTTAACAGTGAAGGCAAATGGAACAAGGAAGGGTTAAAATTTAAGATAAATGTAATAAGGAAAATTTAACACTGAAGATAAATGGACTAATTCAGTGGTTCTCAACCTTTGAGCCACAGCACCCTTTTCATCATGTCAGAAAGTGTCAGCACGTCAATCTTAAAACAATGAAAGGTTCCCTGGGTCACAGGTCAATGTGAAGGTTGAACCTCCCCCGCCCCCCCCCCACCACCATCACCTTACTGGACGTCAGCTGTATAAGTAATGAAAGCCAAAATAATCTGATAACTTGTTAACTTTTTTCCAAATGTTGTAACTGATTTGAAATGCTCGAAGTGTATGTGGTCGTTGCCTTTATCAAGTTCTTTTTTTTTAATGTAGCGTGTTCATCTGTCCTTTATCATTAACATGCACGAGGTTTTATCGTGAACACATAATTTTGTTGCAATCTGTCTCAATCACCATTGTGTTATATAATGTATATGATATCAATCTGTCGGCTCTTCTGGTGGAATATATACAACATTTTCTTGTATTGTATACAACATTTATTGAGCTGCGGTTTGTTTATTTGTTAACAGACTTTTACTGTTAACAGTTTTTTTTTTGGTATTTTACTTAGTCCTGTATAAAGAGATTTTGTTTTCACCACAGAAAACGGGTACAAGTAATCTTCTTTCTCTTGGGTGGTCTCTTTGAGCACTGAACTTTTGTTTTTGTTTCCTGCGGCCTGACGCACTGGCATCACATGTGACGTATCGGATGGGGAGTGGGCTACATGGGCTTGCATAAAAAATATGAGTGAACATGTGTAGCAAGACTGAGGACATGTTGAGTCCTAAACTACTTCATTAGCCAAAGTGAGTGAGAATGTAGTTGTTACTATTGTTGTTGTTGTTGTTGCTATTGTTGCTGTTGTTGTTACTAATGTTTTTGTTACTATTATTGTTTTCATTATTATTGTTTTTATTACTACTGGTGCTGTTGTTACTATTGTTGCTGTTACTATTGTTGCTCTTAATATTACTATTTTTGTTGTTACTGTTGCTGAAATATTCTCTATAAACTATGACAGATCTACTGTAACTGACATCTTCTCTATAAACTATGACAGATCTACAGTAATTGACATCTGTAGAGAAGATTATAGATAGATCTACAGTAATTGACATCTTCTCTATAAACTATGATAGATCTACACTAACTGAAATCTTCTCTAAAATGTATGATAAATCTGCAGTATGTGACATCTTCTCCATAAACTATGATAGGTTTACAGTAACTGACATCTTCTCTATAAGCTATGATAGATCTACAGTAACTAACATCTTCTCTACAAACTATGAATGGCATAAATAAAACATCTACCAGATTTCACGTATAAGATAAAGTATATGGAACAAAGAAAGGTTAACGAATAGAATAAATAAACGAAAAGAACAAGGAAAAGTTAATAATGAAGACATATAGAATAAGAAAAGTTAACAATGAAGACAAATGAAACAAGGAAAATTTAACACAGAAGACAAATAAAACAAGAAAAAGGTTAAAACTGAAAACAAATAGAACAATGAAAAGTTAACACTGAAACCAAGTAGAACAAGGATAAGTTAACACTGAAGAAAAATAGAAGAAGAAAAACTTAACAGTGAAGGCAAATGGAACAAGGAAGGGTTAAAATTTAAGATAAATGTAATAAGGAAAATTTAACACTGAAGATAAATGGACTAATTCAGTGGTTCTCAACCTTTGAGCCACAGCACCCTTTTCATCATGTCAGAAAGTGTCAGCACGTCAATCTTAAAACAATGAAAGGTTCCCTGGGTCACAGGTCAATGTGAAGGTTGAACCTCCCCCGCCCCCCCCCCACCACCATCACCTTACTGGACGTCAGCTGTATAAGTAATGAAAGCCAAAATAATCTGATAACTTGTTAACTTTTTTCCAAATGTTGTAACTGATTTGAAATGCTCGAAGTGTATGTGGTCGTTGCCTTTATCAAGTTCTTTTTTTTTAATGTAGCGTGTTCATCTGTCCTTTATCATTAACATGCACGAGGTTTTATCGTGAACACATAATTTTGTTGCAATCTGTCTCAATCACCATTGTGTTATATAATGTATATGATATCAATCTGTCGGCTCTTCTGGTGGAATATATACAACATTTTCTTGTATTGTATACAACATTTATTGAGCTGCGGTTTGTTTATTTGTTAACAGACTTTTACTGTTAACAGTTTTTTTTTTGGTATTTTACTTAGTCCTGTATAAAGAGATTTTGTTTTCACCACAGAAAACGGGTACAAGTAATCTTCTTTCTCTTGGGTGGTCTCTTTGAGCACTGAACTTTTGTTTTTGTTTCCTGCGGCCTGACGCACTGGCATCACATGTGACGTATCGGATGGGGAGTGGGCTACATGGGCTTGCATAAAAAATATGAGTGAACATGTGTAGCAAGACTGAGGACATGTTGAGTCCTAAACTACTTCATTAGCCAAAGTGAGTGAGAATGTAGTTGTTAGTATTGTTGTTGTTATTATTATTGTTGCTGTTATTATTATTGTTGCTGTTACTATCGTTTTTGTTACTATTATTGTTTTTATTATTATTGTTTTTGTTACTATTGGTGATGTTACTATTGTTGTTGCTACTATTGTTGTTGTTGTTATTACTATTATTGCTATTGCTATTGTTGTTGTTATTACTATTGTTGTTGTTACTATTGTTACTGTTATTACTGTTAATGTTTTTACTATTGAAGTTTTACTATTGTTGTTGCTGTTGTTACTATTGTTTTTGCTACTATTATTGTTTTTATTATTATTGTTTTTGTTGCTATTAGTGCTGTTACTATTGTCGTTGCTACTATTGTTGCTATTGCTATTGTTGTTGTTATTACCGTTTTTCTTGTTACTATTGTTACTGTTACTATTGCTGTTACTATTGTTGTTACTATTGTTGTTGTTACTGTTGTTGTTACTTTTGTTCTTGCTATTGTTGTTACTATTGTTGTTGTTGCAGTTGTTGTCGTCGTGTCTCTCTGGACCTGTGAGCTTACGTGTTAGAGTGTTGAGATGACATAGAGCTGAAGGCAGATTGTGACTTTTATTTTTGCTCAGTGTCTGAGCTGAGTTGACATCTACAGGCTCTTGAATGCTTCCTTGGCCGGCTAGGCCTGTCTCTGGGGACTCCAAAGGAGAGCTGGGAACAGGGTCTTGATCGCCTATAGGTCGCCCAACACTGACGATAGAGTGTCACCTATGAGCTGTTCTCGTCAAATTGGCAGCATCATTCCCCCCATTAATGAGCGTAATAATCTTCTCCTGGAAGCCTCACAAGAAGTACGGTAGGGTCTTTACCACCTAGTAAGGCGGACCTTACTGAAAACAGGATACACGGCACATACAAATAGATTATCCATGCCACGTTTGGGATGTGTCTCTGATGACCGAAATCTGTCTTACATCAAATGTCAGCTAATGAGCAAGCTATAAATAGAAACCGGAAATACTTGTTACTATTTATAGCTGCGATTGTCTCCATCATTTACCTTGTACTTTAACACAATCAAATCAGCAATAAGAAAAAATGCAGGGTAAGGATTTGTTTTTACTTTGTTAAAAGTATACTTTTTATTTGTGTACTTACCTATCTAAATATGTTTATGTTTGCTGCTGTGTACATCTTTGTGTGTATATCTTGGTCAGCGCTTTTGAACGATATTACATTATATGTGTCGGCTTTTTTATGTTTGCGCAACTACAGCATATAAAATTATGTTTTTAGCTGTTGTTTAAGTTGTCTATCATGTTTGTCATGGATTGTGGACTAGTTTAGCGAACTATTGTCATGGTTACTAACAATTTACCATCACCGACTGACATCTCTAATGCTGTCATGTTAACATCACTAATCCCAGCATACTAACGTCTTTAATGCTGTCAGGGTGACATCATTGATACTAACAGACTGACATCTCTAATGCTGTCAGGGTAACATCATTGATACTAACAGACTGACATCTCTAATGCTGTCAGGGTAACATCATTGATACTAACAGACTGACATCTCTAATGCTGTCAGGGTAACATCATTGATACTAACAGACTGACATCTCTAATGCTGTCAGCGTAACATCATTGATGGCAGCGGCTTGCTGTCTCCCGTGAAGGAACATACGACACGCCATTATATTTACATAACGTACATCAGTACACTTAAATGATATCATTATTACAGACATAAACATCTTTACATCTAAACAACACACGTCACACATCCAAAACACAGTATTACACTTACATAAAAAATACAACACTTACACATCGCATAAACAACACTTAAATAGTACACTTTATTGTTCGTATCATTATCGTCATCATGATCATCATCATCATCATCATCGCCTTTCACTCCCTTGAGAGCATAAACCACAGAAAAAGACTCTCCAGTCATCCCTGTTCTTGGAATTATTCTCTGCTTCCTTCCATGTGCATCCCTTGTCTCCGAGCACTGTCATAACTCCTCTTCTCCAAGTAAGTCTAGGTCTTCCACTGGTTCTAGGTCTAAGTTCTAGGTCTTTCTTATTGTTCTTATATAAGACACTAATTAAATAACACATATTAAAAAACTTAAATAACACATATGATCAACCTTAAAAAACACCATCCTGAACTGATGTTAAAAAGATGTGTGGGCAACCGAGGTATGCCGGCCATTAAACGTCCTGTCATGTTCTGTTCATTGAGCATCAATCAAGATGGTGCGCTTCAGTGCGCGCAGGTATCCATGAAAATAAACGTTAAGCTGCCTAAAATCAAGGAAGGTGGGGCATCTGCCTGCCTGCCTGTCTGTCTGTCTGTTTGTCTGATTATCTGTCAGTCTGAATATTCAATAAATGAGCTGTTGTATCGTGTTGTACGCTGTTGTATGTTTTCTCCAAACTTAGAACACATACAAGCTGGCAATTAAAATATTCATGAAATTATCTTCATGAAAGTGAAGGTTTTCATCCACGGAATCAGGAGTTCATAAATTCGCTTGGACCAAAAAAAAAAATTTGTTTTCTTTTTTTCCTTCAGACAAAATGACACTTCATTAATGACAAAATATTAAAATCTGTATGAAGTTCTTGTGGAAATCTTATTCCATACGATACTAGAATGTAAAGTGAATGCATGAATCTTACATGAATCTTGTATCCGTGCACTGTGTACCGATAGTTTACCAGTGTGAAAACCAGTGGAATATTCTGTACAGGCGATTCTATGGCACGGGAGAAAAACTCCACATGGAAAGTTGTAGAAAAATGTTCCTGTCTTAAAACTGTCCCGTATTCTGAAACAATGTAAGAGAATTAGCCACCTTATAACGATGATTTATATAAATGTTATATTGACGTTAATACGTGATGCCATGTTAAACGGTACATCTGGAGGGTAGGTCCAGCTTGTGAGTGTCAGGAAGGGAGTTTAGTTCCTTCAAAGAGACGTGGACACACAGAAGCAACTACTTAATCGCGTGAGAGATTCTGAATATTTAGAAAGAAATTTGTATGTCTAGAGTCCTCTTTACGTTCATCAAGATCTATCATTCATGCACCTATGAGGGGGGAGGTTGGATACAAATGTGGGTGCCGTGGTGGTAGATTCTGTCTCAAATTCAGTAAGGATCAGATGTGTATAAAACATCCAGCTTAATGTAGAAAACGTGTGGAAATATCCTGGAAGTTTAGGTATAGTGTATAAAGAAATGTGGAAATGTATCGATGGTCCAGGGTTAATGTAGAAAACTTGTGGAAACAGCTTGAAAGTTTTAACAGAAAGTATGAAAACAAACTATACGCAGGAAATAAAAACCTGATATTTTGTCTTTTACTTTCAGCGTGTGATCCAGATATATGTAATCGAGAATATGACCTTCTATGTATTATTATTATTATTATTATTGTCTTTACTCATGATATGAGTGAAATATTGTATTTTTGCCTTTATTAACCATGTATGCGACTTATATTTTTCTTTGTCTTGAATCCCATGACAATGTTAAGTCAGAAGCCTATAGTTACGGAACAAAACTGAGTGACTGGTGGTAAAGCTACTTGATACCTGTGCTACACAACTTGATCAAATATGCTGAGTTTTCTCATTATGACGCATGAAAGTCTGAGAAAGTGGACACTTGGATGAACTTACTGAATGAGAAACCTAGAAGCAGCTAATAATTGTAGACATCTACTTATGCAAAGTCAATATATCATATTGTAATAAAGTCCCGTTATCTGTGCACATTCTGTTATTGTAATGATTGCATTTCATGACTTACTTTTTTGTTTTGTTTTTGTTTTATAGTTGCATTCGATTAAAACGATTTGAGAACATAAAAATCTGAATGTTTTTTGTCCTCACTTTTATATATAGCATTTCTTTTCGCTGTTATCTGACTTTTTAAAAATTAAACAAGTAATGATATAAAGAAGATAATGTGTATCACGAGACGGAAGGAGTTATGGAACCTGGCAGTAACTGGAAAACCTCAAGGGAAAACACAAAAATGGGAGAGAGAACGAAAAACAAAATATCTACAACAGCTGGTCACGTGACACCACAAGAATAACGAACTGAACTTATCAGACAGATGATGGACAGCAGAAAGTTGAGAAGAATGACAACCTTTTTTTTTTTTTTGTCTGTTTGAGATCGATTAAGGTAATAAATGGCAGCTTCCTGTATACTTTCACTATCTTGAAGGTCGGGATCTTTCTTTTCCCAAGAATCAGCTTTGACATTCAGCTGCCACCAGAACTGCTAGGAGACAAGTGCAAGTAGTCGTTATTTCCCTTCATTTGCTCTAAAAGAAAGCTAAAAACATTTCACTTATCATCCAATTTTTGATCTAAAAGAAAGCTAAAAGCATTTCACTTATCATCCAAATGCTGATATTTAAAAAGTGTGCAAGATTTGCTTGTGTAAAGATGAAGTGTCTTTTACAGATCCCCGCCATCAAAGCAGATTCTGACCAGAATGCCCCAAGGAGAGGTCGGGGCATCGCTTCCGGGCCCAGAGGAGTCCCTTGTTTTAAAGGGATACCCGCAGGGTAGAGGGGAGGGAGGGGGACATAATGGATGAAAAAGATTAGTGTGTGTGTGTGGGGGGTGGGGGGTGAGAAGTTGCTGTGGCTTAGGAAATATATGCGAGGTGCCCCTACAGACCAGACGAGATCGCGCAGAACCTTTGGTATCATGAATGAAGGGCCAGGCTGAAAGCTATTTGATGAACGTCAGTCCGAAAGACACGTTTCATGACCTCTGTCCGCAGTTTTGACGTCATCACATGTCAGTTGACGAGGACTGACGAGGCCAGGTACAAGTTGGTCCAGGGCGAGACAAGCCGAGGTTTTCAAACTGTTGCTTCAGCGCGGAGAACCAAAGTTGAATTTCGTTCTTCTTAAAACAGCAAGGGCCAGTAAATTAGATAGGAACACACTCATACGCTGTGTGGGGTAGCAGGTCCAACACTTCCAGCAGACCATTGTCTTCAAAGGCAGGTTGTGGTAGTCTTCGGTATACAATGACAGGATCAAAACAAAGCATGGCTCACAGAAAGTCTTCCACGAGTTCGCTGGGAGAACCTTTTTTCTGTTAAACATTGTCTGCTTGTCATTCTATCAACATGTGTCAATGTAGGCATACCATTAGAAATAATATCATTTCTGAACATGATAATAAAACAATTTTCTGTGGTGAACGTCACTTTAGGGACATATCATTTATCATTTTCGTAATCTAAAGTTCTCATTCTCTGGTGTCACTTTAGGGACATGTCATTTATCATTTTCGTAATCTAAAAGTTCTCATTCTCTGGTGTCACTTTAGGGACATATCATTTATCATGTTCATAATCTAAACGTTCTCATTCTCTGGTGTCACTTTAGGGACATATCATTTATCATGTTCATAATCTAAACGTTCTCATTCTCTGGTGTCACTTTAGGGACATATCATTATCATGTTCATAATCTAAACGTTCTCATTCTCTGGTGTCACTTTAGGGACATATCATTTATCATGTTCAAAATCTAAACGTTCTCATTCTCTGGTGTCACTTTAGGGACATATCATTTATCATGTTCATAATCTAAACGTTCTCATTCTCTGGTGTCACTTTAGGGACATATCATTTATCATGTTCATAATCTAAACGTTCTCATTCTCTGGTGTCACTTTAGGGACATATCATTTATCATGTTCATAATCTAAACGTTCTCATTCTCTGGTGTCACTTTAGGGACATATCATTTATCATGTTCATAATCTAAAGTTCTCATTCTCTGGTGTCACTTTAGGGACATGTCATTTATCATTTTCGTAATCTAAAGTTCTCATTCTCTGGTGTCACTTTAGGACATATCATTTATCATGTTCATAATCTAAACGTTCTCATTCTCTGGTGTCACTTTAGGGACATATCATTTATCATGTTCATAATCTAAACGTTCTCATTCTCTGGTGTCACTTTAGGGACATATCATTTATCATGTTCATAATCTAAACGTTCTCATTCTCTGGTGTCACTTTAGGGACATATCATTTATCATGTTCAAAATCTAAACGTTCTCATTCTCTGGTGTCACTTTAGGGACATATCATTTATCATGTTCATAATCTAAACGTTCTCATTCTCTGGTGTCACTTTAGGGACATATCATTTATCATGTTCATAATCTAAACGTTCTCATTCTCTGGTGTCACTTTAGGGACATATCATTTATCATGTTCATAATCTAAACGTTCTCATTCTCTGGTGTCACTTTAGGGACATATCATTTATCATGTTCATAATCTAAACGTTCTCATTCTCTGGTGTCACTTTAAGGGCATACCTCTCAGCATGTACAAGTCTGAACAAAGATGTCAACGAATAGAAAGTTCTGTTACTGTGTGGTAACATTGAGGCAATGACCTGAAACAAAATGTAACTTACAAGTTACCTTCCTTTAATATCTTTATTTCAGTACATATTTCCTGCGTGTATTGGCGTCTTTTACATCCTTGACTACGGGTAATGACATCTTTCACACGTTTGCTCAGTGTAATGACGTATTTCACCTGTTTGTCTATGGAAAAGACTGCACAATTTATCTGGACAATAAATAAAAATGTCTGAAGCCAGAGAACGTGTGGAAAGCAAAAGAACAACCCTATTGTCTACAATTTAATAAAAATGCAAATTTCTTTTTATTTCGTTGCTAGAAAATAATCCAACTTTTTTTTTTACTCTGATAATTAAAAAAAAAACATCTATTGTGAAAAATATTTTACATGTCCGTTGTTTGGCTGCTAGATTTGTGATGGTATAAAATCATGGCAGTTTTCATTCCTTCTTGTATCGTTACAGCATTTACAAGTATCAATATCTTCTGACAATATGACATAGAGCTCTCTCGTACCAGTTTGAGAATCACTGCGGGGAACAATAATGAGGAGAAGAGACGGTGAAGTAAGACTTACTGAGGAGAGGCAGCGTTGTAGCGAGGACAAGGAGAGGGCGCAGGACTAAGAGCGAAATAAAGACAAATGTCTTGTATCAGAAATAAACCTCAGGTAAGGATAAAGTTAAAAGAAATAGAATTTCCAAAATGCGGAAAACCAGAGGTGTAGGAAGAGGATTGACACCTGTCAGGCAACTCACCGGACCAGAGTGATAAACTGCCTACAACAGGTAGAGGGAAAGTCGCAGAGGAAGGACGGAGCGTCCTGTAAATCCTGCCAGGTAGGAGGGGACGGGAAAGGGCGAAACGCGAGGGGAGGGGGGTTCTCTGAGATGATCAAGAACTGAACACACACAAGTTGTCACCGGCTATTCTGTCTTTAAAGTCAATTTGTGGTGCTCATTTTGAGTAATGGAGAGAGAGAGAGAGAGAGATAACTGGAGAGATGGGAAAGTGTAACACTGCCGGGGATAAGAGGCTGGGCATCTCTCTGATTGATGAATGCCCATATTACAAGGAAAAGTCTCTTTGGTGTCTGCTGATCAGTCTACCTAAGTTTCACACCTGTGTCTGGAAAAGGCCACCTGATACTGCGGCAGGTTAGGTAACTGACCTAGCAAAAGGGCTATTTAAGACTTCTGGTTGGAGAGTAGGTCCTTTTTTTTTTTTTGGGTAGAGAAGCTCGGTCAAGATATGAAGATTGTCACGTGGTCAGTCTACCCCAGGGGAGTTGAGCAGAATGTGGCAGACAAAACTAGGAGAATGTAAACAAGTGTTTAGTAAGAGTGAGAAAAATGTGGCAGACAAAACTAGGAGAATGTAAACAAATGTTTAGTAAGAGTTGAGCAGAATGTGGCAGACAAAACTAGGAGAATGTAAACATATGTTTAGTAAGAAACCTTCTCTCCCATGTCATCAGCTTACTGTCCTCACTCAGAATTCTTTTCAGTGTGTTCTTGTTTTGATTGTTGGTTATTTTATAAAAAAAATAACGAATGAACCTACTTTCTCGGGGGCAGGTGAAGCAGGTGGATAAATAAACTTTATTTATAGCCTGAATATCAGTTGTCATCACAGCCAATGAATGCCTGTTGTCATCACAGCCAATGAATGCCTGTTGTCATCACAGCCAATGAATGCCTGTTGTCATCACAGCCAATGAATGCCTGTTGTCATCACAGCCAATGAATGCCTGTTGTCATCACAGCCAATGAATGCCTGTTGTCATCACAGCCAATGAATGCCTGTTGTCATCACAGCCAATGAATGCGTGTAATCATCACAGCCAATGAATGCCTCTTGTCATCATAGCCAATGAATGCCTGTTGTCATCACAGCCAATGAATACCTGTTGTCATCACAGCCAATGAATGCCTGTTATCATCACAGCCAATGAATACCTGTTGTCATCACATCCAATGAATGCCTGTTGTCATCACAGCCAATGAATGCCTGTTGTCATCACAGCCAATGAATACCTGTTGTCATCACATCCAATGAATGCCTGTTGTCATCACAGCCAATAAATACCATTTGTCATCACAGCCAATGAATACCTGTTGTCATCACAGCCAATGAATACCTTTTGTCATCACACCCAATAAATGCATGTTGTCATCACAGCCAATAAATACCTTTTGTCATCACATCCAATGAATGCCTGTTGTCATCGCAGCCAATGAATGCCTGTTGTCATCACAGCCAATGAATACCTGTTGTCATCACAGCCAATGAATGCCTGGACGAAAGAAATGTAGTCAATATTTATATGGGTAAATACAGCAAAAAGAACAAGAATAGAAAGATGATGCCAACGAATAGAAAGATTATGCCCAAGAATAGAAAGATGATGCCAAAGAATAGAAAGATGATGCCTAAGAATAGAAAGATGATGCCCAAGAATAGAAAGATGATGCCAAAGAATAGAAAGATGATGCCCAAGAATAGAAAGATGATGTCCAAGAATAGAAAGATGATGCCTAAGAATAGAAAGATGATGCCCAAGCGTACGAGTAGAATAAAATTTGTGCATCTTGTTAGCATTACAGGGGGTGGGGGTGGAAGTGCTACATGGAAACATCTGGTTGTGTAAGCAATCACAAACTAGAGATACTGGTTATGTAAGCATGCACAAACTAGAGATACTGGTTATGTAAGCAAGCACAAACTAGAGATACTGGTTATGTAAGCAAGCACAAACTAGATATACTGGTTATGTAAGCAATCACAAACTAGAGATACTGGTTATGTAAGCATGCACAAACTAGAGATACTGGTTATGTAAGCAAGCACAGACTAGAGATACTGGTTATGTAAGCAAGCACAAACTAGATATACTGGTTATGAAAGCAAGCACAAACTAGAGATACTGGTTATACAGACAGCGCTGTTCAAACTGCTTCTAGAAAAAAAATTATAAGAACAATAAATAAATCATTAGTGACAGAATGAGAGTGTTATGATATTGCAGAAGATAAAGATACTGCAGGAGAAACTTTCCAAGAGACCACAGAAGTCTTCAAACATCTGCAAGAATAAGCAGAAAAAGTGAGGCTATAGATACATTATGAAAAAAAAACTGAATACATGAGAATAGCAAGGCCAAAAAAAATGAAACAAAAGACAATCAGATCCAAATAAAAGATATAAGGATTAAAAGATGAAACTCATATAAATACCTGGAGACGATATTCAATAGCTCCGACATCGTGAGAGATGAACTTAGAGATAGGATACAAGCAGGAAGCAACACTTACTTCGCTTTAGACACTTGTTGCAACACAAAAATCCTGTCCCACAACACCAGACTAAATATATACAAGACACAGATTAGACTAGTTGTCTCGTATGGATCAGAAACATGGAGCACTACAAAACAAGATGAAGCATTAATCTTTGAAAACAGAATCTTGAGAAGAATTTTTGGACCACAGAGACCGCATATCACAAGAATGGAAAATCAGAAATAACAAAGAAATCCGCATGCTAGTCGAGTCTCCATTTATACATTATATGATGAAAAACTATAGACTGAAATGGCTTGGACACTTGGATAGGATGAGCTAGAATAGACAGATAAAAAAGGCTTATACAGAAGTAATAAAAAGAGAAAGACCAAGAGACAGATTGAGAGTGTTATGATATTGCAGAAGATAAAGATACTGCAGGAGAAACTTTCCAAGAGACCACAGAAGTCTTCAAACATCTGCAAGAATAAGCAGAAAAAGTGAGGCTATAGATACATTATGAAAAAAAAACTGAATACATGAGAATAGCAAGGCCAAAAAAAATGAAACAAAAGACAATCAGATCCAAATAAAAGATATAAGGATTAAAAGATGAAACTCATATAAATACCTGGAGACGATATTCAATAGCTCCGACATCGTGAGAGATGAACTTAGAGATAGGATACAAGCAGGAAGCAACACTTACTTCGCTTTAGACACTTGTTGCAACACAAAAATCCTGTCCCACAACACCAGACTAAATATATACAAGACACAGATTAGACTAGTTGTCTCGTATGGATCAGAAACATGGAGCACTACAAAACAAGATGAAGCATTAATCTTTGAAAACAGAATCTTGAGAAGAATTTTTGGACCACAGAGACCGCATATCACAAGAATGGAAAATCAGAAATAACAAAGAAATCCGCATGCTAGTCGAGTCTCCATTTATACATTATATGATGAAAAACTATAGACTGAAATGGCTTGGACACTTGGATAGGATGAGCTAGAATAGACAGATAAAAAAGGCTTATACAGAAGTAATAAAAAGAGAAAGACCAAGAGACAGATTGAGACAACAGTGGCATGATAACCTGGATGAAGACTTACGAGCCCTGGAAGTGGACAACTGGCAGGAGAAGACTAAGAACAGAGAGGAGTGGAGACAACTGGCAGGAGAAGACTAAGAACAGAGAGGAGTGGACAACTACCAAGAGAAGACTAAGAACAGAGAAGAGTGGAGACAACTAGCAGGAGAAGACTAAGAACAGAGAGGAGTGGAGACAACTGGCAGGAGAAGACTAAGAACAGAGAGGAGTGGAGACAACTAGCAGGAGAAGACTAAGAACAGAGAGAAGTGGAGACAACTAGCAGGAGAAGACTAAGAACAGAGAGGAGTGGAGACAACTGGCAGGAGAAGACTAAGAACAGAGAGGAGTGGAGACAACTGGTAGAAGAAGACTAAGAACAGAGAGAAGTGGAGACAACTAGCAGAAGAAGACTAAGAACAGAGAGGAGTGGAGACAACTAGCAGGAGAAGACTAAGAACAGAGAGGAGTGGAGACAACTAGCAGGAGAAGACTAAGAACCGAGAGGAGTGGAGACAACTGGTAGAAGAAGACTAAGAACAGAGAGGAGTGGAGACAACTAGCAGAAGAAGACTAAGAACAGAGAGGAGTGGAGACAACTAGCAGAAGAAGACTAAGAACAGAGAGGAGTGGAGACAACTAGCAGAAGAAGACTAAGAACAGAGAGGAGTGGAGACAACTAGCAGAAGAAGACTAAGAACAGAGAGGAGTGGAGACAACTAGCAGGAGAAGACTAAGAACAGAGAGAAGTGGACAACTGGCAGAAGAAGACTAAGAACAGAGGGGAGTGGAGACAACTGGCAGGAGAAGACTAAGAACAGAGAGGAGTGGAGACAACTAGCAGGAGAAGACTAAGAACAGAGAGGAGTGGAGACAACTAGCAGGAGAAGACTAAGAACAGAGAGGAGTGGAGACAACTGGCAGAAGAAGACTAAGAACAGAGAGGAGTGGAGACAACTGGCAGGAGAAGACTAAGAACAGAGAGAAGTGGACAACTGGCAGAAGAAGACTAAGAACAGAGAGGAGTGGAGACAACTAGCAGGAGAAGACTAAGAACAGAGAGAAGTGGAGACAACTAGCAGGAGAAGACTAAGAACAGAGAGGAGTAGAGACAACTGGCAGGAGAAGATTAAGAACAGAGAGGAGTGGAGACAACTAGCAGAAGAAGACTAAGAACAGAGAAGAGTGGAGACAACTGGCAGGAGAAGACTAAGAACAGAGAGGAGTGGAGACAACTGGCAGAAGAAGACTAAGAACAGAGAAGAGTGGAGACAACTGGCAGGAGAAGATTAAGAACAGAGAGGAGTGGAGACAACTAGCAGGAGAAGACTAAGAACAGAGAAGAGTGGAGACAACTGGCAGGAGAAGACTAAGAACAGAGAGGAGTGGAGACAACTGGCAGAAGAAGATTAAGAACAGAGAGAAGTGGAGACAACTAGCAGGAGAAGACTAAGAACAGAGAGAAGTGGAGACAACTAACAGGAGAAGACTAAGAACAGAGAGAAGTGGAGACAACTAGCAGGAGAAGACTAAGAACAGAGAGAAGTGGAGACAACTAGCAGGAGAAGACTAAGAACAGAGAGAAGTGGAGACAACTAGCAGGAGAAGACTAAGAACAGAGAGAAGTGGAGACAACTAGCAGGAGAAGACTAAGAACAGAGAGAAGTGGAGACAACTGGCAGGAGAAGACTAAGAACAGAGAGGAGTGGAGACAACTGGCAGGAGAAGACTAAGAACAGAGAGAAGTGGAGACAAGTCTTGTCTGTGGCAGTGAGACGAAATGGCTAGGAAAGGTTAATTAATTAATTACTTAATAGACAAATGTAGACTGCTATTATACGTAGATAAATTCAGAAAGTTCAAAACTGATTACATACTGTAAATTGGTTAAATAAAGATCGATTAAATAAGTGAGTTTTGTGAACTGTCACCAATAACTAGTTCTAGAATGTTACGTCTAATTTGGAGTTCATTTCAGTTTAATTAGAGAGAATAAACTCATCGCCTACATTTTGGTTAGAGAAAATAAAACCATCATCTACATTTTGGTTAGAGAAAATAAAACCATCATCTACATTTTGGTTCGAGATAATAAAACCGTCATCTACATTTTGGTTAGAGAAAATAAAACCATCATCTACATTTTGGTTAGAGAAAATAAAACCATCATCTACATTTTGGTTAGAGAGAATAAAACCATCATCTACATTTTGGTTAGAGAGAATAAAACCATCATCTACATTTTGGTTAGAGAGAATAAAACTATCATCTACATTTTGGTTAGAAAGAATAAACCCATCGCCTACATTTTGGTTAGAGAGAATAAAACCATCATCTACATTTTGGTTAGAGGGAATAAAACCATCATCTACATTTTGGTTAGAGAGAATAAAACCATCATCTACATTTTGGTTAGAGAGAATAAAACCATCATCTACATTTTGGTTAGAGAAAATAAAACTGCCGCCTGTGTCCTGGTTGTTGTAAACAGCAATTAAAATAAGGTTTACCTGGGGTTTGTGACCTGACAAAAGAAACTCAACCAATCAGAGAATGAAAGATTGTTAAAAAAAAAAAGAAATTATGGATAAACATAAAAAGCTGGTTCAAGCTGTCAACCAATACAGACTGTGTTAAATCATAAAGAAGAACTCTGTGTGGATTTCTCTTCTGGTCTACATAAACATCTCTCAATGCTTAATTATTCTCATTTAGCATTCGCAAACATCACTCAGCCTGAAATTTATCTTCTTGTCCATAAACATCTTTCAGTGTAAAAAATATGCCGCATACTAAGAACAGAGAGGAGTGGACAACTGGCAGAAGAAGACTAAGAACAGAGAGGAGTGGAGACAACTGGCAGGAGAAGACTAAGAACAGAGAGAAGTGGACAACTGGCAGAAGAAGACTAAGAACAGAGGGGAGTGGAGACAACTAGCAGGAGAAGACTAAGAACAGAGAGGAGTGGAGACAACTAGCAGGAGAAGACTAAGAACAGAGAGGAGTAGAGACAACTGGCAGGAGAAGATTAAGAACAGAGAGGAGTGGAGACAACTAGCAGAAGAAGACTAAGAACAGAGAAGAGTGGAGACAACTGGCAGGAGAAGACTAAGAACAGAGAGGAGTGGAGACAACTGGCAGAAGAAGACTAAGAACAGAGAAGAGTGGAGACAACTGGCAGGAGAAGATTAAGAACAGAGAGGAGTGGAGACAACTAGCAGGAGAAGACTAAGAACAGAGAAGAGTGGAGACAACTGGCAGGAGAAGACTAAGAACAGAGAGGAGTGGAGACAACTGGCAGAAGAAGATTAAGAACAGAGAGAAGTGGAGACAACTAGCAGGAGAAGACTAAGAACAGAGAGAAGTGGAGACAACTAACAGGAGAAGACTAAGAACAGAGAGAAGTGGAGACAACTAGCAGGAGAAGACTAAGAACAGAGAGAAGTGGAGACAACTAGCAGGAGAAGACTAAGAACAGACAGAAGTGGAGACAACTAGCAGGAGAAGACTAAGAACAGAGAAGAGTGGAGACAACTAGCAGGAGAAGACTAAGAACAGAGAGAAGTGGAGACAACTGGCAGGAGAAGACTAAGAACAGAGAGGAGTGGAGACAACTGGCAGGAGAAGACTAAGAACAGAGAGAAGTGGAGACAAGTCTTGTCTGTGGCAGTGAGACGAAATGGCTAGGAAAGGTTAATTAATTAATTACTTAATAGACAAATGTAGACTGCTATTATACGTAGATAAATTCAGAAAGTTCAAAACTGATTACATACTGTAAATTGGTTAAATAAAGATCGATTAAATAAGTGAGTTTTGTGAACTGTCACCAATAACTAGTTCTAGAATGTTACGTCTAATTTGGAGTTCATTTCAGTTTAATTAGAGAGAATAAACTCATCGCCTACATTTTGGTTAGAGAAAATAAAACCATCATCTACATTTTTGTTAGAGAAAATAAAACCATCATCTACATTTTGGTTCGAGATAATAAAACCGTCATCTACATTTTGGTTAGAGAAAATAAAACCATCATCTACATTTTGGTTAGAGAAAATAAAACCATCATCTACATTTTGGTTAGAGAGAATAAAACCATCATCTACATTTTGGTTAGAGAGAATAAAACCATCATCTACATTTTGGTTAGAGAGAATAAAACTATCA
This sequence comes from Achatina immaculata, assembly GCA_009760885.1. Taxonomy (NCBI): domain Eukaryota; kingdom Metazoa; phylum Mollusca; class Gastropoda; order Stylommatophora; family Achatinidae; genus Lissachatina; species Lissachatina immaculata. The sequence goes on from CM019693.1 coordinate 8,722,866, forward strand.
TCTACATTTTGGTTAGAAAGAATAAACCCATCGCCTACATTTTGGTTAGAGAGAATAAAACCATCATCTACATTTTGGTTAGAGGGAATAAAACCATCATCTACATTTTGGTTAGAGAGAATAAAACCATCATCTACATTTTGGTTAGAGAGAATAAAACCATCATCTACATTTTGGTTAGAGAAAATAAAACTGCCGCCTGTGTCCTGGTTGTTGTAAACAGCAATTAAAATAAGGTTTACCTGGGGTTTGTGACCTGACAAAAGAAACTCAACCAATCAGAGAATGAAAGATTGTTAAAAAAAAAAAGAAATTATGGATAAACATAAAAAGCTGGTTCAAGCTGTCAACCAATACAGACTGTGTTAAATCATAAAGAAGAACTCTGTGTGGATTTCTCTTCTGGTCTACATAAACATCTCTCAATGCTTAATTATTCTCATTTAGCATTCGCAAACATCACTCAGCCTGAAATTTATCTTCTTGTCCATAAACATCTTTCAGTGTAAAAAAATATGCCGCATACATGTTTAAAAGATCAACACTGAGACTACAAATATTGTTAACATCATAAATTCTATATGTTGATGATAGGATCAAGCACAGCGTCATAGTAATCAAGAAAGAAGATGTGAGAGATAGAGAGTTAGGCTAATGCAGTATTTTGTCATTTAAGAATGTTTGCTTCTAATCTTTGTGTACTTTACATGATGATGATGATGATGATGATGATGACGATGATGATGATGATGACGGCATCACCAAGTAACTCTCAAGAAACAGGAGCACCCTCCAAAGAAGACAACAACGTGCACATTCAGTCAGGTACAACGTGTTACACACGTCAACCAGGGACCAGGTTTCTGGACATTACTACACACAGCAACCAGGGACTAGGTTTCTACTTCCTGAACATTGCTACATGCGGCAATCGGGGACCAGGTTTCTACTTCCTGAACATTGCTACATGCGGCAACCAGGGACTAGGTTTCTACTTCCTGAACATTGCTACATGCGGCAATCGGGGACCAGGTTTCTACTTCCTGAACATTGCTACATGCGGCAACCAGGGACTAGGTTTCTACTTCCTGAACATTGCTACATGCGGCAATCGGGGACCAGGTTTCTACTTCCTGAACATTGCTACATGCGGCAATCGGGGACCAGGTTTCTACTTCCTGAACATTGCTACATGCGGCAATCGGGGACCAGGTTTCTACTTCCTGAACATTGCTACATGCGGCAATCGGGGACTAGGTTTCTACTTCCTGAACATTGCTACACACGGCAACCAGGGACTGTTTCTACTTCCTGGACATTGCTACATGCGGCAATCGGGGACTAGGTTTCTACTTCCTGAACATTGCTACATGCGACAATCGGGGACTAGGTTTCTACTTCCTGAACATTGCTACATGCGGCAATCGGGGACCAGGTTTCTACTTCCTGGACATTGCTACATGCGGCAATCGGGGACTAGGTTTCTACTTCCTGAACATTGCTACATGCGGCAATCGGGGACTAGGTTTCTACTTCCTGGACATTGCTACATGCGGCAATCGGGGACTAGGTTTCTACTTCCTGGACATTGCTACATGCGGCAATCGGGGACTAGGTTTCTACTTCCTGAACATTGCTACATGCGGCAATCGGGGACCAGGTTTCTACTTCCTGAACATTGCTACATGCGGCAATCGGGGACTAGGTTTCTACTTCCTGAACATTGCTACACACGGCAACCAGGGACTGTTTCTACTTCCGGGACATTGTTACACACGGCAACCGGGTACCAGGTTTCTGGAAATTACTATACACAACAACCAGGGACTGGGTTTCTACCTAAGAACTACAATCTCAAGAATAACCCGTCACTATTCCTACGCCTCTGCGTGTGATGGAATTCTCACAAAAATAGTAACACCGACACAATTCAAGCAAGGAAACACACACACACACACACACACACACACACACACACACACGCACGCACGCACACACACACACACACACACACATATATATAAAGTGCGCATTTGGTTTACCATATTTCGATATATTGCTTAGCTGTCTCATTTTGACACTCCACTCATTGTTACATTACCAAGTAGATGACACTTACAGTTTCCACACTGATGTTACAGTCTATAAATAGTTTAACCTACAACTGTTACCCCCTGTATGCGCTGTCTCATTGTCTTAAATAGATTCCCTTGTCAAATCCGCATCCTTGAAGGGATAATTAATATCCTTACCTTAACAGTCTTTTCCGATCCTTGAAGCTGGGCTCGGGTTCTCACTTCCGTGTGGAGGCTAATAAAGACGCGAGATGGACGTGTTTGAGAATCTTCTGGCGAAGACGATCCACGGGCGTCAAGTTGTCTTCCCTTGGCCTTTGCACTGTACAAGAAAACAGTAAGATATTCTTACATGTTGACTTTCTGTGTAGTAATATCTTACATTATCGAGTAAATACAATTCAAATATGCAGCTGCTTTAATTAGGGTTTTGTTATTATAAAATGAAATGTTATACATGCGCAGAACAGGAAAACACCCTACTACCTTGATCAAATTTGCCGAAGAGAGCGCAGAAAACAGATTAACTTAACGACACAAACTTTGATTTATTAATAAAACGACACAAGCTTTGATTTATTAATAAAACGACACAAGCTTTGATTTATTAATAAAACGACACAAACTTTGATTTATTAATAAAACGACACAAACTTTGATTTATTAATAAAACGACACAAGCTTTGATTTCTTAATAAAACGACACAAGCTTTGATTTATTAATAAAACGACACAAGCTTTGATTTCTTAATAAAACGACACAAGCTTTGATTTATTAATAAAACGACAAAAGCTTTGATTTATTAATATGACGACACAAGCTTTGATTTATTAATATAACGACACAAGCTTTGATTTATTAATATAACGACAACTGAGAGGCTTATAAGAGTACTGTTATGTTCCGCAAGGTACATGCAAATGACTGACTGACTGATGAGACAAATTCTTAATAAATCAGAGGATATGAGACAAATTCTTAACAAATCAGAGGATATGAGACAAATTCTTAATAAATCAGAAGATATGAGACAAATTCTTAATAAATCAGATGATATGAGACAAATTCTTAATAAATCAAAGGATAAAAGGGATATTTTGTATAAATCAGATATTTTGCGAAAAGTCACATGATATGAGGTATAATCTTAATAAATCAGATGATAGAAATGATACTATAAATAAATTAAATGATGTCGGCACTCAAAAGCCACATGGAGGACTCAGCTAAAAAAAATTTAGAAGGTCTTTTGTCGTGTCACCACCTGGGGAAGGTCTAAAGTAGTTTAGAAGGTCTTTTGTCTTGAAACCACCTGGGGAAGGTCCAAAGTAATTCATTTACTCTGTTCACTGGAGCCAGTGAACTTAGACAATCGTTGGCAAGATTGCAATGTTTAAGACCAGGCACTGGGTGCTCGCCATGTTCTTTCAGAGTTAGGAGACCGCGAGAGGTGATTGATAAGTTCTCAACATAAGGTACAACGGATTATTTGTGGACAACCTGTTTTGAGTTATTTCTCAACATAGCCCTTTTGCAAGTTTATGCACTTCGTCCAGCGATCCTGGAGCATACGGACCCCTTCTTTTTAAAAGTCAGCATCTTGTGCCAGTAGAAAGTGGTCTACAGCATGAATGACGTCATCATCTGAAGCAAATTTGCGACCACTGAGCTCCTTTTTGAGTTTGGTAAACAAGTAATAGTCCGAATGTGCCAAATCTGAGGAATAAGGAGGATGTTCAAGAATCTGGAAGCCGCATTCATGAATGGCAGCCATTGCCACCGCCGACTTGTGAACTGGAGCATTGTCTTGCTGAAAGATGACTCCTCTCGTCAATTTCCTTTGATGCTTTTCTTTCAATTTGACCCGCAGTTGCTTCACAAGATTAGCGTAATAGGCCCCGTTGACCGTTCTGCTCTTTTGAAGATAGTCTACCAATAGCACATCTTCTGAATCCCAAAAGATGGAAGCCATCACTTTGCCTGCAGACAGAACCACCCTTGCTTTCTTTGTTGGTGGGGATCCATGATGTTTCCACTGCTTTGACTGTTCTTTGGTTTCTGGTTGAAAATGATGAACCAAAGTCTCATCCATAGTCACAAATTGCTGAAGAAACTTTTCAGGATCTGCAGAAAAATGGCCGAGATTGTCTCTTGACATGTTGAGAGGCTGTCGTTTGTGATCAGCTCCAAGAAGTTTCGGGACCCATCGAGCAGAGACCTTTGTCATTTGAAGATCATTGTGAATAATGGCATGAACACGTTCCTGGGAGATTCCCAACTCAGTAGCAATGTACCACTCAGTTAGTCGTCGATCCTCCATTATCATGTCATGGATTCTGCCGGTGGTTTTATCGGTGGTTACCGTTCTTGGTCTTCCTGGACGGGGATCATCTTCCAGACTCTCCTTCCATGTTTGAATTGAGCTGCCCATTTCTTCACTGTGCTGTAAGAAGGGGCACTCTCCTCTAGAGTCTCTGCCATATCTTCATGGATCTCCTTCGATGATAAACCCTTGATACAGAGGCAGCGAATGACTGCTCGATAAGAAATTTTATCCATTTTCTCAATTTCTGTCACCCCTTACCACTTCAGTAGCCTGTAAAAAAATTGGTTGCAGTTAATTTCCTGAAACTTGGTGTTTAATCTTACATTAACCTGATCTACATATGCACATAATATCAAGTGTATGTTTCAAGTATTTGTACCTTATGCCGAGAACTTATCAATCACCTCTCTTATATTTAGATCACCTGTCAGGAGAAAAAAAAAGAAGTTAGTGCCTACCGATTTAGTCCAGGTATTGTGAAGAGATACCGGTATACGGGGCTGCAAGCCCGAAGTTTAACATTTAGTCCAGGTATTGTGAAGAGATACCGGTATACGGGGCTGCAAGCCCGAAGTTTAACATTTAGTCCAGGTATTGTGAAGAGATACCGGTATACGGGGCTGCAAGCCCGAAGTTTAACATTTAGTCCAGGTATTGTGAAGAGATACCGGTATACGGGGCTGCAAGCCCGAAGTTTAACATTTAGTCCAGGTATTGTGAAGAGATACCGGTATACGGGGCTGCAAGCCCGAAGTTTAACATTTAGTCCAGGTATTGTGAAGAGATACCGGTATACGGGGCTGCAAGCCCGAAGTTTAACATTTAGTCCAGGTATTGTGAAGAGATACCGGTATACGGGGCTGCAAGCCCGAAGTTTAACATTTAGTCCAGGTATTGTGAAGAGATACCGGTATACGGGGCTGCAAGCCCGAAGTTTAACATTTAGTCCAGGTATTGTGAAGAGATACCGGTATACGGGGCTGCAAGCCCGAAGTTTAACATTTAGTCCAGGTATTGTGAAGAGATACCGGTATACGGGGCTGCAAGCCCGAAGTTTAACATTTAGTCCAGGTATTGTGAAGAGATACCGGTATACGGGGTTGCAAGCCCGAAGTTTAACATTTAGTCCAGGTATTGTGAAGAGATACCGGTATACGGGGCTGCAAGCCCGAAGTTTAACATTTAGTCCAGGTATTGTGAAGAGATACCGGTATACGGGGCTGCAAGCCCGAAGTTTAACATTTAGTCCAGGTATTGTGAAGAGATACCGGTATACGGGGCTGCAAGCCCGAAGTTTAACATTTAGTCCAGGTATTGTGAAGAGATACCGGTATACGGGGCTGCAAGCCCGAAGTTTAACATTTAGTCCAGGTATTGTGAAGAGATACCGGTATACGGGGCTGCAAGCCCGAAGTTTAACATTTAGTCCAGGTATTGTGAAGAGATACCGGTATACGGGGCTGCAAGCCCGAAGTTTAACATTTAGTCCAGGTATTGTGAAGAGATACCGGTATACGGGGCTGCAAGCCCGAAGTTTAACATTTAGTCCAGGTATTGTGAAGAGATACCGGTATACGGGGCTGCAAGCCCGAAGTTTAACATTTAGTCCAGGTATTGTGAAGAGATACCGGTATACGGGGCTGCAAGCCCGAAGTTTAACATTTAGTCCAGGTATTGTGAAGAGATACCGGTATACGGGGTTGCAAGCCCGAAGTTTAACATTTAGTCCAGGTATTGTGAAGAGATACCGGTATACGGGGCTGCAAGCCCGAAGTTTAACATTTAGTCCAGGTATTGTGAAGAGATACCGGTATACGGGGCTGCAAGCCCGAAGTTTAACATTTCGTCCAGGTATTGTGAAGAGATACCGGTATACGGGGCTGCAAGCCCGAAGTTTAACATTTAGTCCAGGTATTGTGAAGAGATACCGGTATACGGGGCTGCAAGCCCGAAGTTTAACATTTAGTCCAGGTATTGTGAAGAGATACCGGTATACGGGGCTGCAAGCCCGAAGTTTAACATTTAGTCCAGGTATTGTGAAGAGATACCGGTATACGGGGTTGCAAGCCCGAAGTTTAACATTTCGTCCAGGTATTGTGAAGAGATACCGGTATACGGGGCTGCAAGCCCGAAGTTTAACATTTAGTCCAGGTATTGTGAAGAGATACCGGTATACGGGGTTGCAAGCCCGAAGTTTAACATTTAGTCCAGGTATTGTGAAGAGATACCGGTATACGGGGCTGCAAGCCCGAAGTTTAACATTTAGTCCAGGTATTGTGAAGAGATACCGGTATACGGGGCTGCAAGCCCGAAGTTTAACATTTAGTCCAGGTATTGTGAAGAGATACCGGTATACGGGGCTGCAAGCCCGAAGTTTAACATTTAGTCCAGGTATTGTGAAGAGATACCGGTATACGGGGCTGCAAGCCCGAAGTTTAACATTTAGTCCAGGTATTGTGAAGAGATACCGGTATACGGGGCTGCAAGCCCGAAGTTTAACATTTAGTCCAGGTATTGTGAAGAGATACCGGTATACGGGGCTGCAAGCCCGAAGTTTAACATTTAGTCCAGGTATTGTGAAGAGATACCGGTATACGGGGCTGCAAGCCCGAAGTTTAACATTTAGTCCAGGTATTGTGAAGAGATACCGGTATACGGGGCTGCAAGCCCGAAGTTTAACATTTAGTCCAGGTATTGTGAAGAGATACCGGTATACGGGGCTGCAAGCCCGAAGTTTAACATTTAGTCCAGGTATTGTGAAGAGATACCGGTATACGGGGTTGCAAGCCCGAAGTTTAACATTTAGTCCAGGTATTGTGAAGAGATACCGGTATACGGGGCTGCAAGCCCGAAGTTTAACATTTAGTCCAGGTATTGTGAAGAGATACCGTATACGGGGCTGCAAGCCCGAAGTTTAACATTTCGTCCAGGTATTGTGAAGAGATACCGGTATACGGGGCTGCAAGCCCGAAGTTTAACATTTAGTCCAGGTATTGTGAAGAGATACCGGTATACGGGGCTGCAAGCCCGAAGTTTAACATTTAGTCCAGGTATTGTGAAGAGATACCGGTATACGGGGCTGCAAGCCCGAAGTTTAACATTTAGTCCAGGTATTGTGAAGAGATACCGGTATACGGGGTTGCAAGCCCGAAGTTTAACATTTCGTGGGGTCGTTTTCTCGTGTCCAGACTTGGGTCACGTGATTGCGGTTAGTTTGGCGTTGACAGACTTACTACCAGGCTTGTCCTCGCGTGACCGCTTGACCTAACGTGACTTAGCTTGCCCTTACGTGACTCAACATTGTCTTAAGGTTGCTACGACTGGGTACCAAGTTGGTAGGCTTGCTTTCACGTGGCCAGGAAATTGATCATCCCTGTCTTGATAAGCCCTGGTATTTACTTTCATCTTTTGTTCCTCCTCCTCCTCCCTCGCCTTCTACCCTTTTTCTTCTCGCCAGCTTTTCCCTCATTTCTTCCCGTTGTCCCATAATTTATCCAAGCACGGCTGTCTCCATCCACTCCATTATCAATGACCTGACAGCCAAAACTAGGTCATTCGCTCCAACCCTACCTGCTGTCTCATGCTTCACAGATTCTTAAACTATGTTACAAGCAGCTCTGTGGCCCGACACGGTGGCCCCTACTCGACCTGAAATAATAATTCCAGTATATGACCCAGTGGCCCCTACTCGACCTGAAATAATAATTCCAGTATATGACCCAGTGGCCCCTACTCGACCTGAAATAATAATTCCAGTATATGCCCCAGTGACCCCTACTCGACCTGAAATAATAATTCCAGTATATGCCCCAGTGACCCCTACTCGACCTGAAATAATAATTCCAGTATATGCCCCAGTGACCCCTGTGTTCATGTTCCTGAGTTGCACACGAGTGTCCCTTTTTTCCTTATTACGCTTACAGACTGTGTACAGTGTACGGACTGTGTACAGTGTACGGACTGTGTACAGTGTATGGACTGTGTACAGTGTACGGACTGTGTACAGTGTATGGACTGTGTACAGTGTATGGGATGTGTACAGTGTACGGACTGACAGTGCAGGCAGATGTTCTCATTTTATTAATGTTTTCTACTATGTGTTCCATATTTTCTTGGTAGCTGGGGTCATCTGGGGGTTGAAGTGGACCGTCTATGGGATCACCCCCGCCCATTTTCCCCAGATGTTTATTGCCCCATTCTATGGCTCTAAATTTTTCTTCAACATTCACTTTCATCCTGTTGTCTGCTGTCTACTTATCATCTTTCGAGACCCCACACAACTTATTCAGACACAGCCTGTAATAGTTTCTAGTTTGGCAACTTTCGATGCCCACGCTTGAACTAACAAGGGCAGTATTTTATCATCAGCGGGTCGCAGAATGTGACCTATCATCAGCAGGTCGTAGACTGTGACCTATCATCAGCAGGTCGTAGAATGTGACCTATCATCAGCAGGTCGTAGAATGTGGCCTATCATCAGCGGGTCGTAGACTGTGACCTATTATCAGCAGGTCGTAGAATGTGACCTATCATCAGCAGGTCGTAGACTGTGGCCTATCATCAGCAGGTCGTAGACTGTAGCCTATCATCAGCGGGTCGTAGAGTGTGACCTATCATTAGCGGGTCGTAGAATGTGACCTATCATCAGCAGGTCATAGACTGTGGCATATCATCAGCAGGTCGTAGACTGTGGCATATCATCAGCAAGTCGTAGAATATGGCCTTCAACTCGGATTTTTCACTTCTCATTACTCTTCTGATATTTTCATTGCCAAAAGGAGGGGGGGGGGATGTGTTTGAATGGGACATTCTGAGTTGCTTGCTTTATTTTAACAAATAAATGTGAACATTTTCTTGCTTCTTTTCTCTCTGAATACGCCGCTAAAGTTTGTGAGTCTCGGTTGTTACAAGACACCGCCGAGCGCCATGTCTCAAAGAAGATTCTGTCTTGTCCCATTCTACTAACATTTGATTGTAGTGATCAGCACCAGCATCACAGCAAGGAACCGTACAGGTATAGCAAGATCTACCTTACCTGTTCGTGAACCAGATGAAAGTAACTTTAAGGTCAACAATGCCAAAACAGCTTTTGTCCCAGTTTCTTGTTTCTTTTACCGCAGCTGCTGCATGTCCAACACTGGGAAGACTCTTGACAAGCGTCAACGTCCCAGGGACATGAACATACTGTTCTGGATAACAAAACTTAAGACAGTTTTCCGCAGATTCAAAAAAAAAAAGTCAGGCTTTCCTCATATCAGTTCCAAGAAATGTACGGTTTATTAAGAGGGGTTGGGGAAATGACCAGTCTTCACCTTCCCCCACCCCCACGCCTTCTATCCGGGCGTTGAAAAGGTTGTGGGGTGGGGAAATACCAAAGGGTAACATTCTATCTTTCTGTTAGCTATAAGACGCCATAATCTTTTTTTATGGACAGAGAAACTGTCACGTGATATGCCTTTACTTGTGATGAGATACAGCCCAAGTCTGGGCTTGTGAGCAATCTTTTCTAGACAGCAGACGAGATGACCTGTCATAATTCGCCTGAACTGAAGCAAAACGTTGGATATAGACAGTGGTGACAAGTACGTAGATCTGGACACATGTGGCTGTCAGTTCTTCAGCTTATTCTACGTCATTTACTGCCTGGAATCTACTTTTATTTTATTGCTGCTAGTGTATTACTTGCACGGAAATGTTCAACTTTTAAACTTAAAAAGAAGACTCCAACTTCTGTTAACGATTCTCAGTTGAGAAGATTTTGTTTCTTAAGTTAGGAAAGCCACAAGGTCTGTTCATTGTAGTTGAGAACGGATGTGTTTTATAATCTAGCCAACGAGAGAGAGAGAGAGACGGAGAGAGAGAGAGACAGAGACAGAGAGAGAGACAGAGAGACGGAGAGAGAGAGAGAGAGAGAGAGAGAGAGAGAACACGTGTGCATGTACGTGAAGAAAAAATAAAACTGAAGAGTAAAAATGTCCGACATTATCAAGATGTCGGTGACTTACTTATGAACACATGAAATATATTTTTTACACATTCGTTATATTGTCGGTATTATCATCAACGGAAGATGCTCAGATCCTCACGAAGAATCTAACAAAACCTGCCCCCTCCCCACAACAGCAGATGTTGAAGTGTTTCTCTTTGTGTTCTAAGAAGCACAGAATTACTGAAACGTTGCGTTGTGCTGGCAGAAATAAGAAACAAATCATCTTTAACTCTTTAACTCTTTAACTCCCTCATTACGGCGGCGGTAACTGTCTTCCCTTACATTGTTCTCAGATCACGTGACAGAGTCCCTGAAGGAGGCAATATTTCATGCACGTTTTTTTTTTCTCATTCGCACTTTCACTCCAGTGTCATGTAGGAGGTTTCTGTTCGTCTCCAGACTACAGAGAACTCAGGACCACCTGCCCTCCCAAACTAAACAGATTCATTCATTCATTTGCATGTCCCTTCCGGAACTTTGGCTCCCTAACAGCACTCCTGTAGGCCTCTCAGTTGTAAGCAAGATGGCCTGCTGTTGATGCATCCATTTGCAGATCATCAACGATGTCTTGCAGCCATCTTCGCCTTGGTCTTCCTCTCTTTTTTTCCCATTATGTACCCTTCCAAGATAGTTTTCTCTAAATTATCATGACGTTTAATGTGTCCAAAATATTTATGTTTTCTCTGTTTAATCCTCTTTACTAGCCAGCCTTCTTCAATATTAAGTTCTTGTAGTATGGATATATTTGATCTTTTTTGTGTCCATGGTATTTGAAGAACTGTTATGTAGCATTTACATTGAGAGGAAACTAAACAGATTATAAATCACAAATATCAGAGCATTTATTTGTCGATTCTCGATATTCTGTACATATCTGGTCGATTTATTTCCTGTACATATCTGATCGATTTCTTTCTGTACATGTCTGGTCGATTTCTTTTCTATACATACCTGGTCGATTTGTTTTCTTTTTCCTATAACGTGACGGTATGGTTTCAACCACGTAATATTCTACCTGTTATAGGAATCTGTGTCCGGTCTTTGGTTTGACAGTGTGAGAACCGCTCTAAAGTGGCTAATAATGGGATCAAAAAGTCATTAAAAGAGAGTATTAAAACGGTTAACGATTATTGAGTGTTATGATCTAAGATCATGTGTTTTAGAGATTCGGGAGATTAACTGCTCGTTAAATGAAAGACTTTACGACGTCAGCTAACAGCATGGGGCGATACAGAATGATCGCACTTGATCGTGACATTTCCGACTTCGGCAGCTCCAGACTCTCTTGTGGTCGAGCAGGGCCCACGGAGTGCTTTCCATGCTGTATGCTCTAGTGTTGTGCTTTCATGCGTGTGTGTGGCAGACACGAGGACGGACAGACAAGGGAGGGGGGGGCATGTTTTCACGTTATTTAGATTTTTTGTTAGATACTTTTATTTTTGGTCAGCTTCTGGCAAATGTGTACGCGACATAGAATAGCTAAAGGTTGTTAGGTGACGGATTTAGGCACACGCTAAATAGTCTGAAACTTAGGGCCTCAAAATCCGCAGGGCCTCATAAAATTTCGGATTAAAAAAAAATAACAATGGCGCTCCAAGTTTTATACACAATATTGAATGTATAAACGATAATTTAACTTTGGAACATATGATTTAACTTTAGAAATGATAATTTATCTTTATAACCGGTGACTTACTTAAATAATTTCACCCTTTATCCAGCAAATTAACCAACAAAAAAAAAAAACAAAAACAAAAATTATTTTTGAGATAAGTCACTTGTTCGGAGAGTAGCTGATAGAAAGCTTTTCAAGTCAAAACCTGTATGTCTGGGAATTTTTTTACACATATCAGAAAATAGTTCAGAATGTCACGGTCTGATTTTCGGTAGATGGTGGTAAGTTTTGCTAATGAAATCTATCAAACATGGATGCCGCGTTTTATGTTTGGAGCCAACTGTGTGGTACTGAAATCTGTTCTTATCATTGATGTTTTGAGCTTTACAAAATTGAGTCAGTTAAAAAGGAGATAGAAAATGACGTTAAAAAAATAAAAACATCTACAGTCCCAAAATGCTGCTTCACATTCTGAATATAGAGATAGTCATTCTAGTATTTCCATGTTAAATATGGCGGCCATAATTAAAGATAACAAAAATATTCATGTGTTTTAGGCGTTGTTGGGTAGCCGAAGAGTTATGCAATATAAGATCACAGATGGCCCCAGGTTATAGATTTTCAAAAGATGTATAAATGTGTAAACTTCAGTTTAATAATTCTTTTGTTTGCAATTTAAAATATAAATAATATTATAATTTACTAGTTACTTTTTTAATTTATCTTCTTACATTAACAATTTCTCTACATACTTCAAAGCTTTATATGCAGACTCCTTGTAATAAAAACTGTAGTTGGTAATTATACAGTTGATATCAATTCATTCACCTTAATTACCAGTCCATACATTAAATAGAATTATAGAATTGAAATAACAGTCAGAACACATTCATTCATTAACTTTGCTTCCCTAACTCCTCTCTTGAAGGCCTTTCGGTTGTACGGAAAATGGCCTGCTGTTGATGTCTCCACTCGAAATCATCAACACTATCTTGTTGCCATTTTCGCCTTGATCTTCCTCTCTTTCTTTTTCCCATTATGTACCCTTCAAAGACGGTCTTCTCTAAATTCTCATGACGTTTCATATGTCTGAATATTTAAGTTTTCTCTGTTTAATCTTCTTTACTAGCAAGACATCTTCAATTTTAAATGCTTTATAATATGGACATATTTGTTTTTGTTTTTGTCCATGACATTTATAAGATTCCTCTGTAGCATTTACATTCAAAGGCACTTGTGTATTTCTCAGCTGATCAGAAAACATATACGAGCAAATAAAAAAAAATTTTAAATATATAATGAAACAAAAATGAAGAAACAACAAAATCTGTGGACACGCTAGACCTGTGGACAAGCTAGACCTGTGGATACGCTAGACCTGTGGATACGCTAGACCTGATAAGAAATCAACGCTTCTTTCCATTTAAACTGGGAAAAAATAGAGTAATGTTTAGAAGAAGATCAGTGTTGAGTATAACTAGCCGCATGATTAAATTCAGGGGATTATACTGTCAGTGCATGAAGGGGAGATTGATGTAGCACGTAAAATCTCTTCCATGAATACGAAATTACGCCCTAGTTTAAAGTAGGTGATCACATCATCACAAAAACAAACGAAACAAAACCCATTCTGTTGATCATGAAATCAGATAAGTCAAGTCAGTGAAGTTCACTCTTAGCTCCATGACAGCTCGGAGTAATTATCTAACATTATCATAAGGTCTCTCTCCTTCCATCTATCTATCTATCTATCTATCTATCTATCTATCTATCTATATCTATCTATCTATCTATCTATCTATCTATCTATCTATCTATCTATCTATCTGCTTGTCTGTCTGTCTGTCTGTCTGTCTGATAATTGTGTTCCACGATGGTCTATTGCCTTTTTACCATCTACATTAATGATATTCCACTTCATCTCAAAAAATCATCTTGTGACCTCTTTGCTGATGACTGCACAGTTTACACTTGTGACAATGACTGTATTAATATTTAAGTCAACTCTTCAGTTTGAAACAGTCTAATTAACTGGAGCAAAAATAACAGAATGCACATAAACACCAGCAAAACAAACTCCACTCTCATTACAACAAGACAGAAATTGACAAATTCACCGCCAACAACACTACAGCTCCATCCTAGAACTTCACAGATAGAGAATGTTAGTGAACATAAAACTCTAGGTCTCACGACTGACCACCACCTCAGCTAGAATCGTCGTGTAGACAATCTAACCAAACTTATCGCACAAAAAGTTTACCAGTTTGCCAAAATTAAACACTTTCTTGACACAGACACTAGGAAAATATACTACATATTACAAATACAAACACTCTTGGACTGTTGTTCCACAGTCTGGGATGGTTGCATCATACCAAACATGAAAAGACTTTACTCACTCCAAAAACGAGCAGTAAAGCTTATAAACATGCAGCACATATTACAAATAAAGGTAGGCATCTTAACATTTTACCCCTCAAGAAAAGATTTCTACTCAACAAGACCAAGTTCATTCATAAAATTTTATTACACAATGATCCACCCTGTTTGTGGTAATTGTTCAAATCAACCTAAAACACAGTAAACGCTTAAGCAATTGTATTCTCCCAAAACCAAGGCTTGACATGTTTAAAAAAGGCGTATCTTACTCAGCTGCCCACTTTTGGAATACCCTTCTAACTCGTGTAAAACTTATAACTAATATTCTTTCTTATAACTTAAGACTTTGCCAATATCTGTTTGAGATGGACGATATGCCTCCCTAATATGTATTTCTGTTTGTACATATTTATATACACACATGAATAGGTGTAGGTATGTATTTGCATATATATGTATATGAGCATGTGTGTACGCGTATCATTTCTACCGGTATGTATGTACTTGTGTATATATGTGTGTGTGTGTGTTTGTACATACATGTGTGTAAGTGCACATGTCTTTATGTGTATATACATACATATGTGTACTGCACATGTCTGTAAAAATGTGAATGTATGTGTGTTTATGTACATTGTGTGGATGAGTTTGTTTATGTGTGGTATATTTGTGTGTGAATATATGCGTCTGTATGTATTTGCATTATGAAAAGTATAGCTGTATCAAAGTCTAAATTAATTTAATCTAAAGTATGGCTTGATTGTTATATCTATTATATTGGTGTTCTTTAAATTTGTTAGTTTACAAATAATGTGAGAATATAATCACGTTATTTCATGTAGCTACATAAAGCAGAATGTTGAGTGTATGGGAAGAAATGATTTATTAATTATTTACTGTGGGTTTTTGTGCTTTTAGATGCATATGATGTTGAATAACAAATGTTGAATAACAAATGTTGAATAACAAATGTTGAATAACAAATGTTGAATAACAAATGTTGAATAACAAATGTTGAATAACAAATGTTGAATAACAAATGTTGAATAACAAATGTTGAATAACAAATGTTGAATAACAAATGTTGAATAACAAATGTTGAATAACAAATGTTGAATAACAAATGTTGAATAACAAATGTTGAATAACAAATGTTGAATAACAAATGTTGAATAACAAATGTTGAATAACAAATGTTGAATAACAATTGTTGAATATCTGTGACTGAATGAACATTGTATGATGAAGGGCAGAGTGGTAGAGGGGCCTGCGTGCCCAATTCTAACATTTTGAAATTAAAGTTCGTTCTCTCTCTCTCTCTCTCTCTCTCTCTCTCTCTCTCTCTCTCTCTCTCTCTCTGTCTATCTGGTCCATACCAATCAGGCGTTGGTTGTCACTGACTTCCACAACCACCTGTCCTTTACTCTTTCTAAAAGATTCCCACTCTTTTAGTCAGTCAAGTATCTTGTTTCTTTGTCTTCCTCTGTCCCCTTTTCACTCCAGTTTTCCTGTTGTCACTATGTGTTCCAGTTTTTACATCTTCTTAAAACACGTCCTACAAATCTGGGTTGCCGTGTTCTGAATTTGGCCATAATTTCTCTCTTTTGCCCAGCCTCTTAGAAGCTCTTCATTTGTTTTCTTGGCTGTCCATGGTATTCTCATCATTCTTCTTATCTCCCCTGCTTGCAGTAGATTATGAGTTCTCGTTGTTATCGTCCGTGCTTCTCATCCTTATATTCATTATGGGTTCGATGTAACACTGAACAGCTCTCTTTCTGCGTTCAAGGACAGAGCTTTATTGCGTAGTAGGTTTTTTTCCCTAATTTTCATAAACGCTGACTTGGCTGTCCTGATCTAGAAGGGAAACCTTCGCAAGGTCACGTGCTGAGAAAGTATATTGACAGGCGAAGGACCCGGAATGTTCTTATCACGAGACTTCACAATCTTTCACCCACTGACTTCATGAGATCATCAAAAGTGAACGCCATCTAGGATAAAAAATACCATAGAAAACAAGTTGAATTCTTTCCAGACTAAATGTTTACCAGGAGATAGAAGAATATTATGGCCAAACACCATAAGGAATAACATCCTGTTGGCAGAAATGCAGATGAAGCCACTGACAACAATTATTGAGGAAAGACGCTGGCGATGGTTGGGACATGTGCTCCGAATGACTGACAACTCACTACCAAAAACAGCACTAAGATGGACACCACAGGGGAACAGAAGTAAGGGTAGACCAAAAGAGACATGGAGAAAAACAACATAGAGGATGTCAAGCAATAGAGGACTCACTTGGGCAAGAACGGGAAAAAAAGGCAAAGGACAGGCGTTTGTGGAAAACCCTTGCGGAAGCCCCATGTGCCCTGGGCACTTAAGGTTCAGAAATCTAGGACAGTCCCATGTGCCCTGGGCACTTAAGGTTCAGAAATCTAGGACAGTCCCATGTGCCCTGGGCACTTAAGGTTCAGAATTATCCAAGCTGTAAATTTGTTTCAACTTTCTATGACCTGCAGTGTTCTTGAAGTACAGGTATGGATCCTGATAGGAAGTGTTCTTGATATCTCGAAAGTGATTCCAATGACATGCTTCTTAACAGACTCCACCACCACGGAACTTTATCTTCTTTGTCAGGTTGAAAGGATGTCTATACTGGGATCGAAACCGTGAACGAGGATTATATTTTGGCCTTGTCTACTTCTAGGTCATGTCTGCTTCCAGGCCAGGTCTGCTTCTAGGTCAGGTCTGCTTCTAGGCCAGGTCTGCTTCTAGGTCATGTCTGCTTCTAGGTCAGGTCTGCTTCCAGGTCATGTCTGCTTCTAGGTCATGTCTGCTTCTAGGTCATGTCTGCTTCTAGGTCAGGTCTGCTTCCAGGTCAGGTCTGCTTCTAGGTCAGGTCTGCTTCTAGGTCATGTCTGCTTCTAGGTCATGTCTGCTTCCAGGCCAGGTCTGCTTCTAGGTCATGTCTGCTTCTAGGTCAGGTCTGCTTCTAGGTCAGGTCTGCTTCTAGGTCATGTCTGCTTCCAGGCCAGGTCTGCTTCTAGGTCATGTCTGCTTCTAGGTCAGGTCTGCTTCTAGGTCATGTCTGCTTCTAGGTCATGTCTGCTTCTAGGTCATGTCTGCTTCTAGGTCAGGTCTGCTTCCAGGCCAGGTCTGCTTCTAGGTCATGTCTGCTTCTAGGTCAGGTCTGCTTCTAGGCCAGGTCTGCTTCTAGGCCAGGTCTGCTTCCAGGCCAGGTCTGCTTCTAGGCCAGGTCTGCTTCTAGGCCAGGTCTGCTTCTAGGTCAGGTCTGCTTCCAGGTCAGGTCTGCTTCTAGGTCAGGTCTGCTTCTAGGTCATGTCTGCTTCTAGGTCATGTCTGCTTCCAGGCCAGGTCTGCTTCTAGGTCATGTCTGCTTCTAGGTCAGGTCTGCTTCTAGGTCAGGTCTGCTTCTAGGTCATGTCTGCTTCCAGGCCAGGTCTGCTTCTAGGTCATGTCTGCTTCTAGGTCAGGTCTGCTTCTAGGTCATGTCTGCTTCTAGGTCATGTCTGCTTCTAGGTCATGTCTGCTTCTAGGTCAGGTCTGCTTCCAGGCCAGGTCTGCTTCTAGGTCATGTCTGCTTCTAGGTCAGGTCTGCTTCTAGGCCAGGTCTGCTTCTAGGCCAGGTCTGCTTCCAGGCCAGGTCTGCTTCTAGGCCAGGTCTGCTTCTAGGCCAGGTCTGCTTCTAGGTCAGGTCTGCTTCTAGGCCAGGTCTGCTTCTAGGCCAGGTCTGCTTCCAGGCCAGGTCTGCTTCTAGGTCATGTCTGCTTCTAGGTCATGTCTGCTTCTAGGCCAGGTCTGCTTCTAGGCCAGGTCTGCTTCTAGGCCAGGTCTGCTTCTAGGTCAGGGCAACAGTAATGTCCCTCTAACACAGTAGTTCTTAACCTTTTTTCTTGGTCCCATGGTTTCTTGTACGGCTTGAGAGCAGCTGTGAACTCCTCATTAAAGCAGTAAATAGAACCCAGATGGCCCTAAGAATTTCTATCGAGTAATCTATTTGCTGGCATATGGGCCTCCATAAATATTTCCATGTATTCCCTGGGGGGGGGGGAGGGGGGGTCATGGGCAGCGGCTTAAAACTCTTCTCTAACCCTCTGACACTAAAACCTTAAGTCAAATTGTGCAGCAGACTGTGATATTTATTTCAGATGTAGCTGCCTGCTGTTTGGTAACTGGTTTTCATAAGCTTTCTCTGTTTTTCGTTCTATAGGCTGACTTCTACCTGGGTTTGTCTGGCTGGTATCTGCCGTATCTTTTATCCAAAACCAAATCTCTGTTTTATTTAGTCAGAGTTTTAATATGTTCAGTGTTCAAGTCCCGCAGAGATGTTTTTCCAGGGAATATTTTTAAAATATATGCTTCATTTTTGTCTGCTTTGTTTGTCTTGTGTTGTCTTGCAGATAGAGAGATAGATAGACAGATAGACAGACAGATAGATAGATTGATAGATAGATAGATAGACAGACAGACAGACAGACAGAAAGATAGATAGATAGATAGATAGATAGATAGATAGATAGATAGATAGATAGATAGATAGATAGATAGATAGATAGATAGATAGATAGATAGATAGATAGATAGATAGATAGATAGATAGATAGATGTTATTTATATCCTGGCAGGTTGTAGTCTCTCCAAGGCAACATGTCAGCAACGTTTAGCAGCATCTCCATGGTCGTGATCTTGCACATCTACTTGCTGTGTCTGGTGCACATGACAAGATCTTTCAATATACGTAAGTGTTCGCACCTGTGTGCTTGTTGATGGTGTTAGTGCTGTTGCTGTTGCTGTTGTTGTTTTTGCGCTGTTAACTTTGTTGTTGCTGGTGTTATTGTTGCTGATGCTAGTGTTAATTTTGTTGTTGGTGGTGATTTTGTTGTTCTTGCTGGTGATTCTGTTGTTGTTGCTGGTGTTAATTTTGTTGTTGTTGCTGGTGTTATTGTTGTTGTTGTTGTTAACTTTGTTGATGCTGGTGATATTTTTGTTACTGCTGATGTAACTTTTGTTGCTGCTGGTGATTTTGTTATTGTTACTGATGTTAATTTTGTTATTGCTGGTGATTTTGTTATTGTTGCTGATGTTAATTTTGTTATTGCTGGTGATTTTGTTGTTCTTGTTGATATTAATTTTGTTGTTTCTGGTGATTTTGTTGTTGTTCTTGCATTAATTTTGTTGTTGTTGCTGGTGTTAATTTGTTGTTGTTAGTGTTATTGTTGTTGTTATTGCTAGTGATTTTTGTTGCTAGTGGTTCTTTTGCTGCTACTGGTGTTATTGTTGTTGCTGCTAGTGATTTTTTTTTTGATGCCACTTTTTTTGTTCTTGCTACGGGTGTTTATTTTGCTGCTGGTGTCTTTGTTGTTACTGCTGTTTTTTTTGTTCGTGCTGCTAGTATTTTTGTTGCTGCAGGTGTTTTGTTTGTTGCTGCAGGTGTTTTGTTTGTTGCTGCAGGTGTTTTGTTTGTTGCTGCTGGTGTTTTGTTTGTTGCTGCAGGTGTTTTGTTTGTTGCTGCAGGTGTTTTGTTTGTTGCTGCAGGTGTTTTGTTTGTTGCTGCAGGTGTTTTGTTTGTTGCTGCAGGTGTTTTGTTTGTTGCTGCACGTGTTTTTTGTTTGTTGCTGCTGGTGTTTTGTTTGTTGCTGCAGGTGTTTTGTTTGTTGTTGCAGGTGTTTTGTTTGTTGCTGCTGGTGTTTTGTTTGTTGCTGCTGGTGTTTTTGTTTTTACTGCTGTTTTTTTTTTGTTGCTGCTAGTGTTTTTGTTGATCCTGTTGGTGTTTTTTTACTGCTGCTGTTTTTTTTTTTTTTGCTGCTAGTGTTTTTAATGCTGCTGCTGGTGTTTTTGTTTCTGCTTGTGTTTTTGATATTGTTTCTTATGATTATTTTGCTGTCGTTGGTGTTTTTGCTGCTGGTATTTTTAATTGCTGCTGTTGATTTTTTGTTGTTGCTGCCTTTGTTTTTGTTGCTGTTGGTGTTTTTATTGCTGCTGTTGGTGTTTTTGTTTCTGCTTGTGTTTTTGGTGTGCTTCTTCTGATTATTTTGTTGTCTTTGGTGTTTTTATTGTTGCTTTGGTGTTTTCATTGTAGCTGCTGGTGTTTTTTATTGCTTCTGTTGATGTTTTTTGTTGATGCTGGTGGTGTTTTTGTTGTTGCTGGTGGTGTTTTTGTTGCTGCTGGTACTGTTTTTGTTGTTGCAGATGTTTTGTTGTTTCTGCTGGTGTTTTTGTTGTTGCTACTGGTGTTTTTTTTTATTGTTGTGGGATATTTTTTGTTGCTGCTGCTGTTTTCTTGGTTCTGGTAGTGTTTTTGTTGCTGCTGATGTTTTTGTTGTTGCTGCTTGTGATTTTGTTGTTGCTATCGTTTTTATTTTATTTTTGGTGTTCTTGTTGTTGCTGCTGTTGTATTGTTTTCTGTTGCAGGCTTTCTTGATTTTGTTGCTGGTGTTCTTGTTGTTGCTGCTAGTGTTTTTGTTGTTGTTGCAGGCTTTCTTGATTTTATTGCTGGTGTTCTTGTTGTTGCTGCCGGTGTTTTTGTTTTTGTTGTTGCTGCTGGTGTTTTTGTTTTTGTTGTTGCTGCCGGTGTTTTTGTTTTTGTTGTTGCTGCCGGTGTTTTTGTTTTTGTTGTTGCTACGTGGTATTTCGTGTGTCTTTTGTAGTAGTATATTGCAGATCTGTAAGCCTGTATTGTATGGCAAACATCAGGAGATCACAGCATTAACTACAACAGATATATGGACGAACCCCCAAATTACGTAGTTCCGACATACGTAGATCTGGATTTACGTGTTTTTTCAAATAAGAAACATCGAAGTTTTCGCACAATAAACTGATATGGCACAACGTAGATACTATGGGCAGCTTCGGGAAACCACAGACAAAAAAAAAATTTTGAAACAAAAACTTTAGATGGTGATGGAAAGAAAAATGATTTTAAAAATAACCATGTCTCGAAACACAGCCCGAGGTAAGATAGCAGCCACCTAGCCAGGAGAGGACACCTATTGTCTCAATCATTGGCTTCCCAGTACAGCCTTCATTTTTTATTCATGCTGATCCCACGCTGGTTAACTTTCTAAATCGTTAATCCTGGCCAGACAAACAAAAAAAATCCCAGTTCCCGTGAGAAAGTTGGGCCGATGTTGATCTTGTCATAAATGAAGAGTTAAGAAAACTGGGTTTTGCTAAAATATCAGAATCTGAAATCGCGATATCGCCTACAGATATGAAGATTAAAGTGGTGAAACTACCTAAGTGACACATATACTTTGTCTCTGTCAGCAAATGATGACTCTTCTACATATTTCTGTCGTGCCATCTCATTTGCTTGACATTGTCAATCATTTTTTATTGTGTTGTACGCAAATTTCTCTGTGTGACCGTCCACTTTATGCATTTAGTTTTGTCTTACTTTCCTTTATTCCCGTGTCTGTTGTGTTTCTCTGATATTTTGATGTGTTTCTCTGATATTTTGATGTGTTTCTCTGATATTTTGATGTGTTTCTCTGCTGTTTGGATGTGTGCTTATCTGATGTTTGGATTGCGCTTCTCTGATTTTTGGATGTGTGCTTTCTCTGATGTTTGGATGTGATGTTAAATGTGTGTTTCTCTGATGTTTGGATATGTGCTTCTCTGATGTTTGGATGTGTGTTTTCTCTGATGTTTGGATGTGTGCTTCTCTGATGTTTGGATGTGTTTCTCCGTTTGGACTTTTGGAAGTGTGTTACTCTGATGTTTGGATGTGTGCTTCTCTGGTGTTTAGATATGTGCTTCACTGATGTTTGGACATGTATTTATCTAATGTTTGAATATGTGCTTCTCTGATGTTTAGATGTGTGTTTCTCTGATGTTTAGAGGTGTGTTTCTCTGATGTATGGATGTGCATTTCTCTGATGTTTAGATGTGTGTTTCTCTGATGTTTGGATGTATGTTTCTGGTATTTAAATGTGTGTTTCTCTGATGTTTAGATGTGTGCTTCTTTATGTTTAGATGTGTGCTTCTATGATGTTTAGATGTGTGCTTCTGTGATGTCTGAACATGCATTTCTCTGATGTGTAGATATGTATTTCCATGATGTCTTGATATGTATGTCCATGATGTCTTTATATGTATTTCCATGATGTCTTGATATATATTTCCACGATGTCTTGATATATATTTCCATGATGTCTTGATATATATTTCCATGATGTCTTCATATGTATTTCCATTATGTCTTGATATGTATTTCTCTGACATGTGCATATGTATTTCTATGAATTCTTGATATATATTTCTCTGATGTATATGTATTTATTTCTATGATAATCTTGATGTGTATTTCTTTGATGTCTGCCTGTGTATTTCTGTGATATTTGGATGTTTACTACCTTTGACTACTGCTTGTGTCGCTGTCTGTTTAAGAAAAAAGCTGATAGACACTTCTTTTATCTTTGTCTCCAGCCATCCTTGGTCAGGCATTTCCCATGATGCCAAGTGCTAACATGGGACCCGTGGACAGACCTGTTCTATTTGTGAGTACCACAAATTTGGTGGTGAGGGGTTCATATTTCACCATTTTTACCTTGTCAAAAATGTCTTTAATTTTATCTTTTTGTGTACACTTTACTGAAGCACATATCATATGGAATGTTTCATCTCATCTTCTTGTGTACACATGCCTTATTGTCCATAGTTTTTGTACACATTATATTTATTTGTACAAGTTAGCCAACAAAGACTCTAGCTCATGCTTAGATAACTGTTTGTTATCCCCAGACGTCCAGAGATGCCCAAGGAATTCCGGCATCCATCAACGTCATAAAGATAGTTGATACAGCTCTATCGGCGGGGGCTTCAGTGGTTGGCAACATAATATGTAGGTTGTATGTTGTTATTTATCAACTCTAGAGGCAATTCATATATACTTTGTTAGCAACCTAAGAGACCGTGTTGTATATTGTTGTTTGATACCTCAGCGCATAAGTTGTATAAACTTTGTTAGCAACCTAAGAGACCGTGTTGTATATTGTTATTTGATACCTCAGCGCATAAGTTGTATAAACTTTGTTAGCAACCTAAGAGACCGTGTTGTATATTGTTATTTGATACCTCAGCGCATAAGTTGTATATAGCTGGCAACCCGGGCCTATTATAGAACATCATTATTTTATTGCTATATTTTGTAAGTATAAAAGCTGTGAACTTTGACAAAGATTTCTGAACCATCTTCCAGCGCGGCCGGGCTTACCAGAAAAGTTGGTCAACGTCAGAAGGTCAGACCACGAACAGTCTCCATCAGGACAGGCCAAACCTCAAGGTCAGCCACGGGTCAGGCAAATGAAGAAGAAATGGCAAGAATGAATGAGACAGAGGTTAACGGATTTGGATGGATGGGTGGGTGGGTGGGTGGGTGAGTGAGTGGGCGGGCGGACGGACGGATGGATGGATGGATGGATGGATGGATGGATGTTAGTTAATGAGAACGGAAAAAGCTGATATTAAAAACTGAGAGTACAACTGTTAGCGACGGATGATAATGAAACCAAAAAAAGTATAAAAGAATACTATGATTCATATTTGTTTCACTTCTAAAAGGTTTTTTTTTTCTAACTTGTTCTTATTTTTTTGTTCAGGAAAGAGTCACGAGGAAGAGAACTGGAGTTACGATGACGCCAGTGAGATGGCAGGTGAGTACAGGTGAATGAAGTGAAGCATCACACTTTCATGTAATAATATCATTATATATATATATATTTCTTCCCTGTAAAAAGAAAATAGATCACATTACGTAGAAACTTCCTCAGAACAGCTCTATGAATTGAGAAAACCATCATCATCATCATCATCTTGTGCCCTTTCCACATAGAAGGTTGGCAGGAAGTAAAAATATTGAAGAAGGAACTAGAAGTTTTAAATTGTGATGTACCACAGGGCAAGGCATTTAAAGAAAGAAATCCTTTTAAAGAAAGAAATCCTGTTCAAGATATCATTCATATCAGAGCGCTGTGATGTCCGGACTAATAGACTCACAAGAGGCTGCTGCAAGACCAAGATTCTGCTAGTCCGGAGCTGAAATTTGAGTACCTATTGCACGATCAGTTAGATGTATAACTAGATCATTTATTACGTTCTACGTTCTGTATATTCTAATAACTATAATCATCATCCTCATCATCATCATCGTTATTATAGGATCATGCACAAGAGACAAAAATATAAATAAATATAAAGAACAGAATTTCTAAATACAAAAATAACATTTTATTAAGGTAGAGAATCATCCCCTATTTCCGATTTGAAATTATTTTTTATTAACTAGCAATACTGGCTAATATTATTTATTAATTAGCAATATTGGCTGATATTATTTATTAGCTAACAATATTGGCTGATTTTATTAGCTAGCAATATTGGGTGATACTGTTTATTAGCTAACAATATAAGCTGATATAATTCATTAGCTAACACTGATAGCTGATATTGTTTATTAGTTAACAGTAGTACCTCATATTTGGTATTGGCTGATATTATTTACTCACAATTTTAACTAACATCGCAGAGACGAATTTTACCATTTCACTTTTTTTTTCTTCAGTTTGAAACAATTTTGTATGTTCAATGTTGAATGTTGGATTATCATGAAAGAGTTTTGTTTTTATGTTTTTATACTTTGTTTGAAATTTTCTGTTTCTGAACACAGTTTCTATATGTTTTTTGTTCTTTCGTATGAAACATTTATATACAGCATGAAATAATACTACATGCTAACAAAACATCTTCAAAACTTCATATCCAAGTGATCATCTAGCTCCTCTTGTCACGTCTGTCTTACATCTTACATCCTTCCCGTACCGTTAAATGTCACATAGAGCCCGCATAGTTGTCTGCCAAGTTTTTCTGTTCTCGGCGAGTCTTTTAACTTCATCAAGGAATGTTATGCCCACTAATTTGACCTCTCTAAACACTGTCCTCTTTAGAGTTTCCCGTGGTCGACCTCTTTTTCTTCGGCCTGTTGTGCTCCACCTGATAGGTTGTTCGGAGGATTCTCTGACTCTTTCTTCTCATCACATGACGACATATGTCCATCTTCTTTTTCTGGTCACCCATGAGACAGGTTGTTGTACACATACATATTATTTCTGGTCACCCATGAGACAGGTTCACATATTACTTGTATAATTGTAGCCCAGAATGTAAGCAACGTGTAATGTTTATTTGAAATGTTTCCCTCCTGACAGTTGGTCCCAGTCGGTGGCACACACGCTACGCCAAGTGTTCGGGGAGCCTCCAGTCTCCTATTGACATCATGGGCAGCACCATCAAGTTTCGATCAATTCCGCCTCTGGCAATATTCACCAGAGACGGTCGGGGAACTACGACTGTCACAATAAAGAATGATGGAGCTTCAGGTACGATCGATTGTTACCAACTTTCCTACGGGAAAGAATGTAGAATAGAGCTTTCTTACAGGAAAGAATGTAGCATTCAGCTTTCTTACAGAAAAGAATGTAGCATAGAGCTTTCTTACAGGAAAGAATGTAGCATCCAGCTTTCTTACAGGAAAGAATGTAGCATCAAGAATTTGTAAAAGATACAAATGGTTCATGGTCATATCATGCACTTTGGTCATTCTAAAGGACCTACCGCCTCCACCAAGAAATGAAAACCTCGCCACAAGTGCACAGACTACAAGGTACCTCGTCTCACAAGTGCACAGACTACACAGCACCTCACCACAAGTGCACAGACTACAAGGTACCTCGTCTCACAAGTGCACAGACTACACGGCACCTCACCACAAGTGCACAGACTACAAGGTACCTCGTCTCACAAGTGCACAGACTACACGGCACCTCACACAAGTGCACAGACTACAAGGTACCTCGCCACAAGTGCACAGACTACAAGGTACCTCGCCACAAGTGCACAGACTACATGGTACCTCGCCACAAGTGCACAGACTACACGGCACCTCACCACAAGTGCACAGACTACAAGGTACCTCGTCTCACAAGTGCACAGACTACACGGCACCTCACACAAGTGCACAGACTACAAGGTACCTCGCCACAAGTGCACAGACTACAAGGTACCTCGCCACAAGTGCACATACTACATGGTACCTCGCCACAAGTGCACATACTACACGGTACCTCGTCACAAGTGCACATACTACACGGTACCTCGTCACAAGTGCACATACTACACGGTACCTCGTCACAAGTGCACATACTACAAGGTACCTCGCCACAAGTGCACATACTACACGGTACCTCGTCACAAGTGCACATACTACAAGGTACCTCGCCACAAGTGCACATACTACAAGGTACCTCGTCACAAGTGCACATACTACAAGGTACCTCGTCACAAGTGCACATACTACAAGGTACCTCGCCACAAGTGCACATACTACAAGGTACCTCGCCACAAGTGCACATACTATAAGGTACCTCGTCACAAGTGCACATACTACACGGTACCTCGTCACAAGTGCACATACTACACGGTACCTCGTCACAAGTGCACATACTACACGGTACCGACAGCAATCCTTACCGACTGGAGGGCAGAGGCAACTGGGAGAGAACCTTGTTTGCTCGATAATTTGCTGTGCTATTCACTCCAACGCGGAAATACGATATCTTACATTTCACTTCCATCAAGCAACAACAACAACAACACACGAAGAGAATGAGCACAGTTGTAGTAGATTAAAGCATGAAGAGAATGAGCACAGTTGTAGTAGATTAAAGCATGAAGAGAATGAGCACAGTTGTAGTAGATTAAAGCATGAAGAGAATGAGCACAGTTGTAGTAGATTAAAGCATGAAGAGAATGAGCACAGTTGTAGTAGATTAAAGCATGAAGAGAATGAGCACAGTTGTAGTAGATTAAAGCATGAAGAGAATGAGCACAGTTGTAGTAGATTAAAGCATGAAGAGAATGAGCACAGTTGTAGTAGATTAAAGCATGAAGAGAATGAGCACAGTTGTAGTAGATTAAAGCACGAAGAGAATGAGCACAGTTGTAGTAGATTAAAGCATGAAGAGAATGAGCACAGTTGTAGTAGATTAAAGCATGAAGAGAATGAGCACAGTTGTAGTAGATTAAAGCATGAAGAGAATGAGCACAGTTGTAGTAGATTAAAACACGAAGAGAATGAGCACAGTTGTAGTAGATTAAAGCATGAAGAGAATGAGCACAGTTGTAGTAGATTAAAGCATGAAGAGAATGAGCACAGTTGTAGTAGATTAAAGCACGGAAGAAATCAAAACACCACCACAGTGGTAATTCTAGTGTAGCAAGGATCTGAACAGTCCACAATCTCTACTGATTAGCGAACATTTTATCTCTTTTACCACCATAAGCCACTCAAATGGCTTGTAATAATAATAATAATAATAATAGCTGCATTTACACTGCTTTATTCCGGTTTTATATACTCAAATTTAAAATTACAATATACGGTAAAAATAGACATGCTGTCATTTTCCGGTTAAAAATAAAGGGCGAATGGGTTTATTATGAAGTTGTTTGTGTAGTTTGTTTTGTTGTTGTTTTTTTTTTTTGGGGGGGGGGGGGGGATTGTTAGTCCTGTATTAAAGAACAAACTTTGACGTGAATTCAACGCTACATGTCTCCCGCTTCCAGTGTCCCACACAGCTACAGAGGGATAACAGTATCAATCAAAGGACTGGGTTAACTCCCCTTTTTATATGCTCTGTGAGACTCAAGTGATTGTATCATCTGTCTTCATCTCCAAACCTTCATCTACGCTCATTCTACTGACAAAAACAAATGTTGTTCTGCCTGTTGTGGATACTATTTCTATAATTTTTGTTAAACTCATGTTCCTCCTTTATTGCTGCATCGATTTTTTTTTTCATGAGATTTCTATAAGAATGAAACAGCCAATGGTTATGCTTTTATTTTTATCTAGTGTCGGTCAAGCCAACCAGGTCAAACGTGATCATTGGGGGCGGAGCTATACCAGGAAGATTTGTGCTGACAAACATCCACTTCCACTGGGGCAGGTCTGATCTAGCTGGGTCTGAGCACAGACTTGGGGGGAAGGTGTACCCCCTTGAGGTAAGAGGGGTGGGGACTTGGACAGAGGGTCGGGGAACTGCTATACCTCCTTTAAGTATGAGGGATGGGGGCGTGGAAAGAGGTTCGAAGAAAGGTGTATACCCCTTGAGATAAGGAAGATGGGGGCGTGGAAAGAGGTTCGGAGAAAGGTGTATACCCCTTGAGATAAGGAAGATGGGGGCGTGGATAAAGGTTCGGAGAAAGGTGTATACCCCTTGAGATAAGGAAGATGGGGGCGTGGAAAGAGGTTCGAAGAAAGGTGTATACCCCTTGAGATAAGGAAGATGGGGGCGTGAAAAGAGGTTCGAAGAAAGGTGTATACCCCTTGAGATAAGGAAGATGGGGGCGTGGAAAGAGGTTCGAAGAAAGGTGTATACCCCTTGAGATAAGGAAGATGGGGGCGTGGATAAAGGTTCGGAGAAAGGTGTATACCCCTTGAGATAAGGAAGACGGGGGCGTGGATAAATGTTCGGAGAAAGGTGTACCCCCTTGAGATAATGAGGATGAAGGTGTGGACAGGGGATCGAAGAAAGATGTACCCCCTTGAGATAAGGAAGATGGGGGCGTGGACAGGGGGTTGGGGAAGTAGGGAAAATGGGAAGGAAATGGAAGACTAAAATAATTTATATAACGATGTGTGTGCGTAATTTAATATACGTATATAATTCTCTTCTTCTTTACTAGAGTGTATGCGTCTCTTGCCTATATGTGAGCGTGGGTGTATCGTTCTGGACAAATTATCTGGATTACACAGCCACTTTCGCTGAAAGCGAAACAACCACACAATGTCACAGATCAACAGAGGAAGCGCTCCTCCTTTCAAGAGAAATATTTCGGTCATTAAGCCTGTAACGATCTGACCGAATTGTCTTATAGACCTCCTTCCCTCTCTCTCCCTCCCTCTCTCTCCCTCCCTCTCTCTATTTCCCTCTCTCTCTCCAGTTGTAGTAGATTAAAGCATGAAGAGAATGAGCACAGTTGTAGTAGATTAAAGCATGAAGAGAATGAGCACAGTTGTAGTAGATTAAAACACGAAGAGAATGAGCACAGTTGTAGTAGATTAAAGCATGAAGAGAATGAGCACAGTTGTAGTAGATTAAAGCATGAAGAGAATGAGCACAGTTGTAGTAGATTAAAGCACGGAAGAAATCAAAACACCACCACAGTGGTAATTCTAGTGTAGCAAGGATCTGAACAGTCCACAATCTCTACTGATTAGCGAACATTTTATCTCTTTTACCACCATAAGCCACTCAAATGGCTTGTAATAATAATAATAATAATAATAGCTGCATTTACACTGCTTTATTCCGGTTTTATATACTCAAATTTAAAATTACAATATACGGTAAAAATAGACATGCTGTCATTTTCCGGTTAAAAATAAAGGGCGAATGGGTTTATTATGAAGTTGTTTGTGTAGTTTGTTTTGTTGTTGTTTTTTTTTTTTGGGGGGGGGGGGGGGATTGTTAGTCCTGTATTAAAGAACAAACTTTGACGTGAATTCAACGCTACATGTCTCCCGCTTCCAGTGTCCCACACAGCTACAGAGGGATAACAGTATCAATCAAAGGACTGGGTTAACTCCCCTTTTTATATGCTCTGTGAGACTCAAGTGATTGTATCATCTGTCTTCATCTCCAAACCTTCATCTACGCTCATTCTACTGACAAAAACAAATGTTGTTCTGCCTGTTGTGGATACTATTTCTATAATTTTTGTTAAACTCATGTTCCTCCTTTATTGCTGCATCGATTTTTTTTTTCATGAGATTTCTATAAGAATGAAACAGCCAATGGTTATGCTTTTATTTTTATCTAGTGTCGGTCAAGCCAACCAGGTCAAACGTGATCATTGGGGGCGGAGCTATACCAGGAAGATTTGTGCTGACAAACATCCACTTCCACTGGGGCAGGTCTGATCTAGCTGGGTCTGAGCACAGACTTGGGGGGAAGGTGTACCCCCTTGAGGTAAGAGGGGTGGGGACTTGGACAGAGGGTCGGGGAACTGCTATACCTCCTTTAAGTATGAGGGATGGGGGCGTGGAAAGAGGTTCGAAGAAAGGTGTATACCCCTTGAGATAAGGAAGATGGGGGCGTGGAAAGAGGTTCGGAGAAAGGTGTATACCCCTTGAGATAAGGAAGATGGGGGCGTGGATAAAGGTTCGGAGAAAGGTGTATACCCCTTGAGATAAGGAAGATGGGGGCGTGGAAAGAGGTTCGAAGAAAGGTGTATACCCCTTGAGATAAGGAAGATGGGGGCGTGAAAAGAGGTTCGAAGAAAGGTGTATACCCCTTGAGATAAGGAAGATGGGGGCGTGGAAAGAGGTTCGAAGAAAGGTGTATACCCCTTGAGATAAGGAAGATGGGGGCGTGGATAAAGGTTCGGAGAAAGGTGTATACCCCTTGAGATAAGGAAGACGGGGGCGTGGATAAATGTTCGGAGAAAGGTGTACCCCCTTGAGATAATGAGGATGAAGGTGTGGACAGGGGATCGAAGAAAGATGTACCCCCTTGAGATAAGGAAGATGGGGGCGTGGACAGGGGGTTGGGGAAGTAGGGAAAATGGGAAGGAAATGGAAGACTAAAATAATTTATATAACGATGTGTGTGCGTAATTTAATATACGTATATAATTCTCTTCTTCTTTACTAGAGTGTATGCGTCTCTTGCCTATATGTGAGCGTGGGTGTATCGTTCTGGACAAATTATCTGGATTACACAGCCACTTTCGCTGAAAGCGAAACAACCACACAATGTCACAGATCAACAGAGGAAGCGCTCCTCCTTTCAAGAGAAATATTTCGGTCATTAAGCCTGTAACGATCTGACCGAATTGTCTTATAGACCTCCTTCCCTCTCTCTCCCTCCCTCTCTCTCCCTCCCTCTCTCTATTTCCCTCTCTCTCTCCCTCTCTCTATTTCCCTCTCTCTCTCCCTCCCTCTCTCCCTCCTCTCCCTCACCCTCTCTCTCTTTCCCTCTCTCTCTCTCCTTCTCTCTCTTTCCCTCTCTCTCCCTCTCTCTCCGTCCCTCTCTCTTTCCCTCTCTCTCTCCCTCTCTCTCTTTCCCTCTCTCTCCCTCCCTCTCTCTCTCCCTCTCTCTCTCCGTCCCTCTCTCTCCTCTCTCTCTCCCTCTCTCTCTTTCCCTCTCTCTCCCTCCCTCTCTCTCTCCGTCCCTCTCTCTCTCCCTCTCTCTCTCTTTCCCTCTCTCTCCCTCCCTTTCCCTCTCTTTCCCTCTCTCTCCTTCCCTTTCCCTCTCTCTCCCTCCCTTTCTCTCCCTCTCTCTCTCCCTCCTTCTCTCCCTCTCTCTCCCTCCCTCCCTCTCTCCCTCTCCTCCTCTCTCTCTCTTTCCCTTTCTCTCTCATATGAAAAAAAGTATTCTGAAACATGCCCTCGTTTTCAGTTTTAATGTTTTTGTCCTGGACAGATGCACGTGGTCACCTTCAATACCAGGTACCGGAACATGCAGGAAGCTTCAGGCGCTGATGACGGCATCCACGTGATCGGTGTCCTATTCGAGACAAGCCTGGTAAGATGTCGTGATGAAAGAAGTGCCACATGATGATAGTGTCTTGATAATATCACTGGCACATGATGATAGTGTCTTGATAATATCACTGGCACATGATGATAGTGTCTTGATAATATCACTGGCACATGATGATAGTGTCTTGATAATATCACTGGCACATGATGATAGTGTCGCGATGATATCACTGGCACATGATGATAGTGTCTTGATAATATCACTGGCACATGATGATAGTGTCTTGATAATATCACTGGCACATGATGATAGTGTCTTGATAATATCACTGGCACATGATGATAGTGTCTTGATAATATCACTGGCACATGATGATAGTGTCGCGATAATATCACTGGCACATGATGATAGTGTCTTGATAATATCACTGGCACATGATGATAGTGTCGTGGAAAGAGGTTCGAAGAAAGGTGTATACCCCTTGAGATAAGGAAGATGGGGGCGTGGAAAGAGGTTCGAAGAAAGGTGTATACCCCTTGAGATAAGGAAGATGGGGGCGTGGAAAGAGGTTCGAAGAAAGGTGTATACCCCTTGAGATAAGGAAGATGGGGGCGTGGATAAAGGTTCGGAGAAAGGTGTATACCCCTTGAGATAAGGAAGATGGGGGCGTGGATAAAGGTTCGGAGAAAGGTGTATACCCCTTGAGATAAGGAAGATGGGGGCGTGGAAAGAGGTTCGAAGAAAGGTGTATACCCCTTGAGATAAGGAAGATGGGGGCGTGGACAGGGGGTTGGGGAAGTAGGGAAAATGGGAAGGAAATGGAAGACTAAAATAATTTATATAACGATGTGTGTGCGTAATTTAATATACGTATATAATTCTCTTCTTCTTTACTAGAGTGTATGCGTCTCTTGCCTATATGTGGCGTGGTGTATCGTTCTGGACAAATTATCTGGATTACACAGCCACTTTCGCTGAAAGCGAAACAACCACACAATGTCACAGATCAACAGAGGAAGCGCTCCTCCTTTCAAGAAAATATTTCGGTCATTAAGCCTGTAACGATCGACGAATTGTCTTATAGACCTCCTTCCTCTCTCCCTCCCTCCCTCTCTCCCTCCCTCTCTCTCTTTCCCTCTCTCTCTCCCTCTCTCTATTTCCCTCTCTCTCTCCTCTCTCTCTCCCTCCTCTCCCTCACCCTCTCTCTCTTTCCCTCTCTCTCTCCTTCTCTCTCTTTCCCTCTCTCTCCCTCTCTCTCCGTCCCTCTCTCTTTCCCTCTCTCTCTCCTCTCTCTCTTTCCCTCTCTCTCCTCCTCTCTCTCTCTCTCTCTCTCCGTCCCTCTCTCTCTCTCTCTCCCTCTCTCTCTTTCCCTCTCTCTCCCTCCCTCTCTCTCTCCGTCCCTCTCTCTCTCCCTCTCTCTCTCTTTCCCTCTCTCTCCCTCCCTTTCCCTCTCTTTCCCTCTCTCTCCTTCCCTTTCCCTCTCTCTCCCTCCCTTTCTCTCCCTCTCTCTCTCCCTCCTTCTCTCCCTCTCTCTCCCTCCCTCCCTCTCTCCCTCTCCTCCTCTCTCTCTCTTTCCCTTTCTCTCTCATATGAAAAAAAGTATTCTGAAACATGCCCTCGTTTTCAGTTTTAATGTTTTTGTCCTGGACAGATGCACGTGGTCACCTTCAATACCAGGTACCGGAACATGCAGGAAGCTTCAGGCGCTGATGACGGCATCCACGTGATCGGTGTCCTATTCGAGACAAGCCTGGTAAGATGTCGTGATGAAAGAAGTGCCACATGATGATAGTGTCTTGATAATATCACTGGCACATGATGATAGTGTCTTGATAATATCACTGGCACATGATGATAGTGTCTTGATAATATCACTGGCACATGATGATAGTGTCTTGATAATATCACTGGCACATGATGATAGTGTCGCGATGATATCACTGGCACATGATGATAGTGTCTTGATAATATCACTGGCACATGATGATAGTGTCTTGATAATATCACTGGCACATGATGATAGTGTCTTGATAATATCACTGGCACATGATGATAGTGTCTTGATAATATCACTGGCACATGATGATAGTGTCGCGATAATATCACTGGCACATGATGATAGTGTCTTGATAATATCACTGGCACATGATGATAGTGTCGTGATGATACACCGCTAGTGTTTTTATAAATGCAGTCTGAGTTTTTCATTTCTTGTAATCTATACTCCCTGGACATATGGGAGACAAGTGGTTGGGGGGTATCTATACTCCCTGGACATATGGGAGACAAGTGGTTGGGGGGTATCTATACTCCCTGGACATATGGGAGACAAATGTTGGGGGGTATCTATACTCCCTGGACATATGGGAGACAAGTGGTTGGGGGGTATCTATACTCCCTGGACATATGGGAGACAAGTGGTTGGGGGGTATCTATACTCCCTGGACATATGGGAGACAAGTGGTTGGGGGGTATCTATACTCCCTGGACATATGGGAGACAAATGGGGGGTATCTATACTCCCTGGACATATGGGAGACAAATGGTTGGGGGGTATCTATACTCCCTGGACATATGGGAGACAAGTGGTTGGGGGGTATCTATACTCCCTGGACATATGGGAGACAAGTGGTTGGGGGGTATCTATACTCCCTGGACATATGGGAGACAAGTGGTTGGGGGGTATCTATACTCCCTGGACATATGGGAGACAAGTGGTTGGGGGGTATCTATACTCCCTGGACATATGGGAGACAAGTGGTTGGGGGGTATCTATACTCCCTGGACATATGGGAGACAAGTGGTTGGGGGGTATCTATACTCCCTGGACATATGGGAGACAAGTGGTTGGGGGGTATCTATACTCCCTGGACATATGGGAGACAAGTGGTTGGGGGGTATCTATACTCCCTGGACATATGGGAGACAAGTGGTTGGGGGGTATCTATACTCCCTGGACATATGGGAGACAAGTGGTTGGGGGGTATCTATACTCCCTGGACATATGGGAGACAAATGGTTGGGGGGTATCTATACTCCCTGGACATATGGGAGACAAATGGTTGGGGGGTATCTATACTCCCTGGACATATGGGAGACAAATGGTTGGAGGTATCTATACTCCCTGGACATATGGGAGACAAATGATGGGGTTATCTATACTCCCTGGACATATGGGAGACAAATGATTGGGGGGTATCTATACTCCCTGGACATATGGGAGACAAGTGATGGGGTTATCTATACTCCCTGGACATATGGGAGACAAATGATTGGGGGGTATCTATACTCCCTGGACATATGGGAGACAAGTGATGGGGTTATCTATACTCCCTGGACATATGGGAGACAAGTGGTTGGGGTTATCTATACTCCCTGGACATATGGGAGACAAGTGGTTGGGGGTATCTATACTCCCTGGACATATGGGAGACAAGTGGTTGGAGGTATCTATACTCCCTGGACATATGGGAGACAAGTGATGGGGTTATCTATACTCCCTGGACATATGGGAGACAAATGATTGGGGGGTATCTATACTCCCTGGACATATGGGAGACAAATGATTAGGGGGTATCTATACTCCCTGGACATATGGGAGACAAATGATTGGGGGGTATCTATACTCCCTGGACATATGGGAGACAAATGATTGGGGGGTATCTATACTCCCTGGACATATGGGAGACAAATGATTGGGGGGTATCTATACTCCCTGGACATATGGGAGACAAATGATTGGGGGGTATCTATACTCCCTGGACATATGGGAGACAAATGATTGGGGGGTATCTATACTCCCTGGACATATGGGAGACAAATGGTTAGGGGGTATCTATACTCCTTGGACATATGGGAGACAAATGGCTTGGGGTCTCCGTTCTCTCGGTAAAAGTAGTAACCAAATAATGGAAGTAAATGATCTAACAACTCTTTTGTCTGAACAAATTATTCCTAGGATAGAACCTTCTTCCCTCTGGTCTGTTCCTGTTTTTATACAAAGTAAAGCCAAGATATTCACGTCTTATTCAGACTAACAGGACTAGCCATGTTATTACTATTATAATAATTTGAAAGTTTAATGAGGGGAGTATGGAGATATATTGGGAACTTCACTGGGGTTTGTAACGGTATAAAAAAAACCTCCCTGTGGCTCACCAGCGTCAACTTCCACATAAACATATGGTAATTAAGTTACGAGAACTTGTGATGGGTAGTTACTGCATGTGAGTGTATATAGAACAAATATTCTCCGTCAGTATTCACTCAGAGATTAACCTGTAGTAAATGTGGTTTTCTCAGCGCCCGAACTCTGACCTCAGCTTCTGTACGAGCAAACTGAGCAGCGTTATAGAACCAGGTGAGTAACAGGTGAGATAACACACCGATATTAACCTGAAATTTGGTGGCAGGTGGAGGCAGAGAGAATTTTATTTGAGTGAAATAGATTGTTTTTTTTTATAGGAAAGAGTTACGTGTGGGGGGGGGGGAGAAGAGGAAGAGGATGAGAAGAAGAAGAAGGAGGAGGAGGAGGAGGAGGAGAAGGAGAACAGGAAGAGGAAGAGAAGGAGGAGGAAGAGAAGAAGCAGGAGGAAAAGGAAGAGAAGAAGGAGGAGGAGGAGGAAGAGAAGAAGAAGAAGAGGAGGAGGAGGAAGAAGAGAAGAAGCAGGAAGAGGAGGAGGAAGAGATGAAGCATTAGGAGGAGGAAGAGAAGAAGGAGGAGGAGGAAGAGAAGAAGGAGGAGGAGGAAGAGAAGGAGGAGGAGGAGGAAGAGAAGGAGGAGGAAGAGGAAGAGAAGAAGCAGGAAGAAGAGGAGGAAGAGATGAAGCAGGAGGAGGAAGAGAAGAAGGAGGAGGAGGAAGAGAAGGAGAAGGAGGTGGAGGAGAAGAGGGAGGAAGAGGAAGAGAAAGATAGAGTAGTTGATAAGAAACTGTATTTCATGCATTATTCTGGGTTTGAACACTTACTTAGTCGATCTACCCGTGAGAGAAAGAACTAGCACCTAACATATAGCACAGAAAAACTGCCTCTGAAAAAACTGAGGCAATCTGTCTGTAGGGTGAGCCACACTACTCACTAATATCTGCTCATGAAGGAAAACACACATTTAGTGAAAATTTGTCCCTTTAATATGGGACATCCCTGAGTGCCCGAAGGACGAACAGAAACAGTATCAAAGATATACAGAGGTTCAATTTTACAAAGAAGGATAGAAAGAGTGAGGAAAGTGGGCAGAAACGAGAGTGGTAGAAAGTAAGATGAGCATGTATAAGTGAAGAGCATACAAGATTCCAATATTTCGGCAAAAGACTTTCTTCGAGGATCACATACTGCAACAACAGCAGGAAAAACGAAGGAAATATTCAACACTTTGCTCTTTTGGTATCCTCCATGTTAAACATACTTGCATAAAATGCCTTAAAGAATACAACTTAAAGATTACAACTTAAAGATTACAATTTAAAGATTACAACTTAAAGATTACAACTTAAGAAAAAAAGCTATAGGTCTTCAGCGTGTGTTTGAGAAGTCAGTGAGGCATTACAAACAGTTTCTTTGTTCTTCCGTGAAGGAGAAGAATGTAGCACCAGTAGAACTGACGCACCTTACACAGCCAACAACTGTGGCCCTACAATGGGTACCATCCCACTGTGGAATGAAATAGCTGACACCTTATCTAAAGCTGGCAGCAATCAAGATCAAACAAATCATCCAGTAAACTACCAAGAGGTGAAAACTATAATCCGTAACCAGTGCAGATTTGAATGGAAAAAAGCAACTAAAATACAACAATGAACCAGATCCAATACACCAACTACAAAGACATCAGCAAACCATCCTCTTCTGTGTAAGAACAGGCCACTGCAGACAACTGAGCCACCTTTATCGACTTAAAATGTCTCACACAGACGATTGTCCATGTGACAGTGGGGTCCAGACTCCAGAACATATTCTATAAGAGTGCCCAAACCATGCAGACCTGAGACGTAAGACATGGCCAGAGGACACAAGCTTGGGGCAAAAGCTTCGGGTCTCCTATCAGGATCTGGAGAGGACTGCGGGCTTTGCCACGTCAACAGGGATCAGGATCTGATGTGACCAACAACCTCGAACGCAGAAGAAGAAGAAGAAGAATGTAATCCTAACCTAACGGGGTGGATTAACTGGCATATGTACTCCTCTTTTTTTTAACCCTAAGGAGACTATCAACTATGCTTAAGCTTGTTTTGTTTTGTAGAAAGTTTTCTGTATGATTTGTTCCAAGTTCTTCAGTTATTTGTTTCTAAATGCAGGGTCGGAGACAGATGGCGGTAGCATCGATGTGAGCAGCCTACTTCCTCCTCCGGGGACCCCGATATTCAGGTACAGGGGCAGTCTGACTACCCCACCCTGCACAGAGAATGTCTTATGGTCCGTGTACGGGACCCCGCAGATTATTTCCGCTGATCAGGTTGGTTCTAGCTTTTTACAAATCTAGGTTAGTTATTCTTTCGGTCAGTCCATTCTGACTGTTATCTGTCATGTTATTGTGTCCAGTGCCGCAGTTGTGTAGTCGCTTGCCAACCAGTAGGGTCTTAGTTCGATTCTCTTTTGAGGCGTATTTTCTCAGAATATCCAGCACCAAGGTGGGCCTAAGACCAAGACAATCTAGCACCAAGGTGGGCCTAAGACCAAGACTATCTAGCACCAAGGTGGGCCTAAGACCAAGACTATCTAGCACCAAGGTGGGCCTAAGACCAAGACTATCTAGCACCAAGGTGGGCCTAAGACCAAGACTATCTAGCACCAAGGTGGGCCTAAGACCAAGACTATCTAGCACCAAGGTGGGCCTAAAACCAAGACAATCTAGCACCAAGGTGGGCCTAAGACCAAGACAATCTAGCACCAAGGTGGGCCTAAGACCAAGACAATCTAGCACCAAGGTGGGCCTAAGACCAAGACAATCTAGCACCAAGGCGGGCCTAAGACCAAGAAATGAAATCATAACTGAGAAAGCCAAGACAAGCAGAGCAGGCACCGAAACCTGTAACATGTGAAGGCACTGACACTTCACGTCCCTGCTACATGCTACGTCCTGTCAGACTGTCCACTGTCTTCTTTCTAGACCTTCTCGTGTTTTTCATTCCACTTGTAGTTTGTACATAATCATCTCAAGTCATTCCGTTATTATCCAATATTTATACTTAATCCCGTTATCATACAATAATTAAACTTAATAACAATATCATACAATAATTAGACTTAATCCTTTATCACACATTAATTAGATATAATTCCGTTATCATCCAATAGTTAGGTTTAATCCCGATATCATCCAATTATTAGACTTAATCGCGTTATCATCCAATAATTAGACATAGTCCCGTAATCATCCAAAAATTATACTTTATCCTGTTTTCATCTAATAATTAGATATAATCCCGTTATCATTCAATATTTGGATATAGTCCTGTTATTATCCACTAATTAGACGTAGCCCAGTTGTTATCAAATAATTAGATATAGTCTGGTTATCGTCCAATAAGTAGACTTAATCCCGTTATCGTCCAGTAATTAGACATAGTTTCGTTATCTTCCAATAATTAAATTTAATCCTGTTATCATCCGATAATTAGATAGAGTCCCGTTATCATCCAGTAATTAGACATAGTCCCGTTGTCAACCAATAATTAGACTTTGGAAAAAGACATGGACTTTTATTCCTACCTTTTCTACTAAGTCTAGTTAACTGTTACCACAGCTTTACTGCAGTGTCTTTGTGTGTATTTATACATTTCACTTTATATACTTACACTCACAAACAAATAGTTTATCTCTAAATGCCTATTATAGGTTGATTATTTTTGTCACTGCCGGTGTATGTATTTTTATTTAAATAACTGGCTTTCGTTGTAAATTCTTCATGATCAGAAATGAAGTCTGTTATTATATTTTTTTAGAGAAACAATGGCCTTGTTGTGTTCAGTGTTTTCTACATTTCTTTGTTTGTTGTTTATACCTTACTTCCAGTTATTTGTTGTTTATACCTTACTTCCAATTGTTTGTTGTTTATACCTTACTTCCAGTTATTTGTTGTTTATACCTTACTTCCAGTTATTTGTTGTTTATACCTTACTTCCAATTCTTTGTTGTTTATACCTTACGTCCAATTGTTTGTTGTTTGTGCCTTACTTCCAATTGTTTGTTGTTTATACCTTACGTCCTATTATTTGTTGTTTATGCCTTATTTCCAATTGTTTGTTGTTTATGCCTTATTTCCAATTGTTTGTTGTTTATGCCTTATTTCCAATTGTTTGTTGTTTATGTCTTACTTCCAATTGTTTGTTGTTTATGCCTTACTTCCATTTGTTTGTTGTTTATGCCTTACTTCCAATTGTTTGTTGTTTATGCCTTACTTCCAATTGTTTGTTGTTTATGCCTTACTTCCAATTGTTTGTTGTTTACGCCTTACTTCCAATTGTTTGTTGTTTATGCCTTACTTCCAGTTATTTGTTGCTTATGCCTTACTTTCAACTATGTACAAAAAAGAAGTCATTACATATATTTTATTCTGCAATATTCATAGCTGGAACAGTTTCGGCGTCTCACACTTGGCATAAAAGGACATCCTTATACGGGCGGAAACTTTCGAGCTGCGCTGCCACTCAACAACAGAGTTATTTTCACCAACAGCAGAAACTTCCGGTACGGGTAAAATCTGCTGATGATGGAAGGTGATATTACATCTAAAATCTGCTGATGATGGAAGGTGATATTACATCTAAAATGTGCTGATGATGGAAGGTGATATTACATCTAAAATGTGCTGATGATGGAAGGTGATATTACATCTAAAATCTGCTGATGATGGAAGGTGATATTACATCTAAAATTTGCTGATGATGGAAGGTGATATTACATCTAAAATGTGCTGATGATGGAAGGTGATAATACATCTAAAATTTACTGATGATAGAATGTGATAATACATCAAAAAATTTGCTGATGATAGAAGATGATAATACATCTAAAATGTGCTGATGATAGAAGGTGATAATACACATACACTGTGCTAGCAGTATGATGCGTTTGTTACAAGTAAACTTATCTAGCCATAAATAATGATCATCATCATCATCACCATCAGGTGCTGTGGCGACTGGCGTTGGCTATTATGCTTCTCCAGAGTACCCAATCCTTCATGCAGGCCATCAGTTCAGTTGG
The DNA here is from genome assembly GCA_009760885.1 of Achatina immaculata. NCBI lineage: Eukaryota > Metazoa > Mollusca > Gastropoda > Stylommatophora > Achatinidae > Lissachatina > Lissachatina immaculata. The sequence continues at coordinate 8,764,025 of CM019693.1, forward strand.
TGATCTCCTCTCACACCATCCCGTCAGACTGTCCAGTATCATTTCTCTTGGTCTTCCTCTTGATCTTCTTCCTTCTATTTTTCTGTTATTATAATATTTTCAATACCCCCTCTTCTCATTGCATGTCCTATGAAAGTACATTGTCTCTCTCTTATCTTTCTGACAAGTTTTTTTTTTTGTCTCTCCAGCTCTTCTCATACATTCTTCATTAGTTATTTTTGCATTTCAAGGAATTCGCAACATTCTTCTAATAAACCACATTTCTGCTGCTTCCAATGATTTTTGTGCAGACCTGCCTATTGTCCATGATTCACTTCCATATAACAAGATAGGTTCAATATAGCATTTTGGGACTCGTTTTCTAACATTCATTGATAAGGATGTGTTGGATAATATGTTTCTCATTCTCTGAAATGCAGTCTTTGCTTGGCTTATTCTGTTCCTAATTTCGATTCTGCATTTCCCATCTGAAGTTATTACTGCTCCAAGGTATTTTACTATCTGCGCCTGCTTTAGAATAGTTCCTTTTAATTTTATACTGCACGCTGGTAGATTCTGTTTCTTAGATATAACCATAGTCTCTGTCTTTTTGATGTTCAAAGTAAGGCCTTTCTGTTCACTTTCTTTGGCGACTTTATCCAAGAGATTTTGCAGGTCTTGTTGGTTCTCAGCTATCAGTACTGTGTCGTCAGCATACCGAAGGTTGTTAATATTGTATCCTCCAATTTTTATACCTGGTTCTGTGATGATTGTTCTTAGAATATTCTCACTGTACAGAGAAAAAAGGTCTGGAGATAGTACACATCCTTGTCGCACCCCTTGTTTTATAGGTTGATATTTTCCAGTTCTATTTTCAGCTCGAATTGCTGCTTCTTGCTGCCAGTATAGATGTTTTACAATCCTCAGGTCTTTGCCGTCTATATTGATGTCCTCAAGCATTTTAATAGTTTCATTTTGTTTCACTATGTCGAATGCCTTGGTGTAATCAATGAACCATAAGTAGAGATCTTTCTGTAATTCTAAAGCCCTTTCTGTTAGTGTTCGTAAAGCATAAATGGCATTGTGTGTTCCCTTTCCTTCAAGAAATCCAAACTGTTCATCTGCTATTTCCATTTTTATCTTTTTCCTTGTTTTTCTCATAATGATTCTCAGAAGTAGCTTTGTTATGTGATATGAGAGGCTGTTAGTCCAGTGTTCATCACACTTCTTTGCACCTGGTTTCTTTGGTAGTGCTATAAACGTGGATTTAATCAGGTAACTGGGAATATAACCACTGTTGTAAATGTCATTCAGTAACTTGGTTATTATTTTTATTCCTACCTCCTCTAGTGCCTCTATTTCTTCTATTGTTATATTATCACGGCCAGTCGCTTTTCCTTTCCCCATGTGTTTGATGGCATCTATGATTCCATCTTCAAGTATTGGTGGCCCATCACAGTTTTCAGTATCTGGTGTTAATTCTGGTCTTCATCCTTCATATAGCTCACCGATGTACTCTGTCCACCTGTCCACAATGTCTTCTTTTCCCATTAACATTTTACCTTCTTTTGATTTCAGGCATCCTGTGGTATATTTTGTTTTCCTGCCTGTGAGTTCACTAATTCGTTTGTGCATGTTTTTGCTGTCTTTATTATGAGAGTCCTCTATCTATCTGCACTGTTCATTTAACCACACTTCCTTTGCTTCTCTGCATTTGCGTCTTATTTCTTTATTTATCTTGCTATATTTTTCTTGGTTATTTTTACTCCTCCTCCTCTTGTCCATCAGTCCTAAGATGTCGTCTGTCATCCATTTATTTTTAGGGGCTTCTTTTTTCGGTGGTATTATCTCTTTAACAGTTTGGTGGACAGGATCTCTTAACATTTCCCACTGTTCATCTATACTATTTATCTTTGCTATTGCATTGTATGTATTTGTTATAATAGCTTTGTATTGTTCTCGCAGTTCTTCGTCATTTTTAATGAGTTCTGTATTCAGTTTCATGTTTCTCACTTTTCTGCCTGCTTTCTTTAGCTTTATTCTAATTTTTCCACAGAGTGGGTCATGGTCACTATTGCAGTCAGCTCCTGGCATGGTTTTTGTTGTCAGTAATGCATTCCGGAATCGTTTGTTGATTAATATGTAGTCTATCTGGTTAAAAGTCTTTTTGTCTGGGCTGCACCACGTTGCCAGTCTTCGAGGATGTTGTTTAAACCAGGTGTTTCCTACAACCATGCTGTGTATTCTTGCCTATTCAATTAATTTACTACCTCTGTCATTCCTCTCCCCAAGTCCATAGTCACTAACGATGTCTGAAGTTCTTCCTTTCCCAACTTTGGCATTAAAATCTCCCATGACTATAGTAACTTCATGTAACTTTGTGTGTTTCAGGGCTGTCTCTATGTCATAGCTGTACATCTTCTTCAGAACTTTCAGATGTTGGAGCGTACAGTTGTATAATATTTATGTTTATTGGTCGTCCTTTCAGTTGGGCTAGCAGGACTCGGTCCGAGATGTTCAGATATCCTACAATTGTCCTTATTGTTTGTTAGTCAAATATTATTTCTGCTCCTCGTTCATGTTTCTCACTTCCTGAATATATTATTGTATATTTATCAGAGTTTATCTTCCCTGCACCTGTCCATCTAACTTCACTCATCCCTAATATGTTTATCTTCATCCTTTCCATTTCCCCCTTTACATTTTCTAATTTTCCAGCCTGGAATAAAGTTCTAACATTCCATGTTGCTATTTTGAACTTGTTAGTTTTGCCACCAGTAGCTTGATGACGATCTGGCCTCACCTGTGGTTCGTGAGCTGCCCTACCAGACGAGGCTGTTTCAGAGGAACATCCATTAACGTCGTTCATGACAAATCTATTACTCTGAATAAGCATAATTGTTCTTGGGAGCTACAACAGTAGGTTCCCGTTGCCTTCTGCCGGTTTGTGTACGGACAATGATGATGATACGATTATGAAAAATGAAATGAGGCACAAGTTATTTTCCTGGCTGAGATTTTGAAAAAAAAAGATAGTAAATAATTATTTATGAGCTGCTAACTTCAAGTGTTAAATTCAGAACAACATACAGTTGTAACAAGTTTGGATTGTTTGTGTGTGTCATTTCACTTTTTAACCGTTTGTAACTATTTTTAAGTTTCACCATCGAGGTTATAAACATCTGCTATATTATAAATCTGAAGGAAGAAATCGCTGTCTGACTGAGAATGTGTTTATGATAATCATAAGATTTTTTTTATCGTAATTTACATAATCAAATTATACGTATTATTTCTGTTCCTGCACTCAGTCAAACGGGCAAACAGGCTATTAGTGGCCAGTTAATCTGTTCGACACAGGTTAAAAGAATCAAAATGCTGTGGATCTCGCCTTGTCATTCTTTTGTAGCATCTTGCTCGTGTGTTTCAAATTGCTGTTATTATCCGAGACAAGACACGAGTTCTGTTTGAGTTTAAAATGGCAAGGATTTAAAGGGCTGAATCCTTAATTTTGAGATAGACAAGTCCTAGGAGTTGTATGGCTGCTTTGTTGTTAACGGTAGAGACTGTATTATTTTAGACAAACACCCGGACTACTGTCACAATATCAGAGTTGTATATCAAATCACGCTGACTAGTATCAAATTATTAAAGTTTTATATCAAAATGTCTTATTTTGGCAGTGTGATTTTTTTAACCTATCGCAGCGAGGTGCACCTGGCCACACATAAAACGGAAGTGAGATTTCAACAATTTAATTGCAGTTCAATGTATGAAAATCCATATAATATACACGAATGTAAATAAATGGTTTATCTTGACCGATGTATAAATATTACATGATCATATTTATTTCTCAATAAATTATCAAATAAATGGCTGTATTGTGGGTTTTTCTGCATGTATTTCCTAACATTTCATACAAAATTTCGTGAAAAAAACGAAACTTGTATAATTAATGAATAGTTTTCTGTTAAGTTTTCCTTGAACAGAAAATGGAACTTTCTGTAGTTTGATTTAGCAAACTGTTATTTTTAGAGTCCATGTGTCAGAATGTATTACTGGACAATTTTAACAGGAGCAAAGTTTACATGTTCTTGCTGGCTGGTTATGTTTTATCCGGTGAATTTTCTTATCTTCTAAGAAAGTCTTTTATTTCTGCATTATGGTACAACTTATTCCAGTTTCGGTGTAAAATTTAACTTTAAAAAAATTCTACGTTTGACTGCAGTATTGTAAGAGCAGCTGGCAAGCCGACAGCCAGTAACAAGCACACAGACGTGGAACTTTTGTCCCTTTGTACCTAAACAAAGATCATTCTCATGACTGTCTTACCTAAACATAGATCATTCTGATGACTGTCTTACCTAAACATAGATCATTCTGATGACTGTCTTACCTAAACAGTATACGCTCAGATGAGCAAGTTATTTCACTGAAACGCAAGAGAAAGATATAATGGCATTTTTTGTCCATCTTGAAGCAGAAAGAATGTTAGTTGTGTACATACCCACTTTCATCAGAGCTGCTGGTATAGAGACAATGTGTTGCCCTTGTTGCACTCCCCCCCTCTCTCTCTCTCTCTCTCTCTATATATATATATATATATATATATATATATATATATATATATATTGTCAATCAGGTCTAGAGGAAAGTCAGGGTCTGTAACTCTGAAAATCTGGCAAAGTTTCACGGAATTCCAGAAACTGAGTAGACTATTCAATCTCACCACCAACTCCTTTAGGGTTCCCTCCTTCTTCTGAACTTTTCTTTCTGGATTTCCTTTTGCAGCGACTCTCCCAAGCCAGCCACGAAGCAGTGGGCTTGAACATAGGGCTGGAAAACAACGTTTACTATCATACTGTAAGCGAAGCTGATTAGACGCGCAATGACTAGGCGCGCACTGACTAGGCGCGCACTGACTAGACGCGCACTGACTAGGCGCGCACTGACTAGACGCGCAATGACTAGGCGCGCACTGACTAGACGTTGCACAACAAACATGTCGTTTAAAATGCTCTTTAGAAGATGAGTTTATGAGTTTAATCTCATTTCTATAAACTGATTTCAGCAATGAGAGTATTTTTTAATGCTTTGACGCCATTTTAATGTCTACGCCGCTGTAAAACTGTTTTCTTTTCAACGTCATAACAGTCTCCTGGAAGCTTTCTTTCTTTCTCTTCTTTGTCTCTTGCTATCACTTTTTAGTTACATGCCTTCAGACAATGTTCGTGTGCTGTTATTTTTTTAGCTTCATGTCTTCAGTATTGTTTCTTTTAAGTTACTTTCCTCAGCTTTGAAACAGTTAATATGATTCTTTGTTTTCACATTTGTTGTGATTATTTGTTTTCACATTAGTGATGACATATATATATATATATATGTATGTATCATAGTTTCCCATTATTTTTACTACATGAGCCAGGTACAAGATGGTTTGCTTTTCAAAGAAATTTATTGCCTTGTCAAATTACAGATTACATTTCTGTTGTATGAAGTTTTCTTGTTGTATTGAAGTGATATTTACCTGCACATAGAAACGGGACGTCATTGTTATTAAATGTTGTATTAAAGTTTAGTCACTAGATGCTGAAGTGTTTTCTTTTTTTTATTTCATGCCAGTGTTTTAAAAAAAATTATTTAATTTATGGGAAGTCGGACAGGGAAAGTGTACGTGTGCTGTGATAGTCAGAAAGGCAGTCATACGGGCAGACAGTCGGGCACAAATGTAGACAGTCACACAGTCATACAGACAGTCACACAGTCATACAGACAGTCACACAGTCATAAAAGACAGTCTCGCAGGCATATAGACAATCAGACACACATATAGACAATCAGACACGGATGTAGACATGCAATCATATAGAGAGAGTGTCGTAAACTTATATAGACAGACAGTCAAACACATATATAGACAGACATTCAGGCACACATATAGACAGATAATCAAGCACACATATAGATAATCAAGCAAGAAAACAAGCAGTCGGACAGACATGCATATAGAGCAGACAGTGTGGGATGTAGACAGACAGTAAGACAATTTGTATGTGTCTTACTATATGTTTGCTTACATATATACGCACAAACATTACAGGCAGACGATCGGAGTTACTACAGACTGAATGATAGACAGTCAAACTTACTACAAACTGATCTGACAGAGGGTCAGATTGACTACAAACTGATCCGACAGACAGTCAAACTGATTACAAACTGATCTGAGAGACAGTCAAACTTACTACAAACTAATCTGACAGACAGTCAAACTGATTACAAACTGATCTGACAGACAGTCAAACTTACTACAAACTGATCTGTCAGACAGTCAAAAGTACCGCAAGTCCACGTAACAGACAATATATTTTAACTACAAACTGATACTGTCAGTCAAGTGTAACAACAAACTGATCTGATAGACAGCCAAACTTACTACAAACTGATCTGATAGACAGACCTATAACAGACTGACCTCGCAATCCAACTTACCACTGTGTTTTGACAGTCGATGAAACAGACATAATATAGAAAGACATCTGTGCAGAAATACAATGTAGACACTTGCAGACACAAATGCAATCTGACAGCTCATCATGAAGACATATACAGAACATCTACAAGCACAGTTTGTGATGTATTTATTTTTATTAGGTGGACACAAGGTGGAAAATATCATGAAAGATGTTTTATGTATAAATGTAGACATTTGTTTTGATCCAGGCTATCTACAAACTGTGATGACCCATGTAGATGATAACTTAAATGATGGTATCAAGAGTCACGTGACGTTATTTCTGGGCAGGACATGAATTGATAGCGATCTGTCTGAGGACCAGAACAAGCCAACACTTCTTTTTTTTGCATAGAAATTTGGTTAATTCAAAATGTTTAAAAGAGTACGTTTTTGAGATATGTGTGTGTGGTTAATTGTAATTACTAATTTATTAACACTGTTGACATCACAGTTTATAAATATTTTATTCCTGATATGAAAGCAATTCGTGTATGGTTGTTGATGAAGTCTTCGTAGATGGCTGTCATTGGCGTGGCTGCTACTCTCCGTGATATATGGTTCTTTGTTTTGATGATCTGTACATAAAAAAAAGTCGTTGTTCTAATAATGCCTGCAAAATAGTCACCTTTTTAGGCGTAGTTCTAGATGCATGGAACTGATGTTTATATGTTCTAGATGCATGGAACTGGTGTTTATATGTTCTAGATGCATGGAACTGATGTTTATATGTTCTAGATGCATGGAACTGATGTTTATATGTTCTAGATGCATGGAACTGATGTTTATATGTTCTAGATGCATGGAACTGATGTTTATATGTTCTAGATGCATGGAACTGGTGTTTATATGTTCTAGATGCATGGAACTGATGTTTATAAACATCAGCAGAGGTATCCTCCGGTCTTGTCCGGGTAGTCTGTCTGTCTGACTGTCTGTCTGTGTTTGTCTTCAGGGGTGTCTGCTCATCCATCTATCCAGTATCGATCAGTGGAATGTAGAATGTACCTGAATGTTTCGTGCATGTTATATCCAGGCACCGACACCTGTAAAGGTCAGACTTCACCTGGCGTAGTCACTTAATTTACTTCTTGCTTTATTCTGCACTGTCTTGCATGATTAGTTCATTGGCGTCGTTATCAACTTCACCTTTCTTTTTCACTTTCACCGTCACTGCTGATATCATTATCATTGTATCATACCGTAGTTGTAATCGTCACCATTATCTTCATTAACCTTGTAACGACATGGGAGCACACAGATCAAAGACAAAAAAAACCCTCCACTATTTCCGTCATCTCTCAATCCCTAATACACAAGTCCCTCATTCTATGTCGTTGTGTTCCTTTTTCTCGCCCACACCTGCCTACACCTGCCTACACATACCTACATCTACCTACATGTACCTACACCTACCTACACCTACCTGTTGTAACTGATCTTGTCAGTGACTGCCTACGCCAGATTGTCGGTGGAAGAAAAAAATTGGTCAATGGATTTCATAAAAACAGGGTCCAGCATAAAGCATAGATGGATTTAACTGACGTAGTGCCAGAAACTGAATACGTGTGAAAAAACCATGACGTCAGAGATGAAGCAGACAAAGGGTCATTTTAACAATGGCTTCCTGGCAAACACAACATGGCGCATTCACCGTTGAAACTTATTTTAAAATTGGAGAATCGTCTATTACTGTACAACGAAAGTTTCGTCGCCATTTTGAGTTGCCTCCCCGTGATAATGTTCCAGATCGGAGGAGAAAACAATTTTGAGGTGGGTCAACAAAATTTAAGGAAACCGCTAATTGCCTTAATTATTCTTGGTCGTCCAAGAACTCAACAGACACCTGAACGAATTCAAGAAGTCCGCAACACATTGCTGAGTAGCCCTCGGCGATCAGCTGTTAGGAACGCTTTGGCACCTGGCATCTTCTTACTGTTATCAGTGATCTTTATGTGCAGATGCTAACTGAATACTTCATTCCAGACTTGCCCAATAGAAATAAGAGACTAATATGGTTTCAGCAAGACGGAGCAACTGCCCACACAGCCTGTCAGTCCATGGCCATGCTGTGACAAGCATTTCCTAATCGTCTTATTTCCAGATTTGGGGATATTCACTGGCCGGCAAGGTCACCGGTAAATGGTGTCATGCAGGAATTTTCCAGAAGCCTGGCTGAATGTATCAAATGTAATGGCGGTCACCTAACCTGCGTAATTTTCAAAACCTAAATATGATTGTCAGTAATAATAAGAATACCCACTTTTATGAGTTTCATTTCACTTTTAAAAAAAAAAAAAAAAAAACATGTATAGCGCTTATTTATTTCCATTTTTAAAATCCAGCCATGCTTTATGCCGGACGCTGTAGAACGAAAAATAAAAAAAAAGAGATCAAGTACCTGAATATGTCCCAGTTCTATTCTCCTAGTATTCTCTGTAATAGTCGAAGCCAGGATTACCACCAACTGTGAATAGAAAAGTTTATGTGACAGATATTTTCGAATCCATTTACTAGAAATTATAAATGGATGTACTTGTACTCGGTCATTAAAAAAATCGAATATTCGCATTCCTTAAAATGTCAGAATCTTGTATTCGATACATCCCAAATATTTTATATTCCACTAACGGAAATTATAAATAAATATACATTAAGAATCGCTTCTACAGTGAATATTGTAAATGTCTAATACACATTTTCTAAACAACTCATAGAAGTTTTTATTTTTATAAGCGGCAAAACTGGAAGCCCGTTACTATATGTCGGACATAACACACACAGTGGCTATTACATGACACGCATAACATAATTAGTTCTTATTACATGACGATATAGCATAAATAGTCCTTATTACATAACGAACAGAACATAAACAGTCGTTATTACATGACGGACAGAATATAAATAGTCGTTATTACATGACGGGCAGAATATAAATAGTCGTTATTACATGACGGACAGAATATAAATAGTCGTTATTACATGACAGACAGAAGATAAATAGTCGTTATTACATGACGCACAGAATATAAATAGTCGTTATTACATGACAGACAGAAGATAAATAGTCGTTATTACATGACGGACAGGATATTAATAGTCGTTGTTGCATGACGGACAGAATATAAATAGTCGTTATTACATGACGGACAGAATATAAATAGTCGTTATTACATGACGCACAGAAGATAAATAGTCGTTATTACATGACGCACAGAATATAAATAGTCGTTATTACATGACGCACAGAATATAAATAGTCGTTATTACATGACGGACAGAATATAAATAGTCGTTATTACATGACGGACAGAAGATAAATATTTGTTATTACATGACAGACAGAAGATAAATATTTGTTATTACATGACGGACAGAAGATAAATATTTGTTATTACATGACGGACAGAAGATAAATATTTGTTATTACATGACAGACAGAAGATAAATATTTGTTATTACATGACGGACAGAAGATAAATATTTGCTATTACATGGCGGAGAAAGCGCAAGACCATCACAAGAGCAGACACACCAATAAACATTACACTGGAAACCCATACTATGAAGCAAGTAACGCATTTCAAATATCTCGGAAGCACTTTCTCAAAAAAAGGAAAAATAGACATAGAAAACAGATGTAACAAAGCGAACCAACTTATCGGACAAATGGCTCCCATACTAAACAACAAGCATGTCTCACTGGAAACCAAAAGAACTGTCTATAAGACAACCTTCATACCAACTTTGTGCTACCAATGCCAGGCATGGACGCTGATAGCAAAAGACAAAAGGAAAATTACAACAACTGAAATGAGATTCTTGAGAAGAATTCTTGGAATATCAAGAATGGACAGAATCAGAAATGATGTCATTAGAAATAAAGTAGGAGTTGAACCTGTTCTGAACTATATTCAAAAACAGCAAATAAAATGGTTCTGTCATGTATCACGACTACCAACAGAACGTGTACCACACAGAGCAATGTTTTATAAACCACACAAAGCCAGAGGAAGGGGCCGCCCATGCAAACGATGGACCGATGGTATAGCAGAGTCCCTGAACATCTCAATGTACGAAGCCAACAGGCGAGCCATTGAGAGACAATTGCACTTCACCTCTACAGCTAGCAGTAAATGAGGAGGGACAAAACAAGACAAGACATGGCGGACAGAATATAAATAGTCGTTATTACTCGACGATATAACATAAATAGCTGTTATTACATGAAGAACAGAACGCAGAAGCTGTTATTACATGACGGATAGAACATGAATAGCTGTTTTTATATACACTCAACTCCATCTTCAGTTACTGTATTGACAGTCTTGACCTGGCTGATTTTACCTTTTGCACATTATAGTTCATGTTCTGTCGGTAAACTTTGTGACATTCTGCCTGATATCAAGCTTAGGCCTTCCATGAGTTTTTCTTTCTCACTATCTGGTTCCTTACTCCCCAGCTATACATCCTCTTGTTATGATGCTTCCATATTTTTTTTTCCATTCCTATTACATGTTCAATGTATACTTGTTTTCTCTTCCTTTTGCTTTATCCTCTATTTTCTTCTTAACAAAAGGTGCCATTAAATTCATTAGTTCATTGATTTTCTCAAGTATTCCTCATGACGGTACGTGATGTTCATAAGATTCTTGGAAGGAATGAGATTTCTGGTTGCCTCGGGAAATCTGTGTATTGGTTCGTTGTAGGCAAGGCCAGGATTCGTTTCTATAGGAAGAAAGACAACCCTGGAAATTCCTCCGCTTGCAGTCGTGCCCATATGATTTAGTTAGCAAGGACATTTTAGTGTACAATCTACTTTTTGAATGTGTCTTTGGATACGCATGCATGCAGGAAACTCTCTACTGTAGAGAACGGAACACAACTCCTTCAGATCATCAGAGGAAGTACCCCCCCCCCCTCAGACAAGTGTTTCGGCCCTATTAAGCTCCTGACAGTTCAAGGTCTTGTAAGTTGTTGCTTTTTTATGGAAGAACGGCCTGCTTCTTAGAAGGAAAAAAAAAAGCCAACAACATCTTTTAAACTTCTCTACATTAGTAGGCCACTGCCATATCACCATCAGTTTGGTACTTTCCCCACATTGTTACAACATAAACCTGCCACTTTCTTGCATTGTTACAACATAAACCTGCCACTTTCTTGCATTGTTACAACATAAACCTGCCACTTTCTTTCATTGTTACAACATAAACCTGCCACTTTCTTGCATTGTTACAACAAAAACCTGCCACTTTCTTGCATTGTTACAACATAAACCTGCCACTTTCTTTCATTGTTACAACAAAAACCTGCCACTTTCTTGCATTGTTACAACATAAACCTGCCACTTTCTTGCATTGTTACAACATAAACCTGCCACTTTCTTACATTGTTACACCATAAACCTGCCACTTTCTTACATTGTTACAACATAAACCTGCTACTTTCTTACATTGTTACAACATAAAACTGCCACTTTTTTACATTGTTACAACATAAATTTGCCACTTTCTTACATTGTTACAATATAAACCTGCTACATTCCTAACATTGTTACACCAAAAGACATATTGCATTCTTAACATTGTTACATCAAAAACCTGCTACACTCCTAACATTGTTACACAAAAAATCTGGTACATTCTTAACATTGTTACATCAAAAACCTGCTATATTCCTAACATTGTTACATAAAAAACTGCTACATTCTTAACATTGTTACACCATAAACCTGTTGCATTCCTAACATTGTTAAACCAAAAACCTCCTACATTCCTAACATTGCTACACCAAAAACCTCCTACATTCCTAACACTGTCACACCAAAAACATCCTACATTTCTAAAATTGTTACACCATAAACCTGTTACATTCCTGACATTTTTACACCAAAAAATCTGCTACATTCTTAACATTGCTACACCATAAACCTGTTGCATTCCTAACATTGTTACACCATAAACCTTCTACATTCCTAACATTGTTACACCAAAAACCTGCTACTTTCTCACATTGTTACACTATCAACCTGTTGCATTTCTAATATTGTTACACCAAAAACCTGCTACTTTCTCACATTGTTACACTATCAACCTGTTGCATTTCTAATATTGTTACACCGAAAACCTGCTACATTTCTAACATTGTTACACTATCAACCTGTTGCATTTCTAATATTGTTACACCAAAAACCTGCTACATTCCTAACATTGTTACACTATCAACCTGTTGCATTTCTAATATTCTTACACCAAAAACCTGCTACATACCTAACATTGTTACACTATCAACCTGTTGCATTCCTAACATTGTTACACAAAAAATTCCTACATTTTTAACATTGTTACACCATAACCCCGCTACTTTCTTACTTTGCTACATCAACCAGTTAACTTCCAACATTGTTACATCACCAGCCAGTTACATTTTTCTTGCCTGGTTACATTCAAGACTAAATCGGGAGGAGGGGGGAGAGAAACGGGAGTGGGGGGAATTCCAGTCAGAGCATTGCTCTAGGGCTTTGGTTGGAGGCCTTCCTCTGTTTTAATGGGGGCCCAGACGTTTTCCCTATTTTAAAAAAAGGGGGGGGGCCTTAGTGATGAAAACAGAATGACTAATCAACAGGGTAACCGGGAATGGAGGCAGGGAGCAGGGAGAACCAGTTTTGCAACATTTACACAGAGGCCCTGGTTATACTATCAGCCAGGCTACCTTCACTTATCTACCGCCTACTTACTTATCTACCGCCTACTTACTTCACTTATCTACCTCCTACTTACTTATCTACCGCCTACTTACTTATCTACCGACTACTTACTTCACTTATCTACCTCCTACTTACTTCACTTATCTACCTCCTACTTACTTCACTTATCTACCTCCTACTTACTTCACTTATCTACCTCCTACTTACTTCACTTATCTACCTCCTACTTACTTCACTTATCTACCTCCTACTTATTTCACTTATCTACCGCCTACTTACTTCACTTATCTACCTCCTACTTACTTCACTTATCTACCTCCTACTTACTTCACTTATCTACCTCCTAATTACTTCACTTATCTACCTCCTACTTACTTCACTTATCTACCTCCTACTTACTTCACTTATTTACCTCCTACTTACTTTACTTATCTACCTCCTACTTACTTCACTTATCTATCTCCTACTTACTTCACATATCTACCTCCTACTTATTTCACTTATCTACCTCCTACTTATTTCACTTATCTACCTCCTACTTGCTTCACTTATTTACCTCCTACTTACTTTACTTATCTACCTCCTACTTACTTCACTTATCTACCTCCTACTTACTTCACTTATCTACCTCCTACTTACTTCACTTATCTACCTCCTACTTACTTCACTTATCTACCTCCTACTTACTTCACTTATCTACCTCCTACTTACTTCACTTATCTACCTCCTACTTACTTCACTTATCTACCGCCTACTTATTTCACTTATCTACCGCCTACTTACTTCACTTATCTACCTCCTACTTATTTCACTTATCTACTTCCTACTTACTTCACTTATCTACCTCCTACTTACTTCACTTATCTACCTCCTACTTACTTCACTTATCTACCTCCTACTTACTTCACTTATCTACCGCCTATTTACTTCACTTATCTACTTCCTACTTACTTCACTTATCTACCGCCTACTTACTGTTTACATTATCCAGTTCCGGTTTGTTCAAAATGACCACGTGATTTTTCACCGCTTGATTGACGGGATAGACTGGGTCAGGTGCCGCTATGACGTCATCAACGTAGACGTAGTCGTTTGTTGGCACGATCCCAGGGTTCAGGAAAGGCTGAAGAGCTTGGGCCCGTGCCAGGGCGATCTGGGCCCCTGTTGAGGTCAAAGTTCATGACAAACAGGCTGTAAGATAAGCGCGCGAGATGCTTTCACTAGAAAACATTAAATTCTGAATAGCGAAGGCCGAAGATGTTTAAAAAAAAAGTCTTTATATAATACTGATAACAAAACAAAAAGAAAATGTAACAATTCAACGACTTTTGGAAGGTCACGACTAGAGATGGGCCTATCCGTCAGAAATCTATGGAATCAAACTTCTGATGATCTGAATGGTTATGTAGATGTTTCGCTGTCTTTGACAGACAGCTTTTTGTCTGAATAGGAGAATGTTTTAGATGTTTTAGACAAAGAGAAGGTTCACTCCCATGATTATCATCATCATCATGAGTTCTTCGCATAAGGACCTTAGTTTTCCGTTCACGCTCTTTTCCTGGTGACAGGTTTAGATCTTAAGTCTCTGTGTAGAGAGCAGGTGGTTAGTATGTGACCTGGAGTGTGGTGACAGATTTAGATCTTAAGTCTCTGTGTAGAGAGCAGGTGGTTAGTATGTGACCTGGAGTGTGGTGACAGATTTAGATCTTAAGTCTCTGTGTAGAGAGCAGGTGGTTAGTATGTGACCTGGAGTGTGGTGACCAGGTTTAGATCTTAAGTCTCTGTGTAGAGAGCAGGTGGTTAGTATGTGACCTGGAGTGTGGTGACCAGGTTTAGATCTTAAGTCTCTGTGTAGAGAGCAGGTGGTTAGTATGTGACCTGGAGTATAGATGACCAGGTCTGACCTGCAGAGTGGTTTAAATGCTTAGAAAATGTGGACCAAAGCCACTCTAAGTTGGTTGATATTCGTAGTACTGTAAGCAAAGAATTGGAACATAGAAACTCCCTGCAAACTGCTATTTTGAGAAGAAGAAGACAAGCATTTTAACTGCGTTATGTACAGACAGATGTACACAGTCACTGATAAACGAAATATGAAAGTCTTAGGATCCCTGAAGATGTTGAAACTTACCCAGTAGCAGGCCAAACTGATACAAAAACTTCCCTACTTTTTATAAATAACAATAATAATGGGAATTGGAAACCAAAAAAAATGACGTACCCTAAAAAATAAAATATTTTTTAAAAATTGAAATACAGTTCAGAAGACTTTGTTGGACAGAAAGCAAACATTGAAGAGTGGAGAACATCAAGATAAAACAAACAGTGGAGAATATCAAGAGAAAACAAACAGTCAAGACTATCAAGATTTAAAAAAAACAGTTGAGAATATCAAAATAAAACATAGTGGAGAACATGAAGATAATCAAACAAACAGTGAGAACATCAAGATAAAACAAACAGTGGAGAACATCAAGATAAAATAAACAGTGGAGAATATGAAGATAAAACAAAGAGTGGAGAACATCAAGATAAAACAGACAGTTGAGAACACCAAGGTGAAACAAACAGTAGAGAATATAAAGGTAAAACAAACAGTTGAGAACATTAAGATAAAAACAAAGAATTGAGAACATCAAGATAAAACAAACAGTAAGAATATCATGGTAAAAAAAAACAGTGGAGAACATCAAGATAAAACAAACAATTGAAAACATCATGATAAAACAAACATTGGAGAACATCAAGATAAAACAAATATTGAGAACAATCAAAAGAAAGCAAGCAGTGAGAACATCAAAAGAAAGCAAACAATGAGAACATCAAAAGAAAGTAAACAGTGAGAACATCAGGAGCAACATAACCAGCACAATAACAGCAACAAATCTGACCTGTTACTGGAGCATGGACTGGTATTCTTACAGGAGGCCGTGGATATGGTCTGAATAGTTTGTACTTCAGCGCTGTACCGAGGGGAAATTATTTCATGTCATACATAAACTGACAAGAAGTTATCTATTTAAGTAATGTAATACAAGCATACGCGCGCACACACAGACACACACACACGTTGTTTTTCTGGACAAATGTATGTCAAGCTTTTGGACTTTCAGAAAGCAAAATGTCAAATTTTTAACACCTCGCCCGTGACATTCATGACCGTCTGCGTGTGACATTTATGACATCCTAGTGTGACATTTATGACAGCATGCGTGTGACATTTATGACAGCCCGGGCGTAGCATTCATTACATCCTGATCTGGACATTTATGACAACAGGAGTGTGACATTTATGACAGGATGCGTGTGACATTTATGACATCATGAGTGTGACATTTAGCTCCGACTGTTTTCAGAAAAATTTTTCTGTGACATTTATAGCAGTTCATATGACACCTTGAACAGTTTGTGTGTTAAATTTTGAACTTTTTATTTCAGATTTAGAACTGTTGTATGAGAGATTAGCGACAGCTTGTATGTGACATTTATAATATATTGTAAGTGACGTTAGCGCCGTCAAACATGGGATGATTATAATTGTGACATTTAAAACGGATTGTAAGTGAACATCCTGCACCTAAACATACTCACGGAAAGCAGATGTTGCGCTGAACATCACCAGAACTGTGAGTGCCAGCACAGACAATGTAGGACTTCCCTGAATCTGAAGAACGTAAACAAATGTTTAGTGATCATGTGTCTAAAGAAACAGCTTACATCATGGAAGATGGCGGGGAGTAGATTCATAGAACAATATATGTGTCTCCAAAAGTTCGTTAACAAGAGAAGTCTTGTCATCTGATATATGGGTCGAGGGGACTTCGAGACCAATGTTGCTCGAAAGACTTTGGGACTTAGATCAACCAATGTTGCTCACAAGACTTTGAGACTATCAGAGCAACCAACCTTAGTCGTAAGACTTTGAGACTATCAGAGCAACCAACCTTAGTCGTAAGACTTTGAGACTATCAGAGCAACCAACCTTAGTCGTAAGACTTTGAGACTATCAGAGCAACCAACCTTAGTCGTAAGACTTTGAAACTGCCACAGCAGAAACACATTTTACACTTTAGTCCCTGACATTAACGTGGCTCCTGTGATAGCCTCCTTACTTCACAAGACAACCCGTCCATCTGGTGTCTCAGTTCGCAAGACAACCCGCCCATCTGGTGTCTCAGACCGCAAGATGGACAGTTTTCCGTTGACCCCACATGACTCTCTGTGCACTCCCAAAGTTTCATGGACCACAGCTTGAGAACCTCTGTTGTGGATGTTACCGCTTTCGGTGTCTTGTTTTAGCAAAAGATTTTGCGGTAACAATCGACATTTATCAACCACTTTTCGCGAAACAGTTGCTCTTAATTTGTTGCTCACGACAAAAGTTCTTGCCTTCTTCTTTCCAATGATTCTCATGTTGAATCTGCTCTTTGAAAACAAAACCAAAAAAAAAAAATTACTTTGATCAGTGAGGACCTATAGATTGTAAGAAAAAGAATAGCAACTGAATCTCATTATTCACTCAAGGGACGAAACTGTGTGATTTTTCTTTTGAAAGAAGTCATGAATTAACTATTTTGTTTTCAGTATTTTGACATTTTTCTCCTCTTGTATGTTTTCTGCCGTGACTTCGTGTATATACATCAACGAGGGCTAGTTTTGTGCTTAAATAAACTTATCTACCTACCATTCTTGTCTACAGTTAAGAGAGCGTGTTGCCTCGAATCTGTGAAAGATGGTCCACTAGCTACAGATCCACAGCAAACTCGTGACCGGTCAAGCTGTCTCCTGCCAGATTCGACCACTGGCAGTCTACACGTCAAGTTAAATAGTCGACCACTCAGGTCCTCGACCGTCTTTGGATTATGTGACACACAAACTAACGAATGACTAACGATACCTAAGTTGTTATGTAGAATCTGTAGTCTCGTTGGAGCGAATGTGTTCAGAAATATATATAGTAATAAGTGACTACAGGAATAGCTATGTAAGTCTCAATGGCTGACTTATATAATTTAATACTATACACTGAGGGAAGAAATAAGGACTATATATATATATATATATATATATATATATATATTCTGCCTTCTAAAGTGTCATATTAAACCAACTATTGTTTCTATATTTTCTGCCTCTAAAGTGTCATATTAAAGCAACTCTTGTTTCTATATTTTCTTCCTTCTAAAGTGTCATATTAAAGCAGGTCTTGTTTCTATATTTTCTTCCTTCTAAAGTGTCACACTAAAGCAACTCTTGTTTCTATATTTTCTGCCCTCTAAAGTGTCATATTAAAGCAGGTCTTGTTTCTATATTTTCTTCCTTCTAAAGTGTCACACTAAAGCAGGTCTTGTTTCTATATTTTCTTCCTTCTAAAGTGTCACAGTAAAGCAACTCTTGTTTCTATATTTTCTTCCTTCTAATGTGTCACACTAAAGCAGGTCTTGTTTCTATATTTTCTTCCTTCTAAAGTGTCACACTAAAGCAGGTCTTGTTTCTGTATTTTCTTCCTTCTAAAGTGTCACACTAAAGCAGGTCTTGTTTCTATATTTTCTTCCTTCTAAAGTGTCACACTAAAGCAGGTCTTGTTTCTATATTTTCTGCCTTCTAAAGTGTCACACTAAAGCAGCTCTTGTTTCTATATTTTCTTCCTTCTAAAGTGTCACACTAAAGCAGGTCTTGTTTCTGTATTTTCTTCCTTCTAAAGTGTCACACTAAAGCAGGTCTTGTTTCTATATTTTCTTCCTTCTAAAGTGTCACACTAAAGCAGGTCTTGTTTCTATATTTTCTGCCTTCTAAAGTGTCACACTAAAGCAGCTCTTGTTTCTATATTTTCTTCCTTCTAAAGTGTCACACTAAAGCAGCTCTTGTTTCTATATTTTCTTCCTTCTAAAGTGTCACACTAAAGCAGCTCTTGTTTCTATATTTTCTTCCTTCTAAAGTGTCACACTAAAGCAGCTCTTGTTTCTATATTTTCTGCCTTCTAAAGTGTCACACTAAAGCTTAAGCAAAGACATACAGATAGGAATCTCCCCACTCCCACCCCATATCCCCAACTCGCCCCACCTCACGGCGGTGGAGCTCGATGAGAAGTTTACTTCTTAGATCTGCCCCAGAACTGTCCAGAATCACACTCTTAAGTTCTGTTTGTGAGCTTTATTAAGTCATCATCATCAGGACATTATCTGCCAGATGAAAAGCCACTCCTAAACATAAATTCTGCGGCAAAGATATGACACCACTACAACATCTGGTTTCATATATTCATGATAACCTTCTAGTCAGATTTCGTGATATCAGTGAATTCCATATTCAACAAATTATGGGGCCAGTCAGTTTCTTTGAAAAAAATTTCTTTCAAGATTCATTGCATCTCCAAAGCTGGCTGGAATAAGACGATGACACGGTAGAGGCGGAAATTTTGAATAATGAACAAGAGTCCAGGCAGTTGTTTGTCATCTACATGTACATCTGCCATGAAAGAATAGGAAAGACAAATGAACAGCTTTTTGATGAACTTTATACTTGTGTCATGATCTGTCACACAAAAAACTTAGCCACGGTAATATATGCTGGGACTCTACATACAAATCAGCAGTCTTCTTTTGTTCCGTGTACGAAGTTTGTGTTTTTTGCTTACTCCAACATTAGCATGTTAAGAACCCAGATTTTTTCACACGTCCTGAAGTCTGTTGAGCTTTAAAAGAAATTTCGCGCGGATAAATTTGGTCCATTATTTAAAAAAAAGTAAAAAGGATAACAGGCGTACCCTCTAACATAAGGTAGGAAGTGACACGGGGGGGGGGGGGGTGGTTGGGGTGGGAACCATAACCAGTCAGAATCCTGTCTCATATCATTGCAGTGCTCTTCGCATCATGGCTGTAGCATTTCGGTGAAAAGCGATTATTTATCAGGTGCAGCTTAGCAAGAAGCTTTCCGGGGCTGCAGTTTACTGGAGCGATATCGATCCACCTTACATGGACCATAGAAAATTAACAACAGCAACAACAGCAGCAGCAAAAACCCAAGTCAGTGGGCTTTCACTGTCACCGTGACTCGGTCATCTTTGTCATCGTCATTTTGCTGAAGGTTAAATTACTCGAGTCCTGCCTTACGCGAACCAACAATAACAGCAAGAACAAAACAACATCAGCAGTAACAACAGCAACCTCAGCAAAAAAAAAACAACCATGATAACAACAACAACAACAACAACACACGGATAAACAACATATACTAACAGACCTGCTGGATGCTAAAACTAAAAAAATTACAATTCTCAGGCTGTTGTGGAATTTCGAGCAGTCGCATCTTCATGGGACAAATTTTTACGTGGTAAACTGTTTTTTTCTTAATACACCAACACACCTGTGTACGTCGTAATCCGATGTGTTCGCCCTCCTGACAATACAAGCTCTATATGTGTGTATGTGAGTGTGTATGTGGTGTGCGTGAAGGGAAGGGGATTCAGCCAGTGCAAAACTCTGGGGCCCATAGCATTGGGGCCCATAGCATTCAGGCCCCCGGAGTTGACTAAAAAAAAAAAAGATACGTCAGGAGGAGGGGGGGGGGGTGTTGTACTGGGCAAATTTTCTCACCTTTAGCGACCATTTTGTCCGCTCTCACCCGCCGGTACACATTTGGAGGCGTCTATAGCAAGTCACAGCTGTGGCGTTTGAAGACAGTTCAGTATATACTAAACTACTCATGTGTCTTAGACGACCGTGGTAAATTGATTGCTAGATTACTTGTGTACGCATCAAAAGCTAGATTAATGGCTTGCTCATCCACGGTTGACGGACTTTAGTCCTGATACGTTTGATTTATGGCCAAGAGACTGGAGCTACTATCGAAACTGTGGGATGTGAAACGTTCTATGAAAGCAGAGGGGGAACAAATCTGTACTTCGCGAAATAAATATTCATAGTAGCAATAGATCTTTTACATACATATGCTTACCGTACCATTTGCTGTACCATCATCTTCCATATGATATGGGTGTTGAAACATATACAGCTGTTCTGTTACATAAGAAGAGATAGTAACATTTTGAACTGCTTATGTTGTGGAAACTACCTAAAATAAGATTTTTTAAAGGCATGCATCTTTCCCATTGAAAATTATGTCTGTGAGACCTGGACACTTAACAAAACAGCTGAGAAACACGTAAATGCCTTTGAATGTAAATGCTACAGAAGAGTTCTTCAAATATCATGGACACAAAAAATAACAAATATATCCATACTACAAGAACTTAATTGTGAAGAAGGCTGGCTAGTAAAGAGGATTAAACAGAGAAAACTGAGATATTTTAACACATTAAACGTCATGATAATTTAGAGAAGACCGTCTTGGAAGGGTAAATAATGAGAAAAAGAAAGAGAGGAAGATCAAAGTGAAAATGTCTGCAAGACATCGTTGATAATCTGCAAATGGATGCAACAGCAGCAGGGCATCTTGCTTACATCAGAGAGGCCTACAGGAGGCCTACAGGAGAGCTGTTAGGGAGGCCGTTATGCACATGCAAATGACTGACTGAGTGAATTATGTTGCGGATGTCTTCATTTTTCTTTGTTTGCAGGTATCTCCATCTTTCTTTGTTTGTGAGTATCTCCATCTTTCTTTGTTTGTATCTCCATCTTTCTTTGTTTGTGGGTATCTTCATCTTTCTTTGTTTGTGGGTATCTCCATCTATCTTTCTTTGTTTGTGGGTAACTTCATCTTTCTTTGTTTGTGGGCATCCCCATCTTTCTTTTCTTTGTGACTATCTCCATTTTTCTTTGTTTGTAAGTATCTCCATCTTTCTTTGCTTGTGGCTATCTCCATCTTTCTTTATTTGTGGCTATATCCATCTTTCTTTATATGTGGATATCTTCGTCTTTCTTTATTTGTGGATATCTCCACCTTTCTTTATTTGTGGATACCTTCATTTGTCTTTGTTTGTGGGTATCTCCACAGCTCTTTGATTACGCTCTATACCCAACATTCAGGTCACTTTATTGCTTCTGTGTGAACTACTGATTTTTAAACTTTTGTTTATCTTTTTTAATGCCTTTTTTTGACGCAAGTGATAAGTTAAAACAGCCACGAATCTTCATGCTCGTGCTTCTATAGCTGGTGCTTTACTCTCGATGCAAATCATTTACTTCAGCTGCATGGTCAGATCTCTGCACGTAGCTCGCATGAGCGTGTAGCTGCATGATCAGATCTCTGCACGTAGCTCGCATGAGCGTGTAGCTGCATGATCAGATCTCTGCACGTAGCTCGCATGAGCGTGTAGCTGCATGATCAGATCTCTGCACGTAGCTCGCATGAGCGTGTAGCTGCATGATCAGATCTCTGCACGTAGCTCGCATGAGCGTGTAGCTGCATGATCAGATCTCTGCACGTAGCTCTCATGAGCGTGTAGCGTACTCTGTGTTTCATATTGGACCATAATCACGGTCTATTCAAACTCTTTATACAGATTCTTTGTATCAGAGCTACACTTAACACGAAAGTGTCTGAAACTTAAATCCCCCCCCCCCAAAAAAAATGCACGAATATTTGTGAAATAAGATGATGGTGTAAAGTAGTTTCTCAAAGGAAATGACAACGTTTAATTGAATAATGCAAGAAAATGATATAAGAATACAGAGAAGGAATATATCGTTAGACAAAAGATAAAGCAGAATACAGAATGAACCTGATATGATTTTTACAAGCCGTCATGAAACAGGTGAAATAGAAAGCGACGAAGACCTAGACTTGCTTGGAGAAGAGAAATCATGACAGTGCTCAGAGACAAGGAAGACCTAGACTTACTTGGAGAAGAGAAATCATGACAGTGCTCAGAGACAAGGAAGACCTAGACTTACTTGGAGAAGAGAAATTATGACAGTGCTCAGAGACAAGGAAGACCTAGACTTACTTGGAGAAGAGAAATTATGACAGTGCTCAGAGACAAGGAAGACCTAGACTTACTTGGAGAAGAGAAATTATGACAGTGCTCAGAGACAAGGAAGACCTAGACTTACTTGGAGAAGAGAAATTATGACAGTGCTCAGAGACAAGGAAGACCTAGACTTACTTGGAGAAGAGAAATTATGACAGTGCTCAGAGACAAGGAAGACCTAGACTTACTTGGAGAAGAGAAATCATGACAGTGCTCAGAGACAAGGAAGACCTAGACTTACTTGGAGAAGAGAAATTATGACAGTGCTCAGAGACAAGGAAGACCTAGACTTACTTGGAGAAGAGAAATCATGACAGTGCTCAGAGACAAGAGATACACATGGAAGGAAGCAGAAAATAATTCCAAGAACAGGGATGACTGGAGAACCTTTATCCGCGGCCTATGCTCTCAAGAGAGTGAAAGGCGATGATGATGATGATGATGAAGATGATGACGATGATGATGATGATGATGATGATGAGACAGGTATTTAAAGAAATTTTATCCAGTGAATATTGCTACAGAACTGATTAAAGAAGGAGGTCTAAATCTACATGAACAGATATATGCACTAATACAACAAATATAGAGAGAAGAAAAACTCCCTAGTGAATGGAGAGAATCATTACTGATTCCAGTATTTAAAAAAGGTGATAAGAGCAAGTGTGAAAACTACAGAGGAATATCCTTACTACAAACAAGCTACAAAATACTATCTGTTATACTTTTAAATAGATTAACACCATACAACGAGAACATACTGGGAGACTATCAAGCAGGTGTTAGGAAGAATAGATCAGCCATTGACCAAATATTTTATCTACGTCAAAGAGCAGAAAAGTACTGGGAATATGGAAAATTAGCACATAATATCTTCACTGACTTTAAGAAAGCTTATGACAGCATGGATAGGAACAGCTTATGGAAAATTATTAACGAATTTGAAATACCTAATAAATTAATCAATCTGACCAGAATATGCATGGAGGATGCACGAAATATAGTAATATATAAAGGAAGAAAATCAGAATCTTTCTATATAACAATATATAAAGGAAGAAAATCAGAATCTTTCTATATAACAATATATAAAGGAAGAAAATCAGAATCTTTCTATATAACAATATGTAAAGGAAGAAAGTCAGAACCCTTCTCTATAAGAACTGGTTTAAAACAAGGTGATCACATTATCTCTGTTACTATTCAACTCGGTACTAGAAAAGGTATTCAGAAAAGCGAAAGAAGAAAGCAGTACAGAAGAACAAGCTAAAATACTAGGATACGCTGATGACATCGACCTAATGGGGAAAACTATGCAAGAAGTTATCAGTACCAGCATACACTTGAGAGAGATATTGCACTAAAAGTGAGTCTGACCATTAACCAAGGTAAGACAGAGTATATGAAGATATCAAGAGAGCAGGGGCAGAATGATCCAGATTATATAAACGTTGGAGATATGATTATTAAGGAAGCAGAAACATACAAATATCTAGGCACAACCTTCAACAGAAACAATATACTCGTAGTAAGCGAGGAAATTAAAAACAGACTACAGATAGGGAATAAAATATATTTCGCTTTTAAACACCTGTTATAATCCAAAGTCCTGTCTCAAAACACCAAAATAACAATCTACAAAACTATCATAAGACCAGCCATCATGTATGGATTAGAAACATTGAGTACAACAAAGGAAGATGAACAGCAATTGCAGATCTTTGAAAACAAGATCCTAGAAGAATCTTTGGGCCCATAAAAGATACTAACAGTGGAGAATGAAGAGCTAGAAAGAATACTGAACTGAACAGCTTATTTAAATCCCAACGAATTATAAATGTCTTGAAACTGAACAGACTACGCTGGCTGGACCATTTAGAAAGAATGGAGAGGAAAAGACAAACAAAAATGATGTATGCACAAGAGATGATGGAAGCAAGACCAAGGGGTAGACCAAGACAGATGGAAAGCAACACAGAACGAATTAACGCAGATCGTTAGTAGGCTGTTCTCTCGTGGCTAGACGGTTGCTCGTCCTACCGGAGTCCGTGGTTCGAATCCCAGTTAATTCTCTTGTGATTTTTCTTTCTTTCATGTCTCACTAAAGTGCTTTGTCTACGATTTTTTCGAGGTCGAATCCTACAAAACTGTGTTCTCTTACTTTGCCGTACGAAAGCCTCGTTGTTTCATATTAAAAAAAAATTGTTCTAGAAATAGAGAGGAATGAAGGCGGACTTTATCTGCAGTAATGAGACTTTAATGGCTTGGAAAGAAGAAGAAGAAGAAGAAGAAGAAGAAGAAGAAGAAGAAGAAGAAGAAGAAGAAGAAGCGAGCACAATGAAGGAATAAAATGTGGCACTTCTTCCCTTGGATCTGAAAAGCGACAAACAAAACTTGTGATATTCACCAGTCAGAAATGAAGGAAGCGACAGAAAACGTCATGAAAGAAGAACCACAATTGCTAAGACAGAAGAGAGAGGAGCACAACTTTACAGATTAACATGTCTCCAATCTGGCATAGTTTTTATGGCCGCACATTTTGGAAGGAACTGGTCACCTGAAACAACTTCCGGTGTCATATCAAGCCAGGTCAGAGTTCCGAGAAGTAAGTTTCATTTTCAGTTTTCTCCTCAAACACGTGAAGACTGTCATCTTTAGTAATTCGCTCCAGCACAAACTGTTGATGCTCCTAAACTAATCCTCGCCTTCCAGGTCGGCACCAAGAAAAAACGTGGCAAGTCTAGTCTTATTTTAAATTTTATTTTCGATGTGTATTAGCAATTTGGCATAAGAATTGAGTGGAGGCAAAACTTCAAACGGCCGAGAACGTCGACGTGATAGAAGCTTCAAACTTACTTAGACTTTAGTTGTACTGTTAGAGCAGGACAGGCTAGTTTTTCTAGCCAGGAGAATAATCCTAGTAGTCTGTTTCAGCAACGACGAATCCTAGATGATCAAACTTCCCGTGGGATTTGAATCCCATTCCCGCAGTCCACCACACTAGGGACATAAGTCCACAAACTTAGTGGATGAGGATTGTTGGCCTCTTGAACTTCCAGATACTCGTTTTTACAGAAGTTTGGTAGATAGATGGTAAAACTAGAGAGCCGTCATTAGGAAACTAAGCTTAAACTGGTTTAAACATGTAAAGAAAATGACTGAACGAGAAAAGAAAATATGGGCTTTATTCTTCGGTCTATACAGTTCATGTGTTACAGTGCCACACCTAGTTTCTAAGCAGCTTTGTAGTTACATCAGTTTGTGTACTCAGTTCACACAAAAGCTTTTCATAGCAAAAAAAAACAAAACAAAGATGATTGAGCAGAAACCTTTGATGTTCCAGATCTTTTGCAGACACAAGCATTATTTTGCATTGTTTGGCTATTGCTGTTTTCTGAATTCTAAGCCCTGTAGTTGGAGCAGTAATAACTTCAGATGGGAAATGCACAACAGAAATTAGGAACAGAATAGGCCAAGCAAAGACTGCATTTCAGAGAATGAGAAACATATTAGCTAACACATCTTTATCAATGAATGTTAGAAAACGAGTCCTAAAATGCTATATTGAACCTGTCTTCTTATATGGAAGTGAATCATGGACAATAGGCAAGCCTGCACAAAAATCATTGGAAGCAGCAGAAATGTGGTTTTTTGAAGAATGTTGTGAATCCCCTGGACAGCAAAAATAACTAATGAAGAATGTATGAGAAGAGCTGGAGAGACAAAAAACCTTGTCAAAAAGATAAGAGAGAGACAATATACTTTCATAGGACATGCAGTGAGAAGAGGGGGCATTGAAAATATTATAACAACAGGAAAAATAGAAGGAAGAAGATCAATAGGAAGACCAAGAGAAATGATACTGGACAGTCTGACGGGATGGTGTGAGAGGAGATCACCAACTGAACTGATGGCCTGCATGAAGGATTGGGTACTCTGGAGAAGCATAATAGCCAACGCCTGTTGGCACGGCACCTGATGATGATGTAGTTATATATGTGTCATTCTGATTCAAACAGACATTGGATACATGATGTATTCTGATTCACACAAACAGTGGATACATGAATATTAGTTCCTAGTGTTGTAGTTGTACATATCTTTCATTCAGATTCACACAGACAGCAGATACATGAATAATAGTTCCTGATGTATTCATATTCACACAGACAGCAGATACATGAATAATATTTCCTGATATATTCAGATTCACACAGACAGCAGATACATGAATGATAGTTCCTGATGTATTCATATTCACACAGACAGCAGATACATGAATAATAGTTCTTGATGTATTCAGGTTCACGCAGACAGCAGATACATGAATGATAGTTCCTGATATATTCAGGTTCACACAGACAGCAGATACATGAATAATATTCCAGGTTCAGTTTAAAGCATGTGTTTCTTTCAACTACCAACAAGCCACATTAGATTTTTTTGTACTGTATTTTACATTATCTTTAACATATAGCAATCTACCAGCATCGTGACAGTTAGTGAGTAGATGACTATATTATTATTTTCTCAGGTAGTTATCTCATGCTAGCCAAACTAGTAAACATCTAGAGGTATAATTTCCATATTTTTTTTTTCATACCATTTATAAAGTATGCTAAAAAAATGTTAAAAAACTAAGAAAATCGTTTTACCAAAATGTGACACAAGAATAGCAGTACACTTTGAGCAAAAAAAGCTCAAGAACCAAAGAAACAATTTATGAGTTCATAATTTTCAAAAACAGATAGACAAGAAGTAGCAGTAAAATTTTACTAATTCATTCACATCAGTAGATCATTCATACAGACTTCATATAGAGCCATCAAAAACACATGTTACTAATTCATTCACATCAGTCGATCGTTCATACAGACTTTATATAGAGCCATCAAAAACACAGCATGTTACTAATTCATTAACATCAGTCGATCATTCATACAGACTTTATATAGTGCCATAAAAAATACAACATATTACTAATTCATTAACATCAGTAGATCAGTAATACAGACTTCAAATACTCCACCTACATCTTTCACTGTATGGTCACCTGAAACAACTATATCCATCGATCACTCAGATAAGTTTGTTTTTCCAGTATAATATTATCATCATCCAAAAACAACTTGAACAGTTTACTGACAATAGAGCCTGAGTTGTTGTTTCTGAAATCTTATGGCACATTTTTGATCCAACAAACACAGCTAACACCTCTCTGAAAAGTTGAGACTTGGCATTGAAGTGAAATAATCTTATGTGTGCACACAAGCACCAAGTACTCTCACTAAATCGTGTAGTGGAGTCTACTGACATTTTTATGCAACAAAATGTATAATACTTTCATTTTAAAAATATTTTTTTGTGAGTTTTAAATTGTTAAATTTAAAATTCGGAGTCAGGAGACTACAACATATTTTGTTGTCTGTATTTTTGTTCAATAAAAATGTTGGTTTCATCTAGGAAAACTAATGCAGAGTATTCAGTGGTAATGTAATTGTGTAACTGGTAATATTGTTAAAAGTAATAATGTAGTATTGTCAATACACACATACATGACACACTTATGGCATACATGATATATCAGCCACATATTACACACAGTTACAAACAGTACTCGCATACATAAAACACATTTGATATACACAATATATTAAGCTCATTACACACAGTTACAAACAGTACTCACATACATAAAACACATTTGATATACACAATATATTAAGCTCATTACACACAGTTACAAACAGTACTCACATACATAAAACACATTTGATATACACAATATATTAACCTCATTACACACAGTTACAAACAGTACTCGCATACATAAAACACATTTGATATACACAATATATTAACCTCATCACACACTGATATAAAAAGCCCCCGGGGTCCACCCAGCCTCTACAAATGGCTACCAGAGAAATCTGGGAAGATGAATGCGGCCAGTCACGATACTGAGCACATCACATTTTCATGTGCCAATGGTCGTAGAAATACGGGCCTAACACCATATCTCCAGTAAGCCTTGATGGTACGGATGCAGGAATTTTTTTTTTTTTTTTTGGGACACGCTGAATTACATACAATAATAGACATACTGACATCTTAGGCACAGATGAGACAGACGATATCTTAATATGATATTAACATCATTGATAATCTGCAAATGGATGCATCAGCAGCAGGGCATCTTGCTTACAACAGAGAGGCCTACAAGAGGGCTGTTAGAAAGGCAAAGTTCTGCAGGGGACATGCAAATGACTGACTTACTGGATAATGTAGTAAAGAAAACTGAAGTATTTTTCGTTTATGTTGGAGTTCATAGACACCTCATTCCATCTGTTCATGAGGTCCATAAAGTGTCTTTTAAGAAATCCTGTGTTAGTCCAGTTTAGCTTGACAGTTGTCTTGGAGCACAGTTCTTGGTTTGACATTTGTCTTGGAGCACAGTCTTTGTTTGACATTTGTCTTAGAGCACAGTTCTTTATTTGACATTTGTCTTAGAGCACAATTCTTTGTTTGACATTTGTCTTAGAGCACAGTTCTGTGTTTGACAGTTGTCTTGGAGCACAGTTCTGTGTTTGACATTTGTCTTGGAGCACAATTCTGTGTTTGACATTTGTCTTAGAGCACAGTTATGTGTTTGACAGTTGTCTTGGAGCACAGTTCTGTGTTTGACATTTGTCTTGGAGGACAGTTCTGTGTTTGACATTTGTCTTAGAGCACAATTCTTTGTTTGACATTTGTCTTAGAGCACAGTTCTTTGTTTGACATTTGTCTTAGAGCACAGTTCTTGGTTTGACATTTGTCTTAGAGCACAGCTCTTTGTTTGACATTTGTCTTAGAGCACAGTTCTTTGTTTGACATTTATCTTAGAACACAGTTCTTTGTTTGACATTTGTCTTGGAGCACAGTTCTTGGCATGATATTTGCCTTGGTGCACAGAAAATCATTTGATTATAAAATGAATTTATTTTATGGGCAGCGTTAAGTTTAATGACATTAAAACTATTGTAATAGTACTGGTATAGTTAACCATCAAGATCATTTATAGCATGTGGTGCCGGTATGTTCAGAGTGTTACAGTACTGGTATAGTTAACCATTAGGTTCAGATATAGCATGCAATGCTGGTATATTAAGAGTGTCACAATACTGGTATAGTTGACCAGTAGAATCAAGTGTCCTAAATATTCAGAAAGTGTCACCGTGCTCATATACTTTTGATAATGGACAGTTGGAACTAGGTAGAAAAACACAGCTGAACTGAAGAGAAGAGACCAGGATTGGTGGCTAAGCATGTTCATGATGAATCACATTGACTTTTATATTGACATACCTAGTCGAAGATATAGCCTCAGACTGTTAAGAAATACTTCTATGAACTAAGTGGATGTGCAGTTGTTATATAACATTGATCAGTCTCTTCTAAGGGCAGGTCAGTGTTATAGTTGTGATATATTTAGGCACATATTTACTAAAGTGTTATATATAGCAACGTATTTGGCTTCAGATTGGATGTACACATATACATTGTTTGTATATTTAAGCAAAGATGACAGATACATATTGGTGCTATTTATTTCTTAACAAATGATGATACAAACCCATATTCACTTAACAACAGATGAGGCAAACCTATATTCACTTGACAACAGATGAGACAAACCCATGTTTACTTGACAACAGATGAGGCAAACCCACATTCACTTGACAACAGATAAGGCAAACCCATATTCACTTGACAACAGATGAGGTAAATCCATATTCACTTGACATCAGATGAGGCAAATCCATATTAACTTGATATCAGATGAGTTAAATCCATATTCGCTTGACAACAGATGAGGCAAATCCATATTCACTTGACAAAAGATGAGGCAGATCCATATTCACTTGACATTAGATGAGGTAAATCCACATTCACTTGACACCAGATGAGGCAAACCCACATTCACTTGACACCAGATGAGGCAAACCTATATTCACTTGACAACAGATAAGGCAAACCCATAGTCACTTGACAACAGATAAGGCAAACCCATATCCACTTGACAACAGATGAGGCAAACCTGTATCCACGTGACAACAGATGAGGCAAACCTATATCCACGTGACAACAGATGAGGCAAACTTATATCCACGTGACAACAGATGAGGCACACCTGTATTCATTAGACAACAGATGAGACAAACGCATATAGAATGGACAAACACATGGCCTCTAATGGAACACACATAGATAGTTGATATATTTAGCTACATAAACACACAATATTGACATAGTAAGCCAGACATTAAATCCAGCATTAAAATCATTATATTGAACTGCTACATATTACATATACTGTCACATACAGTATTTGCATAACAAGTAACAGTTTAAATAGGTTTATACAACATATTGCTATATTTAAATTGTTACTATATTTAATGTTCAAGTCTTTGATGAGAATAAATGGTACATATCAGCCACATATTATTACACACAGTTAAAAACAATACACACATACATGACACACTTATGACGTACATGACATATCAACCACATACTACACACAGTTACAAACAGTACTCGCATACATAAGACACATCTGATATACACAATATATTAATCTCATTACACACTGATTTAAAAAAGCCCACGGAGTCCACCCAGCCTCTAAAAATGGCTACCAGAGAAATCTGAGAAGATAGTCACGGCCAGGCTGTGACACTGAGCACATCAGTTTCTTGTGCTGAAGGTCATAGAAATGCAGGCCTAACACCATATCCACAGTATGCTTTAAAGGCACAGACATATGATTTTTTTAAAAACACACTGAATTACATGCAATAATAGACATACTGACATCTTAGGCACCTATGAGACAGGCGATATCTTAATATGATATTAAACATATACGTACACATATAGATATCTCCAGCTATGAGAACAAGCATAGTGTAGCAGTTGATGAACCGTATAACTGTATGGTGCTGTAGCAGGCCGCTGATGACGGTATACCAGCTTCTAATATATGATGTTTGTACATATAGAATATGTTTTTATGGCCGGTCGGATGAGCCGTTGTTACGACTAAACTAGTTGTGAACACAACCACACTGTGAGCAGGTTAATACGAAACAAAATACATGGAGATGGCACAGCTGGGAATATTTTCACAGTTCAGTCCCTTCATGAACATAGTTTCTTTATATGGAGTGCTGGAATTCATGACCTTGTAGCCAAGTGGGTTGCACGGCCCATCGCAGTCCTTGAACCACCAGCCAACTCCAGCTTCTTCAGCGCAGTTCTCATCGCTGTCGGCGTCCAGATCGTTGTTGGGGGCGGAGAACTTGGCTCCTTTAAGCGGGGTCAGACAGTCGCCGTAAGTCTTGTTGTCAGAATCTGAGCCACTCTTCTTCCTGTCTGTTGTGCCGAACGTAAAAGTAAACCCAACCGCCGCGCTCTCCAGTTTGAAATCGTTGTAAGTGAACTGGAACAGGTTGTAGTCAGACAGCGTGTAGCCGGTGTCCAGTTTTAATACTGTGTGCCCTGCGTCGTTTAAAGCTTTCATCTTCGTGAGCCCAAGCCAGAAGTTTGATGTGGACTTGATGTAGCCGTTGAGGTAGTCGTCCATGACATTGCCGGCCTGTCTCTCCCGACCGTCGTTGCGCATGATGTACGTATTAAAGTAGTCGAAGCGAAGCTCACACAGAACTTGAAACGGACTGGAGTATGTGTCCGTGTTTAAGCTGACCCAGATAAGTCCTTCTGACCAGCCTTGAGGATAGCCGTTTTCAGCCAGTTCTTTGCAGGTTTTGGCTAACCGCTCGCAGACAGTGCCAACCCAACCGCCGGAGCACAAACACCTGTTTGTGGTGCTGTTCCAAACCCCGTTGTGCTGACATGGATCGTTTGTGCTGGCCTTCACGTAGAGTATAAAAAGGTTATCCGTACCACACGTGAACTCTCGAGGACACTGTTGATGAAGGTAGCAAGAACTCCCGTCCAGATTTATGCCAGAACAGAAACTGTCCTTGGCGCATTCTAAAGCACATTCCGTGACAGATTTGAACGGCCTGTCCAGGAGCTGTGCACAGCCTGAGATAAGTCTCTCTTGCAGGCGGCACGATGTTTGCCTGGAGAAGCTCGTCTCTCTGTCAGTTCCTGCCTGATCACAACACCATATAACAACTAACATTTTATATAGCGCGTACTTCAGTTTGTCCCACAACGCTGTAGCCATACCTAACCACTAACTTGCCTCCGTGTTGAGTGATGGGCCTGTAACGTTTTTATATGTAGCTCGCGTGTATCGCTAGACATAAAGTCATCAGCTCAAATCCACTACAGCTCTTCGCAGCAGTAAGAAAGAAGTTCTTAGTGAGCAGACGTTGGACACAAAAGCTATCACGCTGAAATACCTGGTAACTTAAGAACTTGGCTTGAGAAAACGTTCTTTCATTGTGTACAGCTATTTGCGGAGAATGAGCTGCACACGAAGCTCAGACATGAATCAATGAGCAAACATACAGAATTTAACTTGAATTGATCACATTGTTCTTGTTATAGATCGCACAGAATCAACAGCTGAACAGATTCTTACTGATATAGATAGAGCAGTGATCCATCTGTTTTCTCATTTGAAGCTTTTTTATATCGAGACCTTAAGAATCGTATTGAATGACCAGTGCCTCCATTTGACAGAGCCTGTTGTTTCCTAGAGAATTTATGCCGTTATTGTAAGCTGAAGGCTTTCTAGTTTCACTCACTGTAGGTACTTGTATCAGGTTATCGAAGCGTGGACCTATTATTTTAAATTCTTATATTGCCGGTTGTATTTGTGGCCAAATTTTGAGCAAAGTTAATGGGATATATAGGCAATTAAGTCGTACAGTGCAATGTTCCTACATTGTCAGTTTGTAATAGAGATCATAAGTTGTGCTTTGTCCAGTGTCCCCCCCCCCTTTTTTTTTCCTTTTTCAGGATTAATGTTTCCTATTGTTATTTCGATAATTTGTTTTGTAAAGTACCTTTTCTTGCTACTGTCCTCGTCATATTTGTATGAATAGTTTGTTTTCACTACATTCCTTTCCATTTATTTCATTTACTAACTGCGGTTCCCATCGGAATATCTGCCTTTCGTTCTCCGCCTTTTTTTTTTCGCCACTGAGTTTTCCAGTGATTCTCAAGATGTGTCTGACGACGTGCCCAGAACGTGTCCTGCTCTCATGGACAGAAGCTCGGCCATGATTTTACGAGAGAATGAAAGTCCAGCGTTGCTTTCTCTGTGCAGTTCCTCGACTCCTCTGTGACATTCCCTTCCAGCTGTTGTGTAAATCTGCTTTTGTCCTCCAGCTTTTGTGTAAATCTGCTTTTTTTCCCTCAAGCTTTTGTGTAGAGCTGATTTTATCATCTGTCATCAAAATCTGCTTTTATCGCCTGGCTGTTATGTAAAGCTGCTCCTCTGTTGTGTAAATCTTTTATTGTCTAGCTGTTGTGTAAAGCTGCTCCTCTGTTGTGTAAATCTTTTATTGTCTAGCTGT
Source organism: Achatina immaculata (assembly GCA_009760885.1). Taxonomy (NCBI): domain Eukaryota; kingdom Metazoa; phylum Mollusca; class Gastropoda; order Stylommatophora; family Achatinidae; genus Lissachatina; species Lissachatina immaculata. The sequence continues at coordinate 8,798,698 of CM019693.1, forward strand.
TGTGTAAAGAAGCCTTTCTCATCAAGATATTGTATAGATCTACTTTTCTCTTATAGTTGTAAATATCTCCTTTGCTCCTCTAACTGTTGTGTAAAGCTGCTTTTATCGTTTAGCTGTTGTGTAAAGATGTTTTTCTTCTCTAGCTATTATAAAAATCTTCTTTACTCTTCTAGCTGTTGTGTAAACTGCTTTTATCGTCAAACTGATGTGTAAAGAAGTTTTTTTTCTCTAGTTATAAAATCTCCTTTACTTCTCTAGTTGTTGTGCTCTGCTAGTTTTGTCGTCTAACTGTTGTGTAAAGACTCTATTCTTCTCTAGCTGTTATATAAATCTCCTTTACTCTTCTGGTTGTTGTGTAAAGACTCTATTCTTCTCTAGCTGTTATATAAATCTCCTTTACTCTTCTGGTTGTTGTGTAAAGATGTTTTTCTGCTGTAACTGTTATATAAATCTCCTATACACCTCTAGTTGTTGTATAAATCTCTTTTACTCCTATAGCTGTTGTATAAATCTCTTTTCTTCTCTAGCTGTTGTATAAATCTCTTTTCTTATCTAGTTGTTGTATAAATCTCTTTTACTCCTATAGCGGTTGTATAAATCTCTTTTCTTCTCTAGCTGTTGTATAAATCTCTTTTCTTATCTAGCTGTTGTATAAATCTCTTTTCTTCTCTAGCTATTGTATAAATCTCTTTTCTTCTCTAGCTGTTGTATAAATCTCTTTTCTTCTCTAGCTGTTGCATAAATCTCTTTTCTTCTCTAGCTGTTGTATAAATCTCTTTTCTTCTCTAGCTGTTGTATAAATCTCTTTTCTTCTCTAGCTGTTGTGTAAATCTCTTTTCTTCTCTAGCTGTTGTATAAATATCTTTTCTTCTCTAGCTGTTGTATAAATCTCTTTTCTTCTCTAGCTGTTGTGTAAAGCTGCTTTTCTCCGCACCTTTGAGTTGGGGAAATATTACAGATGGTATCGGAGAAGCCAGTGTGTGGTAAAGAAATACAAGGGCTTGTATCTAGGTTTCTGAGCAGGTTGTCACCATGAGTTAGTTGTAGATATAGCAGTCCAGTAATAATTGTCTGAACTGATTAGTTAGACAACATTATCCACACATCGGGATATAAACTGCCCGTGGGTGTGGGTGTGGGTTTTTTTTTTAGTTATCTGAATCAGGATCTGTCTCTGTCTCGATTGAGAAATGTCTGGTCTGCTGAAGAGACTAAATAAGAAGGTAGGAGGAAGGAGGATATAGTTTTATTCTTGTTATGACGTTTGCTTTTTTATGTAATGCTCCAGTGACTAGCAACTATATCAGCAGGCCGGAGAGAGAGAGAGTGGGAGAGGGAGAGAAAGAGAGAGAGAGAGATGCTTCCCGGAATGGTGGATTCTTTCCACCTCATGTTACAGGCGTATGTGTGGTTGTTTCTCTGTTAGAGATAGTTTGTGTAGTCCTTCTTATGATCATCTTATATATGATATATCAGAACATATTGTGATATATTTCTTTTGTTTCTTCACTTCATGTACTTGTATATGTTGCCCATTAAAAAAATATAAATAAATATCGAGCAATAGTAGCAATGCTTTGGGGGGGGGGGGGTGGTATTTTGCTAGTAACATTGGATATCACGTAGAAGGTCAGCCTTGGTGTGAATATAGAGGACTATACGTCAGTCTGTGCTGTTTATGTGCCCACATACACTACCATCATTGAAACAGACACCAGTTATAATTTTTTTTCCAGTCTTTATTAACGAATTGTAATTATATAAATTAATAATTAATTTTGTAAAGTTGCAGGTTATAACATTTTTTTAAAAGCAATGACCAGATACATGCCTGCGTACGGTCTACATTGTGACATAATCATAGCTTATGTCGTCACCATACAAACGTACCAGGTCAATGTTGTGTTATGGCCTGCCAGGCAGGGCTCTAAGCTAGTGGCCTGCGCTGATAGTATAGTTTTATATATTTGTCTGTATACATAGACAAGTATCTTGATAACAGTGTTTTGAGAGCAATATACGCTTTTTGGTGTGTGTGTGTGCGTGCGCGCGCGCTCATTCAGCGATACTGTATTTCTCTGGCGACACGCGATCACATGTTATATTTTCGACGCAGTGTCACATATGATCGGTATGAGGAAGCTGTCCGACCCATAGCTGACTTCTTAAGTTAGGGTTGGCGGTCCATAGCTGACTTCTTACGTCAGGGTTGGCGGTCCATAGCTGGCTTCTTATGTCAGGGTTGATGGTCCACAGCTGGCTTCTTACGTCAGGGTTGACGGTCCATAGCTGGCTTCTTACGTCAGGGTTGGCGGCCCATAGCCGACTTCTTACGTCAGGGTTGGCGGTCCATAGCTGGCTTCTTACGTCAGGGTTGGCGGCCCATAGCTGACTTCTTACGTCAGGGTTGGCGGTCCATAGCTGACTTCTTACGTCAGGGTTGGCGGTCCATAGCTGACTTCTTACGTCAGGGTTGACAGTCCATAGCTGACTTCTTACGTCAGGGTTGGCGGTCCATAGCTGACTTCTTACATCAGGGTTGGCGGTCCATAGGTGACCAAGACTCTCCTTATCTCTCTGTTGATACAGCCAGTAGCAGACTTAGCATGACCACCTGGACAGGGATCGTTATGCTCCCCGTGGTAGTGGAGTCTGCTAAAGAAGTACTGCACAGTCCTTTCTTTGAACTGCACTCAGAGACTGAAAGAACAGCCGCAGAAACCCGCTCCAAGCCCGACACGATGTTGTGCCTCAACATCTTCACGGCACCGCTTGCAAAGAACACCGGTTCTTAGTTTCAGGGAGAAGAAACAAAAACATCATACTTTAAGAAAGGATCCGCTGTGACTGATACCTAGACGAGGCTGACCAGATGGCTCATGTCACCTCTTGTAGGGCTAGGCTTCGGTGGGCCAGATAGGTCCCCTACTTGTACACTGTAGTCCATAACTTTATTTACAAGGCCGCACCGTTATCCAGGAAGAATTAAAGTTGGGTCCTTTGTGCTTATTTACTGATTTCTGTGCTCTTTTGTGATGTCTTGCAAGGATTTCCAGGTCAGCTTTGAAGTCTGTAAGCTCTTCGTCTTCTTGGTTTTCTGTTTTTGTTTTTATAAATCCTTTGACAGAGAATGGATTTTGTTCAAATATTTTTAATTGAGAGCACGAGTTACAGTATTTTCTGCTTACCTGTTTTACTGAAGAAGCAGAAAATATACTAGAAACTGATTTAGTGCTACCACAGATGTTCACGTTCTGCATCCATACATGCTGCTGTATAAACTAGAATAAAATGAACTGGAAAGCATTAATGTGAGTGGCAGCTAACAGGCTAATGTGAGTGGCAGCTAACAGGCTAATGTGAGTGGAAGCTAACAGGGTAATGTGAGTGGCAGCTAACAGGCTAATGTGAGTGGCAGCTAACAGACTAATGTGAGTGGCAGCTAACAGGCTAATGTGAGTGGCAGCTAACAGACTAATGTGAGTGGCAGCTAACAGACTAATGTGAGTGGCAGCTAACAGGCTAATGTGAGTGGCAGCTAACAGGCTAATGTGAGTGGCAGCTAACAGGCTAATGTGAGTGGAAGCTAACATGCTGATGGCAGCTAACAGACTAATGTGAGTGTCAGCTAACAGACTAATGTGAGTGGCAGCTAACAGGCTAATGTGAGTGGCAGCTAACAGGCTAATGTGAGTGGCAGCTAACAGGCTAATGTGAGTGTCAGCTAACAGACTAATGTGAGTGGCAGCTAACAGGCTAATGTGAGTGGCAGCTAACAGACTAATGTGAGTGGCAGCTAACAGACTAATGTGAGTGTCAGCTAACAGACTAATGTGAGTGGCAGCTAACAGGCTAATGTGAGTGTCAGCTAACAGACTAATGTGAGTGGCAGCTAACAGGCTAATGTGAGTGTCAGCTAACAGACTAATGTGAGTGGCAGCTAACAGGCTAATGTGAGTGGCAGCTAACAGACTAATATGAGTGGCAGCTAACATGCTAATGGCAGCTAACAGACTAATATGAGTGGCAGCTAACAGGCTAATGTGAGTGGCAGCTAACAGACTAATATGAGTGGCAGCTAACATGCTAATGGCAGCTAACAGACTAATGTGAGTGGCAGCTAACAGGCTAATGTGAGTGGCAGCTAACAGGCTAATGTGAGTGGCAGCTAACAGGCTAATGTGAGTGGAAGCTAACATGCTGATGGCAGCTAACAGACTAATGTGAGTGTCAGCTAACAGACTAATGTGAGTGGCAGCTAACAGGCTAATGTGAGTGGCAGCTAACAGACTAATATGAGTGGCAGCTAACATGCTAATGGCAGCTAACAGACTAATGTGAGTGGAAGCTAACAGACTAATGTGAGTGGCAGCTAACAGACTAATGTGAGTGGCAGCTAACAGACTAATGTGAGTGGCAGCTAACAGATAAGAAAATGGTGGAACTTTGATAGTGATATATTTGTTTTCATGACATTCTGCTTGGTTTAGAGGGCACCTAGTTTGTTACATGGAAGAACTTACTAAGTTTGGTGCCGGCATAATTGTTTCTATTGTTTTCACACGTGTCTGTACAGTAGTACAGAGTATATGCAAGCAACGGTGGCTGTGCTTGGATGCTAGCGCCATCTTCTGGGCACAAACACAAGATCTAGACAAGAACTTGCCTGACTTGTTTCACACTGGCCGGAACCCCTGGTTCATGGGCGCCATCTGACCGGCTACTAGCGCCTGTCTCACCGAGCTCCCCGTTGTGCTGGCTCTTGGCGCTTGTCTTTAGCCCTTGTCAGACGCTCTTAATCCACTCCTCATCCGGCTTTGTCATCACCACAGCACCGGCTGCACAGCTCGACAGTCTCGGAAGATTAAAACAAGCTGTAGTAACTCCAGCATCAGGTTGTTTTATCTGTAATTATTTATCACTTTTTAACACAAGGATAAGAACTTTACAAGTAGAGACCGTAAAAGAAAGAACGGGGAAAAGATTGAAGGATGTCATTCACATTCAAGCGCCTACTAACAGAATTTTCACGTTTTGTTCTACGTTTTCAGTTATAACTAGAAAGTCCATCCTGCATATCATAATTATGTGTTTATTTCTTTTATCAAAATATTCATGTTTTTCCCGATTATTTAAAGGTCCCTGCCTCTGTTTTGTGTCAGTGTTTGCTGTCTGTATAGATATGAAGTATTTGTTAACCATCTTTATATGGATGTTAAAAGTTTACAAGTCCGTGTGGATTCTGAAAGTTTGTCATTTCTCTGTGGATAAACATTTATAGTCAGTCTACACGTCCAGTGTCAGATGTTAACTAAACAGTTTCCGGGTGAGAAACAGCGCCTTTGTTTACGCCACGATTGTGTCAGTGATACACAAGCTGTACATATGTCAGAAGATTGCTTTTCTTGAAAAAAAAAAGTTGATAAGTTTGAAAACGATAAATGTGAAATGATAAGTTTGAAAACTTCACACACTGGGCCGTAGTGTTTTAAAATCATATTCCAACAATGCGCGCATCAGTAAATGGACGTTTGTACAGCAGCACAAAGGTCAAGTAAATCTTTCAGTATCTCTGGATCGTTTCTGTTCTTGACTTAATGAAGGTGACCATGCGATAAGTTGAATATAGTTCGTTGTAAAAACAGGCCTTACGTTAAGTTGTAGCATTAATCAGGTTGTTAATTTAGGACAGTGCCTGCTGTTGTTGAACGTTTTCGCGCAGTGTTACTTGATTTTAACATGGAAGTACATACTAACTGCCACATTTTTAGCGTATTCACCGTCTTTATAATTCAGATCATTCATCTTGATATGTCGCGGGGTTTTCACGGTGCTAGGCAAACAGCCGTACGTCCATCCCAGTGGGTTGCAAGGCAGGTTACAGTCTTTGTACCACCAGCCCACTGTGGTTATAGAGGCGCAGTTTTTCGAGTCGTCGTCATTGTCCTTGTCCCAGGTAGAGAATTTAGCCCCCTTTGATTTATCTAGACAATTTTTATAATTTACTTTGTCACTGTAGGGTCCCGTTTGGTTCTTCACTGAGCTTTGAAAGTTGATTTCATATCCTGAAGACATGTTGCCTATCGTAAAACCTTCATACCCGTACTGGAGCAGATTGGTGTCGCCATCTGTTGGATAGCAGAACGTGGTGTCCAAGTACAGGATGTTGTGTCCGATGTCATTGAAGAACTTCATCTTCTCCAGACCCAGCCAGAAGTGGGCCGAATCCAAGAAATAGCCGTTGACGTAATCTGCCCACGGTCTGCTGTGGTTCAGGCAGCCTTTGTTGATCATGATGTACATGTTGTAGAAGTCCTGTTGCAGATGGCATCTGATGTAGATGGGCGTTGAGGTATTCCCCATCTGCATGCTCACCCAGTGAGGGGGCCAGCCTATGGCGTACCCGTAGTCCATCAGGTCTTTGCAGCTCTTTGCTAGTCTCTCGCAGTAGGTACCCACCCATCCACTGGAACATATGCAGACACGTGTCACGTTGTTCCATGTTTGGTTGTTTTGACACGGATTGATGTTTGGGTCTGTGGTTGTAGGTCTCTCGGCGGTTGTCGTCATGTCTGTTGTGGTTTGCTCCGTCGTTGTGGCCGCCGTTGTTGTCCCTTCCGTTGTGGTGGACATTTGTGTTGGCGGCAGGCTTGTTGTTAATGTTGCTTTTTCCGTTGTGGTGGACATTTGTGTTGGCGGCGGGGTTGTTGTTAATGTTGCTTTTTCCGTTGTAGTTGACATTTGTGTTGGCGGCGGGGTTGTTGTTAATGTTGCGTTTTCCGTTGTAGTTGACATTTGTGTTGGCGGCGGGGTTGTTGTTAATGTTGTTTTTTCCGTTGTAGTTGACATTTGTGTTGGCGGCAGGGTTGTTGTTAATGTTGTTTTTTCCGTTGTAGTGGACATTTGTGTTGGCGGCAGGCTTGTTGTTAATGTTGTTTTTTCCGTTGTAGTTGACATTTGTGTTGGCGGCAGGGTTGTTGTTAATGTTGTTTTTTCCGTTGTAGTTGACATTTGTGTTGGCGGCAGGGTTGTTGTTAATGTTGTTTTTTCCGTTGTAGTTGACATTTGTGTTGGCGGCAGGGTTGTTGTTAATGTTGTTTTTTCCGTTGTAGTGGACATTTGTGTTGGCGGCAGGGTTGTTGTTAATGTTGTTTTTTCCGTTGTAGTGGACATTTGTGTTGGCGGCAGGGTTGTTGTTAATGTTGTTTTTTCCGTTGTAGTGGACATTTGTGTTGGCGGCAGGGTTGTTGTTAATGTTGTTTTTTCCGTTGTAGTGGACATTTGTGTTGGCGGCAGGCTTGTTGTTAATGTTGTTTTTTCCGTTGTAGTGGACATTTGTGTTGGCGGCAGGGTTGTTGTTAATGTTGTTTTTTCCGTTGTAGTGGACATTTGTGTTGGCGGCAGGCTTGTTGTTAATGTTGTTTTTTCCGTTGTAGTGGACATTTGTGTTGGCGGCAGGCTTGTTGTTAATGTTGTTTTTTCCGTTGTAGTGGACATTTGTGTTGGCGGCAGGGTTGTTGTTAATGTTGTTTTTTCCGTTGTAGTTGACATTTGTGTTGGCGGCAGGGTTGTTGTTAATGTTGTTTTTTCCGTTGTAGTTGACATTTGTGTTGGCGGCAGGGTTGTTGTTAATGTTGTTTTTTCCGTTGTAGTGGACATTTGTGTTGGCGGCAGGGTTGTTGTTAATGTTGTTTTTTCCGTTGTAGTGGACATTTGTGTTGGCGGCAGGGTTGTTGTTAATGTTGTTTTTTCCGTTGTAGTGGACATTTGTGTTGGCGGCAGGGTTGTTGTTAATGTTGTTTTTTCCGTTGTAGTGGACATTTGTGTTGGCGGCAGGCTTGTTGTTAATGTTGTTTTTTCCGTTGTAGTGGACATTTGTGTTGGCGGCAGGGTTGTTGTTAATGTTGTTTTTTCCGTTGTAGTGGACATTTGTGTTGGCGGCAGGCTTGTTGTTAATGTTGTTTTTTCCGTTGTAGTGGACATTTGTGTTGGCGGCAGGCTTGTTGTTAATGTTGTTTTTTCCGTTGTAGTGGACATTTGTGTTGGCGGCAGGGTTGTTGTTAATGTGTTTTTTCCGTTGTAGTGGACATTTGTGTTGGCGGCAGGCTTGTTGTTAATGTTTTTTTCCGTTGTAGTGGACATTTGTGTTGGCGGCAGGCTTGTTGTTAATGTTGTTTTTTCCGTTGTAGTGGACATTTGTGTTGGCGGCAGGGTTGTTGTTAATGTTGTTTTTTCCGTTGTAGTGGACATTTGTGTTGGCGGCAGGGTTGTTGTTAATGTTGTTTTTTCCGTTGTAGTGGACATTTGTGTTGGCGGCAGGGTTGTTGTTAATGTTGTTTTTTCCGTTGTAGTGGACATTTGTGTTGGCGGCAGGCTTGTTGTTAATGTTGTTTTTTCCGTTGTAGTGGACATTTGTGTTGGCGGCAGGGTTGTTGTTAATGTTGTTTTTTCCGTTGTAGTTGACATTTGTGTTGGCGGCAGGGTTGTTGTTAATGTTGTTTTTTCCGTTGTAGTTGACATTTGTGTTGGCGGCAGGCTTGTTGTTAATGTTGTTTTTTCCGTTGTAGTTGACATTTGTGTTGGCGGCAGGGTTGTTGTTAATGTTGTTTTTTCCGTTGTAGTGGACATTTGTGTTGGCGGCAGGGTTGTTGTTAATGTTGCGTTTTCCGTTGTAGTTGACATTTGTGTTGGCGGCAGGCTTGTTGTAAATATTGCCTCTCCGGTCGCGGTGGACAGATTCATTGATGTTGGTGTGGTCCACGCTGCTGTGTTTGTAGTTGTAGTTGTTGTTGTTGTAGTATCAGCAGTTGACAACTTCTCAGAAGTAGGCCTTTCAGATGTGGTGAAATCTGTTGCAGTTGTGAAATGTTGACTACCTGAAGAGGTTGCTGACGTTGTCTCAGCTGGCGGTGATGTCAAGTCAGTTGTTCTGGACATTGCTTCTGTTGTCTGTGTCGTGACTTCAGTATGTCTGGGTAGACCGATTACATAGATTTCTTCTTTCCTAAGAATCATCACATCCTTTCCCAAACTACAGGAAAAATTCTTCACACAGTTGAAATGGTGGTAGCACGTGTGATCATAGTCTTCGCTCACGCCCGTGCAGTCATCGTCTGCAAAACACGCAAACGCACAGTCTGATAGCCTCCTAAATGTTCCTTCTTTCTGCCGGACACATTTGAAGGCCAGTCTACCATCAATGTCACATGATATTTCTTTACCGAAAGTTGCGAAGCCTACCTCTATTGTTACGCCAGCGACAGATCCGAAATATATCACCACTACTATAGCAGTCACCGTTAGATTAGCATTGTTACGAATCATTTTACTGTAGAGGTTACTCACAAGCACAGCCGGGAAATAGAACACTAGTTCAGCCAGCAAGATCTTGGCCTTGTAGGGAGATGTTGCCAAAGCTTGACGCGAAAAAGATCACAGTTACTTCTCCTTTTTCTAGTCACTTGCGCTGTGCGAGACTTTGGTGAGAGTTGCCAGGACTCGTCCACTAGCAGAATTTTGTGGATCGAGTGACAGTTTCTCTCCTGTTTCCGCGAGCTGATACAGCTGGATCGTGCTTGTAACACGCACCAGGTAAAGTAAAACAAAAATTTAATTTGGTACTGGAATCTCCTAATAACTTTTTTTTTTATCATTGGAAATAGGATATTTCTTTATCTGTTAGATTAAAACTGATTTGACATTAAACTTTTTTTTTGTCTTTTGTTTCTCTTATGTTCACACATAATCACCAATATTTCCGCCATGAGGGGTTTTGTCTTGCTGGCAATGGTCTCGTCTCTCACAGCTCTAAAACTGTTAATTTGCAGATCGCCTGATCCGAGAACTGTTGGAGCACATTTAAACACGTTACTTTCCTGTTGTTTCTTGTCAGTAAACCAGAATAGTGTAAGCTGTCTTATTTGCTGCGGTTCATTTTAAGCGCTGTCTTGTGTCTTGAGAGTGTCAAGCACAGAGTGAGATCCATCTTGTCAGACTTTGTTTTGCAAAGTCGTGTTGGAGCGATAACCTGAGTCTAACCAGCTGTCGTGTGGATGCCAATCAATCAATCAATCAATCAAGTGGCGTAGGCGATCATTTCTCTCCACAATTCCTTGTCTTTGGACTTGATTATGAGATCCGCCGGTGACTTACTTACTAGCCCATCCAGTAACTTCAATGTGGTTACCACTAGCACTATTTATCATCTGCTTTCACTCTTAGATTCTTTTGTAGGGGCACCCATGTAAACAGTGCTTTTATCGTTCTGGATTGTCAGCTTTTGACAGCATTGTTTGGAAAACTTTGCTTTAATGGCGTCGGTCAATTGTTCAAAGGCCTGCCCTTTGTGGTCGATGGACGATCGAGGTGTCTGAAGCATCCCCGCCTATCGTCGATCTGGCCTTCCACACGCTAACATGCACCCGGAGACAGCGTTTACAAAGAATTAGACGCCAGAACACTAACAAAGACCACGTTTGTACTACAAGTCTCCCGTACAGTTCTGCAGTTACGGCTGACACTGAGACCAACCCTTTGTCTCCGGCCCTCCTCGGGAATAACACGATTATCGCGTTCCAATCAGATGATTGGCCAAGACCCGGCCTTTTGTCATGTTCAGGAGCTTTACGTATCAGACTGCTAGAGACTGGACATTTGCTGACAGAACTCTGTGTTAAAATAGTCTGACAGACGTATCAGACTGCTAGAGACTGGACATCTGCTGACAGAACTCTGTGTTAAAATAGACTGACAGACGTATCAGACTGCTAGAGACTGGACATCTGCTGACAGAACTCTGTGTTAAAAAATAGTCTGACAGACGTATCAGACTGCTAGAGACTGGACATCTGCTGACAGAACTCTGTGTTAAAATAGACTGACAGACGTATCAGACTGCTAGAGACTGGACATCTGCTGACAGAACTGTGTTAAAAAATAGTCTGACAGACGTATCAGACTGCTAGAGACTGGACATCTGCTGACAGAACTCTGTGTTAAAATAGCCTGACTGACGTATCAGACTGCTAGAGACTGGGCTCGCACACATCTGCTGACAGAACTCTGTGTTAAAATAGTCTGACAGACATATCAGACTGCTAGAGACTGGGCTCGCACACATCTGCTGACAGAACTCTGTGTTAAAATAGTCTGACAGACACCCCTAAGGCTGTACTCTCATGTAACCTTTCCAGTCTTTTGTAACCTATGTGGTCTCATGTAACCTTTCCAGTCTTTTGTAACCTCTGTGGTCTCATGTAATCTTTCCAGTCTTTTGTAACCTCTGTGGTCTCATGTAACCTTTCCAGTCTTTTGTAATCTCTGTGGTCTCATGTAACCTTTCCAGTCTTTTGTAACCTCTGTGGTCTCATGTAACCTTTCCAGTCTTTTGTAACCTCTGTGGTCTCATGTAACCTTTCCAGTCTTTTGCAACCTCTGTGGTCTCATGTAACCTTTCCAGTCTTTTGTAACCTCTGTGGTCTCATGTAATCTTTCCAGTCTTTTGTAACCTCTGTGGTCTCATGTAACCTTTCCAGTCTTTTGTAACCTCTGTGGTCTCATGTAACCTTTCCAGTCTTTTGTAACCTCTGTGGTCTCATGTAATCTTTCCAGTCTTTTGTAACCTCTGTGGTCTCATGTAACCTTTCCAGTCTTTTGTAACCTCTGTGGTCTCATGTAACCTTTCCAGTCTTTTGTAACCTCTGTGGTCTCATGTAATCTTTCCAGTATTTTGTAACCTCTGTGGTCTCATGTCACCTTTCCAGTCTTTTGTAACGTCTCCGGTCTCATGTAACCTTTCCAATCTTTTGTAATGTCTATGGTTTCATGTAACCTTTCCAGTCTTTTGTAACCTCTGTGGTCTCATGTAACCTTTCCAGTCTTTTGTAACCTCTGTGGTCTCATGTAATCTTTCCAGTATTTTGTAACGTCTATGGTTTCATGTAACCTTTCCAGTCTTTTGTAACGTCTATGGTTTCATGTAACCTTTCCAGTTTTTTGTAACGTCTCCGGTCTCATGTAACCTCTCCAGTCTCATGCAGCATCTGTGATCTCATGATAAACATCAGCATCATTTTCACCATCATCATTAGGGCTTGAGTGTTAGTGATCATGCCAGCCCAGAAATCATGATCCTTGATGCTTTTTGTTGGTGCCGGTGTTTGCAGCCTCCACAGTGTTCAGAAACATCGGGCCCCGTGCGTTTGTCAGCAACCTAAAATAGAAGTAAGACAAAAGTCTGACAGCTACGTTCGTGTCACTAGATAGCATTCTTTATTTTTGTTCATGCCACGTTCTGCAGTTTATAATGTAAGAAAACATTGTAGTGTTTTCTCTGTTGACTTGTGTGATTGATGTGTCCTTTACAAATGCTGTTTCCATCATGCATTATTTAAGTACAGCGTTGAGAATGTATTGCAGGTGATCATTGTGGCACTGATGTGAGGGAAACAATGGGAATCTTTTCAGTCCTTTCACTTGGTTGTGTTCTTCAGATCTTGTGCTCTCTGTACAGTGCACAATGTTTAGGCCACAGACCAAATGTTGATTCATCAAGAAGTCTTTGTTTGTACAAGTTTTTGTTTAATAGTCATATTCAAACAAGTGGTGGTGTTTTGTATGTAGCTTTGTCATGTGGAACCAAATCTTGCATTAATGGTGACACTTCTTCTCCCCCCCCCCCCCCAGTTGCTCCAGTTTGCTGTGGGAGATCTCTGTTTGTTGAAGGGGGGACTCTTCAAACATCTTCACCATGTGGGACATTTATCAGAGAGAACGAAAAAAAAAAATTGAGATCTAGTTGAAGAAAGCTGAATATGATAAATTTAGGATGTATTTATATTAGAAAAAGAGTAAAACTACTCCCCTTCAGGTTATGGTTGTCATGGATGAAATGTCAGATTTATACAAACCGAATCTTTCCTACCAGAAAATGGTCTGGAAGTTGGTTCGTATGGGCTGATGAAAGTGTTGTGAAGTTTACAAGCAAGAATGGCTGAGCGGATGTTGGATCAGTTTCTGTGATTGAATTCACTCCCTGCTATCAGCGCTTCTCCTCGAGTGGGTTCTCATTGGTGCTGTGGAGTTTGTTCACTGTGCTTGAGGTTCTGTCTGATGATAACCCTTTAACAGTTACAAACATTAACATTTTAGACTTGTAAAATGAAAAACCAAAAATAAGGATAGTAGAAGGCTGTTTTCCAGTGGAAGATAAAGAAAAACACACCAAGTTTGAGAGAAAGGACTTCCCCATGATGGCAGGCTCAACAGAAAGACAAAAATGTTCTTTTTATTTGTCAGAATCTCTGCAGCTTCTTGCAGAGTAACACAGGGAAAACAAATCAGAACACTTCTTGCCCTGCAGAGAATACCTAATCTCTAATCAGAGACTGGTTTCCAGGCATTCCCATACGTGCACCACCTTCCATTCCAACACCCACTGAACCGTGCACCTGCTGATGGAGCCAGCCACACGATGGTTGTGATAATGTGCACTAAACTACTTCATTTGGAAGAAACGTCCACTTCACCTCTCCTCCCCCAACTTGTTATCCTCCTGATGTGATTGTTATCATTCAGCGTGATGCAGTCCACCTTACACAGCCTATCTAAGGTGGCTCTTGCAGTCTCCTCCTTGTCCATTCTTAGGGTACCCTAATTGATGCTATGCCTGCTAGCTTGTCCGCTTTCTCAATGCCTTTGACTCCCTTGTGACCTGGGCAGCAGATCCACATTAAACTGGATAAGAGAATAAGTAGTAATATTAAGGCTGTTTAAAAAAAAAGTTTCTGTTCATAAAAGATGAGGCTGAAGATGCCAGCCGATGAGGCAGTCAGCGACCCATAGCTGATATGCTAGCATCAGGGTCAACAATTCGTAGCTGATATGCTAGCATCAGGGTTAGCAAGCCATAGCTGATATGCTAGTATCAGGGTCAACAATTCATAGCTGATATGCTAGCATCAGGGTTAGCAAGCCATAGCTGATCAAGATCCTGTCCCAGCCCTCTGTTGTTTCCCCTAGTAACAGGCCTAGTCTGGCTAACCAGACAGGGATAACCATAGTCCCAGTGGTGGTGGAGTCTGCTAAAGAAACATTGCACGCTCTCTGCATTTTAGCTGTACTCGGGCTGAAAAAATAGCCACCATAACCCGCTCCCACGCCGACACGATGCCGTGCCTCAACAACTTCACGGCATCGGCTGCAAAGAACACCAGCTCGCAGTTATAGGAAGATAGTACAAGTACAAATTCAGAAAAGATGAGCAAGAAATACTTCTACAAGTATGTCTTACAGCTTGAAAGATAGTTGGAGACAGAAATTGTTTGATGAGAAAGAAAGCTAGAGTCAGAGAACATCTTATCTAAGGGAAGCAGGTATAATAGTTTGAAACAAGTGAGAATAAGAAGAAAGTAATGTGCTTTGATTTCTCTTATGTTATAAAGTTATGAGATCATCTCAGTTTACAGTGCCTGCCATTTCTCTCACATCAGTTTAAGCATTGCTTGTAACATTTTACATGAGATAAGCAGATAAAGTGAACTGTAGCATTCTGGCATTTCTCATAGAACAATAACCAAAATAACTTTCATCAGCTGGCAGGGCGGCAGCCTCAGCAGGAGGAGGAGGGAGATTGATTTTGTTTTGGATGTAGCGGGACTTCCTGCAGCATGAGTCATCATGGCAAGAAGGACTCTGTGGCTTCTAGTTCGCCGTCAACATCCAGAGCACAGGCTACTCCTGCATTTCAAGGTCACATGTCTAAATTATACCGCACTTATAGTCTCAGTTTCCTGCTGTAGCATTCTGACCATAACACATCATTTCATGCAGCTTTAGTCCAAGACTAGCGTGAACCAACATAATTGTAGATGTAGTTGTTCTGTCCCTGCGATACTGCATGCAGGATGTTCTGTCCCTGCGATACTGCATGCAGGATGTTCTGTGTGTAGCTGATGCAGTGGGGTGCTGAGATTCATGCAACATGCCAGACAGTGTGTGGGTTATGGTGGCTGGTCAGACCCTAGGTGGGGCTAGAAGGCAAGGGAAGTGAGTGGATCTTTAGCAGATTCCACTGCCATAAAGACTGTAGTGTTCTCTGCCCCATTAGGCCAGTCTGGACCTGTTAACTGTGAGTACCAATAGAGAAGTAATACAGGGTCTTGGTCAGTTATGGTTTGTTAGCCCTAATGCAGGCATTTAGCTATGGGTCACTGATTGCATGTCGAGCAGTGTCTTCATCCCCAGTAATTGTAGATAAAATAATGCTCACATTCATCAACCATCTGAAGTAATATAGGTTGCTTATTTACTGCATGCATTTAGAACAAGTCATCAAATAACCCATTCAGTTCTCATTTAAAAAAAAGATTGATTACACATTATCATAGGGCTGTGTTAATCCTTCCCAGACATTGTGCTGCCAGGTTCCCAAGCGGAATTTGTAGCCACCGTGAAAGGTTATGGGTTTGGGAAGAGCCCTAGCGCTGGTTCTGGTTTCACTCCTAAAACTGACCTGGAGAGTAAGCGTCGCCGCAGCTCCTCAAATAACCATTCCAGTGCCAGCGGCAGTCAGAAGCTCGAGCCTGCAGCCGGTATCAGGAAACCGCCCACTGTCATCTGCTACCTTTGCGGCCGTGAGTATGGAACAGCCTCCATTGGCATTCATGAGAAGCAGTGTTTAATCAAGTGGAAGAGAGAAAACGATGAACTCCCCGCGAAACTCCGACGCCCTGAGCCGGTCAAGCCACAGCCAGCCGTTGAACAAGTCAGAGCGCTCCAGGGCACCAAAAGTGGATCTTATGACTTGGATGCCGTGAATGATGCTGCATTCGCTGCATCTCAGGCTCAGTATGTACCGTGTAAAATATGCGGCCGAACTTTTCTGCCAGACCGTCTGCTGGTGCATGCCAGGGCTTGTAGAGGCTTTTCAAAAAGAAAGTTAACCATGTAGCTCTGTTCATGAAGCAGTTGAATGTTCCAGTAAAAACTGGAACAGGATACAGCTTGGTATATTTGCATGTTGTGGTGAAATGTGAAATAAAAATAAGATAAACGTTCCATGGAAATTCTGTGTCTAATATTATAAAAGAGAATCACAGATGTTTGAATGTTTTTTGAGTCCTTGGTGGATACAAAAATTCTCTTGTACTAAAGGGCAATAAAAATGCACTTATTAAGCTTTTCATCAAGTAGGATTAAGGGACTTTGCTTAAAAAATCATATCACTTGGCACTGAGGAAATAGAGGTGTTAGAGACAACTGGTTGCTGTGCTGCCTGTATCATACAAGAGTGAAAGAGAGTGTGAGAGAAGGTGTGCATGAGTTATGTGATGAATGAATTCAGGAGAACAGCTGTCTGTTGATTTGAATTCTGTAGAGTGAAAAAAAAAAACAACAAATATTAACCAGTTTCAGGATGATAGATAAGAGCTTCGCAAGGTATTCATATAGTACTCTCAGACATCTCATCAGTATATCTCTGACACATTCAGAAGTCTCTTTCTTGTAGCTAAGTTTGGGTTCCAAGGTATTCATATAAAACTAATCAGTATATCTCTAACACATTCAGAAGTCTCTTTCTTGTAGCTAAGCTTGGGTTCCAAGGTATTCATATAAAACTAATCAGTATATCTCTAACACATTCAGAAGTCTCTTTCTTGTAGCTAAGTTTAGGTTCCAGGGTATTCATATAAAACTAATCAGTATATCTCTAACACACTCATAAATCTCTTTCTTGTAGCTAAGTTTGGGTTCCAAGGTATTCATATAAAACTAATCAGTATATCTCTAACACACCCAGAAATCTCTTTCTTGTAGCTAAGTTTGGGTTCCAAGGTATTCATATAAAACTCTTAGACAATCAGTATATCTCTAACACACCCAGAAATCTCTTTCTTGTAGCTAAGTTTGGGTTCCAAGGTATTCATATAAAACTAATCAGTATATCTTTAACACACTCAGAAATCTCTTTCTTGTAGCTAAGTTTGGGTTCCAAGGTATTCATATAAAACTCTTAGACAATCAGTATATCTCTAACACACCCAGAAATCTCTTTCTTGTAGCTAAGTTTGGGTTCCAAGGTATTCATATAAAACTCTTAGACAATCAGTATATCTCTAACACACCCATAAATCTCTTTCTTGTAGCTAAGTTTGGGTTCCAAGGTATTCATATAAAACTCTTAGACAATCAGTATATCTCTAACACACCCAGAAATCTCTTTCTTGTAGCTAAGTTTGGGTTCCAAGGTATTCATATAAAACTCTTAGACAATCAGTATATCTCTAACACACTCAGAAATCTCTTTCTTGTAGCTAAGTTTGGGTTCCAAGGTATTCATATAAAACTCTTAGACAATCAGTATATCTCTAACACACCCAGAAATCTCTTTCTTGTAGCTAAGTTTGGGTTCCAAGGTATTCATATAAAACTAATCAGTATATCTTTAACACACTCAGAAGTCTCTTTCTTGTAGCTAAGTTTGGGTTCCAAGGTATTCATATAAAACTAATCAGTATATCTTTAACACACTCAGAAGTCTCTTTCTTGTAGCTAAGTTTGGGTTCCAAGGTATTCATATAAAACTCAGACACCTAATCAGTATATCTCTAACACACTCAGAAATCTCTTTCTTGTAGCTAAGTTTGGGTTCCAAGGTATTCATATAAAACTCTTAGACAATCAGTATATCTTTAACACACTCAGACACTTCTTTCTTGTAGTTAAGTTTGGGTTCCAAGGTATTCATATAAAACTCTTAGACAATCAGTATATCTCTAACATATTCAGACATCTCTTTCTTGTAGCTAAGTTTGGGTTCCAAGGTATTCATATAAAACTCAAACACCTAATCAGTATATCTCTAAGACACTCAGAAATCTCTTTCTTGTAGCTAAGTTTGGGTTCCAAGGTATTCATATAAAACTCAGACACCTAATCAGTATATCTCTAACACACTCAGAAATCTCTTTCTTGTAGCTAAGTTTGGGTTCCAAGGTATTCATATAAAACTCAGACACCTAATCAGTATATCTCTAACACACTCAGAAATCTCTTTCTTCTAGCTAAGTTTGGGTTCCAAGGTATTCATATAAAACTCTTAGACAATCAGTATATCTTTAACACACTCAGACATCTCTTTCTTGTAGATAAGTTTGGGTTCCAAGGTATTCATATAAATCTCAGACACCTAATCAGTATATCTCTAACACACTCAGAAATCTCTTTCTTGTAGCTAAGTTTGGGTTTCAAGGTATTCATATAAAACTCAGACACCTAATCAGTATATCTCTAACTCACTCAGAAATCTCTTTCTTGTAGCTAAGTTTGGGTTCCAAGGTATTCATATAAATCTCAGACACCTAATCAGTATATCTCTAACACACTCAGAAATCTCTTTCTTGTAGCTAAGTTTGGGTTCCAGGGTATTCATATAAATCTCAGACACCTAATCAGTATATCTGTAACATACTCAGACACTTCTTTCTTGTAGCTAAGTTTGGGTTCCAGGGTATTCATATAAAACTCTTAGACAATCAGTATATCTCTAATACACTCAGACACTTCTTTCTTGTAGCTAAGTTTGGGTTCCAAGGTATTCATATAAAACTCTTAGACAATCAGTATATCTTTAACACACTCAGAAATCTCTTTCTTGTAGCTAAGTTTGGGTTCCAAGGTATTCATATAAAACTCTTAGACAATCAGTATATCTCTAACACACTCAGACACCTCTTTCTTGTAGCTAAGTTTGGGTTTCTGACACTGAGTTGTTATTTGACTAGTTCCCTCGAGTAATGGACATTGTCATTTCATCATTTATAGTTTTTGGTCTGACCTTTCTGTGTCTAATCTTAATTTTTGGAATCTTTTTGTAGATGTTTTTGTCTCTGTTTCTGTAGGTAATTTCCTTCTTGATCGGTCTTACAACTTTCCACTGTTTTATAGATCTTTGTTGCCTAGATAAATTGTCATGATTATTTTTACCTGGGTCTTAGCTTCATATCTATTTTCAGAACTTTTTTTTTTATTAACATCATGTGTTTGGAACAATATTCTTGTCATGAATATTGTAATATATTTGACAGATACGGCGGTTGAATGGTTCTGCATATTATTCAGTGTCAGATTTAGCTGACCTGTAAGTGATGCTAGTCAGTTTGTGAATACATTACAATACATCACTTATAATGAAACAAATACATCTCGGAGAGTAATTGTTTGTACAAACTGTAGGTTGCAGTTCTTTTTTCCCTCTGTTCTGTGGCACTGAAGACAGATTATCCGCAGTATACCCATCCCTTCGGTCTAGCGTTTCATCGTTTGTGCTGGGCAGAGGTAGGGGGAGAACATCCCTCACCTCCGAGCTAACTCAGACAACCCCACACTTCTCCCATCTGAGACACATTAAAAAAAAATAATTTTAAGATAATGTCTGTAAAAAACTAAAGTGATGTTATTTATCTAAAAAATAAGCAGTGCTTGAACTACTGATATCTGGTGTTAAGACTTTATTTCAGTGTGGTTCATTTGTTTTGTTTTGTTTTTTTTTTTGTTTCATTTTCCAATTCTTTACAGAAACGGATGGGGGGGGGGGGGCATTTTAAGTTATGGATTGTGATTTTATATTCAGTTTGGGCATTTTCTTTTACTGTTGACTTGAGAAGTGCACGTGAAGATACAGTGACTGAAATGCAGTGGCTTTTTCTCAACTTCATTCTTTCTTTTGCTGTTGTCCGTGGAAATGCAAATTGTTGTTCTTTTAGGTGCTTTCCATGATGGTACAGGAGCACTGGGTCCAAGTAGGTCAGAGATTTGATACCCGTGGCTTACTTGAAGTCCTGGAATAGGGCCAACACCAGCTGGAGAGACCACATCCCATTAAACAAATGAAGGAATGCAGGAATGTATTGCTGGTAGCATAGCAGAAAGATGGGGCTGAGGTCTTTGCCAACTCTCATGACCACACCATGCTTCTAGCATAGTTGTCTTCACCCATAGAAGAAGGGAGTCAGATCAGTTGTGTGGGAGTTTTTTTTAATTTTTTCGTTTAAACTGATATTATCTTTGCAGTTTTGCTTTAAAAGAGACAGAAATGTGGAAGCTGCCATTACATTAGAAAGGTGAACAGACATTGCTAATTGGCAGCCTTGAATTAATGTAGAGAATCGGAATTAGGTTTTCTGATAAGTATCTATTAGTTAAACATGCAGAGAATCAGATATAGGTTTTCTGATAAGTATCTCTTGGTTAAACATGCAGAGAAATCAACTGTAGGTTTTCTGATAAGTATCTCTTGGTTAAACATGCAGAGAAATCAACTGTAGGTTTTCCGATAAGTATCTCTTGGTTAAACATGCAGAGAAATCAACTGTAGGTTTTCTGATAAGTATCTCTTAGTTAAACATGCAGAGAAATCAACTGTAGGTTTTCTGATAAGTATCTCTTGGTTAAACATGCAGAGAAATCAACTGTAGGTTTTCTGATAAGTATCACTTGGTTGAACATGCAGAGAAATCAGCTGTAGGTTTTCTGATAAGTATCTCTTGGTTAAACATGCAGAGAAATCAACTGTAGGTTTTCTGATAAGTATCTCTTGGTTGAACATGCAGAGAAATCAACTGTAGGTTTTCTGATAAGTATCTCTTGGTTAAACATGCAGAGAATCAGATATAGCTTTTCTAATAAGTATCTCTTGGTTAAACATGCAGAGAATCAGATGTAAATTTTATGATAATTATCTCTTGGTTAAACATGCAGAGAATCAGATGTAAGTTTTATGATAAGTATCTCTTGGCTAAACATGTAGAGAATAACAGGGTTAAATGTTTTCTGATCAATATCCCTTGGTTAGAATGAAATATAAGTTTTCTGATCAATATCCCTTGGTTAGAATGAAGTATAAGTTTTTTGATCAATATCCTTTGGTGAAGCAGTGTAGAGAACAAATAATCAATTTAATTTTTCTTATGAACATCTTTTAGTTAAGCAATATTGAGAATTAAGTTTTATATTTCTGATCAGTCTTCTCATGTTGAACACAGATTTTATATTGTATATACATACTATGAGGCCAAATTAATAGGCATAACATCCCTTGATGAGGTTGAAAAGCTCGCAGAAAACAGGAAAAATTGGCAACTACCTTACGAGCCCTATGTGACATTTAACAGCATGGGAAGGATATAAAATATGTCTTATATGTACTGTGTCAAAATAACATTCTTTATGTAAATCATGAGAGATGAATATGAGTGATGACTGTGTACTAGCAACATTTTGCCAGGAACCATTAGCAAACATGCTCTTGGATGGATGCTGCGGCATGTGGTGAAGCTGGAGTCTGAATTTTTAACCTTGAACCTTAACCTTGATACTGGCAGACCAGAGTAGTGGCTATCAAACTTTGTCAGGCTGTGTCAGACCAGGCAGTTGTAAATTTCTGTCACAGCACACTTGTTTTCTTAATGCTGGACTATCATGTAAATTAACCGTAAACTTATAGTATTTTTATAATTTACAGAACACTGACTATACTCAAGTTATATTACGATACTTGTTTTTGTAGTAAGACATAGCAAAAAAAAAAGTAAATGAAATACATAAGAAAGATTTTATATTTTGTCATGTAACTTGTTTTCAGTGTGAAATACAAGAGGCTTTATAGAGGCATGGGTTTCCTTTATTTAGGAAGGAATTTTTGAAGATTTACGTAAAACTGGGAGGGAGAAGAGGGGAGAAATGTAATGATAGCATGCAGCTATTTAATTTATGTTTACACAGATATTAGACTGGTGAAAGTTTTCATACAAACATAATCTTACATCCTTCCTGTGCCGCTAAACGTCACGTAGGGGCAGCATAGTAGTTCGCCAAGATTTGCCGTCTTCGGTGAGTTTTTCAGCCTCATCAAGGGATGTTATGCCCACTGAACTGGCCTCTCTTAATGTCCTCTTCAGAGTTTCACATGGTCGACCTCTTTTTCTTCAGCCCGTTGTGTACAAACATAATAGAAGCTCTTAATCCTGGCAGTCAGAAGTATCGTCTCTTGTCCTCGGGAGCAGGGATCAGCAATCCGTGATCCACATCGTGCTAATTACGGTGCCGTTATTATATCATGTTTCACAAATGAAATAACTGTTATTCATAGTTTTATATTTTAGTATTGTGCTCATTTGTTAGCTAAAGACATGAATGTGGCTCACCAGTCACTTGCATCAGGCTCCTTTGTAGAAAAATTTAGTGTGAGGTAAGAGAAATGACGACTGCAGTAAAACTGGCTCTGGTAATGAAAGCAGATGGAGATGCATGCTTCAGTTTTACAAAAAAGATAGAAAGAGCGAGGAAAGTGGGCAGAAACAAGAATGACAGAAAGTAAGATGAGTACATATAAATAAGAACATACAACAATACAATATTTTGGCAAAGGCCTTTTTCAAGGATCACATACAAAAACACAACAGATAAAAGTACCAAAAATGGATGAAAAATACAAGTTTTGCTTTTTTTAAAATCTCCCAGTAAGAAGATCAGGCACAAAATGCACCCAGATAGATGCAGTAGAGCATAAAGTGGAAGCAAATGATTGGCTGAGAAATATTGTGACCCTCCTTATCTTAAGGTAACACACTAAGTCCCCAGCATGATCAACAGCAGTCGTGATCTTCCATATTTTAAGATGGTAAATTAGGTCCCCAGCATGATCAACAACAGTTGTGATCCTCCATATCTTAAGGTGACACACTAGGTCCCCAGCATGATGAACAATAGTTTTTGATCACCTCATCTTAAGGTGACACACAAGGTCCCCAGCATGATCAACAATAGTTTTTGATCACCTCATCTTAAGGTGACACACAAGGTCTCCAACATGATGAACAACAGTTTTTGACCACCTCATCTTAAGGTGACACACAAGGTCTCCAGCATGATGAACAATAGTTTTTGATCACCTAATCTTAAATGACACACAAGGTCCCCAGCATGATCAACAATAGTTTTTGATCACCTCATCTTAAGGTAACACACAAGGTCCCCAGCATGATCAACAATAGTTTTTGATCACCTCATCTTAAGGTGACACACAAGGTCTCCAACATGATGAACAATAGTTTTTGATCACCTCATCTTAAGTGACACACAGGGTCCCCAGCATGATCAACAATAGTTTTTGATCACCTCATCTTAAGGTGACACACAAGGTCTCCAACATGATGAACAATAGTTTTTGATATCCTCATCTTAAGTGACACACAAGGTCCCCAGCATGATGAACAATAATTTTTGACCTCATCTTAAGTGACACACTAGGTACCCAGCATGATCAACAGTAGTTTTTGACCTCCTCATCTTAAGTGACACACTAGGTCCCCAGCATGATCATCAACAGTTGGTGAAACCCTCCTAATGTTTTATGTTTATGACATGGCCAGAAGAAGATAGTGGCCTTACTCCTTTAGTTAAGGTTGATGTTCATCCCCCCCCCCCCCAAAACCACATAATGATTGACAGAATGGGAGAAACAAATGGCAAAATTTTATGTGAAAATAGTCTTCCTTTAAAAGAGAGAAAACTGTGGACAAGGAGATTCAAATTCAGTTTTGACAATGGTGAAGAAAAACATGCGGAGGTTTATATCTTCTCTTGCAAGCACAAAATGGATCAGTTACCTTTAGTTCTGTCATCTAGTTGTGTATGAAGTATTTCCCTTGTCCCTTACGTGGGGTGATATTTTTGGCCCTATTCTGTTGTCTCAGAGCAAGCTCTGACCTGAAATGCTAGCCAAGAAACAGCGGTACATCCCAGGACTGAATGCAAGACCTGATGACGGGCAGCTGCCTCCAGCGTTGCCCAAGAAGGTTAGGCTTGACCTAGTTCCAGATGAATGATGATTTTAAGTCTTTTTGTTTTCTAACTCGAACCTGTTTCATTATTTACTTGCTTGTAATTATATGTCTCCGTAGAGTAACTAGCACTCTCTCAACCCATGACTCGCCAGCCATCAAGTACTAAATTGTCATTTCCGTTACTTTTCCAATGTATTTTTGTTTATGTATGTGTCTGTGTGTGCGTGTATGTGTGTGTGAGAGCTATTTTATTAGGTTAATTACTTCTTCTCTTTTACTTTGAATGTAATAGTTTAATCTTACACTCTTTTGATATGTTTTTTTCCTAATGTAATTTGTGTACTTGTATTAAATCAAGTGTGTGGGAAGAATGAAAGATGGAGTGATGAAGGGCAGAATGTAAGACGGTCCTGCATGCCCAATTCTTTAACCCTTTAAAAATAAAGATCATTCATTCATTGATTCTCTCCCTTGTCAGGTTAGTGAGGTAACTTTGTTGTTGAGAACCATTCCCAAGCTTCAATCTTCTTAGATTTGATGATTTAAAGTCTGAGACTGTCTTGAACATCAAAGTGGCTTTTGGTCTTAGATTTTATGATTTGATGCCAGAGACTGTCTTGAACATCAAAATGGCTTTTGGTCTTAGATTTGATGATTTAATGTCAGAGATTGTCTTAAGTATCAAAATATCTGCTTTTGTTTTTTTTTTTCACTTGATATCTTATTACTTTTTTTTTCACTTGATATCTTATTACTTTTTTTCATTTGATGTCTTATTACACACTCTTTTGATGTTATTAATTTAATTCTTTCCGCTAATATTTTCTTCTGTCATTCTTTGCTCTCATATAGTTTTATTCACTCTACTGTCATAATCTTTCAGTCTTTCTGCTAACATGACTGTGGCAGTCATCCGTGTTAGCAGATCTCAGACATCTGATTACTCCTATCTGGAATTTGTCTCTCTTAATTAATATTATGTCGGACTTCTGTGGCCTTTTCTCCCTCAGTCTGCCTCTATTTTCATTTTTCTTTCCTGTTGTTACAATGTTTTCAGGATTTTCCCTTCTCATTCAATGTTTATTGTCTTTTTTATGGTTTTAGGGGAACTTCTTTCCCCCCCCCCCCCCCCCAATAGCATGTGTTGGACAAAAACTATATTGTGACAAAGTTGGATCAGGACAAAAACTATATCATGACAAAGTTGGATCAGGACAAAAACTATATCATGACAAAGTTGGATCAGGACAAAAACTATATCATGACAAAGTTGGATCAGGACGAAAACTATATCATGACAAAGTTGGATCAGGATGAAAACTGTCAGGAAAAAAAAAGTATATCATTACAAAACTGTGTCAGGACAGAGTTGTATACAGAACAAAAATTATATGAAGACAAAATAATATATCATGACAAAAATGATATTATTACAATATGTCAGGACTAACTTATATCAGAAGAAAAGATATATCATGACAAAATGTCATCATTAAGAATTATGGCATGACAGAAGTTCTATAATGTGACTTCAGATGTTGCTGTTGGCATGACAGAAGTTCTATAATATGACTGCAGATGTTGCTAGTGGGTATGACAGAAGTTCTATGATATGACTGCAGATGTTGCTAGTGGTATGACAGAAGTTCTATAATGTGACTGCAGATGTTGCTAGTGGTATGACAGAAGTTCTATAATATGACTGCAGATGTTGCTAGTGTTATGACAGAAGTTCTATAATGTGACTGCAGATGTTGCTAGTGGTATGACAGAAGTTCTATAATGTGACTGCAGATGTTGCTAAAACTTGTTGACTCTTCATACAGAGTGAGAATGATGCTCTTATAGAAGAATTTCTGAACAAGTCTAAGAACCCTACTATGTGTCTACACGAGTACTGTGCGCAGAACAAAATTGACCTGGTCTTCAAACAGGAGGCAGTAGAGTACAAGCCAGGAATGCCAAATCTTGGCAGGTTTGTTTGTCCTTCTGTTTTGTTGGGTTTCTATGTTCTTCAGCATGCAAGAGTTCAGGTTAAAGTGTGCTTCCAGGAGCAAGGATGATGCTTCCAGGAGCAAGGATGATGGTGAAGGTGTAAGGATGATGCTTCCAAGAGCAAGGATAATGCTTCCAAGAGCAAGGATAATGCTTTCAGGAGCAAGGATAATGCTTTCAGGAGCAAGGATGATGGTGAAGGTGTAAGGATGATGCTTCCAAGAGCAAGGATAATGCTTCCAAGAGCAAGGATGATGCTTCCAAGAGCAAGGATGATGCTGAAGGTGCAAGACAGAAATGTGAATAAATGTAGAATTGATGATGTCAGTGATCTCTGCACTTGAAGGATATGCTGAGGTTGATATTGGAGGACATGTGAACCTTCTAAAGTGCATGGATGATGATAGATATTTAAACTTGAAAACATACTTAACATTAGCTATAGCTAAGCAATGATTAATAATTAAATCCTCATATCTTTGCAATGTAAATAGAATTAATCTTGACAGATTCCAAGCCACTGACCAGGTTTTGTAACTTTGGTCTTTGTATGCTGAACATTCTTGGACCCGTTGAATCTCCATTCATGATAGATTATTCATTTGTATGCTTTGTTAGGATTATTTATTGTTTCCCTTGTTTTAATCATTCTTTGTAGCTTCCCCTTGAATGTTTTAGCACTTTAGTTTCATGGTATCAGTAGCAATTTGATTAAACTTCACTTGTTTTTGTGTGCCAGTTTTGGCTTTAGGGCTGTGATTGATGGTATGGCCTACCCACAGGGCGTGGCCAACTCCAAGAAAGAGGCAAAGAATCAGGCAAGTCACCTTGCCTTTAGAGCTTTAGTTGGTCTTGATACATTTACTCCTGGTGAGATTCTAGTTGTGAGCTCTGTTTACATGTAACTGTGTGGAGTCTGTTTAAATATAAACATATAAACTATACTGTTGTCCAAACTAATATACCAGTATAAAACTCTTTCTCAGTATTTGTGTACATACATTTATTCTAGTTTCAAAGATATTTTTCCATGGCAAGATGTTGTAATGGTATTCAGATTTCAAAATACTTGCCTTTCTGTCCAGAGGCTATTGAACCAGAGTTGGATGACCAGCGGTTTGAGGAGGTGAGAGTGCTTACAGATCTGTGTGAGAAGAAAGGTCTGGTGTATGATAAAATAATGCGGAAAGATAATGAGGGGTGAGTGATTCACTTTTAGATTTTACTTGTGTACAACTGTTTTGTCTTCTTTGTTGTCCCTGATAAAGGCATTTTGCTGAAATATTGGGTTGTTTTGTTACTCATAACCATTGCATTGTTCTTATCTCCCGTTGCTAATTTTGTTTTTGTAAAACTGCACTCTATGCCTCGTCATGGCTGCTTTGATGCTGTGCTAGCAAGCCTTTATCAACATCCTGCTTGCCTGTCTGCCTGCCTGCCTGCCTGCTTGTCTGCCTCCAGGAAGAACACTGAGCTCCTCTATATACAGCTGTTGGTGCGTAAAGGGAGATTGTTTACAATGTCACATGTAAAAGTTTCTCAACCATTTTCTGCTTAGTGACCTACCTTTTGCATTAAAATCTCTCCGTGTCCCTTCTGTGCACAGAACTTTAGAGAAATGTTGTACGTGTCTTTATCCATGGCTCTGGAATGAAGGCCATACAGTTTCTGCTGAGAAGCCACAGCATAAAACAATATAGGACTGACACCTGAGCCGTCATGTGAGTAGGTAACAACTGTGTATGGCATGGGCATATGTTATGACAAATACACTCATAAATACAAGCCCAGCAAAGATTCGGAGTACTTGTATTTCATGTTTTTCATTTCTCTATATATACATACAGGAGACATGTGTGTACAGTGACTCTACCGTACATGGATCCATTCATTCAGAAAAGTTTCAGCAGAGATGAGGCTGTTGTACAAGCACATGTAGCCGCCATCAAAGCTCTTGGTGAAACTATTCCGATGGTAATTTTATTTTAGCGAATGCCTGGTCAGTCCAGTGTTGGTCAGGGGAGTTTTGTTTTTTTTTTTAAATGAATTCAGTGAATTTAATGAATGGTTGGATGAAATTTCTTTATTGAGATAAGGATTGGTCTTTCTTTGGATGCATTTGTACCTGTTAGGCTCTTCTATATGTTATATAGAGTTTTGCTGTCTCCTGTTTTTGTTGCCTTCTCTGCTTCTTTCACCATATTGTCCATGTATGATTTAGTAATTGCTCGGGTGAATGTCTATTTTAGAGGTTTTTATGATTTAGTCAGTGATTGGGTGAATGTCTTAATAAATTTAGTGAATGGCTTTGACACTTAGCTTCAGTTATTGACAGACTGATCTAGTTATAAATTCTTTATATATTAGGAACTACCTGCAGTTCTGTATCAAAGATTAGTTTTCGGTCATCACTTACATCTCATATTAAAGTTTTTTAACTTTCTTTTATAGTTTGAAAAAGTGGCTTATTTCATAAATAAATTTCATTTTAATTATATACAGGAATAGGGTGATTTATGTTATTCACAAGCTCATACATCAAATTTTTATTGATAAACTTTATACAGCAAGAAGAACAGTAGTAAAATGTCTTCCCCTCTTGTAGGTGACTGCGGACTCTGACACTCAGACTGGTTCTACGTACGTTACGGCTGTGGCCTCATCTGGCGATGGTTCTCGTGTTCCAGACCCCAGAATGGCTTCCCGTAGAGAGAATGCTGCGTATCAAGCCCTGGAGTACGGTCTTCATGTATTGCCTCCTGAGTTTCGCTCGCTCGATCACAACATTGCTGTCATCTTTGCATCAAATGATCATTGTCCAGGTTAGTTTCCCAGGCTCATTTGTTCTTTTTTTTTTTTTTTAAAGATTTTTAAGGCCATGCATCTTTCTCATCACAACATATGCCTGTGAGACATGGACACTTAACAAAACAGCTGAGAAACACATAAATGCCTTTCAATGAAGAAGAAGAGTTCTTCCAGTATCATGGACACAAAAGAACAAATATATCTGTACTACAAGAACTTAATATTGAAGAAGGCTGGCTAGTAAAGAGGATTAAACAGAAAACTTAAATATATTGGACATTAAATGTCATGATGATATAGAAAAGACCATCTTGGAAGGGTACATAATGAGAAAGAGGAAGACCAAGGCGAAGATGGCTGCAAGACATCGTTGATAATCTGCATCAGTAGCAGGGAAATTTGCTTACAACCAGGAGGTCTATCAGGGAGGCAAAGTTCCGCAAGGGACATGCAGATGACTGACTGCCTGACTGAGTGTGGTCACGATGTTACTTGGGCTTTGAACCAACATTGTTTCTTGGTGGTTTGTGTGATTGCATTTTTTTGCCATAATCACTTGTCACAAAAATAAAAGAATCTGCTCATAAAAATGATTGCAAGAAAATGTAGACTTATGGATGTTTTTTCATAAAAATATTTTCTGATAATTTTCCAACGTTTTTTGGATTTCTTATCATTGTAGAAGAAGAATTAAGACTGAGAGCTTCAAAAAATGTTAACCAGAGCAAAGAAGTATGTTGTGGTATGTTAGATAACAAGGACATGGCACCAAGAAAGAGATGGGATGTTAGATAACAAAGACATGGCACCAAGAAAGAGATGAGATGTTAGATAACAAAGACATAGCACCAAGAAAGAGATGAGATGTTAGATAACAAGGACATTGCACCAAGAAAGAGATAAGATGTACAATGTTAAATACAAAGACATGACACCAAAACTCTTTTATCAAAAACATCATGAGACTCAATTTTTTTGGTACAAGTTTGAATAATCAGTTATTCTGTTGTGCTGTCTTCACTTTGTTAGAGTTAAGTCTTATCTGATATGTTGTGCTGGCTCCACTTTGTTAGAGTTAGATCTTATCTGATATGTTATGCTGCCTCCACTTTGTTAGAGTTAGATCTTATCTGATATGTTGTGCTGCCTCCACTTTGTTAGAGTTAGGTCTTATCTGATATGTTGTGCTGCCTCCACTTTGTTAGAGTTAGGTCTTATCTGATATGTTGTGCTGCCTCCACTTTGTTAGAGTTAGGTCTTATCTGATATGTTGTGCTGCCTCCACTTTGTTAGAGTTAGGTCTTGTCTGATATGGCCAAAAGTCTAAAACTGTGGAAACGCATGTCCCTGGCTCAAATAAAATGGCAAGAGGATAGCAGAAGAGTATTGTGTGTCTCTCCAATATGTGGCAGGATAGCAGAAACATATTGTGTGTCTCTCCAATATAAGGCAGGATAGCAGAAGAGTATTGTGTGTGTCTCTAATATGTGGCAGGATAGCAGAAGAGTATTGTGTGTCTCTCCAATATGTGGCAGGATAGCAGAAGAGTATTGTGTGTCTCTCCAATATGTGGCAGGATAGCAGAAGAGTATTGTGTGTCCGTCCAATATGTGGCAGGATAGCAGAAGAGTATTGTGTGTCTCTCCAATATGTGGCAGGATAGCAGAAGCGTAATCTGTGTCTCTCCAATATGTGGCAGGATAGCAGAAGCGTAATTTGTGTCTCTCCAATATATGGCAGGATAGCAGAAGTGTATTGGCAGACATTAATAAGATGATAGGAGGATAGCAGAAGCGTATTGTGTGTCTCTCCAATATAAGGCAGGATAGCAGAAGCGTATTGTGTGTCTCTCCAATATGTGGCAGGATAGCAGAAGTGTATTGCCAGACATTAATAAGATGATAGGAGGATAGCAGAAGTGTACTGCCAGACACTAATAAGATGATAAGAGGATAGCAGAAGTGTATTGCCAGACACTAATAAGATGATAAGGATAGCAGATGTGTATTGTCAGACACTAATAAGATGATAAGAGGATAGCAGAAGTGTATTGCTAGACACTAATAAAATGATAGGAGAATAGCAGATGTGTATTGCCAGACAATAATAAGATGATAGGAGGATAGCAGAAGTATATTGCCAGACACTAATAAGATGATAGGAGGATAACAGAAGTATATTGAACAATCTACCCATGCATCATTTAATCTGTGATGGTGATCACTTAGATTGCTATTTATCACTTGTTACATGCTCCAGAACTGTAGCAGTTTGTCAGATAGCCAACACTTCTTATTCTTCCCCATGCTGGGGGGGGGGGGGAATATGTTTGCTGTGTATAGTAAAATACACCTGGAAGAGATCTGCCAGGTTTAGGCTAGCTCTGGTCAAGCCAGGCTGGACATAGACTGTCACTCAAGCACAACTATCTTTGTCCTAACGCTGAAAGTTCCAGGAGGAGCACAATCTGTCCCATTTTACAGTTATTTTAAAAACCTTATTTGAAGGACAGGCTGAAGTAAGGTTTCTTTTACATTGTTAAATTCTGTGTAACATCTTTTCTTTCGGGATATGAGGGTGTAGGAAATATTGTTAAATTCTTTGTGACATCCTTTCTTTCAGGATATGAGGGTGTAGGAAAAATTATTGCCTTTGGCACAGGAAACACTACAATAGCGGTAGAAGCTCTTACACTTGATGGCCGCTGTGTGATAGACAGTACATGTGTGGTCTCTGCCAGAAGAGCATTCAAAAGGTACGCAAAAGCTCTCCCTTTCAGAATGATTGATTCAGTCTTTGAGGATATACAAAATAGCCTTCAGCAGGGGCTCTCAACCAGCGGGAGTTTGCTTTGGAGGATGGGTGGGTGGGGGGAGGTTTTAGGGTTTTACAAAAGGAATTGGGACCACATAACTGACAGACATGGATTGTTAGAGGATTATTATGTGCTATGCTAGATGGCCTTAGTGATTTTCTTTCACCTTGCCACTTGGTCAGTCTCCTGAGATATTTTTCTCTTTGCCTTCCTCTCTTTTTTTTTTTTCCCTAGAATTTTCCGGTTTCCAGAAGTAGGTTCTCCAGCTTCTGTCTTCTCTTGACAAGTCCAAGAAATTTTCACTCTTATTTTTCTCAAAATTTTAAATAGTCTTTTGTTGTTTGAAACTTCTTTGAGGACCTATTGTGTCCAGGGCATTTGTTTGCATCTTTCACCAGCGTTTTTGTTATCTTTTTCTTAACTGTCCAGGGCATTTGTTTGCATCTTTCACCAGCGTTTTTGTTATCTTTTTCTTAACTGTCCGGGGCATTTGTTTGCATCTTTCACCAGCGTCTTTGTTATCTTTTCTTGTCTGTCCAGGGCATTTGTTTGCATCTTTCACCAGCGTTTTTGTTATCTTTTTCTTAACTGTCCGGGGCATTTGTTTGCATCTTTCACCAGCGTCTTTGTTATCTTTTCTTGTCTGTCCAGGGCATTTGTTTGCATCTTTCACCAGCGTTTTTGTTATCTTTTATTGTCTGCCCAGGGCATTTGTTTGCATCTTTCACCAGTGTCTTTGTTATCTTTTCTTGTCTGTCCAGGGCATTTGTTTGCATCTTTCACCAGCGTTTTTGTTATCTTTTTCTTAACTGCCCAGGGCATTTGTTTGCATCTTTCACCAGCGTTTTTGTTATCTTTTATTGTCTGTCCAAGGCATTTGTTTGCATCTTTCACCAGCGTCTTTGTTATCTTTTATTGTCTGTCCAGGGCATTTGTTTGCATCTTTCACCAGCGTTTTTGTTATCTTTTCTTGTCTGTCCAGGGCATTTGTTTGCATCTTTCACCAGCGTCTTTGTTATCTTTTATTGTCTGTCCAGGGCATTTGTTTGCATCTTTCACCAGCGTTTTTGTTATCTTTTATTGTCTGTCCAGGGCATTTGTTTGCATCTTTCACCAGCGTCTTTGTTATCTTTTATTGTCTGTCCAGGGCATTTGTTTGCATCTTTCACCAGCGTTTTTGTTATCTTTTCTTGTCTGTCCAGGGCATTTGTTTGCATCTTTCACCAGCGTCTTTGTTATCTTTTATTGTCTGTCCAGGGCATTTGTTTGCATCTTTCACCAGCGTTTTTGTTATCTTTTTCTTAACTGTCCAAGGCATTTGTTTGCATCTTTCACCAGCGTTTTTGTTATCTTTTTCTTAACTGTCCAGGGCATTTGTTTGCATCTTTCACCCAAGATTCACAACCATATAGCAGTATTGACTCTATATCTTACATCTTACCCATGCCGTTAAACGCTACATAGAGCCTGCATGGTAGTTTGCCAAGATGTCCTGTCTTCGGCGAGTTTTTCAATCTCATCAATGGATGTTATGCCCACCGAATTGGCTTCTCTTAAAAATGTCCTCTTTAGAGTTTCACGTGGTCGACCTCTATGGCCTGAAAAAGACTGCGTTATGAGATAAATAGATATTAATAAAAAAATTCTGCCTTTTATGTGCTGTTGGTATTGCAGATCTAACATTTGTCACCTATGTATGTTGAAAAATGAGACATTGTGAAATATACTTTTTAATGACTATGTATTTTAATCACTTATTTATTGCTTGGCAATCTGTTTTAATCCTGATATCCTTCAGGCTGATAACGGCAGCACAGATATGGTTTCTTAGAAGAGTGATAAAAGCATCTTAGACAACTATGAGTGATGGCTGTCAAAAAAAGAGGGAAAAGAAAAAATGTAATAACAAGTATAAGAAGACTAGTATAAATTTGCTGGGCGTGTTATTGGTAAAATGAGGCTTTGAAAAGATTATAACAATGAGGATGATAAAGAGAGAAAGAGATGGATAAAGGATAACAGTGGCATGATAGAAAAATCTCAAACTGAGCTGATACACAATATACAGTATATGAAAAACATGGTGAGTGATATGCAGACATGCTATCAAAATAAGAAAAGCTGGGAATTCTGTTAAAGAACTGCGAACAGTAAACCAAGGGTATAACAACCTCTGCAGAGTTTAAAGGATAGTAATGGAAAAATGATAAATAATAAAGAGAAAATCTGTATCAGATGGAAAGAATATTTTGAAAAACTACTAAACTGTGAATGGGGACCAGCTAGCGTAGTGGTTAGAGCACTCATCTAGCAACCAAATGGTCGAGGGTTTGAATCTCCAGCATAGCGGAATTTTTTTTCTGACCAAAGTGGCTCCGGGGTTCACCCAGCCTCGGAAAATGGGTACCAGAGAAATCTGGGAAGGTAAAACGGCCAGGCGTGATACTGACCACATCACACTTTCATGTGCTGAAGGTCATGGAAAATACGGACCTAACACCGTATTCCCTAATATGCCTTAAACGGGAATTTTACCTTTACCTTTTAGTAGACTGTGAAGTCTATACGCACATTACCATACAAAGAAGTACTGGCTTGTGAACCCAAAGTAGAGGAGCGAGACTTAGAAGAAGTCATCTACAGTATCATGCCTCTGTGAAACAAAAACCGGTTTGTGAACCCAAAATAGAGGAACCAGACTTAGAAGAAGTCATCTACAGTATCATGCCTCTGTGAAACAAAAACCGGTTTGTGAACCCAAAATAGAGGAACCAGACTTAGAAGAAGTCATCTACAGTATCATGCCTCTGTGAAACAACAAAGCAACTGGTTCATATGAAATTGCTGCAGAATCACTTAAGGAAGAAGGTCTAAATCTACATGAACAGATATATGCACTAATACAACAAATATGGAGAGAAGAAAAACTCCCTAGTGAATGGAGAGAATCATTACTGATCCCAGTATTAAAAAAAAAAAAAAGGTGATAAGAGCAAGTGTGAAAACTATAGAGGAATATCCTTACTACAAAGAAGCTACAAAATATTATCTATTATACTTTTAACTCGTTCGATACCACGGAAAAAAACACGGACGTTACACAGGTACCGTCGCGGATGTTACATGGCCGAGTGGGTGTTTTCATATAAGGGGGTACCTTTATAAAATTCATTGTAACAAACAAACTCCTTCATCAACACGTGTGTATCTCATATTAAAATAAGTGGAAATGAAAGAAGATGCCATAAATGAAGTTATTTATAATTTTAAAAAACAAAGAATAGAAAAAAAACAACTGTTCTGAAAAGATCGAACGATTTTTTGGCGCTAAAAATATTTTTTAGGGCTGAGCACTAAAATCAAAGTGTTACATACCTGAAATGTGCCAGAATACAAAGCAAAATATGTATATCGGTACAGAAACATCGATAATTGGGGATGCTTTTGATATCCAATAAATCTAACAGGTCTACAGACGTGAGAAACACATTTAGTAAGCTAGGTCTAGTCGATCAGTATGACCATTCTACCAACCAACCTCGAAAATAACTTGAAAAATTACACTCAAGTCGATCCACTTCAAGATTTCTTTCAACTCCGGCATGACAGGATGGTAAACTAGCTTAACTTTGGATTAGAAGAGTTCTAGTTGGCTAAATGAAAAGTTGCATTGAGTTTTCAACGAAACAAATCAGAAGCCTTATAGGGTGGCCTGGGTTACTTTGTGAAAACAGCAACAGCCCTATAGGGCGGCGCAGTATCGGAAGAGTTAAATAGATTAAAACCATAAAACGAGAACATACTGAGAGACTATCAAGCAGTATTTAGGAAGAATAGATCAACCGTAGACCAAATATTTTATCTACGTCAAAGAGCAGAAAAGTACTGGGAATATGGAAAAGAAGTACATAATATCTTCACTGACTTCAAGAAAGCTTATTACAGCATAGATAGGAGCAGCTTATGGAAAATTATGAAAGAATTTGTGATACCTAATAAATTAATCAATTTGACCAGAATGTGTATGGAGGATGCACAAAATATAGTAATATATAAAGGAAGAAAGTCAGAACCATTTTATATAAGAACTGGTTTTAAAACAAGGTGATACATTATCTCCATTACTATTCAACCTAGTACTAGAAAAGATAAAAGTTAAAGAAGAAAGCAGTACAGAAGAACAAGCTAAAATACTAGGATACGCTGATGACATCAACCTTTTGGGGGAAACTATGTAAGAAGTTATCGATACCTGCATACACCTGAGAGATGTAGCACTAAAAGTGGGCTTGACCATTAACTAAGATAAGACAGAGTATATGAAGATATCAAGGGGCCAGATCCAGATTATATAAATGTTGGAGATATGATCATTAGGGAAGCAGAAACATACAAATATCTAGGCACAACCTTCAACAGAAGCAACACAGTAAGCGAGGAAATTAAAATCAGAGTACAGGTAGGGAATAAAATATACTTTGCCTTGCAAAACCTGTTAAAATCCACAATCCTGTCCCAAAAAAAAAAAATAACAATCTACAAAACTATAATAAGACCAGCCATCATGTATGGCTCAGAAACATGGAGAGCAAGAAAGATGAACAGTGATAACAGCTCTTTGAGAACCAAGATCCTAAGAAGAAAATTTGGGCCCATAAAGGATACCAACAGTGGAGAATGGAGAGCTCGTACTGAATTATTTAAATTACATATTACTTAAATTACTTATTACTTAAATTACTTACTTTTTTACTTATTTAAATCCCAGCAAATTATAAATGTCTTGAAACTGAACAGACTGAGCTGGTTGGGCCATGTAGAAAGAATGGAAGAGAACAAACAAAAGTGATGTATGCATAAGAGATAAAGGAAACAAGACCAAGGGGTAGACCATGACAGAGATGGAAAGACAACATAGAAGAGTTTATAAAAGAAAATGGTGTCATCAACTGGATAAAGAGGAATGGAGGTGAACTTTATCTGCAGCAATGAGCCTTAATGGCTGGGAGAGGTGAGGAAGAAGAAGAAGAGCAGCTGATAGACAATGTCAAAGACCTAGAGCTGAGAGGAAGCGTGGTCACCAACGACCACCAGCCCAGTACTGGCATATGGTGACAAACAAAAGGTAGAGTGTTTTAACCAGATAAGGCTGATTTGATTACTGTAGCAAATCTTTCCTTTTTTTAGCTATAAATAATTTAGGACTTGATATAAAGTAATACTGAATTACTGATGTATTGCACAATAAGGTAATAGTAAATTACTTTGTATGCACATAATCATCATATATGCACTCCTGCATTTCTAAACTTTTTTCTTTTCAAATCTTATTTTATTTGTTGCTTCAGATATTTGGCACAAGAGATAATTAACTGCTACACCAACACTCCAACATCCATATTTGAGCGTCGCCAAGATGACCCCACAAGACTGAGGCTTAAAAATGGGTTTACTTTCCACCTGTTCATCAGCCATCCTCTAGACGGAGATTACAGAGAGTCTTTGTCTACGTATGTTACCTGTTATTATAAATTGTTGGTAGAACAGAACACACATTTGTATAATGAAAGATAAAACAGAACACTCATTTGTCTGAAAGAACACACATTTATTTGATTACAATTAAAATAGAACATAAGTGATTGCAATTAAAATAGAAGACTCATTTGTTTGATGACAAATAAAATTGGACATACATTTATATTTGACACTGTAAAATAGAACACACATTTATATATGCCAAATAAAATAGAACACACACTTGAATGAGGGGGAATGACATAGAACATTCATGATGACAAATAAAATCAATATTATAGGATGGGAATGAAATAGAAAATTAATCTGTGTGGGGGGAAGTAAAGTAGAACATACATTTTTATGATCAGTAAAATAGAACATACATTTTTATGATAAGTAAAATAGAACATACGTTTTTATGATAAGTAAAATAGAACATGTATTTTTATGATAAGTAAAATAGAACATACATTTTTATGATCAGTAAAATAGGACACTCATTGCACTCATTTGCTTGATGATAAGTAAAACAGCAAACATTTGTTATGAGGGGACGTGAAAGAGATCACTCATTTGTATGATGACATGTAAAATAGAACACACATTTGTATGATGACATGTAAAGTAGAACACATGTTTGTATGATGACGTGTAAAGTAGAACACACGTTTGTATGATGACATGTAAAGTAGAACACACATTTGTATGATGACATGTAAAGTAGAACACACGTTTGTATGATGACATATAAAGTAGAACACACATTTGTATGATGACATGTAAAGTAGAACACACATTTGTATGATGACATGTAAAGTAGAACACACATTTGTATGATGACATGTAAAGTAGAACACACATATGTATAACAAATAGAATACACACTTGTGTGAGGATTTCTGGTTCCAACAAGGCGGAAGGGCGATTGTGACCATTGATGATTGTGTTTTTGTTTGCCTTTCTCTACGCGTTGTCAGTGCTAGTTTCGTTGTGTTATGTGTTGGAAGTCCGGTCTGATTCCCAAGCTACTCGGTTAAGTGCTTGGGGCATCACTGTGAGCTGTGACTTTCAGTGGCGCATGGATTACCCCACCAGTGATCTGTCATAGATAAACATCATGCACAGATCACATTTCGTCATTGCACTTGGACATGACGTGGAATGGTTCCGTCGCATTCCAGGAGATGTCACTGGCACAGGTGGTGGAACAGTTATGGGATATTCTCGTATGCTGCAATGCCGAAACCGTACTGAACCTGAACACTTGTATGAGCTCAAGATCCCAACACTACTGCTAGAATAACCAAACATAAAAAGACCCCCAACACTTTTTGCTACAACGACCATACATACATGAACAAATTGGGGGGAGTCTAAGAAGATAGCGGTGAAATGATGATATCGGTTATAAAGAAATGAATGTGAAGAGTTTCAAGAACAGAAATGGACAAAGACTGCGTCTGAGCAGCAAAATAGAAACTGCCTCTAGAAAATGAAGGAGAAGACAGCGTGTTATCAGAATCCAAGTCTTCACTGATTGATTGATCTTTATTTCCAAAGGGTTAAGAATTAGGCACGCAGGCCCGTCTGACATTCTGCCCTTTATCATACATCTTTCACTCTATTCCAGACATTCTACAAATATGCTGTTCATGTAACAAACATAATTAACATTGAAGCTGAGAGACACAAAATAAAATATAACATTTACATTTCGTTCTTATCCATTCACTCAGTACAGAAGTAACTACATACATATATAAATGACTATCTACTAAACAAAAATTTTGGGACTATTCAGAATAAACAATTACAGTAACAATTCGGTGTCTGTAAGAGCAGTCTAAAATAACTGATTGAAGTTGAGAAATTTTTCTGTTAAGTCTGTCATGGTTTCACTGGAAACAAGTATGTCACATGTTTATTCAGAGTGTCATGTTACTTCAGGTTTCATTGCTACTTTCCACAGACCTTCAGAGTGTCATGTCCCTTTTGATTTCCTTACTACTTTCCACAGACCTTCAGAGTGTCATGTTACTTTTGATTTCCTTACTACTTTCAGCAGACCTTCAGAGTGTCATGTTACTTTTGATTTCCTTACTACTTTCAGCAGACCTTCAGAGTGTCATGTTACTTTTGATTTCCTTACTACTTTCAGCAGACCTTCAGAGTGTCATGTTACTTCAGGTTTCATTGCTACTTTCAGCAGACCTTCAGAGTGTCATGTCCCTTCAGGTTTCATTGCTACTTTCAGCAGACTTTCTTAGTGTAATGTCCCTTCAGGTTTCATTGCTACTTTCAGGTTCTAAGGACTGTCATAGCCGGAGGTGGGGTGAAGGATACGCTCTCCATTCCACTTAAATGTCTCCAAGGCGTGCGTCTCAAATAGCCTCTGACAGTCAATTCCAGGTCCTGGCCTTCTCGTGGCAGAACTGTTCAAACTGACAGGAGAAGGGGCGAAGGTGAAAATCTGGTGGTTCAAAACCAAATGCTTCGGGTAGATGAGAGTCTTGTTTGGTAGCTCATCTGAGAGAAGGAAACTC
This sequence comes from Achatina immaculata, assembly GCA_009760885.1. Classification (NCBI taxonomy): domain Eukaryota; kingdom Metazoa; phylum Mollusca; class Gastropoda; order Stylommatophora; family Achatinidae; genus Lissachatina; species Lissachatina immaculata. The sequence continues at coordinate 8,838,222 of CM019693.1, forward strand.
TGAAATAAAAACAGGCTGCTGGTGAGATTCTTCAGCTGCCGTGTGTGGAGTGGGGCTACTCCCAGCCAGTGAAGAAAGGTGCAAATGGGGTTGCCGCGCTGCATCACTATGGAAAAGGTGAAAGAAAGGATTTAGTGAAGTAATCAGTAGTCTCAAGGTCGGGACTGCTCAAATCACGGCACTTCTGCTCTGGAGGTCGGCCATGTCCCATGTGCACCCATACTGAGTGAATTGCCTGAACCGGCTTAACCCAGGGGTTAAACTAAGACGCTGCTGGTGAGATTCTTTGTCTCCCATACGTGGTGTGAAACTCCTCCCGGCCAATGAAGAAAATGCGAATGGGGTTGCTCTGAAAAAGTGAAGGAAAGGATAAAGTGAAGATTAATTGGTTATGTCCAGTAGTCTTGCAACGAGAGCTACTCATACCATGGCACCTCTACTCTAGAGGCCGGCCACGTCCGATATACACCCATACTGGTGAAATATGCCTAAACCGGTTTAAACCAGGGGTGAAACTTGATGACTATTTGTGTCATGGTACCTCCACTCAAGAGGTCGAACACGTCCTAAATGTGCCCATACTGGGATAATACGCCTAAACTGGCTTAACCCACGCCTAAACTGGTTTAACCCGGGAGTGAAACCTACTAGTGGCAAGGATTCGTCCTGGTCACAACTAGGAAGGGTAGCGGCCACAACCACAAACTGCTGAAGTTGGAGACACTGGACCAGTCTAGATAGGCAACCACCTTTCACCCGATGGGGATGTATGCGTATCGTAATCATGCTGAGGTTTTCCGGTGAGAAAGTCCAACTCTAGATTAAACTGGCGCAACGAAAACCACGGTGTCACGCAATCCCGCTTCTGTGACCCACCAAGAATACAGGCCCAAGCCCTGTGATACTCTGAACCTCTTGTGGTCCTTCTCGGGGATCTCATGTAGTCTTTTCAGGGATCACAGGAAGACCACGGGACCTATCGAGGACCACAGGAGTAAATTCAGTAGGATCATGGGGCTTTCTTGGTAGAAATGAACGAAGAAGAAGATTGTTACTTTCAGAGTGTCATGTCCCTTCAGGTTTCATTGCTACTTTCTGATTGTCATGTCCCATCAGGTTTCATTGCTACTTTCAGAGTGTCATGTCCCTTCAGGTTTCATTGCTACTTTCAGCAGACTTTCAGAGTATCATGTCCCTTCAGGTTAAATTGCTACTTTCAGAGTATCATGTCCCTTCAGGTTAAATTGCTACTTTCAGAGTGTCATGTCCCTTCAGGTTAAATTGCTACTTTCAGAGTGTCATGTCCCATCAGGTTTCATTGCTACTTTCAGAGTGTCATGTCCCTTCAGGTTTCATTGCTACTTTCAGAGTATCATGTCCCTTCAGGTTTCATTGCTACTTTCAGCAGACTTTCAGAGTATCATGTCCCTTCAGGTTAAATTGCTACTTTCAGAGTATCATGTCCCTTCAGGTTAAATTGCTACTTTCAGAGTGTCATGTCCCTTCAGGTTAAATTGCTACTTTCAGAGTGTCATGTCCCATCAGGTTTCATTGCTACTTTCAGAGTGTCATGTCCCTTCAGGTTCTACTTTCCATGGACCTTAAGGCTGTTAAGTTACTTTATGTTTCTTTGTTACTTTCTACAGACCTTCAGAGTTTACTGCTGAGCAGCAAGGAGAAATACAAAGAGGTGCCCACCACCCAACTTTCACAGACAGCATGCATGGTCAGCTGAGGTGTAAGAATGAACAAGGTTAGTACAGCACTAACAGCAAATTTCACTAGCCTCTTCAGGTCTCAAGGTATTTTTTTTAAAAATCCTCTGAAACAACTTCCATTGCATCTCCTTGAGCATTGGACTCTTTGATCTTGAGACTTTAGACCTGAGTGGTTGAGGCTGGAGAAAAGAGGTAATAGTTGACATCTATGGTTGGGTCAGCTGGAGTGCTGCAGTAGTGTCTCACACTTGTTTGTGCCTAACAAGTCATCTCATTATCATCTGGAACTTTCTCCTAGGTAAAACTAGCATTGTTATGTCATGGAGCCACATTGGGGATATGGAATTCGTTGTCCGTGTTTTCCTTGTCTAGAGGATGATGATGTCAGCATCACACCTGGCCAGTTTTCCGTCACCGAGCTCCAGAAGATGCTGGATACTCGTTTCTACAGTTGGACTACTGGGGGAATCTCTGATCAGATTCAAACCTCTAACCTTCAACATGAGAGAATAGTACAAGGGTATTCTAGCCACTTCACCAATCACATGCCCAGAACTTTCTTGCGCTCAAAGGAAACTTACTTCATGTTGTTTTTAATGGTTCCTCATTCTTAACTGTTTAAACTGTGCTACTGATATAAGAAAGTTTTCTTGACGCCGTATTCTGTGACACCGATTCTAAGCACAGCTGGTGTAAGTCTTCGTCACTGAATGAGAAGATCAGATGACAGAGTTGATCTTTCTTCACTATATACAAACTCAATACAAGTAAAAAAGACCTGCAGATACTTGACCATGGCTTCGAGCTGAAGATCACAAGCTCAAATGGCTGCTAGATCGGAGAAATGAAAAATGAAATCTTTCTTCACTGAGTGAGAAGATCGGATGACAGAGTTTACCAAATTTCTTGTTTTTGTCTTCGGTGAAAATTTTAGTTTTACTGTCTGTACATATATAATATTAGCAGATTTCATACTATATTTATTAGAGATTATTTCAGTAGTCACACAAGAAATAAAATTATCTACAGAAGATGGAATGTCGGATGGTGGTGGTGGTGGGAGAGGGGAGAGAAGATGCAGACCTGATTGGACACTCAAAACAACCAATCAGAGTTGGTATGCCAGGATGTCAGTTTTCATTACAATAGTTACTTTTGTGCGGATGTTATTTTTTACTTCAGCACTGTTGAAGTGATTAGTTTGTTTATACGAATGTATGGAAATGAGCCTTTGAAAACAAAATGGTTGATTTTTGTTTGTTGAATGTAGGTATGATTGAACTGACCAGTCAAACACCAGAGCAGGAATCCTTGAATGTGGTGAACTTGGCCAACGAGATGTGGGTGATGACAGCATCTGACAAACTTCTGCGCTGGAATGTCCTCGGCCTGCAAGGCGCAAACCTCACACATTTCATTGACCCAGTCTATCTGGGCTCAGTATCTGTAGGTGAGCTATGAAGAAAATTGTGTTCTTGTAGTCATAGGGTAGATGGAAGCATAGAGGCCTGGGTAGGCTGAGATATGAACGTAGCAGATGAGGAAAGCTTACACTTGAAAGTACGCAGAAAGAGCATGCTTAGAAAGTATGATCAAGGGTTAAATTGCAAACTCATATAGTTATCAGACCATGAAAAATAATGCATAAAACACTCAGCCATGAGAGGACAGCCAGTTAACCATTCAGCCATGAGAGGACAGCCAGTTAACCATTCAGCCATGAGAGGACAGCCAGTTAAACACTCAGCCATGGGAGGACAGCCAGTTAAACACTCAGCCATGAGAGGACAGCCAGTTAAACATTCAGCCATGAGAGGACAGCCAATTAACCATTCAGCCATGAGAGGACAGCCAGTTAACCATTCAGCCATGAGAGGACAGCCAATTAAACACTCAGCCATGAGAGGACAGCCAGTTAAACATTCAGCCATGAGAGGACAGCCAGTTAAACATTCAGTTATGAGAGGACAGCTAATCAACCATTCAGCCGTGAGAGGACAGCCAGTTAAACATTCAGCTATGAGAGGACAGCCAGTTAAACATTCAGCTATGAGAGGACAGCCATTTAAACATTCAGCCATGAGAGGACAGCCAGTTAACCATTCAGCCATGAGAGGACAACAAATTAACCATTCAACCATGAGAGGACATTAACCATATGTAATTTGTATTATATTATGATATTTGATCCTGTTCAAAGTCATTTTGTTTTAATTTACGCTAATCTTCCAGGAAAGTAATCATCATCCTGAGCCATCTCCCCATGGAAGGCTGGCAGCAGTGATCTCTGATCTTGCTCTGTGCTTCATTTTCACAGTTCAGTCCAGCTCATTTTTTGTCGTTTTTTTTTTTTTTTTTAATATTGTCCCCCAGCCTGTATCTTTGTTGATGTCTTATTTCATTCTAGTCTAGTGTGGTTTCCTTTACTGTGTTATGCCTCTTTGTATAACTAAAATATTTGAACTGTCTGGTTGTCGTGTTTTTTTCATCATTTGCCCTTTCATTTAATTTAGTACTTGTTTGTTTTCTTTTCTATCTGTGAAATTCCTCCTGTTCTATATATCCACATTTCAGGAGTCTCTGCATAATGCATGCTCATAATATTAGATGATGAACAGCAACAAATGAAAATTGGTGATTTGGGCAACTCCACGTTTGTCTGTGTGGTTGTGGCTTCCTCACATTTCCTTCAGTCACAAGCAGCTGCAAGCCAACCTTAATGGCTGAAAACACAAAAGAAATGAGACAAAATATAAATTTATCATTCTGTGCCTGAGAAAAATTTCATGTTTTAATTCCAACCATGCAGGTTTCAATCCTTCTAACGACCATGGACACTTGTGCCGAGCTGTTTGCTGTCGTGTGTACAATGAGCTTGGAGATGAGTTGCCAGCACCATACTTTATAAATCACCCAGCTCTCAGTTTCTCATTAGTTGAGGTAAAAAAGGAGTGCCAACCTGGCCAGAACTCACAAGACAGCCTAAACTGGAACTGTTATGACAAGAAAATTGAGCTCACAGATGGTCTTACTGGGCGGAGTCACAAACTGTAAGTCCTAGAACAGATAATAATCTGTGTTTGTTAAATGATGTCAAAATTAAAGCTTTTTTTTTCTTTGTCTGCTATCAGACTACAACTTCATGTCTTGCCTATCAGATTATTTCTCCATTATCTTCACATGGCTTCCTTTGTAGCTAATTTTCAGGTACTGTTTCTTGTCTTTATCAGATTAGACCTATTATTTCTTGTATATCAATAGACTATAGCACTATTTCTTGTCTGGCAACAGGCTATAGCATCATTTCTTCTCTAACACCAAACTAGCACTTTTTCTTGTCTGCCATCAGATTATAACACCATTTCTTGTCTGCCATCAGATTATAACACCATTTCTTGTCTGCCATCAGATTATAACACCATTTCTTGTCCGTCATCAGATTGTAACACCATTTCTTGTCTGCCATCAGATTGTAACACCATTTCTTGTCTGCCATCAGATTATAACACCATTTCTTGTCTGCCATCAGATTATAACACCATTTCTTTTCTGTCATCAGATTATAGCACCATTTCTTTTCTGTCATCAGATTATAATGCCGTTTCTTGTCTGTCATCAGATTATAACGCCATTTCTTGTCTGTCATCAGATTATAACACCATTTCTTTTCTGTCATCAGATTATAACACCTTTTCTGCATTCCCTGTCTGTAGACTTAGTTTGAATTCCTTTATTTTTTTTAGGGGTTTTTTTCAGAATTGCAAGAGTTCTTAGTGATAAAGTGATGAAATAAATTATTTTAGTTCTCTCTGCTGTGTCTTATATATATAGAGAGGCATAGGCAATGTGCAGTTTCTAATCAGGCTGGGTGTCCACAGTTATGGCTCAGAAGTAACAGCAAACATTAGATCAAGGCACTGAAACATGGGATGACTTTGAACAGACAACACAATATCCTCAAAGAACTTTGATCAGAAAACCCACCTTCCTGATAGAACTTTGAACAGAGAACACTAGCATGTTGGGAGAATTTTCGAGCAGAGAATCAACATCGTGGGAGAACTCTGAACAGAGAAGGACAAATCTTTCTAACAGTTCAAGTGAAAATACATCCTGAGTCTGCTCTAGCCAAGAAGGATGAAGGGAAACCCCTGCTCCAGACAGAGGAAAGAAGAGCACAAAGGAAGAAATGTCAGGCATGAAACGCTGATTATAGTAGTGTGAAATGACTGAAGTAGGCCGGCACCACAAACACTGTAGACAAAGTATTGTAGACTTCCCATGTGCTTCAGTCAGTAACAAAACAGTGACATTCTTATCATTTTTTGTTTTTTATTGTTTCTTTTTAATCAGGTTTAGGTCTTTGGTGAAGGTGAAATTTATGGCATCAAGTTTTAAATGCCCTGGTTTGAATGTGACATTGTGAATATGTCATTCATCTATGTGGCATTATTCTTCTGCGAACTTCCCTGTAGTCTCATAAACTTATGAGGTTACTATTTACTTTTGGGGACCGGCTAGCGTAGTGTTAAAGCACTTGTCTAGCAACCGAATGGTCGAGGGTTCAAATCCTCAGCGGAGCAGGGTTTGTTTCCAACCAGTGTGGCCCAAGGTCAACCCAGCCTCGTAAAATGGGTACCAGAGAAAATCTGGGGAGGAAAGGGACTGGCCGCACTACTTCATAAGCTGATGGCCCAGCATAATGAGGTCTCTAACTTCATCTCCTACGGCATGCGAACGAAGAAGAAGAAGAAGATCTACGGCATTTACTATGGAACTATCTTTACCTTTTTATTTACTTTAACATCTGTCTTGCTTTAATACATTGGTAGCCACACATTTTATGTACTTTGATGAATACTTTGCCCTGCAGGCAAACATTCTGTTATTTCAAAGGCATTTCCATAGCACAAGTGTGTCAGGTGCTCATTTGTACAGCCCATTTAGCCAAAGGCTACCAGTAATCAACTCTTCACTTGAAAGGCCAGAGGGATTATTTATTTCTGATTATGTCTCATGGCATGTGCATGCTGCAGGATTAAGAAAAAATGTTAGAACCTTCAGATGACTAAGTCACTACGGCTGTCTTTGTTTCCCTGAGAAGCCCCAAGTGCTCATTACTTGAGGCTGGGTTGACCTCGGTACCATGCAGGCCAGACAATCTCCACCTGAGTGCAGAATCAAATCAGGGACCTTCTGATCAGCAGGCAGGTGCACTAACCGCTGCAGCCACACATTATGAGTCAGATCCCTCAATAATCCATCTAGAACCATTGTGTTCTGTGAGAAACAAGTTGTCATGCTTTGCAGCCATACATACACTAGTGTCTACAACCATACATACACTAGTGTGTCTACAACCATACATACACTAGTGTGTCTACAACCATACATACACTAGTGTGTCTACAACCATACATACACTAGTATGTCTACAACCATACATACACTAGTATGTCTACAACCATACATACACTAGTATGTCTACAACCATACATACACTAGTGTGTCTACAACCATACATACACTAGTGTGTCTACAACCATACATACACTAGTGTGTCTACAACCATACATACACTAGTGTGTCTACAACCATACATACACTAGTATGTCTACAACCATACATACACTAGTATGTCTACAACCATACATACACTAGTATGTCTACAACCATACATACACTAGTGTGTCTACAACCATACATACACTAGTATGTCTACAACCATACATACACTAGTGTGTCTACAACCATACATACACTAGTGTGTCTACAGCCGTACATACGCTAGTGTGTCTGCAACTATACATACACTAGTTTGTCTACAACCATACATACACTAGTGTGTCTACAATCATACATACACTAGTGTGTCTGCAACTATACATACACTAGTTTGTCTACAACCATACATACACTAGTGTGTCTACAATCATACATACACTAGTGTGTCTACAACCATACATACACTAGTGTGTCTACAACCATACATACACTAGTGTGTCTACAACCACACATACATTAGTATATCTTGGATGCTCGTGTTTCCATCTTTGAAATGTTTCACCCACCTAACACTGCTAGCACCCATACACACATCTCCATAAGCAAGTTGAAGTCTTTGGTGAATTTCAGCAGTAGGGATTTCCTCTTTAACGAGGAACTCAATAATGGCACGTTGACAAAACGAAACTCCAGCACCTGCCATATTTTTTATGCTCCATGTGACACATGAAGGTGATGTCATGTGACCTCTACATGAAGTGCAAAGGATGCAGTTAAGGTGATACATTTATACTTTCTCTGTCTATAAATTCTGATTTTTTAAAAATGTTTGCTCACAACTTTTGGTATGAACCTTGTACATACCACTGGTGTGTCTACAATCATACATACACTGATGTGTCTACAACTGTACATACACTAGTGTGTCTACAGTTATACATATACTGGTGTGTCTACAACCATACATACACTAGTATGTCTACAACCATACATACGCTAGTGACATAAACATTCTTGACGTTTCCAACTTTATTTCCAGGTCTCCTTTCCAAGTGTCAAAGGTTCCTGTCAGCCGTCAGTGTAAAGCAGGACAACACCTCAAGTGGTTCAAGGACATCTGTTCTCAGGCCGGGGAGTACTACATTCAGAAGTTTATCAACAAATCTCCATCCGAGGTCAAGGCCATGGCCGAGACATACCAGTCTGCCAAGAAGGCCTTCACTGACCACTGTCGTGAGTGTAACATCGGCAAGTGGATCCACGCGCCCACCGAGCTTAACCACTTTACTAAATGACATTTATCTTTGTCTTTCTCCTTTTGTTCTTTGCTTCCGTCGAGTGTTCAGAAGTTCACTTTTGTGAAAGTTAAAAATCGGAAAATATTTTGTTGCTGTAAATACTTTCAACGGCTCATGTTTGTGACTTTTTTTTGTTGTTTTTTTTATAACATTTTATGTTAGCATGTGATATCAGAGGTAAATTGCTGCCAAAAACACAGATATGTAACAGTGGGTTACACCAGAAAAATGCATTATTATAATTATTGTAGGGATCATCATACAGATATTTGAATTCTTTGTTTAATGATGCAAGAAAGAAAAAATAATTTTAAAAAGTTCAAAAGAAGTCAGTTTAATTTCTTGCAGAGGTGATATGACTGTTACTATGGCAATGTGTAGCAGAACCACGGCATCTGAAGAAGTGCAGACTTGCAGTAAGTTTGAACAGAATAAAACCCGGCAACAGTTTTCCTGGAAGAAATAAAACGTCTGCAGTTAAGAAAGTGAAGAAGGAATTTAAAACAGAACCACAAAGAAATGAATTATTGAAACTGAATCCAAAGATGGCAGAGATCCTGTTGGGTAGCTGGCTTGTGCTGAAAGTGTCCTTGGTGTGGAAGGAAGTTAATAAATGATAGTTCTAATATGAAACTTGTTTGTTTTGAAAAGCATCTTGTGATATCCTGAACTCTTCTTTCACTTGTCTGCATTCTAGCAGATGAACCTGCAGGCACAGATGCAGCTGTTGGTCAGGAATACAAGAGAGCCTTCACACTTTCTTCCCTTTTTTGATCATTTTATAATAACTGATCAAACCTAAACATCAGATAGTATTCAATCTTTTCATGTTTTTAATCGCATAACATGTGCTTGTAATAAAGGGAATGGAAAAACTAATTATGTAAGTCCGTAAGAATAGTGAAGAGCAAAACCTCTATCTTAATATAAAGAAAATTAAATTGATGGCAACTGACAAAACAAACAAGGCAGCTGAAATATACATCAGTGTGGGAAAATTGGAAGAGGTGGACAGTTTTGAATATCCTGGATCATTCAGTCAGTCAGTCATTTGCATGTCCCTTGCGGAACTTTGCCTCCCTAACAGCTCTCCTGTAGGCCTCTCGGTTGTAAGCAAGATGCTCTGCTGCTGATGTATCCATTTGCAGATTATCAACGATGTTGTGGTCTTCCTCTTTCTTTTTCCCATTATTTACCCTTCTAAGAGGGTTTTTTCTAGATTATCACGACGTTTAATATGTCAAAAATATTTAAGTTTTCTCTGTTTAATCCTCTTTACTAGCCAGCTTTCTTCAGTATTAAGTTCTTGGATCATTACTAACTAATGATGGAGATAAAATGAGGGATATTAAAACGAGGGCATCTATCACTCTTCAAAAAATAAAAAAACTAAAGAAGCTGTGGAGAGGAACAGACAGAACTACAAAAATAAGATTTTTAAGGGCATGCATCTTTCCCATCACAACATATGCCTGTAAGACCTGGACACTTAACAAAACAGCTGAGAAACACATAAATGCCTTTGAATGTAAATGCTATAGAAGAGTTCTTCAAATAGAATGGACACAAAAAGAGAAGAAATATATCCAGACTACAAAAACTTAATACTGAAAAAGATTGACTAGTAAAGAAGATTAAGAAGAGAAAACTTAAATATTTTAGACATATTAAATGTCCTGAGAATTTAAAGTAGACCGTCTTGGAAGGAATGGTTCTGGAAGGAACTGGGAGTAAGAAAGAGAGAAAGACCAAGGCAAAAATGGCTGCAAGACATCGTTTATGATCTATGAATGGATACATCAACAGCAGGGCATCTGCTTACAACCAAGAGTCCTACAGGAGAGCTGTTAGGGAGGCAAAGTTCCGCAAGGGACATGCAAACGACTGACTGACTGCTCCTATAATAATTTGTAAATAGGGGTGTATGGTGTAGTTTTACAAAGCGGCAGAGGGAGTGAGTAAAATGATAAAAAAGCGAATAGAAAGTATGAGAGTAAGATGAGAATGTATAAATGAAAAACATATAATATTCAATATTTCGGCATTAGCCTTTTTTGAGGATTACACACACAAACAAAACAACATATAATTTATCTTAGTGGCATCCTCCCGAGTAGGAAACAACACAAGAATGTGTGTCCATTCATGAGGTATAGAGACCACAGGGGACCAACAAAGGAAAACAAAAGAAGCCAATAGGAAATTGGATGCGGCACACAGAAGGGCAATAGACACCTGTAGTGCAGGTGTGGGGGTGGGTGGAGAAGAAGGGGAAAATGGAGAGATAATGAAAGAAGAACTAGGAATGAACAGAAGGTGCCATAAACACCTGTGGGACACTAATAGTGGTGGCGCGAGGGAAACAGGGAGATAATAAAACTGGTGACTAGGACCATACTTGCAGGATCAGTGAGCACCTTGAAGCTGCCAGAGAAGGTGGCAGTGAGAAGCTGGGAGAAACAAACAAGAAAGTGGAGGATAAATCGCAGAAAAGAATGGAAAATTAAAGAAGTTAAAGGAAGCTGAAGACATTGTTAATTCCAGCTGGGTGGAGACGGCCAGTCTGGTAAATGAGGCGTTGTTCTAGGACCCTCCGAGATCGTACATCAGCAGAACATGAGCGGATCGCACTGACAGAAATGTCCTGCTTTCCCCTGTGGTTGCTAAGCCAAAAATGTTTGGCCACAGGTGTCCAGGCCCTCTTGGAAATGTTTTAAGACCTCCTAAGCATAAACCGGTCTCCCCTATACACTTCATATCACAATATTGTGAAATGAAGTATACAGGGGAGACTGGTTTACGCTTATGAGATCATTTTCACCAACATCTTAATGACATTTCCAGGGGAGACCAGTTTACGCTTAGGAGATTGTTTTCGCCAGCATCTTAATGACATCAGGTTCCAAGAATGTACAATTTCATCAATTTCCTAACATGCTTTCATTTTGATTCATGATCTGTTACTGTGAGTAAATTACTTTGTTACCTGTTTGTTAACAAAGTTTATATGTTTTTTGTATGTGTGTCAGTCAGGAAGGAGAGAAAAGGTAGTAATATATAAACATAAGCCTTTGCAACAGACAGGAACTTGGTGTCCCATGTCATGTAAATATGATTTTCAACTGATTCACAACATTACCTCCCATTAACCCTCTATTATGCTTTACCAAATATTTCTCAGACAAGCCCGTTTTGTTGTTTTGGTCTTGTGTCAGACAAACCAGTTTTGGTGTTTCAGTCTTGTGTCATATAAACCAGTTTTGGTGTTTCAGTCTTGTGTCATATAAACCAGTTTTGGTGTTTCAGTCTTGTGTCATATAAACCACTTTTTATGTGCCGGTCTGAAAAAAAAAATCATCCACATGAAACATAATATTCAAATTTTTACTGGGATTAAATTATTTTACATAACAAGTTTTTTTTTTTTTAGATAGGAAAGACTTTCAAGAATGGAGCTGTACTGTACAACACATGTGTCTGAACTTTGTAATTTAAAAAAAAAATGTAGAAACATCTTTATTCATTAATGAAACACACATGTGTAATATTTCAGCTTATGTCTCACTCATTCAAAAACTTGCAGAACAAAGAAGTAGAGAAAGCTGTTAACATGCACAATAGGAAAGGAGTGAGGGGGGGAGTATAACTTTTATGAAACTGTATCTGAGAGAGTAACACACAATAATGAGTGTATAAGTATACATGAAGCACTGCAGTAAAGCTGTGATACCAAAATGTATAAACTAGGAAAAAAGTAGGATCAGCTTTATTACTTAATGACTACAAAGTTGTGATGTTTTGGCATGAGCTTTAATCAAACACATACAGGATGAAGAATTAGAAAGAGGAGATAAAGTATAGATTCACATGAATCCTATGTTAAGAGAAATAAATAAGATGAAAAGAGCATTTAGCTATAACATGAAAGAATATGTAAATTTTTCGACACTCATTCAGAAATGCGCCCATTCAAAATGTGCTCGTTGAGAAATGTGCATGGTGGAGCGTAAAGAATGTCTAAAAAGAGACTTGTGTTGTGTGATAGGTGGATCGTAACTGAGGTTGGTGAGTGGAGAAACTGTTGAGGGGAGAGAGAGTGGTACAATGGTAACCTGCCTACTTTTTTTCCTAGTTTATACATTTTGTCTGAGAGAGTGCGACAGTAAACTGTTATAAGTGCTTATATGAAGAGGTGTGGGTCTGATCTGACTGGTCAGCAGAAAAGATGGGGTGGAGGGGTGGGAGAGAAGCACGCCATGATTGTCTGACCTAGATATAATTGTAGTCGAGATGGTTCTAGAGCCGTGCTGCACCACTATTAGAAGTGCTGTGCATCTGTCTCCTAGTTACAGACACGGCAATAATTAAAGTACTTTGCTATTGTGTAAAAGCCACCACCCAAATAGTAAACTGTACTACTTTTCCTTACTCTATCTTCAGATTACATCTGAGGAATTTTAATATGTAACTGAGAATGAACACATCTCAACAGTTTGAGAACCACTAACACTCAAATTGATAATAGCAATTTCACATATTTATTATGGGAAAAGTGAGTGGTGAATAAATGAGGATGTAGCAATAAACTGAGTAAACAGATGAATAATCCAATTCCTCTCTCTACGAGAACTAGTTCGCCATGTAAGGAGGGAGTGGGAACAGTCTCTACTCTCAGCTAGAAAAAACAGCCATTCAACATGATGGAATAAGAGCCAGCTTACTAGCTCACTGAAAATTACGTAGATCCTTATATACAACTTCACATCACCAAAAAATATTGGACTTAAAAGTCCTCAAAAATCTCAATATTTCACATTTCTTCTGTTACAAACTATTTCTAACAACTTGTAGCTGCATCAAAAATGTACACATTGGATCCATGAAGAAGAAGAGAAACTAACAGTTCACATCCTAGCATCCTATCTGAAACATCCTTCTCAGTCAACCTCTACATAATGAATTTACACTCAAAATGCCTCTCAAACTACCAATCAATCTAATCCTAATCCTTTTTCTACATAAGAGTTTGGTCCTCAAATATCAACCACAATTCCTATTCCTAAATCTTCCCGAAGTTTCTATCCCGAGAATCACTCAGCCCGTAATTCTACCTGTTTACGACCTTCATCCCAGAATAACTTTTCTGTTACTAACATGTCAAAGGCTAAGTTCATAAAAAATCCCATGGAGTTTAACGTCTCAACCCTGACCTTTTAATTGCACTCTTATACAACAAAAAATAATACCAAGGGCTTTAAATCAAATAGTCCAAATATTAAAATAGCCCAGAATATAACTATTTTAAGACAGTCCAAACACCGTAACAGTCAATTTTTCAATATACTGTTATATGGTAGTGACTGGTTACATGGGACCCAACTAGAAGATCTTGATTTTGCTGATGACATAACTCTTATCAGTAACAATGTGAATTCCATGCAAGAAAAAATAGATATCCTGTCTTCACTGGCTAGCAAAATAGGACTTGAAATTAACGAAGACAAAACAAAAATAATGAAACTTCCCATTAATAAAAATGTGAAAATACATGTAGAAGGAACAGATATTGAAGAAGTCAATCAATTTGCATACCTTGGCAGCTACATAGACCAGGATGGTGACACCAGAAAGGAAGTTAGAATTGCAAAAGCAACATTAATCTTTTAAGATTCTTGAGAACATATGGCATTCAAAAGGTATAAGCACAAAAACCAAGTTAAGATTATTCAATTCAAATGTAATATCCACCCTCATTTATGCATGCAAAAGCTGGAAAACAACTAAAGAAATTAGACTCTTTTGAAAACAAATGCTTAAGGAAAATACTCAGCATCAAGTGGAACGAATTCAAGAGCAATGCAGAGATAAGACAGATGACTGAACAACAACCAGTCTCATGGGTGATCAGGAAAAGTAGATGGACATATGTTGGTCACTTGATGAGAAGAAATGATCAGAGAATCCCAAAAAAGCTATCAAGTGGAACACAACAGGCCAAAGAAAAAGAGGCAGACCACGTGAAACTCTGAAGAGGACGTTGTTAAGAGAGGCCAAATTAATAGGCATAAAATCCCTTGATGAGGTTGAAAAGCTCGCTGAAAATAGGAAAAATTTGTGAACTACCTTGCGAGCCCTATGTGATGTTTAATGGCATGGGAAGGATATAAGAAGATATAAGATACAAGTTGAGATGAAGGATCTAGTGGAATGGAGGAAAGAATACAAGGTGTATCATTTGTAGATGAGAGCTTAGAAGGAATGTGATATTCAAATTATGTGATTGAAGAAGTAGAAGGTTAGGTAAAGGTCAGTTTTTGAGTTAAGTCCATGTGGTAGCAGTCTCATATTCATGTATGAAGTGCTTGGCCATCATTTGAAAGACTATCCTCTGTGGTTGAAATTACTGGAATTGGCTTAGAAGCATTTTGGGAAATGAAGATGTTTCTGGATGCAGTCACATGGTCTGATAATGTACAAGATGTATATATTAAATGCAACAGCTTGTCCATGCCATTGTAACATTCTTTGTCTACATCTTCTGTAACATTCAGTCACTGTGTGTTACGATGCCATGAAAACTGGAGGTATGAAATACCAGAGATTAGATATGCTAATGGCACAGTATTACTGTCCACAACACAAAAAGGAATGGAAAAACTAAATATGTCAGTCCATAAGAATAGTGAAGAGCAAAACCTCTATCTTAATGCAAAGAAAACTAAATTGATGACAACTGACAAAACAAATAAGGCAGCTGAAATATGTATCATTGAGGAAAAATTGGAAGAAGTGGAAAGTTTTGAATATCTTGTATCACTACTAACTAATAATGGAGATACAATGAGGGAAATTAAAAGGAGGACATCTGTCGCTCTTCAGAAAGTAAAACAACTAAAGAATCTGTGGAGAGGAACAGACAAAACTACAAAAATAAGATTTTTAAGGGCATGCATCTTTCCCAGTGCAACAGATGCCTGATGGACTGACTGAACTGTCCATGGTAACAAAGATGCTGACACAGAGAAAGCTGTCAAAGGGAGGCAAGAGCAGATTAATTTTCTTCTCCATGAAGAAAACTTGGAAGTTGTAAAATAAAGTTTTCCTGTTTTATTCTGTGGAAACTTGAAGCTGTCCTACCTTATTCTGTGGAGACTTGAAGCTATCCTACCTTATTCTGTGGAGACTTGAAGCTATCCTACCTTATTCTGTGGAGACTTGAAGCTATCCTACCTTATTCTGTGGAGACTTGAAGCTATCCTACCTTATTCTGTGGAGACTTGAAGCTATCCTACCTTATTCTGTGGAGACTTGAAGCTATCCTACCTTATTCTGTGGAGACTTGAAGCTATCCTACCTTATTCTGTGGAGACTTGAAGCTATCCTACCTTATTCTGTGGAGACTTGAAGCTATCCTACCTTATTCTGTGGAGACTTGAAGCTATCCTACCTTATTCTGTGGAGACTTGAAGGTGTCCTACCTTATTCTGTGGAGACTTGAAGGAATCGAACCATATTCTGTGGAAACTTGAAGTTGTCCCACCATATTCTGTGGAGACTAGAAGCTGTCCTATCAAATTCTGGAAGTCTGTCATTGAATTGTCAAGCACTAAACAGCAAGAAAAATAACTCATGAAACGAGATCCTTTATTTTAGTTGTTTCCCTTGTCTCCGATTTTGTTGGGATTCAAAGGTTTTTACCACATACTCGGATGTGGCCGGTTGCACATATACAAAATTGAAGATTAAGAACTCTCTTTTAGTCCTCCGTTTCTTCATCTACCAAGACAATTCCATGTTTACAAAAGGTGTCCAAATATTCCAACAAGAAAGCCATGTTTGATCGCCCTACGTGCGGGTAAAGATGGAATAACTGTACGATTATCAGGGGCCGACAAATCGTGGCCGGACAACACTACCTCAGTTGATGCCCCTTGTGCACCCTTTAGCTGAGGCTGAATTGAAACCGCTCAACATGGTAGTTTCAAAAGTTGAGAAACTCGTTCATCTGATGCACTTCGGGTACTGATGTTAGCCACCTCAATCCACACCCTATCCGGCACGATGTTGGGGCTCAGATCGCAAAGAAAAGTAGTTTACAGTTCCATGGGGAATGCGAACAAAACGTTTGATAATTTGGAAATATGCGTGTGAGATCTGGACACTTAACAAAACAGCTGAGAAACATATAAACGCCTTTGAATGTAAATGCTACAAAAGAGTTTTTTTTTTTTATAAATAGAACAAAGCACTTTAGTAAGACGTGAGAGAAAGAAAAATTACAAGAGAATTACCTGGGATTCGAACACGGACTCCGATAGGACGAGCAGCCGCCTAGCCACGAGAGAACAGCGTACTTACGAACTGAGCCGTCTCAGATCCCCCCCCCCCAAAAAAGGTCTTTTTGAAAGCTAAGTCACTAGTGCTTGTTCTGCCGACATGAAGGATCGTGACACCAGGAAAGAATCGAGGTCGTGGCACAGAAATTCCGTAGCTTAGATTCAGTCTCTGTAGCAGGAACCACGTTTTAGACAAACATACACACGGTCTCCTGCCATGTCTGGTGCATACTTGGACAACAATAACAAACGAACGAATAATTATTACATGAAATTAGTTTCAGGTATAGTTTCAGTAACATTTTTTTTTTATAAATAGGAAACAACGAGGCTTTGGGACAGTAAAGTATGAGAACACAATTTTGTAGGATTAGACCCCAGAAAAAATCCGGGTGTCACGATCCCTCGTGTCTACTGAACAGGTACTGATGACTATGCTTACAAAACACCTTTTTTTGGAGGTGCTAGGTGGCTAAGTCGATTAGTACGCTGTTCTCTCGTGGATAGACGGCTGGTCGTCCTACCGGAGTCCTTGTTCGAATCCCAGGTAATTCTCTTGTGATTTTTCTTTCTCTCATGCCTCACTAAAGTGCTTTGTCAACAATTTTTTCGAGGCTTAAAGGTACAAAACTGTGCTCTCATACTTTGCTACAGAAAAGTTCTTCAGATATCATAGACACAGAAAAGAACAAATATATCCATATTACGAGAACTTAATATTGAAGAATGTTGGCTGGTAAAGAGAATTAAACAGAGAAAACCTAAATACAAGGTCCATCAATCAAGTAATGAGATTAATTCCATAAAAAAATAATATAAACAACAGTTGCAGATATAACCTGTATTTTATTCAAAGTAAGCCCCTTGTGCATTGATACAGTGAGTGGCACGATCTAACAAACACTGGAACGACCTCTGCAGTTCTTCTGTTGATATGGCCCTTTGGATATCGTCAGTATCGTCATAGAAGCGTCAATGGTAACTTTAAATTTGGAAATAGAAAATAATCGCAGGGAGACAAATCTGGGGAATAGGGTGGATGGTTGAGAACACACACTTGTTTTTGCGCCAAAAATTCCTGTACAACTACTGCCAGGTGAGCTTGTGGATTATCATGAAGAAGGAAAAAACTGTCAGGTGTTGAATACTCGGGTCGGACTCGGAGAATCCTTTTCAATAGGCGTTTCAAAATACTTAAATAAACTTTTGCAGTGACAGTCTGTCCCTCTGGAATAAATTCTTTGTGAGTAACTAATTTACTGTCGTAAAAGCGCATCAACATTTTCTTCAATTTCAACTTTTGAAGACGAATGAATTTTTTTTTCCTTTTGGTGATGATGATGACTTCCACTAAGCACTTTGGTGTTTAGTTGTGGGATCATAGCGGAAAATCCATGTTTCATCTTCTGCAACAATCAAATTTAAGAAATGTTTTATTTCTACGACACGTTTTGATGATGTCTTTTGCATACTCAACACGCTGATGTTTTTGGTCATCAGACAACGCATGTGGTACAAACCGGCAAGCAACTTTTTTCTTGCCCAAATCTTCCACTAAAATTTTACGAATGGTCTCTCGGTTAACACCAAATTCATCTTCCATCACCCTCACAGTCAGACAACAATCGTCTTGTATCCGTTCTCTGACTTTTGCAATGAGTTCCTCAGTATGAACAGAAATTGGGTGTCCGTATCTATTTGTATTTGTATTCGTTTCCACACCACTTTTGAATCGTGAATACCACCTGAATATCTGTGCACAAGATAAACAATTATCCCCATAAACTTGTCACATCAATTCAACTGTCTCAATGGCACTTTTTCCGAGTTTTAAACATAATTTAATGTTAGCTTTTTGCTCCATGTTGATTATGTAACAATGCACCTCTAACTAGGTCAACAAAATGGCGGCTTGTTTGTCGTCTGCTTATCAGGCGGCGAAGAAAAGTTGCCAGATCATAGATGAAGGTTGCCTCTTTGGATTCTATACTTTGCTTCATAGATGGCATTTTTGTCTTGGCCATAATAATAAAGTCTCCTTACTTAATTTGCCAGACCTTGTATTTTGGATACATTAAACGTCATGATAACTTAGAGAATACCGTCTTTGATAATGGAAAAGAGAGGAAGACCAAGGCGAAGATGGCTGCAAGGCATCGTTGATAATCTGCAAATGGACGCATCAGCAGCAGGGCAGCTTGTTTACAATTGAGAGGCCTACAGTAGAGCTGTTAGGGAGGCAAAGTTCCACAAGAGACATGCAAATGACTGACTGACTGAATTTGGAAATTCCCACAGTGCAGCACCTCAAATAATATGTCAGTTGGCGCGGACTCTCGTTTTACAGGATTGCCCCCACAAGGATCTCTACGAAGGTTCAAGGATTTCGTTTTATCTTTATGTTGATTAACTTTCCGTGATAAATGAGAACAGCGTAGAACTGACGCTGAACTGCCTTTATCTTTGTATAGAAAGTTTCAAGAATGGACGATGATGAGAATCGTCGTGAGTATAGCTTGAAAGAGAGCGAACAAGATGGATGGTTGTGTGTGTGTGTGTTTGCTTTTACATTTATTTCCAGCCACCTTCATGTCCTGACCAGAGGAGGGCCGGGGGGGGGGGGGAAGGTTGCCTCTGGGGTCAGCCAAGTGAGGGGACCGGCGACCCTGTTCCTCACCTCTTTCCTTCCTAGAGACAAAAGTCAATATAACCTTCCGCCTGCAGTTTGGATAGGGCTCCCGACTGTAACGTAGCCAGGGCTCTATCTAGTTCTCTATGGCCCTGGTCGCTTCTCTACACAAAAGAATAAAAACTTAAATGCGAGGTCCAACAATTAAGTAATGAGACTATTTCCATAAAAAATAATATAAACAACAGTTGAAGATATAACCTGTATTTTATTCAAAGTACGTCCCTTGTGCATTGATACAGCGAGTGGCATGATCTAACAAACACTGGAACAATCTCTGCAATTCTTAAAAAAAAAAAAAATTAAAAGAGTACTTAGCTGTAAATTGCAAGGTGTGGCTTGTCCGGCGGTGTGTGTCAGGAAATTTTTTTTTTAATAGTATTCATGTGAATCTATACTTTATCTCCTCTCTCTGTTTCTTCGTCCTGTATGTTTTTGTATGATTAAGGCTCACGCCGAAACGTCACAACTTTGTAATCGTTAAGTAATAAAGCTGCTCCTACTTTTTTCCGATTTTATACATTCTAGTATCACAGCTTTACTGCAGTGCTTCGTGTATAGTTGTATACTTATACACTAACTATTCTGCAATTCTTCATATGCTAAAATCTCCGTCACACTTTTCTGCTAAAATCTCTGTCATAATTTTTGCTAAAATATCAGTCACACTTGTTGCTAATATCTCCGTCACACTTTTAGCTAAATCACCTTATTCAGTACCACTATGTTAGCCTGTATTTTACAAGTGGAGAAAGAAAGAACATTTAGATGAGAGTTACCTGTGTGTAACATTTATTTCAGATACACCTATGATTATTATTATCATTAACAAATGCCGTGTCATGCCAGACACCCTCCACCACCATGCTTCTCCATCATGTACGATCCTTGGTATTTGAATGCTTCTCTTTTTCTGTGCCACTTGGTCAGTCAACTGAGATATTTGCCTTACCTATTCATGAATATACTCGCCGAAAGCAGGACAACTTGGCGAACAACTATTTGAGCCCTATAAAACGTTTAACGAGACGGGAAGGATGTAAGATGTAAGATTCATGATTTTATTTCGTTTTGTGCACTTGCCATCAATGGTTATTGTAGCATTTGTATCATATCTTCACATCTAACTCTGTCAAAATCCTTTGTGTAATCAATAAAGCACAAGTATAAATATTTGTTTACCTGTAAAGATTGTTCTGTTATACTTCTTAATATAAAAACTGCATTAGTTACAGTTTTTCCTACAACAAAACCACATCGTTCTTCTGCGATTTCAGTTTTTATCTTATTTTGTATTCTCAAATTAATGATATTTAATAGTATTTTTGTGACGTGGCTAATTAAACTGATTGTGTGATGTTGATATTGAAATTCTTTACTATCATGAAATTGTTGCTCAGTCTCATCAATTTGTCCAAACAGTCATCCTTTTCTTCCCTTCATCCTTGCACTACCTTTTTTGCTCTTTTATGGGACATTGGTCAATAATTGCTCACATGTGATAGTTAGTCGAGATTTATCATTAAGGGATATGTAGTAATTGATTCTCAGAAACCGTATTTGTGAATCTGTTTATACATACATAAATTAGGATAAAGAACATAGACGTAGTTATTCTGGTCACTATAAGATAGTTTAAACCTTTATGTCCCACTGAGGATATAATTCAGTTTAACCCTTTATGTCCAAATAGGATATAAAGCAGTTTAAGTTCCACACAAGATATAACTTTGTTTAACCCTTCACATCCCACAGGATATAACTCATTTAACCCAATGTCTTACAAAGGATATAACACTAAATCTGCCTCTTTATATACCGTAGAATATACAGCTCAGTTTAACCCTTTACATCCCACAGAGAATATAACTCAGTTTAACCTATTATATCCCACATGATATAGCTCATTTTAACCCATTGTGTACCACAAAGGATACAACTCAGTTTGCCCCTTTACATCCCACAGAGGAATTAACTCAGTTTAACCTTTTATGTTCCACAGAGAGTGCATTTCTCAGCTCATTTGATGATTACTTCGCTGATCAAACTATACGTCTCATCACCTCTATCAGTGTTTTCAC
The DNA here is from genome assembly GCA_009760885.1 of Achatina immaculata. Taxonomy (NCBI): domain Eukaryota; kingdom Metazoa; phylum Mollusca; class Gastropoda; order Stylommatophora; family Achatinidae; genus Lissachatina; species Lissachatina immaculata. The sequence continues at coordinate 8,859,849 of CM019693.1, forward strand.
TGCTGTCTGTGGCATCGTCACAAACATACTCACTCTGATATTTTTCACGAAGATTATAAAAGTAAAAAAAATTCAGGTGAGAAGATTGATAAGAGTGTACTGGTTAGAGGACTGGTAAGCGTATGCAGGTAAGAAGACTGATAAAAATGTACAATTAGACAAGAGTACACAGGTGTGATTAAGTAGAGAGATGAGACCTGTGGTATGAATTAAGGTAACTTGCTACTACTGCTAGAACTGCTAGTACCACTGCTACTGCTATGATGGATGCTATTATTATTATTATTATGTTGTATGTGATGAATTATAGAGCAATTTTACCTGAAAACCATTCATTCATTCATTTGCATGTCCCTTGTGGAACTTTGCCTTCCTAACAGCACTCCTGTAGGCCTCTCGGTTGTGAGCAAGATGGCCTGATGCTGATGCATCCATTTTCAGATCATCAATGATGTCTTGCATCCATCTTCACCTTGGTCTTCCTCTCTTTCTTTTTTCCCATTATGTACCCTTCCAAGACAGTCTTCTCTAGATTATCATGACGTTTAATGTGTCCAAAATATTTAAGTTTTCTTTCTTTAATCCTCTTTACTAGCCAGCCTTCTTCAATATTAAGCTCTTGTGGTATGGATATATTTGTTCTTTTCTGTGTCTATTATATTCAAAGATCTCTTCTGTAGCATTTACATTCAAAGGCATTTATGTGTTTCTCAGCTGTTTTGTTAAGCGTCCAGATCTCACAGGTATATATTGTGATGGGAAAGATGCATGCCCTTAAAAATCTTATTGTTGCAGTTCTGTCTGTTCCTCTCCACAGATTCTTTAGTTGTTTTACTTTCTGGAGCGATAGATGTCCTTCTTTTAATTTCCCTCGTATCTCCATTATTAGTTAGCAGTGATCCAAGATATTCAAAACTCTCCACTTCTTCCAGTTTTTCCTCATTGATACATATTGTTTTATATCAAACCAAGTTATTGTTTCACCATTTATTTTTACTGCTACCTGTTGGTCTGGATGCAGCAGTGATGTTAATTGTATCAAATGTGTTGGAAATCCCATTTTTTTCCATTATTTCCCAAAGTTTCTGGTGTTGTACCACAATCAAATGCCCTTGAATAGTCTATAAAAGATAAATATAGATTCACATTAAATTCTCTACATTTCTCTATTATTAATCTAATATTGAATATATGATCTCTTGATCCCCTTCCTTGCCTGAAACCAGCTTGGACTATATTGACTTCTTCTTCTATTTTCTTACGAAGTCTCCCCATTATGATTTTACTAACATGACTAATCAGAGCAACAGTTCTGTAGTTTGTGCATAATTTCTTCTTATATATCTTATATCCTTCCCATGCCGTTAAACGTCACATAGGGCTCGCAAAGTAGTTCGCCAATTTTTCCTGTCTTCAGCGAGTCTTTCAACCTCATCAAAGGATTTTATACCTGTTAATTTGGCCTCTCTTAACAATGTCCTCTTTAGTTAGAGTTTCATGCGGTCTGCCTTTTCTTCTTTGGCCTGTCGTGTTCCACTTGGTAGCTTGTTTTGGGATTCTCTGATCATTTCTTCTCATCAGGTGACCAACATATGTCCATCTCCTTTTCCTGATCACCCATGAGACTGGTTATTGTTCAGTCATCTGTCTTATCTCTGCATTGATCTTGAATTCATTCCACTTGATGCCGAGTATTTTCCTTATGCATTTGTTTTCAAAAGAGTCTAATTTCTTTTCTTTTCTTTAGTTGTTTTCCAGCTTTCGCATGCATAAATGAGGGTGGATATTACATTTGAATTGCACGCAATCCCGCTTCCGAGACCCACCAAGAATACAGGCTAAAGCACTGTGACACTCTGAATCTCTTGTGGTCCTTTCGTGGATCTCGTGTGGTCTATTTTGGACCACACAGGGGACCACGGGACCTAACGAGGACCACAGGCATGAATTCAGTAGGTTCACAGTGCGGTTTTTGGTGGTAGAAGTGAACGAAGAAGAAGAAGAAGAAAAGACATTTGAATTGAATAGTCTTAACTTGGTTTTTGTGCTTATCACTTTTGAATTCCATATGTTCTCAAGATTCTTGAAGATTGACGCTGCTTTTGAAATCCTGATCCTAACTTCCTTTCTAGTGTCACTATCCTGGTCTATGTAGCTGCCAAGGTATGCAAATTGATTGACTTCTTCAATATCTGTCCCTTCTATGTGTATTTTTCCATTTTGATTGATGGGAATTTTCATTATTTTTGTTTTGTCTTTGTTAATTTCAAGTCCTATTTTGCTAGCCAGTGAAGACAGGCTATCTATTTTTTCTTGCATGGAATTCACATTATTACTGATAAGAGTTATGTCATCAGCAAAATAAAGATCTTCTAGTTGGGTCCCATGTACCCAGTCAATACCTGTGTTACCTGTGCAGCATTTTTTCATTATGAAGTCTTTTGTAATCCCAAAAAGTAAAGGAGACAGTATACATCCTTGTTTCACACCTGTTTCAATCTGGAACCATTCACTCATCCCTTCTTCTGTCTTGACTGCACAAACATATCCATTGTAGAAGTCCTTAATGATGTTGACAATTTTAGATGGTATTCCATATAGACTTAAAATTCTCCATAATGAATCTCTGTGTATGCTATCAAATGATTTTTTAAAATCTATGAAGTTCAGTAGTAATGGTTTCTGCTTTTCAATATGTTCTTCAAGTATTATTCTGAGAGTAAAGATCTGATCGAGACAGCTTCTCCCTTTTTGAAATCCTGCTTGGTCTTCTCTCATTGCAGTATCCACTATATCTTTAAGTCTATTCAAAATGACCTTGCAAAATACTTTTGACACAACTGATATTAAGGTTACTCCTCTCCAGTTGTTACAGTCACTAAGGTTGCCTTTTTTTGGTATTTTAACAATGATTCCTTTTTTCCAGTTAGAAGGGACCTTTTCTTCTTTCCAAATCTTGTTAAACATTCTCTGTAGTTGTCTCATGTTGTCACTATTGATAGTTTTTAGCATTTCGGCTGTTATTTCATCTTCACCTGCAGCTTTGTTGTTAGCCATTAAATTCACTACTGTTTCAATTTCATGCAATTTAATTTCATCTAGGTTGACATTTAGTTATGGGGCTGGTAAGTCAGTTTCAAGGTTTAACAATTCTTTTGGGTGTGGTCGATTAAGTATTTCTTGGAAGTGTCCAGCCCGTCTTTGCTTTTGGTCTTTATTTGATGTTAATAGTGTTCCTGTTTTGCTAAGGATTGGTCTTTCTTTAGATGTAATAGTACCTGTTAGCCTCTTTTGTATGTTATATAAAGTTTTGCTGTCTCCTGTTTTTGCTGCTTTTTCTGCCTCTTTCACCATATTGTCTATGTATTCTCTTTTATCCCTTCTAGCTGAACTTTTTACTTTCTTGTCTATTTCTTTGTATGTTGCTTTCGCCAGATCTTTTCCAAGATCTGTTTTTGCATTCAACATGTCTAATTTGACTGCTTGTCTTTCATGTATATACTTCCATGTTTTATCTGATATCCATGCTTTTCTATTTAGTTTTTTCAGTCCAGCGCTTGCTGTTGCTGCTGTGATTATGGCTGTGCTGTAAGAATTCCATAACTCATCTATACATATCTTTTCAACTTCACTGGGTGTTTTGGAATGATTGGCAAGTTCCTGATTGAAATTAATGTTAGTATTTTCTTCTTGTAGGCTGTGGCTGTTTATCTTTCTGTGTACTGATTTCTTGTGTTGGCTTTTCAATTTTAGTTTTATTTTCCCTATGCACAGGTTGTGATCACTGTTGACATCTGCACCCCTATAAGCCCTTACATCTATGAGAGATGTTCTGTTTTGCTTTCTAATACAAAAATGATCTATCTGTTTTCTAGTTCTATCATCTGGAGATATCCACATTGTTTTATGTATCTCTTTGTGCGGAAATATTGTGCCTCCAATGACCATGCCCTCTGTTAGACACAATTCAATTAATCTTTCTCTGTTCTGATTAACCATGTCAGTTCCTTCATTCCCCATCACTTTTTCAACGTCTGTATTATCTTTCCCTACCTTAGCGTTGAAGTCCCCCATAGCAATTAGGATGTCGTGTTTAGGGACTTTGTTGATGATTTGTTGTAGTTGGTGATAGAAGTCATCTTTCACATCATCATCTGCATCATTCGTGGGTGCATAACACTGTATTATTGTCACTCTTCCATTTCTTAGGTTGTATCGTGCTCTTATTATACGACTGTTCACTGGTTCCCATTCTACAAAGCTCTTTGCTGCTACATGTGACATAATTTTTTTTGGCAGTGCTATGAATATAGTTCTTTTCCATTCTTTTGGCCAAATACCTGAATGCCATATCTTTTTACATAGTGCACGATAGTTTGTTGCACATTCCTTTCCTTCTGCTTTAATAAGTTCAGCTGTTATCTCATCACATCCTAGTGATTTACCATTTTTCAGATTCTTTATTGCTCATAAAACTTCTTCTGTTGTCGGTTCGAGTTCTTTCTCCTCCTTTAATAATTCACACTGTTGATTTTTGCTTTCACAGTCGATTGTTTCATATACTCCTCTGCAATATTCCTTCCATCTTTTTAGAATTTCCTCTGTCTCTGTCAAGGTATTCCCCATCTCATCACAAATTACATTTAGCTTAGGTGTGACATTTCTTGTCAATGTCTTCATTTCTTTAAACATTTCACTATCTCTTCCACACTTCTGATGTACTTCTGTTCTTTCACAACAATCTTGTATGTTTTGTTTTTTGTCTTTTCTTATGTTTCTTCATACTTCTTTTGTTAAAAGATTTATATTCCTCTTTGTTGTTGTTTGTCACTTTCCCTTGCGTCTTCATTTCTCTACGTTGTTTTATCAGTTCTAGTGTGCCTGCTGTAATCCATCCATTCATTTTTTTGTCTTTACTAGAACCACGTCTTTAGCTGTTGTTATTAAGATATCTCTGGCCTGCGTAGCCAATTCATTTGAAAACCAAAGTCCTGATATTGAATGCATAGGAAAAACAGTTAACCTCTGAAAATCACTGACACTCTGAAACATAGGTTCATTTTCACACAATTTCCGTGCATATCTAGCGTAAAATAGTGGGAAATTACCATATTTGAAATTTTCCCAATTTTAGAGCCATTTTTTTTCCTATAATACGAGGATTAGTCAAAAAATACCATCAAATAGGAGAAAGTAACACTGAAAGATAAATAAATAAAATCGATTCCAAGTCAGAAAGTCTCTTCCTATATCTTTAATTGATTACATCCCTTGATATGAGATAGCTTTTTGACTTGCCTTCATAGATCTATGTTTCATTTCTTCCTCTTCACTTCAGCAAACAAAATCTAATTTGTTCTCATGAGAATCAAATGAAAGACATATCCCCTACTCATATCTCACTGCCAGTTCTTCTTTTGTCGATCACGTTATGAAAAAAATGTACCAATAAGAGAAATATTGTAGACCAACAATGCTTATAAATTTTTGTGCAAAACAAGGTTTATTTTCTTTTCTGTTTTATTTTTTTAGTACATTTATGAGCATCTACAAGTAACTTTATAACAAGTTAGACATGAAACATGATAATATGAGCATCTATAGTAACATTATAACAAGTTAGACATGAAACTAAAGAGCAAAAAAAAAGGCGAAGGACAGGCATTTGTGGAAAACCCTTGCGGAAGCCCCATGTGCCCTGGGCACTTAAGGTTCAGAGAGAGAGAGAGACATGAAACATGATAATATGAGCATCTATAGTAACATTATAACAAGTTAGACATGTAACCTGATTGAATTAGCACCTGTAGTAATATTATAACAAGTTAGACATGTAACCTGATTGTATGAGCACCTGTAGTAACATTATAACAAGTTAGACATGTAACCTGATTGTATGAGCACCTATAGTAATATTATAACAAGTTAGACATGTAACCTGATTGTATGAGCACCTGTAGTAATATTATAACAAGTTAGACATGTAACCTGATTGTATGAGCACCTATAGTAATATTATAACAAGTTAGACATGTAACCTGATTGTATGAGCACCTGTAGTAACATTATAACAAGTTAGAAATGTAACCTGATTATTCCTACTACCTCTTATGACTCCTGTAATTTGTGGAAGTCAGCGTAAAGATCACAGGGCTTTTCTTTTCCTTGACTGTAATTTGTGGAAGTCAAGCGCAAAGAACCAAGGGTTTATCTTTTCCTTGAGGAGACAGACAAGGTTAATTCCTCTTGTTGTGTTCTAGAATGTGCTGAGAGTGGCTTGAACTCAAGGTCTCTCAGTGAAGCTTTCGATTTGCTAGAGTGGAGCCTTGTGACCTCAAGGCGGCAACCTTTGATGTAGACAGATCACAAAACATGTTTGATCATTGAGTAGTAATCCAGAAAGGTGTGTTGACAATAATAAACAAGAATTTATTTTGAACAAAAACAATCTCATTTGCAATAATTATCAGTGAGGCCATCATGAACTGTACCATGCTTACTATATCATTTTCCTTTACAAAACTGATCACAAAATATTGTTGATGTTCTTGGCTTTCTCCAGAAGTAATGGCGCTTCATGCATCATTTTTCACCTGCTATTCTTTGTTACAAGTCTGAAGTTACAATTTTTCAGGTTTATCAATGAAAGTTCTGAAATGATATGGCTCATGAAATATGTCATGTTTTCAGAAATTATGCATTTGCCTAAACTAACTTTGAAAGAGCTAAAACAGATGTTGCTGACCACATTTCACACATGCGCATTGAACATCGTTCATGTCTTCAGAGCACGCTGTGGATCAACATGGTCTCCTCGTACCTGATCAAGTGCTTTGCCATGTTGTACCTCAGCCATGGTGATATGTTCCTGTTTTTAAGCGACACGGAAGAGAAATGCAGGTACATACATTACTTACGTGTATATTTCTGCATTTTGCCAGTTGTCTATGTATGCACATATATGAAGACATGTAACAAAGTAAATTATGTAAATTATAGAGCGTTTCTCCTTGCTTTTGTTCAGAGATCTTCTCAGCCTACTCTTCTCAGCCTAGTCTTCTCAGCCTGCTCTTCTCAGCCTACTCTTTTCAGCCTAGTCTTCTCAGCCTACTCCTCTCAGTCTAGTCTTCTCAGGCTACTCTTCTCAGCCTACTCCTCTCAGTCTAGTCTTCTCAGGCTACTCTTCTCAGCCTACTCCTCTCAGTCTAGTCTTCTCAGGCTACTCTTCTCAGCCTACTCTTCTCAGTCTAGTCTTCTCAGGAATTACAGAAGTCACATAAAGTCAGATGGCTCATGACATACAAAATATATGTTGGTTTTGTTTTATTTTTACACCTCCAATCTTCCTTTACTCAAAAACAAAATACTTATATAGAATGATATAATGAAAAAATTCACACAGTAAACTTAAGTCTACAGTTGCTTCATGCTTCTGTAGGTGATATAATGAAAAAATTCACACAGTAAACTTAAGTCTACAGTTGCTTCATGCTTCTGTAGGTGATATAATGAAAAAATTCACACAGTAAACTTCTGTCTACAGTTGCTTCATGCTTCTGTAGGTGATATAATGAAAAAATTCACACAGTAAACTTAAGTCTACAGTTGCTTCATGCTTCTGTAGGTGATATAATGAAAAAATTCACACAGTAAACTTCTGTCTACAGTTGCTTCAGTTTCCTCTCTTCCTGATCTTTTTTTTATTTCTGTTGTTGGCATGGACTGACCAGCTTGAGTGCCATCTGTTCCTACAGCACATTTTCTGCCTTTGGAAGTATTTAGCAGGTCTTGACCACAAAACAATTTATTTCTTTGACACCATCTGTGTATTTTTAATTCTGGGATTTGTTACATTGTGATATTGCTACATCACGGAGACTGGTCAAGACCATAGCTTCAACCATGAGTCCTAAAAATCTTGCTATATTACTTCAGATTTTTCCACCCTCTAGTAGTGGAATTTGACTAGAAACTAGCTTATTAATTTCCATATGCAACCTGAAGAAAGCTGTAATAATCCATTTCCCAATCAGTCAACAAGCCATCCAATCAAAAAACAATCTAATCATTCAACAAGCCATCCAAACAATCAAAAGATAATCCAACCAGTCAACAAACAATCTAACTGATCAACAGACCATCAAAACAATCAACAAACTGTCTAAGAAGCAATCATTATACTATCCAGCCAATCAACAAACAATCCAACCAATCAACAAACCATCTAACCAGTCAACAAGCCATTGACCTATCGACAAACTATCCAGCACATCAACAAATCATCCAAGCTATCAATAAACTAACTAACCAGTCAACAAAACATCCAGCCAGTCTACAAACCATTCAACCAACTAAATAACCAACCAATCAACAACAACAAAAATCCATCTGACCAGTTAACTAACCAGTCAGCAAACCATCAAACCAATGAATAGATTATCTAACAAGGAACAAATTATACAGCCAACTAAGTAACTTACTGATAAAAAAAACCATGCAACCAAGTAACCGGCAAACAGTCCAGTAAACAAGCCAGAAAAGGAAACAAACAACATACAAGCCAAAACAAATAATAACCAACAAACTAACCAACCCACTACAAAATGAGCAGAAATTATTTTAAATATTTGTACATATGATCATGTCAGGTGACCTCTACCCACCAGGTTCAAGTACGCCTTTCCTCTGAGTATAGACCTTGTTTGTATCAGCTGTTATATAATGCTTTTAATGGAACGAATGGTTGCTCTTCATTGTCATGCATTTTACAGGTAATCTTTAATCATGTGATCTAAAAATCACTGGGAACCACAGAGTCTTTACAAATTTTTATTTAGTTGTTTCATTACATTTCAACCTTACTTTCATTTTTTTTTTTTTTTGGTTTATTTTACTTTTTAACCACAAAAATAAATGTATTCTTTGCAGCTTTGGGGAGAGGTTTCTAAAAATGAAATGACAACTGAGCAGGCTGGTGATCAAGGTCTGGAACAAGAACCAGTCAGTGTATCACAACCAGAAAATGGAGATGGATTTGACACACCGAAGAAAGCAGAAAAACAGCAAAGCAAGAGAGGCTTTCTTGTGGAACCCGCAAGAGAAGCGAAAACAGGGGAGGTGAAAAATTACATAGAGAAGGGATTGTACATGGAGTAACTTGGAGAACAAGGTCAGAGATAGAAATGATTGGAAAGCCTTTGTCTGTGGGTTATGCTCCTGGAGGAGAGGCTAATGGAATGACCGAGGTTCATCGCTTTCTTCATTCACAAAAATTTGTTAGCATTGAGAGTTACTCTGCTAATGTCACAGTCAATGAACAAGTCGGGACATTATGAAAACTTTCTCAAGTCTTGATTATGCAGGTGAATGATTCACTTCAGCCAAGACAGAAGATGAAGACTTTAAAAGCTGGTGAAATCTGCAGTCAATTCCAGAAATTGTAGTCTGCTTCTACTCCTATGTGATTCGCATGTGCACTTATTTATGATCATTTTGGTTGCGAAAAACCAAAGTTTGCTGTTACTGCCAATCTGGCAACCTAATTTTGGTCCATTTTTTTTTCTACTTACATATTATTTTTTCATTTCAGCTATATAATCACACACACATTCACTCACATGCAATCACATACACATTCACTGACACAAAGTCAGAAACATAATCACTCACACATTCACTGACATACAGTCACAGTCACAATCACTCACACATTCACACACGTGCACGCATTATTGGTTATAAATTGTGAGTTATTAATGGAAACTGTGTTGCTCCGATTGAAAATTAGGTAAGTTAGAATTTATTTTTAAGAAAAAAGTAAATGTCTGCTTTAATAAAATTACTACATAAATAATATTGTAAAAAGTGGCATGTCTGTTTGTCTGCAAGACCCAAGGTTCATTAAAAAGAAGACCAAAAAATTAGGGTCACAGAACAAGAGAGTAATCTAGAAGTGTAAAAGACAGTGAGAAATGATTGATGTAACAAGAGAGAGAGAGAGAATAATCTAGAAGTGTAAGAGATGCTGAGAAATGATTGATGTAATAAGAGAGAGAGAGAGAGAGAGTAATCTAGAAGCATAAGAGACAGTGAGAAATCATTGATGTAACAAGAGAGAGAGAGAGAGAGAGTAATCTAAAAGTGTAAGAGACAGTGAGAAATGATTGATGTTACAAGAGAGAGAGAGTAATCTAGAATTGTAAGAGACAGTGAGAAATGATTGATATAACAAGAGAGAGAGAGAATAATCTAGAAGTGTAAGAGATGCTGAGAAATGACTGATATAACAAGAGAGAGAGAGAGTAATCTAGAAGTGTAAGAGACAGTGAGAAATGATTGATATAACAAGATAGAGAGAGAGAGAGAGTAATCTAGAAGTGTAAGAGACATTTAGAAATGATTGATGTAACAAGAGAGAGAGAGAGAGAGAGAGAGTAATCTAAAAGTGTAAGAGACAGTGAAAAATGATTGATATAACAAGAGAAAGAGAGAGAGTAATCCAGAAGTGTAAGAGACAGTGAGAAATGATTGATATAACAAGAGAAAGAAAGAGAGTAATCCAGAAGTGTAAGAGACAGTGAGAAATGATTGATATAACAAGAGAACGAAAGAGAGAGTAATCCAGAAGTGTAAGAGACAGTGAGAAATTATTGATATAACAATAGAGAGATAGTAATCTAGAAGTGTAAGAGACAGTGAGAAATGATTGAAATAACAAGACAGACAGAGAGAGAGAGAGGTAATCTAGAAGTGTAAGAGACAGTGAGAAATGATTGATATAACAAGATAGAGAGAGAGAGAGAGTAATCTAGAAGTGTAAGAGACATTTAGAAATGATTGATGTAACAAGAGAGAGAGAGAGAGAGAGAGAGTAATCTAAAAGTGTAAGAGACAGTGAAAAATGATTGATATAACAAGAGAAAGAGAGAGAGTAATCCAGAAGTGTAAGAGACAGTGAGAAATGATTGATATAACAAGAGAAAGAAAGAGAGTAATCCAGAAGTGTAAGAGACAGTGAGAAATGATTGATATAACAAGAGAACGAAAGAGAGAGTAATCCAGAAGTGTAAGAGACAGTGAGAAATTATTGATATAACAATAGAGAGATAGTAATCTAGAAGTGTAAGAGACAGTGAGAAATGATTGAAATAACAAGACAGACAGAGAGAGAGAGAGAGTAATCTAGAAGTGTAAGAGACAATGAGACATGATTGATGTAACAATATAGAGAGAGAGTAATCTAGAAGTATAAGATACAATGAGAAAATGAACAGTTCTCTAACAAGCGGATAAGCTGATGTAGAGTGAGAGATTGGTGTGAAGATACATCAGCATGGAATGTGTAAAATGAGAGTGGTGCGAAGATACGTCAGCGTGACATGTGATATGATAGATCCATAGTAAAATAGAGAGAAAGAGAGAGAGAGAGAGAGAGAGAGAGAGAGAGGTGGAGCAGTAAACACAACTTGTAACAAATGCTTGACCTTTCACTTTTTGTCACAACCTTATTTCCAGCCTTTTATCAAAGATCAAGTCGATGATTCTCATGTATAGCTGGAGCTACGGTATCAGTTTCTTTCTGTTTATTATGCTCGAGGTCCAAGAATATGACAGCCGTAAGTAGCCACTACTGTCCTTTATTTCAGCGGTTTTCAAAATGTGATCCAGGACCCGATTGAAACTCACCAGGTGTCTGTTTAGCGACTGGGAACAATAATTTTTTAAAATGTTTTCTGAAAAGGGTGTCCACGTCTGGAGGTCTTCTGGCATTTGTAGTCTCCGGGGAGACCAGAAGATAGAAGTGCAGCGGGTGTACGTGAGTTCGACGTCACACTGAAAGATGATCTAAAAAGATGAGGCACTGAAAGTTTGCTTGGGTGTAAGCGCGTTTGACAAGACATTGAAAGATGTCTGGGTGCTGCAGTTGTAAGCGCGTTTGACAAGACACCGAAAGATGTCTGGGTGTAGCGGTGTAAGCGTGTTTGACAAGACACTGAAAGATGTCTGGGTGTAGCGGTGTAAGCGTGTTTGACAAGACACTGAAAGATGTCTGGGTGTAGCGGTGTAAACGTGTTTGACAAGACACTGAAAGATGTCTGGGTGTAGCGGTGTAAGCGTGTTTGACGAGATATAGATTTTCCTGCTGGAGAATTCCTAGACACTGCAACTACTGCTAATATTTGTACTATTATTACTACTACGAGAGTCATACCGAAAGTCGTGAGCAAATGTTTTTTTTTTTTAATCAGAATTTATATATAGAGAAAATATAGATGTATCACCTTAACTGCATCCTTTTCGTCACTTTTCAACATAATCTCCATTTCTCTGCATATAATTTTCCCATCGCTCTGCAAGTTTGAAAATACCCTCCCGGTAGAATTCCATTCCAGCTGACCGACGTCACAGACGCACTGCTTTCTGGATGTTCTCTCCTGTGGGACCCAGCGGGTACAAACTTATCTATAGCCTAGGGTTTCAATCATTTCCTGTACTGCATTGTGTCCTATTCCAAGATTTACAGCGATTTCAGATACTTTGACACATCTGTCTTTTTTAATGATAACGACAACCTTTTCCACGTTGCATTCAGTAGAGGCAGTTCGAGGGCAACCGCAGCGAGGCATATCTTAGATGCTCGTGTTTCCAGTTTTGAAAATTTTCACCCACCTCCTAACACTGCAAGCACCCATACACACATCTCCATAAGTAAGTTGAAGTCTTTGGTGAATTTCAACAACAGGGATTTCCTCTTTAACGAGGAACTCAATAACAGCACGTTGACGAAACGAAACTTCTGCACCCTCCATTTTATTTATGCTCTGCGTAGTCACGTGACACATGATGGTGACGTCATGTGACCTCTACATGAAGTGCAAAGAATGCTAATTTATATTTTCTCTATCTATAAATTCTGATTTTTAAATAATTTTTCCTCACAACTTTCGGTATGACCCTCGTACTATTACAAGAACTAGTACTGCTTTTATACTACTATACTACAGACACTACCAGTTGTTCCACAACAGCTAAAATTACTCACACTGAATGTGTTCCCACCACAACTATAACAGCTAAAACTACTCGTGCTGACTGTACTCCCACAACAACTATAACAGCTAAAACTACTAGCACTGACTGTACTCCCACAACAACTATAACTACTCGCACTGACTGTACTCCCACAACAACTATAACAGCTAAAACTACTCGCACTGACTGTACTCCAACAACAACTACAACTACTCGCACTGACTGTACTCCCACAACAATTATAACAGCTAAAACTACTGGCACTGACTGTACTCCCACAACAACTATAACAGCTATAACTACTCGCACTGACTGTACTCCCACAACAATTATAACAGCTAAAACTACTGGCACTGACTGTACTCCCACAACAACTATAACAGCTATAACTACTCGCACTGACTGTACTCCCACAACAATTATAACAGCTAAAACTACTGGCACTGACTGTACTCCCACAACAACTATAACAGCTAAAACTACTGGCACTGACTGTACTCCCACAACAACTATAACAGCTAAAACTACTGGCACTGACTGTACTCCCACAACAACTATAACAGCTAAAACTACTCGCACTGACTGTACTCCCACAACAACTATAACAGCTAAAACTACTCGCACTGACTGTACTCCCACAGCAACTATAACAGCTAAAACTACTCCCACTGACTTTACTCCCACAACAACTATAACTACTCGCACTGACTGTACTCCCACAACAACTATAACAGCTAAAACTACTCGTGCTGACAGTACTCCTACAACAATTATAACAGCTAAAACTACTCGCACTGACAGTACTCCCACAACAACTATAACAGCTAAAACTACTCGCACTGACTGTACTCCAACAAAAAATATAGCAGCTAAAACTACTCGTGCTGACAGTACTCCCACAACAACTATAACAGCTAAAACTACACGCACTGACTGTACTCCCATAATAACTATAACAGCTAAAACTACACGCACTGACTGTACTCCCACAACAACTATACCTACTCGCACTGACTGTACTCCCACAACAACTATAGCAGCTAAAACTACTCGCACTGACTGTACTCCCACAACAACTACAACTACTGGCACTGACTGTACTCCCACAACAACTACAACTACACGCACTGGCTGTACTCCCACAACAACTACAACAGCTAAAACTACTCGTGCTGACTGTACTCCTACAACAACTACAACTACTCGCACTGGCTGTACTCCCACAACAACTACAACGGCTAAAACTACACGCACTGACTCTACTCCCGCAACAACTACAACGGCTAAAACTACACGCACTGACTCTACTCCCACAACAACTACAACGGCTAAAACTACACGCACTGACTCTACTCCCGCACCAACTACAACGGCTAAAACTACACGCACTGACTCTACTCCCGCACCAACTACAACGGCTAAAACTACACGCACTGACTCTACTCCCATAACAACTATAACAGCTAAAACTACACGCACTGAGTCTACTCCCACAACAACTATAACGGCTAAAACTACTATAATATCCTGAGACCCACCTAGAGGCGACTCTAGATAGGGGGAAAAAAAGGAGTTGTTATGGAAACTCACAACAAAACCAATCGAATCAAGGATGACACATCAGGGATACCAACTCCGAAGAACTCAGACAAAGATATAAAGAATGCATTCATGGGCCCCAAATATATGACAAAGATTGGATTCTGGAATGTAAGAGCAATAGCAGCACCACCAAAAACTGCTCAATAATCCGAGAAATGAATAGATGCTACCTAAATGCGATGGCCAGAAGTAGGGAAAAGAACGGTGGAAAACCGTAAGTTAATAATAAATTCAGGCAGAGACGATGGGAAACATCAAGAAGGAGTGGGTATAATTATGTCAAATGTAGCAGCAAAAACCCTTATAGAATGAGAACAAGTGAACAGTCATATAATAAGTGCACAATACAAACTAAGACACGGAAGAACAAAATCATACAAATGTATGCACCCACGAAAATTGTAGGTGGTGAAATAAAAGACGATTTCCATCACCAACTACAAGAACAAACTATCTACACATGATATCCTAATTGTCATGAGAGACTTCAACGCCAAGGTAGGAAACGATAACACTGATGCCGAAAAAGTAATGGAGAAAGAAGGGACTGACATGGTTAATCAAAACGGAGAAAGATTAATTGAATTGTGTCTAAGAGAGGGCATGGTCATTGGAGAAACAAGATTTCCACATAAAGAGATATATAAAACAACATGGATATCTACAGATGATAGAGCCAGAAACAAGAGAAGAAGAGATAAGAGAGAATACATAGACAATATGGCGAAAGAAGCAGACAAAGCAGCAAAAACAAGAGACAGCAAAACTCTATATAACATACAAAAGAGGCTAATAGGTACTATTACATCAAAAGAAAGACCAATCCTTGGCAAAAAATACCAAAAACAAAGATGGGCTGTACACTTCCAAGAAATACTTAATCGACCACACCCAAAAGAATTTATAAACCTTGAAACTGACTTACCAGCCCCCACAACTAAATGTCAGCTTAGATGAAATTACATTGAACGAAACTGAAACAGCAGTGAACGTAATGGCAAACAACAAAAGCTGCAGGTGAAGATGAAATAACAGCCGAAATGTTAAAAACTATCAACAGTGACAACATGAATCACCTACAGAAAATGTTTAATAAAGCTGTGACAGAAGAAAATCTTATCAGTAATAATGTGAATTCCATGCAAGAAAAAACAGATAGCCTGTCTTCACTGGCTAGCAAACTAGAACTTGAAATTAACAAGGACAAAACAAAAATAATGAAAATTCCCCTTAATCAAAATGGAAAAATACACATAGAAGGGACAGATATTGAAGAAGTCAATCAATGTGCATACCTTGGCAGTTACATAGACCAGGATGGTGACACTAGAAAGGAAGTTAGAATCAGAATTTCAAAAGCAGCATCGATCTTCAAGAATCTTGAGAACTTATGGAATTCAAAAATTATAAGCACAAAAACCAAGTTAAGACTATTCAATTCAAATGTAATATCCTCCCTCATTTATGCATGCGAAAGCTGGAGAATAACTAAAGAAATAGACAAGAAATTAGACTCTTTTGAAAACAAATGCATAAGGAAAATACTTGGCATCTAGTGGAACGAATTTAAGAACAATTCAGAGATAAGACAGATGACTGAACAATAACCAGTCTCATAGGTGATCAGGAAAAGGAGATGGACATATGTTGGTCACGTGATGAGAAGAAATGATCAGAGAATCCCAAAACAAGCTATCATGTGGAACACAACAGGCCAAAGAAAAAGAGGCAGACCGCGTGAAACTCTGAAGAGGACATTGTTAAGAGAGGCCAAATTGACAGGCATAAAATCCCTTGATGAGGTTGAAAGACTCGCCGAAGACAGGAAAAATTGGTGAACTACTTTGCGAGCCCTATTTGACGTTTAACGGCACGGGAAGGATATAAAATATAAGATAAGAAAGAAGAAAAGGTCCCTTCTAAATGGAAAAAAGGAATCATTGATAAAATAAAATTTTAAAAAAGGCAACCTTAGCGATTAAGATAACTGGAGAGGAATAACCTTACTATCAGTTGTGTTAAAAGTATTTTGCAAGGTCGTTCTGAATAGACTTAAAGATATAGTTGATACTGCAATGAGAGAAGAACAGGCAGGATTTTGAAAAGGGAGAAGCTGTCTCGACCAGATCTTTACTCTAAGAATAATACTCGAAGAACATATTGAACAGTAAAAACCATTAATCCTGAACTTCATAGACTTTAAACATGCATTTGATAGCATACACAGAGATTCATTGTGGAGAGTTTTAAGAATGTATGAAACGCCATCTAAAACTGTCAACATCATTAGAGACCTCTACAACGGATATGTTGGTGCAGTCAAGACAGAAGAAGGGATGAGCAAATGGCTCCAGACTGAAATAGGCATGAAACAAGGATACATATTATATCCCTTGGTTTTTGGAATTGCCACTTCATAATGAAAAAAAATGTTGCAATGGTAAAACTGGCAATGACTGGGTACATGGGACCCAATTAGAAGATCTTGCTATTGCAGATGACATAACTCTTATCAGTGACAATGTGAATTCGATGCAAGAAAAAACAGATATCCTGTCTTCACTGATTAGCAAAATAGGACTTGAAATTAACAAGGAAAAAACAAAAATAATGAAACTTCTCATTAACAATGAAGGGAAAATATACGTAGAAGGAACAGCTGTTGAAGAAGTAAACCATTTTGCAAATCTCGGCAGCTACATAGACCAAGATGGTGACATTAGAAAGGAAGTTAGAATTGCAAAAGCTGCATTGACCTTCAAGAATCTTGAGAACATATAGGATTAAAAGTTATAAGCACAAAAACCAAGTTAAGATTATTAAATTCAAATGTAATATCCACCCTCTTTA
This sequence comes from Achatina immaculata, assembly GCA_009760885.1. Classification (NCBI taxonomy): domain Eukaryota; kingdom Metazoa; phylum Mollusca; class Gastropoda; order Stylommatophora; family Achatinidae; genus Lissachatina; species Lissachatina immaculata. The sequence goes on from CM019693.1 coordinate 8,877,333, forward strand.
TCCATGTGAAAGCTGGAAAACAACTAAAGACATAGTCAAGAAATTAGACTCTTGTGAAAACAAATGCCTAAGGAAAATACTCTGCATCAAGTGGAATGAATTCAAGAACAATGCAGAGATAAGACAGATGACTGAACAACAACCAGTCTCATGGGTGATCAGGAAAAGGAGATTGACATATGTTGGTCACGTGATGAGAAGAAACAGAGAATCCCAAAACAAGCTATCAAGTAGAATACAAAGGTCAAAGAAAAAGAGGTCGACCACGTGAAACTCTAAAGAGGACACTTTCTTAAGAGGCCAAATTAGTAGGCATAAAATCCCTCGAGAGGTTGAAAAACTCGCCGAAGACAGGAAAACTTGGTGAACTACCATGTGAGGCCTATGTGACGTTTAACAGCACGGGAAAGATGACACGACTTTCTCTGCTACTACTACTACTACTGCTATCACCTCCACCACCACCATAACGTACTACTACAAATACCACCACCAGTTGCTACCACTACTACCACCACCATCACTTACTACTACTACTATTACCACTACAATTTCTATTACTACTACACCACCATTTTCTACTACTACTTCTACCACCACCACCACCACCACCACCACTTACTGCTACTACTACTACCACCACCAACACCACCACTTACTACTACTACTACTACCACAATTTCTACTACTACTACACCACCATTTTCTACTACTACTACTACTATTACTACTGCTACTACTACTACTACTACTACTGCTACTACTACTACTATTACTACTACTACTACTACTACCACTACTACTATTACTACTACTACTACTACTACTACTACTACTACTATTACTACTGCTACTACTACTACTACTACTGCTACTACTACTACTATTACTACTACTATTACTACTACTACTACTACTACTATTACTACTGTAACAGCATTACTCGCACGAACTTTTCCAAGTACTACAGCTACAACAAACAAACAAAAAACCACTCATATCCTCACTATCTTTACTGCCACTACCGTCCCTGCATGGCAGCTGTAAACATATTACCAGCTTCTCTGACTCCACAGCAACACGATGTATGACGCCATACACCCACGTGACGCCCTTCGACCCCAACCAGTTTATAAGTTTTGTGTCAACCTGTATTATAATTATGTGCAGCCTGATCAGTCTCCTGTTTCTGTACCCGCCAAACATTAGCCAGGTGTCTAAAATCCGGCTGCACGTGGAGATGGCCGGCACTAGTCTAGTTATTATCTATGGTAAGCAGGGCCGGGTGGAGATTATGTATGAACAAGTCTTATGTCTGTATTGTAAAAGCTAAAAATAGGCATCGCGTCCTTTCCTCGTAAAATAGACCGGTTTTTTTAATACAAAAAAAAAACAAAAACGTTCGTGTATGATAGATGTTTAAACGTGAGAAGACATTTTGTATGGAAATGTTTGTTTTCTGAAGTGTGTGTTAAGTCATTGATATTTTCAGTCTTTATAGTTTGTTGTAGAAGCACCTAATAATAGGTAGGTCAAACTCACACTTCCATGCCGTTACGGCGTGTTGGTGAGTACGGTGTTAGGCCTGTATTTCCCGTGACTTTCGGCACATGAAAGTCTGATGTGGTCAGTGTCACGCCTGGCACATGAAAGTCTGATGTGGTCAGTGTCACGCCTGGCACATGAAGGTCTGATGTGGTCAGTGTCACGCCTGGCACATGAAAGTCTGATGTGGTCAGTGTCACGACTGGCACATGAAAGTCTGATGTGGTCAGTGTCACGCCCTGGCTGCTTTACCTTTTCGGTGAGTGCCAGAAAAATTCCGCTGTTGGGACTGAACCCAGTATCAACGGGTTAGTAAGCTGGAAGCCCTGGCCACTCAGCTAAACTTAAAACTCGTACGATAAAAATGAGATGGGTGATAGAATGCCCCGATCTCTATTTCTTCTTCTTCTTCTTCTTCTCTCTCTCTCTCTCTCACTTGATCTTTACAAGAAAAGCTTTAGTTATTCTGCTGCTCATCTTTGGAATACCCTCCCTTCCTGTATAAAAAATATAATATAAATTATACTCCTTCCTACAACTACAAACTTTCCCAATATCTATTTGATGTCGACTACATGCCTCCATGAATCATAAAACTTAAAAGTTATCTTAAGCTGCTCTTACAGACACCGAATACAATTAATTGTTTATCTGAATAGTCCCGAAATTTTTGTTTAGTAGATAGTCATTTATATATGTATGTAGTTACTTCTGTACTGAGTGAATGGACAAGAGCGAAACGTAAATGTTATATTTTATTTTATATCTCTCAGCTTCAATGTTAATTATGTTTGTTATATGAACAGCATATTTGTAGAATGTCTAAAATAGAGTGAAAGATGTATGATAAAGGGCAGAATGTCAGACGGGCCTGCGTGCCCAATTCTTAACTCTTTTGAAATAAAGATCAATCAATCAATCTCTCTCTCTCTCTCTCTCTCTCTCTCTCTCTCTCTCTCTCTCAAATATTACATAGTATTACTTCCACAACACAAAGAGAAATGGAAAAATTAATTATGTCAGTCCGTAAGGATAGTAAAGAGCAAAACCTCTATCTTAAGTCAATGAAAACTAAATTGATGACATCTGACAAAACAAATAAGGAATCAATGAAATATATATCAATGAGGAAAAATTGTAAGAGGTGGAGAGTTTTGAATATCTTGGATCACTACTAACTAATACTGGAGATACAATGAGGGAAATTAAAAGGAAGACATCTATCGCTATTGAAAAAAAAATAACTAAAGAATCTGTGGAGAGGAACAGACAGAACTACAAAAATAAGATTTTTAAGGGCATGCATCTTTCTTATCGCAACATATGCCAGTGAGACCTGGGCACTTAACAAAACAGCTGAGAAACACATAAATGCCTTTGAATGTAAATGCCATAGAAATATACTTCAAATATCGTGGACACAAAAAGAACAAATATATCCATACTACAAGAGCTTAATATTGAAGAGGACTGGCTAGTAAAGAAAATTAAACACAGAAAACTTAAATATTTTTGGACATATTAAACATCATGAGAAATTAGAGAAGATAGTCTTGGAAGGGTACATAATGAGAAAAAGAAAGAGATGAAGACATCGTTGATAATCTGCTAATGGACGCATCAGCAGCAGGCCATCTTGCCTACAACCGAGAGGCCTACAGGAGAGCTGTTAAGGAGGCAAAGTTCCGCAAGGGACATGCAAATCACTGACTGACTTTCTCTCTCTCTTCTCTGCTCTCACTCACTCTCTCTCTCCGCTCTCTCTCTGTCTCCTCTCTCTCTCTCTCATCTATGGTCTCTTCCTCGTCACTTTAGTCAACCTGTCTTATTTTTGTCTACATTTCACAGTATCTTATGATATATCATTAATCAACAATATCTCTTGTCTGCGTTAGCCAATACAAGCATGTGGATCACGTGACATCCTGTATTTGGTGCCAGACTTTCTTAAAAGACCACAAAACTGACTTGATATTTTTCATATATTTTTCTTCTTTTTAATCTGCTATGTTGTTTTTTGTATGTTATCCTTGAAAAAGGCTTTTGTGTATGTTCTTCATTTGTTTGCTTTCTGCCATGCCTGTTTCTCACCACTTCCTCACTCTCTCTCTCTCTCTCTCTCTCTCTATATATATATATATATATATATATATATATATATATATATACACTTAAAAGCGAACCATATGTCTCCATCTATGTCTATGTCTATGTATACATACGTGTCTCATTTACTGCCAGTTATTGATATAATTTTCTTTTTTACCATTTTATTTTTTTTTCTCTTTTGTGTCACTGACTTGATGATGTATGTGTCATTAGATTGCTTGCAATCCACCATTACAGTGCACCTCATGTAACAGAAAGATGGAGAGGACTGGCCAATAGGAAAACATGAATTCAGACCTAACTGTTGTTCTCTGTCCAGTTCGTGTGCCAGTCTATCTGCATCTCTCTCTCTCTCTCTCTCTCTCTCTCATTCTTCTTCTCTCTCTGAACCTTAAGTGCCCACGGCACATGGGGCTTCCGCAAGGGTTTTCCACAAATGCCTGTCCTTTGCCTTTTTTCCGCTCTTGCCAATGTGAGCCCTCTATTGCTCATCATCCTCTCTGCTGTTCTTCTCCATGTTTCTTTTGGTCTACCCTTACTTCTGTTCCCCTGTGGTGTCCATCTTAGTACTATTTTTGGTAGTGAGTTGTCAGTCATTCGGAGCACATGTCCCAACCATCGCCAGCGTCTTTCCTCAATAATTGCTGTCAGTGGCTTCATCTGCATTCCTGCCAACAAGATGTTATTTCTTATGGTGTTTGACCAAAATATTCTAATTCCTCGTAAACGTTTAGTATGGAAAGAATTCCGCTTATTTTATATGGTTTTGGTGATTTTCCAACATTCATTTCCATAAAGTAGTGCATTTTAGAAATATCCTGATTTTCGTCGTCATGCTTAGTTTTTTTTTTAGATTTCCATATAGTCTGCAGCACTGCAAAAGCCTGGTTTGCTCTAGTACGTCTGCTATCTCCATTTTTCTACTACTCTACTGCCAAGATATACAAATTCGTTGATCTCTTCCACTAACTTTCTATCTACGCTGAGTACATTTCTGTTGTTCACATTTTGCTTCATTAACTTCATTTTCCAGGAAAACTTTTTTGTAGTCTGATACTTGAGAGAGTAAAGAAAGCGCCGGACGCGAGGTTTACAGAAGAACAAGCTGGTTTCAGACCAAATCGGTCGTGTATCGACCATATATTTACGCTGAGATCTATTATTGCAGAGTCGGTGGAATTCCAGTCCCACCTTATTATCAACTTCGTTGACTTTCAGAAAGCATTTGATAGCCTACACCGCCCCTCGCTTTGGAAGCTGTATCTATGGCTTCCAACATAAATACATCAACATCATAAAAACCTTTTACTCGAATTCACGCTACTGCGTACAAACAAATTCTGGGAATTCCAACTGGTTTCCAGTTGAGACAGGTGTGAGACGGGTGACAGACAGGTGTGTGTCCTCTCACCAATGCTGTTCGGTGTCGCGATCGACTGGGTCATGTGCAATAGCACAAAGGAAAACCATCTGGGTATCGCATGGACCGAGGGCAAAACCCTCGAAGACCTAGACTTTGCGGACGACATAGCGCTGCTGAGCACGTGGCATGTAGAAGCCCAAGAGAAGACGAGTCGCCTCCCCTCATACTCGAAACAACTTGGCCGACAAATTAATTAGGAAAAAAAATGATTGATCTCACACACAGACATGACGAGATCTTGCTAAACGGTTTTGCTTTTGAAAAAGTCCACAGTTTCACCTATCTGGGAAGCAAAATGTCAACCTCGGGTGATACAAAACCAGAAATCAAGTCCTGCATTGCAATGGTTTCCAATAGTTTCAATAAACTGTCTACTTTCTGGAAGTCTAATATGCTCAGTTAAACCACGAAACTTAACATTTTCAACTCCTGTATGATCCCAGTGTTAACATACGGTTGTGAGAGTTGAAAAGCAATCAGTCTACTCAATCAAAGACTTGAAGCATTTGAGAACAGATGTCTCTGTAGACTATTGAACATCAGATGGTCCGACTTTAAATTGAACGAGTCAATAAGACAGGAATCGAACCAAGTCTACGTATCAAGATACATCAAAAGACGTCGATGGGACTAACTCGGCCACGTTCTCAGAATGGATGAATCCAGACTTCCTCGCCAAGCTCTCACATGGTCTGCGAAGGGCAAAAGAAAGCAAGGCAGGCCAAGAGAGATTCTACGTAGAACCATCACTAGAGAGAGCATAACTCTGGAATTCAAGTCCATCTAAGACCTACAGCTGGCGGCGGCGAGTGGTCAGACATGGAAAGATATGATTCCGCCCCCCCCCCCCCCCCCATGAGCCAATGTTGGCCCTAAACGAATGTCAGTCAATCAGCTTTGTCTTTCCTACGTTGATCCTTAATCCTGTGTTATTAGCAGAGTTAGCTTGTTTATTTTATCTTGCATATCTTTGTGACTGCTTGATAATAGACAAATGTCGTCAGCAGAGTCAAGGTTCTTCAGTGTCGAGTGTCTACTGTAATCCTCTGCGTTTGTCTGATGTTGCCTCCTTCATTAACCAGTCTAATGCCAAGATAAATAATGTTGGTGATAGTACACATCCCTGCTTTAATCCTGCTTGTGCCTTAAAGCTGCTGGAGGTATGTTCTCCACAGATCACTTTGCACTGAAAACCCTCGTATAGGGCTTTGGTGATATTCACTATCTTATAGGGAATTAGAATTTTCCATGGTGTATCTTTGTTGACACTATCAAAGGCTTTTTCAAAATCTATAAGCAATGTGTATGTTGTGCTATACCACTCAGTTGCATGCTCTAATGTTTGTCTAAGTACAAATATGTGGTCTATGCATGATCTTCCTTTCCTAAATCCTGCCTGCTCTTTCCAAAGTTTTTCCTCAAGTGTTGGTACAATTCTGTTGATGATTATTCTGCAAAATATTTTACTGGTGAGTGACAGGAGGGTAATGCCTCTCCAGTTCCCGCAATCTCTGAGGTCACCCTTCTTTGGTACTTTTACTATAAGGCCAGTTTTCCACTCCTCTGGAGCTTTTTCTAGATCCCAGATTTGTTGTAGTATCCGGCAGAGTTGTTTTATGTTTCTGTTTCTTCTGCTTTCAACATCTCAGCAGTCATTTCATCTTCACCTGGTGCCCTGTCTGATTTTAGCATCTTTATTGCCTCCTTTACTTCACTTATTGTTATTGGTCCTGTACTGATGTTTAGTTCCGTTTTTGCTTCAGGTATGTCTATTGTTTGTGCTGGTTGTGTTCTGTTTAGTAGGGTGTTAAATTGTTCCCTTCATCTTTCAATTTTTCCTCTTTCTTCACTGACCAGTTGCATTTTGTGTCCTTACTGTACTCTCACATCTTGTGCTGAAGTTACCTGTCTCCTGCTTTTCATGATGTCATCACGCTCACATCTTGTGCTGAAGTTACCTGTCTCCTGCTTTTCATGATGTCATCACGCTCACATCTTGTGCTGAAGTTACCTGTCTCCTGCTTTTCATGATGTCATCACACTCACATCTTGTGCTGAAGTTACCTGTCTTCTGCCTTTTCATGATGTCATCACCCTCACATCTTGTGCTGAAGTTACCTGTCTTCTACCTTTTCATGATGTCATCACTGTCACATCTTGTGCTGAAGTTACCTGTCTTCTACCTTTTCATGATGTCATCACTGTCACATCTTGTGCTGAAGTTACCTGTCTTCTACCTTTTCATGATGTCATCACTCTCACATCTTGTGCTGAAGTTAGCTGTCTTCTACCTTTTCATGATGTCGTCACTGTCACATCTTGTGCTGAAGTTACCTGTCTTCTACCTTTTCATGATGTCGTCACTGTCACATCTTGTGCTGAAGTTACCTGTCTTCTACCTTTTCATGATGTCGTCACTGTCACATCTTGTGCTGAAGTTACCTGTCTTCTACCTTTTCATGATGTCATCACACTCACATCTTGTGCTGAAGTTACCTGTCTTCTACCTTTTCATAACGTCATCACTGTCACATCTTGTGCTGAGGTTACCTGTCTTCTACCTTTTCATGACGTCATCACTCTCACATCTTGTGCTTAAGTTACCTGTCTTCTACCTTTTCATGATGTCATCACTGTCACATCTTGTGCTGAAGTTACCCGTCTTCTACCTTTTCATGACGTCATCACAGTCACATCTTGTGCTGAAGTTACCTGTCTTCTACTTTTTCATGATGTCATCACTCACACATCTTGTGCTGAAGTTACCTGTCTTCTACCTTTTCATGATGTCGTCACTGTCACATCTTGTGCTGAAATTACCTGTCTTCTACCTTTTCATGATGTCGTCACTGTCACATCTTGTGCTGAAGTTACCTGTCTTCTACCTTTTCATGATGTCGTCACTGTCACATCTTGTGCTGAAGTTACCTGTCTTCTACCTTTTCATGATGTCATCACCCTCACATCTTGTGCTGAAGTTACCTGTCTTCTACCTTTTCATGACGTCATCACTGTCACATCTTGTGCTGAGGTTACCTGTCTTCTACCTTTTCATGACGTCATCACTCTCACATCTTGTGCTTAAGTTACCTGTCTTCTACCTTTTCATGATGTCATCACTGTCACATCTTGTGCTGAAGTTACCCGTCTTCTACCTTTTCATGACGTCATCACAGTCACATCTTGTGCTGAAGTTACCTGTCTTCTACTTTTTCATGATGTCATCACTCACACATCTTGTGCTGAAGTTACCTGTCTTCTACCTTTTCATGATGTCGTCACTGTCACATCTTGTGCTGAAATTACCTGTCTTCTACCTTTTCATGATGTCGTCACTGTCACATCTTGTGCTGAAGTTACCTGTCTTCTACCTTTTCATGATGTCGTCACTGTCACATCTTGTGCTGAAGTTACCTGTCTTCTACCTTTTCATGATGTCATCACTCTCACATCTTGTGCTGAAGTTACCTGTCTTCTACCTTTTCATGACGTCATCACTGTCACCATTTTGTTTTTAAATCCCAAACCTGGTGATTCAAGTGTTGGACATGACAACTTCAAACAGGTTACCTCGGCCCCAGGTACAGCTGTCTGATGTGGCCTTGTGAATCTCTTCCAGACATTGAGAGGAAGCATACATTAGAGGGACACCGAGGGAGAGAGAGAAAGAGGCTGGCCGTATAAGGGCATTTGGCGTGGAATTTTTTTTTTCTTTTGGGGAGGGGGGAGGCAACAACGGACAAGACCCTGGTTACAAGAAGTGTAGCGACAAAGTTGTGACATTTTGTGTGTAATTGTCTGTTTCCGTGTCTAAGGTTCGACTAATAGGACATGTTTTGTCGGTTAAATAAGTTGTCAGCGACATTTCATGGAAGTGGTTTTTTCCCCCTCCGTCTGCGTGCTGTAACGCTGACATAAGATGCAACATGGCAAACCGAACGTAGGTATAAGTCACTTTCTGATTTGTTAAACATCTGTCGCAAGATATATGTATATAGTTCCTCAAATTGTACATTTTTTGTATGTACGTGGCAGGTACGGTGATGCTGCTTCTATGGATTCCCAGGCAGATCGTGATATGCCTGTTCTGGTTCATGTACATTGACCACACCAGTATCGCGGTAAGCAGACTTTGTTACAGACACGCATGACTGGTCTTTTTGTCTTGTAAATCAACTGTGAGGGGTAATAGATTTTTACTGTTTGTATGAATTTAGCGAGCAACTTCCTGTCGGCTGATTGTAGCAATATTTGTTTTGATTAGTCCTTGGTAGTAAGGGCACGTTATTTTCCTGTTACTAGGCACAGTATCTTTCCTTTTGCCCTCTGTAGTCTTCAGAGAGGAACAGACAGAACTACAAAAATAAGATTTTTAAGGGCATGCATCTTTCCCATCGCAACATATGCCTGTGAGACCTGGACACTTAAGAGAACAGCTGAGAAACACATAAATGCCTTTGAATGTAAATGCTACAGAAGAGTTCTTCAGATATCATGGACATAAAAAAGAACAAATATATCTATACTATAATAACTTAATTTTGAAGAAAGTTGGCTAGTAAAGAGGATTAAAGAAAGAAAACTTAAATATTTTGGACACATTAAACGTCATGATAATCTAGAGAAGACCATCTTGGAAGAGCACATAATGGGAAAAAGAAAGAGAGGAAGACCAAGGCGAAGATGGATGCAAGACATCGTTGATGATCAGCGAATGGATGCATCAGCAGCAGGTCATCTTGCTTGCAACCGAGAGGCCTACCGGAGAGCTGTTAGGGAGGGAAAGTTCCGCAAGGGACATGCAAATGAATGAATGAATGAGTCTTCAGTTTGTTTTCCTCAAAGTGATGCTATACCCTGCACATAGAATCGTTCTCCATATAATGCCATATTCTCCCAGTTATTCCAAATATTTGTGATTAATGGAACATTTCTCATGAAATATTTCAAGCCTCTGATGAATACTTCAAGCCTCAGATAACTACGAACAAACAAAACACATACCTATACCACACATACACAGGCGCAAACTTACTTGAGAATAACTAAACAGACATCTACTCGGCTTCTCGTACGGATGATCGCGAGTTCCCTTCCGACATTGCCACCGCATCTGTTCAACAAAGTTCGCGCCGGTGCTGCGGAGTTCATGCACCTTTGCTGACATCCTCCTTAGCCTTCCAAGGATTTGTCTTCAGTAGAACTATGATAACACACTGGAACATGTGCTAGACCTGGCCGATCTGGCTGTGGGACTGTTGAATGCTGAAGTCATCTTACAAACGCTTCTAACAGCCAAGACTAGAACATGCTTTATTCTGAATAGAATTGCTTTGGCGAGGTGATAACATGCGTGTATAGAAAATAATGTAGCGATAACATCTTACATCCTTCCCGTGCCGTTAAACGTCGCATAGGGCTAATGTGGTAGTTCGCCAAGTTTTCCTGTCCTCGGCGAGTTTTTCAACCTCAGCAAGGGATGTTATGCCCACAAAACTGGCCTCTCTTAACAATGTCCTCTTTAGAGTTTCACGTGGTCGACCTCTTTTTCTTCGGCCTGTTTTGCTCCACTTGATAGCTTGTTTTGGGTTCCCTGACTGTTTCTTCTCATCACTTGACCTACATATGGCCATCTTCTTTTTCTGATCACCCATGAGACAGGTTGTTGTTTGCTGATCTGTCTTATCTCTGCGTTGTTTTTGAATTCGTTCCACTTTATACCGACTATTTTCCTTAGGCATTTGTTTTCAAAAGTCTGTTGTCTACTTCTTTAGTTGTTTTCCAGCTTTCATGCGCATACACGTGAGTGGATATTACATTTGAATTTAATAATCTTAGCTTGGTTTTTGTGTTTATAACTTTTGAGTGCCATATGTTCTCAAGATTCTTGAAAATCTCATATGCTTTTGCAATTCTAACTTCCTTTCTGGTGTCATCATCCTGGTCTATGTAGCTGCCGAGATATGTAAATTGGTTTACGTCTTCAACAGCCGTTGCTTCTACGTATATTTTTTCCTTCGTGATTAATGGGAAGTTCCATTATTTTTGTTTTGTTAATTTCAAGTATATATCAGGCTGCTTGGTGAACTCTAACCTAGATTCTGACCTGGATTTTCAGATCGTTGTAAAGATGGCTAGCATGTTCTTGGACCTTACCGTTGTTGTACCTTTCTTTGCCCTCCTGAGTCGTCCCGAGTTCAGGACCTTCATTTACTGCCTTTTCACCTACAACTCGCTGGAGCCATTGAAGAGGAAGCTGATTGCGAAGGTTTGTCCTCAGCATTAACTAGCTAGATCGTTAAGTTGCGTCTTGTTGGACAATGAGGGAAGTAACTGTGTGTGCCTTCAGTTCGTCATTGAATTGTTTTCACATTGTTGTCTCCCCTGTCACCTCACTGACACCTTAGTGTTTGCTTCACCCAAAACGTATAATGTGCATTTTCAGAGGTAGACTCCTCCTATATTCCCAGCACTGGCATGTCAGGTACTTGTTTTTTGTTTCCAGCTGTGTTGATGACAAGCCCGAAGTGCCCCTGTGAACGAAACATTCTCGTCTATTTTACTTTCTCCTTATTCGTCATGTAGTGTGTCTGTGAGTCTGTCAGTCAGTGTCTGTCATTCTGTTCCTCCTCGCTTTAAAGTTTTTAGGTTGTCACTGCAAACTCATTTATTACGATTCTCTTGTCGTTTTGTGTAGCAGGCAATATGTAGAAGATTATTGTTTTGTGTATAGTACACAGAATAGACAATTATTTGTTTTGCAGATAGTAAATAGAATAGACAAATATTTGTTTGTAGATGGAACATAGAATAGACAATTATACTATAATATAGACAGAATATAGAAAATCTTATTGTTTTGCAATGTAGATAATAAGTGGAAAATATGATCACTCAAGAAATTAGACAGTAGGTGTGGAGGTGTTACCTCTTTTAGCGAGATAAGTGACAAAGTGCAGTAAATTAGGTTCTGTTAATAAAAGATAGAGCATTCTATAAAGGAGATGATAAGACAAATAAATGGTTGTTCCATAAAGTAGACAGTATGTAAAACAAATTATCATTCTATAAAGTCGACAGTGCAACTAAAGACAAACTAGCAGACTATTTCTTCCCTATTTGGTTAGGAAAAGTTTATAACTATTGTAACAATTTTCTGTCAATTTCTGTACATAGAACTTTACAGTAATAATAAGAGCTATCTTAAATCTCTTGAGAAAAGAACCATATAACCACTATACGATTTGTATTACATCTCTTTGTAGGAAAAATATATAACCACGGTAAGATTTGTCTTACACTTCTTGGCAGAAGAGCTATATAACCACTATAGCATTTGGCTTACATCTTCTTGTAGGAGAACTGTATAACCAATATAAGAATTGTCTTACACTTCTTAGCAGGACAGCAATATAATAAATATAAGATTTGTCTTAAATCTTTCCATAGGAGAGCTATACAGCCACAATAAGATTTGTCTTACATCTTTTGGTAGCAGAACTATATAACCACTATTAGATTTATCTTACACCTCTTGGTAGGAGAACTATATAACCACAGTTAGATTTGTCTTACATCTCTTGGTAGGAGAACTATATAACTACTGTAAGTTTTGTCTTACATCTTTCGGTATGAGAACTATATAACCACAGTTAGATTTATCTTATATCTCTTGGTAGGAGAACTATATAACCACATTTAGATTTGTCTTACATCTCTTGGTAAGAGAACTATATAACCACTATTAGATTTATCTTACATCTCTTGGTAGGAGAACTATATAACCACAGTTAGATTTATCTTATGTCTCTTGGTAGGAGAACTATATAACCACAGTTAGATTTGTCTTACATCTCTTGGTAGGAGAACTATATAACCACTATTAGATTTATCTTACATCTCTTGGTAGGAGACCTATATAACCACAGTTAGATTTATCTTACGTATCTTGGTAGGAGAGCTATATAACCACAGTTAGATTTGTCTTACATCTCTTCGTAGGAGAACTATATAACCACTATTAGATTTATCTTACATCTCTTGGTAGGAGAACTATATAACCACAGTTAGATTTGTCTTACATCTCTTGGTAGGAGACCTATATAACCAAAGTTAGATTAGTCTCACATCTCTTGGTAGGAGAACTATATAAGCACAGTTGGATTTGTCTTACATCTCTTGGTAGGAGAACTATATAACCACTATTAGATTTATCTTACATCTCTTGGTAGGAGAACTATATAACCACTATTAGATTTATCTTACATCTCTTGGTAGGAGAACTATATAAGCACAGTTAGATTTGTCTTACATCTCTTGGTAGGAGAACTATATAACCACAGTTAGATTTGTCTTACATCTCTTGGTAGGAGAACTATAAAACCACTATTAGAAAGCTGGTGGAATACGAGAGAAAAACTTCCGCACTAAAATACAAATATCGACAAGCATCGATTTCCGTTCGAAGCCAGTCAAAGTCGATTCCACTTTCACCGGTGGTGGAGACGGTCAGCACTCCCAGCCCTTTGGAAGCAAGAAATGAGTTTTATCTCATGAAAGATTGCAATGATGAACAAGTCACAGAGGTGTGAGCTGATGTGTGTTCTAGACCTAAAGATTGTTTTTGTTTCGTTGCTGTGGGATGCCAGTTCTTTATGGTCATTACTTGATGTTGTCCGTGGTGACAGTTTTTAAGTGTGGTTGGCAACAAAGTGTTGTAAGTCAGTGTTCTTGTTAATATGTTTACAAAACCAGTCATGATTAATGTTGATCTAAATCCATTTTGTTTGAGTTATCATCAAAGATGTTTTAACAGAAATTTAACACTTAAATAGTTAAAATTGTGGGTTTTATTCGTCCATGTTTTTGGCTTTAAAGACTTTTTTCTTTTGATTTTAATTTTGCCCAATAAATCATAATGCAAAATTAACTGTGTATTTTGTGTATGGTGAGTTGCAGGCGTAGTTAGAAGATTGTGTTTTACTTCTTTTGCGGCCGTTAAGATCTTGGTAGACAGACATCGAATCGGATGGGAAGTGGGCTGCTGCAGATTTCTTTAATTTTTGGGAATACCCTGCGAATAAGATTTCTCAGCAAAATTCCAAAACCAAGAATGCATTCCAATTTGTTGCCTGCTCCACTTAGCCATGGTGGCATACAGACTGTTTAAAGAACAATTGCTTTAGGAGGATGTTTGGTTGACAATAAATCTGTTCTCTGACTCATAGTCCTGAAGCGTCATCATCACAATAATCATCATCATAATCATCATCATCATCAACAACAATAACAAAAACAACAAGTTTTCATACTGTATTCTTATTCATTTATAAGATTTTAGTGCTCTCTTCCAAGCTGTCTATTTTCTCCCCCGATGTTTATACTAGGATCTCTCTACTGCTAGCTCGTCTAGGATTCAGCTATTCTAGCAAAGACAAGAGGAATGTCTTCTTAGACACAGTTACTCATAAAGAAGTAGTGCACATCTACTGTGCTTTTTATGTTAATCTTGTTGTTGCTTAGTGAAAGATTTTATTCAACTGCCTTTAAACCAATAGGCAATCATGTCACTGTAGTATTCCCTTAGTTACACAACAACAATACCCAGATTCGCCACCACTACAAGGAAAACACCAGTGTCACAAATGAAATCAACTGACTTCCAGTCGCGCAACAGAACTAACAGCAGAAAAATTCCATCAATTCCATAAGACTCCAGCCATGAATAGATTACATAGAATAAATATATTGAATGATGAAAATGAGTGTTAAACGCAGGGAAAATGAGATGAAGCCACAAGGCTTGACAAGATTACAAAGATACGATTCTGGGCGTGATTACACCATACTGGAAGAAACCACTATCAAGCAATTGATCAAAAATATTACATACTCACAAGATTGCCGAAAATTTCACACAATATAACGAATTCCAAAATATCACCACGAAGTAACTCTTAAATATGGCAATAGCTGTCTGTCCTAAACAGGACAATACTACAACTGTACATTACAATTTCTGTTACAGAATAGCTACAATTTCCAAACTCGAGCTAAAGGAACATTAAAAAAACACCTCTCTAGTCCGTCTATCTCAAACATATGCTGAATGATAACCCAAGACATCATCTCAATTAAACAGAAGTACACCATATCTCACAAAAAGCAAGAAAGAACCCCATGTCATCATTTCTAACTCTTAAATATTCCATATCGAAGCTTCCCGAATGTTCCATCATGAAAAAGTCAATTCACGTGAAGTTATGTTTTTATTACCTTTAGTTTTCACTAAAACATCTTCATAAAAATCTTCTATGTTAACATAAATTTTTGTCTGCTGTGATCATAAATAGTCTTTCCACTCAACAAAAACAATTCGTGACAAGTCTAACTTTTCCAGTCAAAACATGACCTGAGTGTTCTAAAAATAGATATTATTTAAGTCCAAGGTTTTCTTACGAGATTAAAGGACTGTATAATTACCTAACCTACCTTTTAAGCTGATTTCTTTCCTTTTGGATAAAAAATTCCAACTTTCTCTAATAATCTACTAATATATTGTTACATATTCTCTCAGAGAATCTAAATAAAAGATATGAGTTTCTGTCTTCCTTGACCGGACAGGTAATATAAAGATATTGTAAGATTTCTCTATCACCTTCTGTAAATAGACCTATAAATTCACAGTAAGATTTGTCTCCCACGATAGAGAGCTAAGTCTTTTAACCACTATAAGATTTGTCTTACATCCTTGGATAGAACTGCTATATAACCACTATAAGATTTGTCTTACCTCCGTCGGTAGAATAGCTATATAACCACTATAAGATTTGTTTTAGATCATTCGATAGAATAGCTTTATAACCACTATAAGATTTGTCTTACATCTTTTCGTAGGAGAACTATATAACCACTATAAGATTTGTTTTACATCTCTTTGGAGGAGAACTATATAACTACTGTAAGTTTTGTCTTACATCTTTCGGTATGAGAAATAAATAACCACTATAAATTTTGTTACGTCTCTTAATAGGAGAATTGTATAACCACTATAAGATTTCTTTTATATCTCTTGGTAGGAGAACTGTTTAACCAGTATTAGATTTGTCTTACATCTCTTAGTAGGAGAGCTATATAACCAGTTAGATTTGTCTTACATCTCTTAGAAGGAGAGCTATATAACCAATTAGATTTGTTTTACATCTCTTGGTAGGAGAACTATATAACCACTATTAGATTTGTCTTACATCTCTTGGTAGGAGAGCTTTATAACCACTATTAGATTTGTCTTACATCTCTTGGTAGGAGAACTATATAACAACTATTAGATTTGTTTTACATCTCTTGGTAGGTGAGCTATATAACCACTATTAGATTTGTCTTACATCTCTTGGTAGGAAAGCTATATAACCACTATTAGAAAGATGGCGGATTCCAGAAGAAAAGCTTCCACACCACAAACCAAATTTCGACAAGCCTCCATTTCCGTTCCAAGTCAGACAAACCCGGTTCCACAATTACCCGAGGTGGAAACGGTCAGCGCTCCCACACCTGCCGAAGGTAATCAACCCATGCAAGGTAGCAATGATCAACAAGGCACAGAGGTGTGAGCTGATGTGTGTTCTAGACCTAAAGATTGTTTTTGTTTCGTTGCTGTGGGATGCCAGTTCTTTATGGTCATTACTTGATGTTGTCTGTGGTGACAATTTTTAAGTGTGGTTGGCAACAAAGTGTTGTAAGTCAGTGCTCTTGTTAATATGTTTACAAATCTAGTCATGATTAATGTTGATCTAAATCCATTTTGTTTGAGTTATCATCAAAGATGTTTTAACCGAAATTTAACACTTAAATAGTTAAAATTGTGGGTTTTATTCGTCCATGTTTTTGGCTTTAAAGACTTTTTTCTTTTGATTTTAATTTTGCCCAATAAATAATAATGCAAAATTAACTGTGTATTTTGTGTATGGTGAGTTGCAGGCGTAGTTAGAAGATTGTGTTTTACTTCTTTTGCGGCCGTTAAGATCTTGGTAGACAGACATCGAATCGGATGGGAAGTGGGCTGCTGCAGATTTCTTTAATTTTTGGGAATACCCTGCGAATAAGATTTCTCAGCAAGATGCCAAAACCAAGAATGCATTCCAATTTGTTGCCTGCTCCACTAAGCCATGGTGGCATAGCAGCCTGTATAAAGAACAATTGCTTTAGGAGGATGTTTGGTTGACATTAAATCTGTTCTCTAACTCATAGTGCTGAAGCGTCATCATCATCATAATCATCATCATCATCATCATCATCAACAACATCAACAAGTTTTCATACTGTATTCTTATTCATATAATAAGATTTTAGTGCTCTCTTCCAAGCTGTCTATTTTCTCCCCCGATGTTTATACTAGGATCTCTCTACTGCTAGCTCGTCTAGGATTCAGCTATTCTAGCAAAGACAAGAGGAATGTCTTCTTAGACACAGTTACTCATAAAGAAGTAGTGCACATCTACTGTGCTTTTTATGTTAATCTTGTTCTTGTTTAGTGAAAGATTTTATTCAACTGCTTTTAAACCAATAGGCAAGCATGTCACTGTAGTATTCCCTTAGTTACACAACAACAATACTCAGATTCGACACCACTACAAAGAAAAAACCAGCGTCACAAATGAAATCAACTGACTTCCAGTCGCGCAACAGAACTAACAGTAGAAAAATTCCATCAATTCCATAAGACTCCAGCCATGAATAGAATACATAGAATATATTTACTGAATGATGAAAATGAGTGTTAAACGGAGAGAAAATGAGATGAAGCCACAAGGCTTGACAAGATTACAAAGATACGATTCCCGGCGTGATTACACCATACTGGAAGAAACCACTATCAAGCAATTGATCAAAAATATTACATACTCACAAGATTGCCGAAAATTTCACGCAATATAACGAATTCCAAAATATCACCACGGAGTAACTCTTAAATATGGCAATAACTGTCTGTCCTAAACAGGACAATACTACAACTGTACATTACATTTTCACATTTTCTGTTACAGTATAGCTACAATTTCAAAACTCGAGCTAAAGGAACATTTTTAAAAAAACAACCTCTCTAGCCCGTCTATCTCAAACATATGCTGATTGATAACTCAAGACATCATCTCAATTAAACAGAAGTACACCATATCTCACAAAAAGCAAGAAAAGAACCCTATGTCATCATTTCTAACTCTTAAATATTCCCTATCGAAGCTTCCCGAATGTTCCATCATGAAAAAGTCAGTTCACGTGAAGTTATATGTTTTTGTGACCTCTAGTTTTCACTAAAACATCTTCATAAAAATCCTCTCTGTTAACCTAAATTTTTGTCTGCTATGTCCATACATAGACTTTCCACTCAACAAAAACAATTCGTGACAAGTCTAACTTTTCCAGTCAAAACATGACCTGAGTGTTCTAAAAATAGATATTATTTAAGTCCAAGGTTTTCTTACGAGATTAAAGGACTGTATAATTACCTAACCTACCTTTTAACCTGATTATTTCCTTTTGGATAAAAAAAATTCCACCTTTCTCTAATAATCTACTAATATATTGTTACATATTCTCTCAGAGAATCTAAATAAAAGATATGAGTTTCTGACTTCCTTGACCGGATAGGTAATATAAAGATATTGTAAGATTTCTCTATCACCTTCTGTAACTAGACTTATAAATTCACAGTAAGATTTGTCTCCCACGATAGAGAGCTAAGTATTATAACCACTATAAGATTTGTCTTACATCTTTCGGTGGAACTGCTATATAACCCCTATCAGATTTGTTTTAGATCATTCGATAGAATAGCTTTATAACCACTATAAGATTTGTCTTACATCTTTTCGTAGGAGAACTATATAACTACTATAAGATTTGTTTTACATCTCTTTGGAGGAGAACTACATACCTACTGTAAGTTTTGTCTTACATCTCTTGGTAAGAGAACTATATAACCACTATTAGATGTGTTTTACATCTCCTGGTAGGAGAACTATATTACCACAGTTAGATTTGTCTTACATCTCTTGGTAGAAGAACTATATAACCAGTATTAGATTTGTTTTACATCTCTTGGTAGGAGAACTATATAACCACTATTAGATTTGTTTTACATCTCTTGGTAGGAGAACTATATAAGAACTATTAAATTTGTTTTACATCTCTTTGTAGGAAAGATATATAACCACTATTAGAAAGAATGCGGAATCCAGAAGAAAAGCTTCCACACCACAAACCAAATTTCGACAAGCCTCCATTTCCGTTCCAAGTCAGACAAACCCGGTTCCACAATTACCCGAGGTGGAAACGGTCAGCGCTCCCACACCTGCCGAAGGTAATCAACCCATGCAAGGTAGCAATGATCAACAAGGCACAGAGGTGTGAGCTGATGTGTGTTCTAGACCTAAAGATTGTTTTTGTTTCGTTGCTGTGGGATGCCAGTTCTTTATGGCCATTACTTGATGCTGTCCGTGGTGACAGTTTTTAAGTGTGGTTGGCAACAAAGTGTTGTAAGTCGGTGTTCTTGTTAATATGTTTACAAGACCAGTCATTATTAATGTTGATCTAAATCCATTTTGTTTGAGTTACCATCAAATGTATTTTTACACAAATTTAACGCTTAAATAGTTCAAATTTTTGGTTTTATTCGTCCATGTTTTTTTTTACTTTAAAGACTTTTTTCTTTTGATTTTAATTTTGCCCAATAAATCATAATGCAAAATTAACTGTGTATTTTATGTATGGTGAGTTGCAGGCGTAGTTAGAAGATTGTGTTTTACTTCTTTTGCGGCCGTTAAGATCTTGGTAGACAGACATCGAATCGGATGGGAAGTGGGCTGCTGCAGATTTCTTTAATTTTTGGGAATACCCTGCGAATAAGATTTCTCAGCAAGATGCCAAAACCAAGAATGCATTCCAATCTGTTGCCTGCTCCACTAAGCCATGGTGGCATAGCAGCCTGTTTAAAGAACAATTGCTTCAGGAGGATGTTCTCTGACTCATTGAACAGTGCATAATCCTGAAGCGTCATCATCATCATCATCATCACCGTCATCATTATCAACATCATCATCACCATCATTATCATCATAATAATAATCAACATCATCAACAACAATAACAAGTTTTCAGACTAGGATCTCTCTACTGCTAGCTCGTCTAGGATTCAGCTATTCTAGCAAAGACAAGGGGAATGTCTTCTAAGACACAGTTACTCATAAAGAAGTAGTGAACATCTATTGTGCTTTTTATGTTAATCTTGTTGTTGTTTAGTGAAAGATTTCATTCAACTGCTTTTAAACAAATAGCATGTCACTGTAGTATTCCCTTAGTTACACAACAACAATACCCAGACTCGCCACCACTACAAGGAAAACACCAGTGTCACAAATGAAATCAACTGGACTTCCAGTCGCGCAACAGAACTAACAGCAGAAAAATTCCATCAACTCCATAAGACTAAAGCTATGAATATGCAGGAAACTCTCTGCCGTAGAGAGCGGAACAACAACACAACTCCTTCAGATCATCAGAGGAAGTACCCTTCCCCCCTCAGACAAGTGTTTCGGCCCTTTAAACTCCTGACACTCTAAGGGGGTGGGCCCCTCTGGGTCATGACTCCCAGAGGTCTTGTGAGTTGTTGCTTTTTTTTCCAGTCCCGGGATTGAACCCATGATCTTCCAGTTGCCACTGCACTTTTTGAAGTGCGTCTTTAGCGATTTAGCTACGGAGGACTGGTATTGGTTGTGGCAAATGAAATTACTTATGTTCCCAATGCTTGTTTCGCATACTCCACAGCCAGCATGAGGCCTTTTCTGCTGTTTCTGAAAGGCTTCTCAATGCCCTTGCTCTTGCTTGTCCCTTTATGCCCAGTTGCTTACATAGGTCATATGCTGATGTTGCTATGAATCCTCTTGCTCCCACTTCTACAGCTATCACTTTTGCCCTGATTCCTGCCCCCTGCCTCAGTTGCTTGACCAGATCATTGTACTTCTCCAATTTGAATAAATGCTGCTCCTCTATTCTAGTTTCGTATTGGACCGTAAGCTCGATTATTATTAATTCCTGTTTTTCTGTGGAGTACACTACAATGTCTGGTCGCATTCCTGTGCTCTTGATGGCAGTCGGGTATTCTCTTCTTTCTGGAAGGTCCGCTGTCACTTCCTAGTCATTTGTAACATCTAGCAGTGATGGTAAGCGAATGTCCTTGATTTCAATATTTGATGTCGTACCAGCACCTATGAAGTATTTAGGTGGGACCTCAACTCTTTTGCTATTATTTGCTTTATCGTTTGCCGTGTCTACGATGGCTACTAGTTCCTGCAACACTCTGTTGTGCCGCCAGGTGTACCGTCCTTGCCCTAAAGACACTCTACATGCTGACAGCACATGTTCCAACGTTTGCCTTTCGTTGCAGAGAGGGCACTTTGTATCTTCTGATACACTCCATTTGTATAGGTTGGAGCCTGTAGGCAGAAGGTCATAAGTAGCTCTGATGATGAAGCTGAGCCTCAAGGGTGCCATAACCTGAATAGAATACATTTATTGAATTATGAAAATGAGTGTTAAACGCAGAGAAAATGAGATGAAGCCAAAAGGCTTGACAAGATTACAAAGATACGATTCCCGGCGTGATTACACCATACTGGAAGAAACCACTATCAAGCAATTGATAAAAAATATTAAATACTCACAAGATTGCCGAAAATTTCACACAATATAACGAATTCCAAAATATCACCACGAAGTAACTCTTAAATATGGCAATAACTGTCTGTCCTAAACAGGACAATACTACAACTGTACATTACATTTTCACATTTTCTGTTACAGACTAGCTACAATTTCCAAACTCAAACTAAAGTAACATTACAAAAAAACTCTCTAGCCTTTCTGTCTCAAATATATACTGAATGATAACTCAAGACATCATCTCAATTAAACAGAAGTAACCATATGTCACAAAAAGCAAGAACAGAACCCAATGTCATCATTTCTACCTTTAAATATTCCCTATCGAAGCTTCTCGAATGAAAAAGTCAGTTCACGTGAAGTTATGTTTTTGTGACCTCTAGTTTTCACTAAAACATCTTCATAAAAATCTTCTCTGTTAACCTAAAATTTTGTCTGCTGTGATCATAAATAGACTTTCCACTCAACAAAAACAATTCGTGATAAGTCCAACTTTTCCAGTCAAAATATGACCTGATTGTTCTAAAAATAGATATTATTTAAGTCCAAGGTTTTCTTACGAGATTAAATGGGTGTATAATTACCTAACCTACCTTTTAACCTGATTATTTCCTTTTGGATAAAAAATTCCACCTTACTCCAATAATCTACCAATATATTGTTAAATATTCTCTCAGAGAATCTAAATAAAACATATGAGTTTCTGTCTTCCTTGACCGGACAGGTAATATATAGATATTGTAAGATTTCTCTATCACCTTCTGTAAATAGACCTATAAATTCACAGTAAGATTTGTCTCCCACGATAGAGAGCTAAGTCTTTTAACCACTATAAGATTTGTCTTACATCCTTGGATAGAACTGCCATATAACCATTACAAGATTTGTCTTACCTTCTTCGGTAGAACAGCTATATAACCACTATAAGATTTGTTTTAGATCTTTCGATAGAATAGCTTTATAACCACTGTAAGATTTGTATTACATCTTTTCGTAGGAGAACTATATAACCAATATAAGATTTGTCTTACATCTCTTGGTAGGAGAACTATATAACAACTATTAGATTTGTCTTACATCTCTTGGTAGTAGAACTATATAACCACTATTAGATTTGTCTTACATCTCTTGGTAGGAAAGCTATATAACCACTATTAGATTTGTCTTACATCTCTTGGTAGGAGAACTATATAACCACTATTAGATTTGTCTTACATCTCTTGGTAGGAGAACTATATAACCACTATTAGATTTGTCTTACATCTCTTGGTAGGAGAACTATATAACAACTATTAGATTTGTCTTACATCTCTTGGTAGGAAAGCTATATAACCACTATTTGATTTGTCTTACATCTCTTGGTAGGAGAACTATATAACCACTATTAGATTTGTCTTACATCTCTTGGTAGGAAAGCTATATAACCACTATTAGATTTGTCTTACATCACTTGGTAGGAAAGCTATATAACCACTATTAGATTTGTCTTACATCTCTTGGTAGGAAAGCTATATAACCACTATTAGAAAGATGGCGGTTTCCAGAAGAAAAGCTTCCGCACCACAAACCAAATTTCGACAAGCCTCCATTTCCGTTCCAAGTCAGACAAACCCGGTTCCACAATTACCCGAGGTGGAAACGGTCAACGCTCCCATACCTGCCGAAGGTAATCAACTCATGCAAGGTAGCAATGATCAACAAGGCACAGAGGTGTGAGCTGATGTGTGTTCTAGGCCTAAAGATTGTTTTTGTTTCGTTGCTGTGAGATGCCAGTTCTTTATGGCCATTACTTGATGTTGTCTGTGGTGACAGTTTTTAAGTGTGGTTGGCAACAAATTGTTGTAAGTCAGTGTTCTTGTTAATATGTTTACAAGACCAGTCATGATTAATGTTGATCTAAATCCATTGTGTTTGAGTTACCATCAAATGTATTTTAACATAAATTTAACGCTTAAATAGTTAAAATTGTTCATTTTATTCGTCCATGTTTTTTTTTTACTTTAAAACCGTTTTTCTTTTGATTTTCATTTTGCCCAATAAATAATAATGCAAAATTAACTGTGTATTTTGTGTATGGTGAGTTGCAGGCGTAGTTAGAAGATTGTGTTTTATTTCTTTTACGGCCGTTAAGATCTTGGCTGACAGACATCGGATCGGATGGGAAGTGGGCTGCTGCAGATTTCTTTAATTTTTGGGAATACCCTGCGAATAAGATTTCTCAGCAAGATGCCAAAACCAAGAATGCATTCCAGTTTGTTGCCTGCTCCACTAAGAAATGGTGGCATAGCAGCCAGTTTAAAGAACCATTGCTTTAGGAGGATGTTTGGTTGAGAATAAATCTGTTCTCTGACTCATTGTCCTGAAGCGTCATCATCATCATAATCATCATCATCATCAACAACAATAAGAAAAACAAGAAGATTTATGACTGTATTCTTATTCATCTAGTAAGATTTTAGTGCTCTCTTCCAAGCTGTCTATTTTCTCCCTCGATCTTTATACTAGGATCTCTCTACTGCTAACTCGTCTAGAATTGATCAAAACTATTACATACTCACAAGATTGCCGAAAATTTCACGCAATATAGCGAATTCCAAAATATCACCACGGAGTAACTCTTAAATGTGCCAATAACTGTCTGTCCTAAACAGGACAATACTACAACTGTACATTACATTTTCACAATTTCTGTTACAGAATAGCTACAATTTCCAAACTCGAGCTAAAGGAACATTTTTTAAAAAACAACCTCTCTAGCCTGTCTATCTCAAACATATACTGAATGATAACTCAAGACATCATCTCAATTAAACAGAAGTACACCATATCTCACAAAAAGCAAGAATAGAACCCCATGTCATCATTTCTAACTTTTAAATATTCCCTATCCAAGCTTCCCGAATGTTCCATCATGAAAAAGTCAGTTCACCTGAAGTTATGTTTTTGTGACCTCTAGTTTTCACTAAAACATCTTCATAAAAATCTTCTCTGTTAACCTAAATTTTTGTCTACTGTGACCATAAATAGTCTTTCCACTCAACAAAAACAACTCGTGACAAGTCCAACGTTTCCAGTCAAAACATGACCTGAGTGTTCTAAAAATAGATATTATTTAAGTCCAAGGTTTTCCTACTTTTTAACCTGATTATTTCCTTTTGAATAAAAAAAAAATTCCACCTTACTCTAATAATCTACTAATATATTGTTACATATTCTCTCAGAGAATTTAAATAAAAGATATCAGTTTCTGTCTTCCTTGACCGGACAGGTAATATATAGATATTGTAGATTTCTCTATCACCTTCTGTAACTAGACTATAAATTCACAGTAAGATTTGTCTCCCACGATAGAGAGCTAAGTATTATAACCACTATAAGATTTGTCTAACATCTTTCGGTAGAATAGCTATATAACCCCTATAAGATTTGTTTTAGATCTTTCGATAGAATAGCTTTATAACCACTATAAGATTTGTCTTACATTTCTTGGTAGAAGAACTACATAACTACTGTAAGTTTTGTCTTATATCTTTTGGTAGGAGAACTATATAACAACTATTAGATTTGTTTTACATCTCTTGATAGGAGAACTATATAACAACTATAAGATGTGTTTTACATCTCTTGGTAGGATAACTATATAACAACTCTTAGATTTGGTTTACATCTCTTGGTAGAAGAGCTATATAACAACTATTAGATGTGTTTTACATCTCTTTGTAAGGGGAACTATAAAACAACTATTAGATGTGTTTTATATCTCTTGGTAAGAGAACTGTTTAACCAGTATTAGATTTGTTTTACATCTCTTGGTAGGAAAGATATATAACAACTATTAGATTTGTCTTACATCTCTTGGTAGGAGAACTATATAACTACAGTTACATTTGTCTGACTTCTCTTGGTAGGAGAACTATATAACAACTATTAGATTTGTTTTACATCTCTTGGTAGAAGAGCTATATAACAACTATTAGATGTGTTTTACATCTCTTTGTAAGGGGAACTATAAAACAACTATTAGATGTGTTTTATCTCTTGGTAAGAGAACTGTTTAACCAGTATTAGATTTGTTTTACATCTCTTGGTAGGAAAGATATATAACAACTATTAGATTTGTCTTACATCTCTTGGTAGGAGAACTATATAACTACAGTTACATTTGTCTGACTTCTCTTGGTAGGAGAACTATATAACAACTATTAGATTTGTTTTACATCTCTTGGTAGAAGAGCTATATAACAACTATTAGATGTGTTTTACATCTCTTTGTAAGGGGAACTATAAAACAACTATTAGATGTGTTTTATATCTCTTGGTAAGAGAACTGTTTAACCAGTATTAGATTTGTTTTACATCTCTTGGTAGGAAAGATATATAACCACTATTAGATTTGTCTTACATCTCTTGGTAGGAAAGATATATAACCACTATTAGATTTGTCTTACATCTCTTGGTAGGAAAGATATATAACCACTATTAGAAAGATGGCGGATTCCAGAAGAAAATCTTCCACACCACAAACCAAATTTCGACAAGCCTCCATTTCCGTTCCAAGTCAGACAAACCCGGTTCCACAATTACCCGAGGTGGAAACGGTCAGCGCTCCCACACCTGCCGAAGGTAATCAACTCATGCAAGGTAGCAATGATCAACAAGGCACAGAGGTGTGAGCTGATGTGTGTTCTAGACCTAAAGATTGTTTTTGTTTCGTTGCTGTGGGATGCCAGTTCTTTATGGTCATTACTTGACGCTGTCCGTGGTGACAGTTTTTAAGTGTGGTTGGCAAGAAAGTGTTGTAAGTCAGTGTTCTTGTTAATATGTTTACAAAACCAGTCATGATTAATGTTGATCTAAATCCATTTTGTTTGAGTTACCATCAAATGTATTTTTACACAAATTTAACGCTTAAATAGTTAAAATTGTTGATTTTATTCGTCCATGTTTTTTTTACTTTAAAACCGTTTTTCTTTTGATTTTAATTTTGCCCAATAAATCATAATGCAAAATTAACTGTGTATTTTGTGTATGGTGAGTTGCAGGCGTAGTTAGAAGATTGTGTTTTACTTCTTTTGCGGCCGTTAAGATCTTGGCTGGCAGACATCGGATCGGATGGGAAGTGGGCTGCTGCAGATTTCTTTTTTTTTTTTTGGAATACCCCGCGAATAAGATTTCTCAGCAAGATACCAAAATCAAGAATGCATTCCAATTTGTTGCCTGCTCCACTAAGCCATGGTGGCATAGCAGCCTGTTTAAAGAACAATTGCTTTAGGAGGATGTTTGGTTAAGAATAAATCTATTCTCTGACTCATTGAGCAGTCCATAATCCTGAAGCGTGATCATCATCATCATCATTCTCATCATCATAATAATCAACATCAAGAACAACAACAACAAGTTTTCAGACTGTGTTCTTATTCATATAATAAGATTTTAGTGCTCTCTTCCAAGCTGTCTATTTTCTCCCCCGATGTTTATACTAGGATCTCTCTACTGCTAGCTCGTCTAGGATTCAGCTATTCTAGCAAAGACAAGGGGAATGTCTGCTTAGACACAGTTACTCATAAAGAAGTAGTGCACATCTACTGTGCTTTTTATGTTAATCTTGTTGTTGTTTAGGGAAAGATTTTATTCAACTGCTTTTAAACCAATAGGCAAGCATGTCACTTTATTATTCCCTTAGTTACACAACAACAATACCCAGACTCGCCACCACTACAAGGAAAACACCAGTGTCACAAATGAAATCAACTGGACTTCCAGTCGCGCAACAGAACTAACAGCAGAAAAATTCCAGAAGACTCCAGCTATGAATATGCAGGAAACTCTCTGCCGTAGAGAGCGGAACAACAACACAACTCCTTCAGATCATCAGAGGAAGTAACCCCCCCCCCCCCGACAAGTGTTTCGGCCCTTTAAACTCCTAACACTCTAAAGGGGGTGGGTTTCTCTGGGTCATGACTCCCAGAGGTCTTGTGAGTTGTTGCTTTCTTTTCTTTTTCCAGTCCCGGGATTGAACCCATGATCTTCCAGTTGGCACTGCACTTTTACACTGCGTCTTTAACGATTTAGCCACGGAGGACTGGTATTGGTTGTGGTAAATGAAATTACTTATGTTCCCAATGCTTGTTTCGCTTACTCCACAGCCAGCATGAGGCCTTTTCTGCTGTTTCTGAAAGGCTTTTCAATGCCCTTGCTCTTGCTTGTCCCTTTATGCCCAGTTGCTTACATAGGTCATATGCTGATGTTGCTATGAATCCTCTTGCTCCCACTTCTACAGCTATCACTTTTGCCCTGATTCCTGCCCCCTGCCTCAGTTGCTTGACCAGGTCATTGTACTTCTCCAATTTGAATAAATGCTGTTCCTCTATTCTAGTTTCGTATGGAACCGTAAGCTCGATCATTATTAATTCCTGTTTTTCTGTGGAGTACACTACAATGTCTGGTCGCATTCCTGTGCTCTTGATGGCAGTCGGGTATTCTCTTCTTTCTGGAAGGTCCGCTGCCACTTTCCAGTCATTTGTAACATCTAGCAGTGATGGTAAGCGAATGTCCCTGATTTCAATATTTGATGTCGTACCAGCACCTATGAAGTATTTAGGTGGGACCTCAACTCTTTTGCTATTATTTGCTTTATCGTTTGCCGTGTCTACGATGGCTACTAGTTCCTGCAACATTCTGTTGTTCCGCCAGGTGTACCGTCCTTGCCCTAAAGACACTCTACATGCTGACAGCACATGTTCCAACGTTTGCCTTTCGTTGCAGAGAGGGCACTTCGTATCTTCTGATACACTCCATTTGTATAGGTTGGAGTCTGTAGACAAGATTACAAAGATACGATTCCCGGCGTGATTACACCATACTGGAAGAAACCACTATCAAGCAATTGATAAAAAATATTACATACTCACAAGATTGCCGAAAATTTCACGCAATATAACGAATTCCAAAATATCACTACGGAGTAACTCTTAAATGTGGCAATAACTGTCTGTCCTAAACAGGACAATACTACAACTGTACATTACATTTTCACATTTTCTGTTACAGACTAGCTACAATTTCCAAACTCAAACTAAAGTAACATTACAAAAAAACTCTCTAGCCTTTCTGTCTCAAATATATACTGAATGATAACTCAAGACATCATCTCAATTAAACAGAAGTAACCATATGTCACAAAAAGCAAGAACAGAACCCCATGTCATCATTTCTAACTTTTAAATATTCACTATACAAGCTTCCCGAATGTTCCATCATGAAAAAGTCAATTCACGTGAAGTTATGTTTTATTAGTTTTCACTAAAACATCTTCATAAAAATCTTCTCTGTTAACCTAAATTTTTGTCTGCTGTGATCATAAATAGACTTTCCACTCAATAAAAACAAATCGTGACAAGTCCAGTCAAAACATGACTTAGGATATTACACGGGTTATATAATTACCTAACCTACTTTTTAACGTGATTATTTCTCTTTGACTAAAAAAATCCAGCTTACTCTAATCCACTAATCCACTAATAATTCTCTCAGTGCAACTAAATAAAATCTAGGAGTATGTATCTTCCTTGACCGGATAGGTAATATATAGATATTGTAAAATTTCTCTATCACCTTTAGTAACTAGACCGATAAAACCACTATAAGATTTGTCGTTCATCCTTCTATAGGAGAGCTATATAACCACTAAAAGATTTGTTGTTCATCCTTGTATAGGAAAGCTATATAACCACTATAAGATTTGTCGTTCATCCTTCTATAGGAGAGCTATATAACTACTATAAGATTTGTCGTTCATCCTTCTATAGGAGAGCTATATAACCACTATAAGATTTGTTGTTCATCCTTCTATAGGAGAGCTATATAACCACTATAAGATTTATTGTTCATCCTTCTATAGGAGAGCTATATAACCACTATAAGATTTGTTTTAGCGTACTTCTCTTGGTCATCATCATCATCATCATATGCCGTGCCGACTGGCGTTGGCTATTATGCTTCTCCAGAGTATCCGATCCTTCATGCAGGCCATCAGCTCAGTTAGTGATCTCCTCTCACACCATCCTGTCAGACTGTCCAGTATCATTTCTCTTGGTCTTCCTCTTGATCTTCTTCCTTCTATTTTTCCTGTTGTTATAATATTTTCAATGTCCCCTCTTCTCATTGCATGTCCTATGAAAGTACATTGTCTCTCTCTTATCTTTTTGACAAGGATTTTTGTCTCTTCAGCTCTTCTCATACATTCTTCATTAGTTATTTTTGCTGTCCAGAGGATTCGCAACATTCTTCTAATAAACCACATTTCTGCTGCTTCCAATGATTTTTGTGCAGACTTGCCTTTTGTCCATGATTCACTTCTATATAACAAGATAGGTTCAATATAGCATTTTAGGACTCGTTTTCTAACATTCATTGATAAGGATGTGTTGGTTAATATGTTTCTCATTCTCTGAAATGCAGTCTTTGCTTGGCCTATTCTTTTCCTAATTTCTGTTCTGCATTTCCCATCTGAAGTTATTACTGCTCCAAGGTATTTGAATTTCTGCACCTGCTTTAGAATAGTTCCGTTTAATTGAATACTGCATGCTGGTGGATTCTGTTTCTTAGATATAACCATAGTCTCTGTCTTTTTGATGTTCAAAGTAAGGCCTTTCTGTTCACTTTCTTTGGCGACTTTATCCAAGAGATTTTGCAGGTCTTGTTGGTTCTCAGCTATCAGTACTGTGTCGTCAGCATACCGAAGGTTGTTAATATTGTATCCTCCAATTTTTATGCCTGGTTCTGTGATGATTGTTCTTAGAATATTCTCGCTATACAGAGAAAAAAGGTCTGGAGATAGTACACATCCTTGCCGCACCCCTTGTTTTATAGGTTGATATTTTCCAATTCTATTTTTAACTCGAACTGCTGTTTCTTGCTGCCAGTATAGATGTTTTACAATCCTCAGGTCTTTGCCGT
Organism: Achatina immaculata; assembly: GCA_009760885.1. Classification (NCBI taxonomy): domain Eukaryota; kingdom Metazoa; phylum Mollusca; class Gastropoda; order Stylommatophora; family Achatinidae; genus Lissachatina; species Lissachatina immaculata. Next base: position 8,908,084 of record CM019693.1, read on the forward strand.
CTATATTGATGTCTTCAAGCATTTTAATAATTTCATTATGTTTCACCTTCTCAAATGCCTTGGTGTAATCAATGAAGCATAAGTAGAGATCTTTCTGTACTTCTAAAGCTCTTTCTGTTAGTGTTCGTAAAGCATAAATGGCATTGTGTGTTCCCTTTCCTTCAACAAATCCAAACTGTTCATCTGCTATTTCCATTTTTATCTTTTTCCTTGTTCTTCTCATAATTATTCTCAGAAGTAGCTTCGTTATGTGACATGAGAGGCTGATAGTCCGGTGGTCGTCACATTCCTTTGCACCTGGTTTCTTTGGTAGTGCTATAAGCGTGGATTTAATCAGGTCACTGGGAATATAACCACTGTTGTAAATGTCATTCAGTAACTTGGTTATTATTTTTATTCCTGTCTCCTCTAGTGCCTCTATTTCTTCTATTGTTATATTATCAGGCCCAGTTGCTTTTCCTTTCTTCATGTGTTTGATGGCATCTATGATTTCATCTTCAAGTATTGGTGGTCCATCACAGTTTTCAGTATCTGGTGTTAATTCTAGTCTTTCTCCTCCATATAGCTCACCGATATACTCTGTCCATCTGTCTACAATGTCTTCTTTTCCCATTAACATTTTACCTTCTTTCGATTTCAAGCATCCTGTGGTAGATTTTGTTTTCCTGCCTGTGAGTTCATTAATTCGTTTGTGCACGTTTTTGCTGTCTTTAATATGAGAGTCCTCTATCTATCTGCACTGCTCATTTAACCACACTTCTTTTGCTTCTCTGCATTTGCGTCTTATTTCTTTATTTATCTTGTTATATTTTTTTCTCGTTATTTTTACTCCTCCTCCTCTTGTCCATCAGTAATAAGATGTCGTCTGTCATCCATTTATTTTTAGGGGCTTCTTTTTTTGGTGGTATTATCTCCTTAACAGTTTGGTGGATAGAATCTCTTAACATTTCCCATTGTTCATCTATACTATTTATCTTTGCTATTGCATTGTATCTATTTGTTATAATAACTTTGTATTGTTCTCGCAGTTCTTGGTCATTTTTAAGAAGTTCTGTATTCAGTTTGATGTTTCTCACTTTTCTGCGTGCTTTCTTTAGTTTTATTCAAACTTTTCCACAGAGTGGATCATGGTCACTATTGCAGTCAGCTCCTGGCATGGTTTTTGTTGTCAGTAATGCATTGCGGAATCGTTTGTTGATTAATATGTAGTCTATCTGGTTAAAAGTCTTTTTGTCTGGACTGCACCATGTTTCCAGTCTTCGAGGATGTTGTTTAAACCAGGTGTTTCCTACAACCATGCTGTGAATTCTTGCTCATTCAATTAATTTATAACCTCTGTCATTCATCTCTCCCAGTCCATAGTCACCAACGATGTCTGAAGTTCTTCCTTTACCAACTTTGGCATTAAAATCTCCCATGACTTTGGTAACTTCATGTGACTTTGTGTGTTTTAGTGCTGTCTCTATGTCATTATAAAATAGCTGTACATCTTCTTCAGAGCTTTCAGATGTTGGAGCGTACACTTGTATAATATTTATGTTTATTGGTTGTCCTTTCAGTTGGGCTAGCAGGACTCGGTCCGAGATGTTCAGATATCCTACAATTGTCCTTGCCGTTTCTCTTGGTAGGAGATTTATATAACCTTTTTAAGATTTGTTTTACATCTTTCGATAGAATATCTATATAACCACTATAACATGTATCATAGATTATTGATAGTAGAGCTATATAACCACTATAAGATTTAAATAGCATCTCTTTGTAGGAAAAATACATAACCACTATAAGATTTCTCTTACATCTCTTGGTAGGAGAGTTATATAATCACTATTACATTTGTCTTACATCTCTTGGTAGAAGAACTATATAACCAATATTAGAAAACTGGTGTACCTGTAAGATAGTGATTTGTAAGTTAAAACTGTGATATTATCATTGCCTTTATAATGGGATAGCATTTTATATTATATATATATATATATATAATGATATGTATTATATACATATATATATATTACATAAATATATATGTTATAATACTATGTTATATTATTTTGCATCATTATTTTTAATGTTGTTATTATAAGATGGATGCATCACCAGCAGGCAATCTTGCTCACAACCGAGAGGCCTACAGGAGTGCTGTTAGGGAGCCAAAGTTCCGCAAGGGACATGCAAATGAATGAATGAAGAATATTATAAGAAGGAATGAGCGAATGGTTTCAGATTGAAACAGGAATGAAACAAGAATGTATATTATCTCTCTTGCTTTTTTTGGAATTGCCATTGATTCAAATAAAAAAAATACTGTACAGGTAAAACCGACATTGATTGGGTACATGGCACCCAACTAGAAGATCTTGATTTTGCTGACGACATAACTCTTATCAGTGACAATGTGAAATAGATGCAGGAATAAAACATATTCCTTGTTTTCCTTGGCTAGCAAAACAGGTATTGAAATTAACAAAGACAAAACAAAAATAATGAAACTTCTCATTAATCAAGAAGGAAAAATATACTTAGTAGGAACATCGGTTTATGAAGTAAACCAATTTGCATACCTTGGCAGCTACATAGACCAGGATGGTGACACCAGGAAGGAAGTTAGAATTGTAAAAGCAGCATTGTCCTTCAAAAATCTTGAGAACATATGGAATTCAAAAGTTATAAGCACAAAAACCAAGTTAAGACTATTCAATTCAAATGTAATATCCAACCTCAGTTATGCATGCGAAAGCTGGAAACCAACTAAAGAAATAGACAAGAAATTAGACTCTTTTGAAAACAAATGCCCCAGGGAAAATACTTGATATAAAGTGGAACGAATTTAAAAACAACACAGAGATAAGACAAATGAACAAACAACAACCTGTCTCATGAGTGATCAGAAAAAGAAGATGGACATATGTAGGTCATGTGATGAGAAGAAACAATCAGAGAATACCAGAACAAGCTATCAAGTGGAGCACAACAGACCGAAGAAAAGAAGGTCGACCAGGTGATACTCTAAAGAGGACACTGTTAAAAGAAGCCAGTTTAGTGGGCATAACATTCCTTGATGAAGTTGAAAGACTCGCCGAGAACATGAAAACTTGGCAAACAACCATGCCGAGAACATGAAAACTTGGAAAACAACCATGCAAGCCGAGAACATGAAAACTTGGAAAACAACCATGCAAGCCCTATGTGACGTTTAACGGCATGGGAAGGATATAAGATATAAGATTATTATTTTTACTATCAGCATTTAATTACAGTTACTAGTATTAACGATAAGTGAAAGTAGATAAGAAACGATGGAAATTTTGAGAACATCCCCACTTTACCAGTATGCTTATTTTTGTGTTAATATAATTACTAACACTAAACATTAAACACCTGGCTTGCTCACATACTGTACTGTGATAGTATGAGTATGAACAACCACCTTGAACTAGTGAACTCTACATTCACTATTACAACGTCACTATTTACAGAGCAGATTTACTTTACTGCCACACAAGTGACACAACAGCCGTGTGACAACGACAACCCAGGACGACAACCCAGGACGACAACCCAGGACGACAACCGCTACATTTCCCTCCACGAACATGACTAGTTACACGTATGCAGGAAACTCTCTACCGTAGAGATGTGGAACAACAACACAACTCCTTCAGATCATCAGAGGAAGTACCCCCCTCCTGACACTCTAAGGGGGGGGGGCCCTCTGGGTCATGACTCCCAGAGGTCTTGTGAGTTGTTTTTTTTTTTTCGGTCCCGGGATCGAACCCATGATCTTCCAGTTCCCACCGCACTTTTTGAAGTGCGCCTTTAGCGATTTAGCTATGGAGGACTGGTATTTGTTGTGGCAAATGAAATTACTTATGTTCCCAATGCTTATTTCGCACGTAATTAACTCACTCAACACCACAGCTGACAATCAGCATTAATTCAATGATCACAGGATTCAACAAGTACAAAATCACAACAGTTTAATGATGATTTCCCATATGTTAAACGCCTGTTGTAAATGGATGAGGTGTGTAAACTGATGGAAACAATTAACATGAGTATATAAAAATTGTCCGGGCGATTAGCGTCGCCATGGGAGCCTCACTAGCATACACCAACCAAAAATAACATACCTCATATACAGTGAAAACTTCCAACACATGTCTTCCCGCACAGAGTCACATTTTTATCATAAAAAGGACAATCATCAACTACAACACTACATAAATAACTTTACAATCTTGTGTTCTTAAAAGGACAATCACTAACAAAAACTACATTTTAACTAATAGAGATCTATCTATCTATCTATCTATCTATCTATCTATCTATCTATCTATCTATCTATCTATCTATCTATCTATCTATCTATCTATCTCCTAACCGTTTTAATCATGTCGTTCCTTCGTCTCTGCTCCTAATATCGTCTGCTAGTCCTTGTTGTCTGCTAGATTAAGTACCGCACGGTGCATTTTTCTACCCGAGCTACAACCAGAGGATCGGATTTTCCCGATTTCTCTGTACTTATTCGAATATCTTACATCTTACATCCATCCCGTGCCGTTAAACGCCACATAGGGCTTGCATAGTTGTTTGCCAAGTTTTCCTGTTTTCGGCGAGTCTTTCAACTTCATCATGGGATGTTATGCCCACTAGACTGGCTTCTCTTAACAATGGCCTCTTTAGAGTTTCACGTGGTCGACCTCTTTTTCTTCGGCCTGTTGTGCTTCACTTGATAGCTTATTTTGGTATTCTCTGATTGTTTCTTCTCATCACGCGGCCTACATATGTCCATCTTTTTTTTTTGATCACTCATAATACATATTTGTTCATCTGTTTTATCTCTGTGTTGTTCTTAAATTCGATCCACTTTATATCAAGTATTTTCCTGAGGCATTTGTTTTCAAAAGAGTCTAATTTCTTGTCTATTTCTTTAGTTGATTTCCAGCTTTCGCATATGCATAAATAAGGATAGATATCACATTTGAATTAATAATCTTAACTTGGTTTTTGTGCTTATAACTTTTGAATTCCATATGTTCTCAAGATTTTTGAAGGACAATGCTGCTTTTGCAATTATAATTCTAACTTGATTCCTTATGTCACCATTCTGTTCTATGTAGCTGCCAAGGTATGCAAATTGGTTTACTTCATGAACAGATGTCCCTACTACGTATATTTTTCCTTCTTGATTAATGAGAAGTTTCATTATTTTAACTTTGTTAATTTCAAGTCATATTTTGGTAGCTAAGGAAGACAGGGAATCTGTTTTTTTCCTGTATCGATTTCACATTGTCACTGATAAGAGTTATGTCATCAGCAAAATCAAGATCTTCTATATGGGTCCCATGTACCCAATCAATGCCAATTTTACTTGTACAGCATCCTTCGTTATAAAGTCTATGTCAATTCCAAAAAGCAAGAGAGATAATATACATCCTTGTTTCACGCCTGTTTCATTCTGAAACCATTCGCTAATTCCTTCTTCTGTCTTGACTGCACAGATATATCCGTTGTAGAGATATCTAATGATGTTGACAATTTTAGATGGTATTCCATACAGTCTTAAAATTCTCCACAATGAATCTCTGTGTACGATATCAAATTTTTTTTTTTAAATCTATGAAGTTCAGGATTAATGGTTTCTGTTTTTCAATATGTTCTTCAAGTATTATTCTTAGAGTAAAGATCTGGTCGAGACAGCTTCTCCCTTTTAGAAATCTTGTCTGTTTTCTCAATGCAGTATCCACTGTATCTTTAACTCTATTCAAAATGATCTTGCAAAATTCTTTTGACACAACCGATATTAAGGTTAATCCTATCCAATTGTTACAGTCACTAAGGTTGCCTTTTTTTTTGGGGGGGGGGGGTATTTTAAAAATGATTCCCTTTTTCCATGTGGAAGGGGCTTTTTTTTCTTTCCAAATTTTGTTGAACATTCTCTGTAGTTGGCTCATGTTGTCACTGATAATAGCTTTTAACATTTCGACTGTTATTTCATCTTCACCTGCAGCTTTGTTGTTAGCCATTAAGTTCACTGATGTTTAAGTTTCATTAAGTGTAACTTCATCTAAGTTGACATTTAGGTGTGGGACTGGTAAGTCGGTTTCAAGATTTATTAATTCATTTGGGTGTGGTCGATTAAGTATTTCTTGGAAGTGTTCAGCCCATCTTTGTTTTTGGTCTTTACTTGGTGTTAATAGGTTGCCTGTTTTGCTAAAGACTGGTCTTTCTCTGGAGGTAATAGCACCTGTTAGCATCTTCTGTATGTTATATAGAGTTTTGCTTTTGTTGCATTTTCTGCTTCTTTTGCCATATTGTCCATATATTCTTTTTTGTCTCTTCTAATTAAATTTTTTTATTTTATTGTCTAGTTCTTTGTAACTGGCTTTTGCCAAAATTTTTCCAAGATCTGTCTTTACATTCAACATGTCTAATTTGGGTGCTCTTCTTTCATGTATGTATTTCCATGTGTTATCTGATATCCATGCTTTTCTACTTGTTGACTGCAGTCCAGCACTTGGTTTTGCTGCCGTGATTATGGCTTCATTCATTCATTCATTTGCATGTCCCTTGCGGAACTTTGCCTCCCTAACAGCACTCCTGTAGGCCTCTCGGTTGTGAGCAAGATGGCCATCTTCGTCTTGGTCTTCCTCTTTTTCTTTTTCCCATTATGTATCCTTCCAATACGGTCTTCTCTAAATTATCATGACATTTAATGTGTCCAAAATATTTCAGTTTTCTCTCTTTAATCCTCTTCACTAGCCAGCCTTCTTCAATATTAAGCTCTTGTAGTGTAAATATATTTGTTCTTTTTTGTGTCCACGATATTTGGAGAACTCTTCTGTAGCATTTACATTCAAAGGCATTTATGTGTTTCTCAGCTGTTTTGTTAAGTGTCCAGGTCTCACAGGCATATGTTGCTATGGGAAAGATGCATGCCCTTAAAAATCTTATTTTTGTGGTTCTGTCTGCTCCTCTCCACAGATTCTTTATTTGTTTTACTTTCTGAAGAACGATAGATGTCCACTTTTAATTTCCCTCATTGTATCTCCATTATTAGTTAGTAGCGATCCAAGATATTCAAAACTCTCCACTTCTTCCAGTTTTTCCTCATTGATACATATTTCAGTTACCTTGTTTGTTTTGTCAGTTGTCATCAATTTAGTTTTCTTTGCATTAAGATAGAGGTTCTGCTCTTCGCTGTTCTTGCGGACTGACATAATTAGTTTTTCCATTCCTTTTTGTGTTGTGGACAGCAATACTGTGTCATCAGCATATCTAATCTCTGGTATTTCATAACCTCCAACTGTTATGGCATCGTAATATTCTTTGTCTACATCTTCTCTAACATTCCTCATTATATTTTCAGTATACAAGTTAAATAAGTAGGATGACAATATGCACCCCTGACGGACCCCTTGTTTTATGTCAAACCAAGTTGTTGTATCACCATTTATTCTTACTGCTGCTTGTTGGTCTAGATACAGCAGTGATGTTAATTGTATCAAATGTGTTGGAAATCCCATTTTTTCCATTATTTCCCAAAGTTTCTGGTGTTGTACACAATCAAATGCCTTTGAGTAGTCTATAAAGGATAAATATAGATTCACATTAAACTCTCTGTTTGTGCTGTATGAATTCCATAATCCATCTCTATCTGTCTGGTCTAGCTGTTTGAGTGCTGTGAATTGTTTGGTAAGTTCCAGACTGAAATCACTGTCGGTATTTTATTCAAATATACTGCTACATTTAGTATACAATGCTACACCACGGTATTAGAGTTTTATGACACAATTACGTAGATACTTAGAAATACTGGACATAGTGAAGCTGAAGAAAAGACATATCCTGGACTTATAGTGTGTATTGTTACTGTCCGTGTTATCCTGGACTTTTAGTGTATATTGTTACTGTCCGTGTTATCCTGGACTTTTAGTGTATATTTTTACTGCCCGTGTTATCCTGGACCTTCAGTGTATATTGTTACTGTCCGTGTTATCCTGGACCTTCAGTGTATATTGTTACTGTCCGTGTTATCCTGGACTTTTAGTGTGTATTGTTACTGCCCGTGTTATCCTGGACTTTTAGTGTGTATTTTTACTGCCCGTGTTATCCTGGACCTTCAGTGTATATTGTTACTGTCCGTGTTATCCTGGACCTTCAGTGTATATTGTTACTGTCCGTGTTATCCTGAGTGGTAAGTATTAGTCCTCTTGTTATCCTTGACCTGTCAACACACAAAAATAAAATGTTCTAGAAAAAACCAGCATCTCATTTCTAGACCTGGGTGATTGGCAGTGCCCACATGGATTTGATCTTCCAACTTTCTCTAGGAGAGCCGAGCAGACTAACTACCTGGCTACCACACGACTAAAACTAATAAAATAAACTGGAGTCTGTTGTATAAAGCAACATCAACCCAGCTAGAACAGAACTGATGTATGAAGCAGCGACAACCCAACAAGAATAGAACTCCTGTATACAGCAACATCAACCTAGCTAGAACGGAACTGATGTATAAAGCAACATCAACCCAGCTAGAACATAACTGCTGTATAAAGTGACGACAACCCAGCTAGAACATAACTGCTGTATAAAGCGACGACAACCCAGCTAGAACATAACTGCTGTATAAAGCAACATCAACCCAGCTAGAACATAACTGCTGTATAAAGTGACGACAACCCAGCTAGAACATAACTGCTGTATAAAGCGACGACAACCCAGCTAGAACATAACTGCTGTATAAAGCGACGACAACCCAGCTAGAACATAACTGCTGTATAAAGCGACGACAACCCAGCTAGAACATAACTGCTGTATAAAGCAACATCAGCCCAGCTAGAACATAACTGCTGTATAAAGCAACATCAACCCAGCTAGGACAGAAATCCACCTTAACTGTTTTTTAACTAATGGTTGTAAAGAGAAAATAGTGAAGAGCAAAACCTCTATCTTAATGCAAAGAAAACTAAATTGATGACAACTGACAAAACAAACAAGGCAACCGAAATATATGTCAATCAGGAAAAATTGGAAGAAATGAAGAGTTTTGAATACCTTGGATTATTACAAACTAATAATGGAGATGCAATGAGGGATATTAAAAAGAGGACATCTATCGCTCTCCAAAAAAAAATAAAACAACTAAAGAAGCCGTGGAGAAGAACAAACAGAACTACAAAAATGAGATTTTTAAAAGCAGTCATCATTCCGAGCATAACAAATGCCTGTAAGACCTGGACACATAACAGCCGAGAAAGACATAAATGCCTTTGAATGTAAAAGCTATAGAATAGTCATTCAGTTGTCATGGGTAGAAAAAAGAACAAATATATCCATACTACAAGAACTTAATACAGAAGGAGGTTGGCTAGTAAGGAAGATTAAATAGAGAACACCTGCATTTAACTCATCTATGGGACTGAAGAAAACGGCCGCCATAGCCTGGTCCCAATCCGACACTACATCGGTTACAAAGAACATCAAGTCTTCAGCAGACTCCACCACCATGGGGTGGTGACCACCGCCCAGTTAGCCAGGGTTGGCCTTGTTAATGAGGGAACCAAAGGAGATGTGGGACAAAGTCTTGGTCAGCTATGATTTCTCCAATCCTCCCACAAGAATGTCAGCTATGATTTCTCCAATCCTCGCATTAGAATGTCAGCTATGATTTCTCCAATCCTCACACTAGAATGTCAGCTATGATTTCTCCAATCCTCACACTAGAATGTCAGCTATGATTTCTCCAATCCTCACACTAGAATGTCAGCTATGATTTCTCTAATCATCACATTAGAATGTCAGCTATGATTTCTATAATCATCACATTAGAATGTCAGCTATGATTTCTCTAATCCTCACGCTAGAATGTCAGCTTTGATTTCTCTAATCCTCACGCTAGAATATCAGCTACGGGTCACTGGATGCCAAGTCTCATGGCGTCAGAAAATATAAATCGATCCACCGGAAGTTGAGGAGTTTCCCATAAGGCAGCAGTCCGTCTGTCTCCATTTAGTTGACCTTCAGGGGTCATAAATGACGAGCCTACGCGCCCAAATGTTTTGCGAAGTCTTCTGTAACACACGCAGGGCGTACACTGTTCCTTCCAGCAGTTCTTGCAACTGTTTGTTTGCTGCTTCCTTCAGGTGTTCCCTCCCCTGTCTGCAATATCTCCAGTTCTAGCAGGAGATTTAGCATGGAGCTTTTATCTCCAATTTATTTACTCGCATACCTTTTTTTTTCATTTGACAAATAAATCAGCAACTGATGGTCATCGTCCAGTCAACTTGCCAAGTAAAGTCACCTTCTAAATCTAAAATATCTGCCCCGTTTATATCGGCTATAATACACGGACAGACATCAAAAGAAAAGTAGATGACAAACATACAGAACAGACAAAATACATAACAAACTTACAGCAAAACCAAAATAGATGACAAACATACAGAACAGACAAAATGGATGACAAACTTACAGCAAAAACAAAATAGATGACAAACATACAAGCAAAAACAAAATAGATGACAAACATACAAGCAAAAACAAAATAGATGACAAACATACAAGCAAAAACAAAATAGATGACAAACATACAGCAAAACCAAAATAGATGACAAACATACAGAACAGACAAAATGGATGACAAACTTACAGCAAAAACAAAATAGATGACAAACATACAAGTAAAAAACAAAATAGATGACACACATACATCAAAAACAAAATACATGACAAACATATAAGCAAAAACAAAATAGATGACAAACATACAAGCAAAAACAAAAAAAAGTTTCTGACGGAGCCAGTCACGGGACCGTTTTACGTTATGGCCTTGACCTATAAAATATTTGACAGTTGGTCTTTAATATAGAATTTTCGGTCAGACATTTGGCCTGCTTCTGTTATTTTTTTTTATTATTCTAGTTATAAAATTGTTCATATTTTATCTGCTACATTGATAGATGTTGCTGTCTTGTTACTGGTGATTTGATTTCAAGCTATCTTTTCTTCTCATTTCAAGCAGTCATCTCCCTTACTGTTTGTGGGGTTTAATCGGTTGTTTCCCTTGCTTGCGTGTGCTGTATTGTCAAAAGCTGTGACAAGTTGTCATATTCAAGAGTGAAGAATATAACAATACTTTACCACCACTTTAAAAACATTACATTATTGTTCATAATCACCCATTACTTTAGAAATTGATGTGTCAAGCTTTAAAATTTTAGCAATGTCCTATAGGACAGCACATTCTCTCCACTTCTTGAGGTCTGTATGAGAAGAGAGATGTAGAGCTGCACTCCGGGGGGGGGGGTAGGGGGATCTGGGCCGTTGAAGGGGCCGTGAGGCCCCGGTTTTTTCCTTTTCTTTTCTTCAAAGAAACAAAATTCAAGAAAACGCTAGAAGGTTTCGCCTATGGTTTGAATAACGGGGCCGATAGTAACTGACCCTCGGGGCCCCCAGCTAGCTCTCCGGGCCCTGTCTGTATCGTCAGTTAATATTCTATAGCCATTTTGTTTTTGTAGGACTAGACTCATCATCTTTGTGTTCGTGGAAAACATTTAACGTACCACAACCAGTAAACCGTAAAGATATCTCCAAGTTGAAGTAACGTGCCACAACGCTAGAGGTAGTCCTATTTCTGTTTTATGCCATATATTTATGCTTCATTAGATCCTAACTTCTTGTTTTTGCCTTGTTTTTACTTCGTTAGATCCTAACTTCTTGATTTTGCCTTGTTTTTCTTGCGTCTTATCCAGAGAGGGGGGGGGGGAGGGTTGTAAATGAATGTCAGGTTGACTTTACTATCTTAATGACCTTGATTACAACTGACTTGCAGTTCTCCAGAATGATGTCTTCTTCTTCTTCTTTATAAGTTTCTTTTTTAGTGTAGGATAAGGTTTTTAATGTACAAAACAGGTTTTTAGACTTAAATAGAAATCAGTTGAAAGGCGTAATCAAAAATGAATTTGTGCTGTCATGCAAAGCTGAAACTGGTTGTCCTCTCCCTGGGCCTTCTGGTTGATTCACCTATATATTAAGTACCTGACACACAGGTTTTGGGGAATATTGGACTTGGTATGGTGGTGAACTCTGTATCATGGTGTACACACATTTGTTAATGAAGCTAGAGAAAACGTTACGTCCCACATACAATATATGAGTATACACATACATGTAAGTCGTATGTCAGCCCTCGAGTTACCATCAGTTGTATAGAAATAGAAGAAAACTTCCGCCACAGAAAGTAATCCTATTTCTGGTAGCGGTGTAATATATTCAGAAAATCTGTCTTATTTCGGACTTTGCCCTCTCTCACTTCTCTCTAATGAAGTCGACCTACTTTCCGCCACTGTGTGTTATCCTGGAGCCTCGGTTAACTTCACGTTGTATTTAATCAATTCGTCACCCTCCGAGTTATTTCTGGTCCTGTTTCTGTCTGTCACAGTCTAACAAGTCAATAAAATGGCTTATTTTCCTGTTCATATTTTGAACTATCTCGAGATTATCTTCCCCTGGTTATGAAACATCCGGGGATCTATAATGTCACGAGAAACTAATCCCACACAACGAAATGTATTCAAACTATAAGACTGCTGACCCTTGCGGGGTCACGTTACTTCTGTACTTTCTGTCCTCAATTTCTTTTTTTTTTAAACATCAAAGTGAATAAGCAGACAGAATAAGCAGATAGAATAAGCAGACAGAATAAGAACTAACAAAAAGACAGCTTCAGTCATTCTGTTGTGGCTAACCTTGCATCCTCCACTTTATCAGAGTGTTCCAGTGATGTTAGAAAGTGAGCTACATCTGTATGTCACATTCTGTCATATTTGTATGCCACATTCACTTTTCTTTGGTTGCTTTTCAGGTTTCATTTTTTCTGCACAGACTTACCAACATTGTCTTCACAGCGTCTAAACCAAGCTGTCACTTGCTGTATGCTGTATAGTTTACTTACTAACATTGTCTTCACTTTGTCTATACCAAGCTGTCACTTGCTGTATGCTGTATAGTTTACTTAATAACATTGTCTTCACTTTGTCTATACCAAGCTGTCACTTGTTGTGTGCTGTATAGTTTACTTACTAACATTATCTTCACTTTGTCTATACCAAGCTGTCACTTGCTGTGTGCTGTATAGTTTACTTACTAACATTGTCTTCAATTTGTCTATACAAAGCTGTCACTTGTCTGTGTTCTAAACATCATAGTTTACTTACTAACATTGTCTTCACTTACTTAGACAAATATTAGAACAGGCAAATGAGTGGAATAGCACAACATATGCATTGTTTATAGATTTTGAGAAAGCCTTTGACAGTGTCAACAGAGATGCACTGTGGAAAATCCTAAGATGTCATGGCCTCCCCCATAAGATAGTAAATGTAATCAAAACCCTATACGAGGGTTTTAGGTGCAAAGTGATCTGTGGAGAACATACCTCCAGCAGCTTTAGGGTACAAACAGAAGTGAAGCAGCGATGTGTACTATCACCAACATTATTTATCTTGACAGTAGACTGGTTAAAGAAGGAGGCAACATCAGACAAACGCAGAGAATTACAATGGACCCTTGACACAGTGCTGGAGGACCTTGACTTTGCGGACGACATTTGTCTATTATCAAGCAGTCACAAAGATATGCAAGATAAAATAAACAAGCTAACTCAGAATGCAAACAACATAGGACTAAAGATCAATGTAGGAAAGACAAAGTTAATGAAGCAAAATGTGAACAACAGAAATATACTGAGAGTAGATAACAAGTTAGTGGAGGAGGTCAATGAATTTGTATACCTTGGCAGCCGAGTAGTAGAAAATAGAGACAGCACAGAGGACATCAAGAGCAGACTTACTAGAGCAAACCAGGCTTTTGCACTGCTGCAGACTATATGGAAATCTAAAAAAACTAAGCATAAATACGAAAATCAGGATATTTAAGAGTAATGTTCTAAGTGTACTACTCTATGGAAGTGAATGCTGGAAAATCACCAAAACCATAGAAAACAAGTTGAATTCTTTCCAGACTAAATGTTTACGAAGAATTAGAAAAATATTTTGCCAAACACCATAAGAAATAACATCTTGTTGGCAGAAATGCAGATGAAGCCACTGACAGCAATTACTGAGGAAAGACGCTGGTGATGGCTGGGACATGTGCTCCGAATGACTGACAACTCACTACCAAAAATAGCACTAAGATGGACACCACAGGTGAACAGAAGTAAGTGTAGACCAAAAGAGACATGGAGAAGAACAACAGAAAGGATGTTGAGCAATAGAGGGCTCACTTGGGCAAGAGCAGAAAAAAATGCAAAGGACAGGCATTTGTGGAAAACCCTTGCGGAAGCCCCATGTGCCCTGGGCACTTAAGATTCAGAGAGAGAGAGAGGGAGAGAGAGAGAGAGATTGTCTTCACTGTGTCTATACCAAGCTGTCACTTGTCTGTGTTCTATACATCATAGTTTACTTACTAACATTGTCTTCACATTGTCTGCACAAAGCTGTCACTTGTCTGTGTTCTATACATCATAGTTTAATTACTAACATTGTTTTCACATTGTCTACACCAAAACTGTATTTTGATAATGCCCCATGCCCTATTCCTCAGTGAAAATGCCCCTTTTATTAGGCAGAATTAGTTAAGGAAGGCAGAAAGGGATCTCAGCTGAAAAAGAACATGGCTTTTGTCACAGTGGCAGACCATGTCACTCCATCTTGTCACATTACTCCTTTACTGAAAAACTAGGTAACATTTTAAATAGTATTTTCCCAGTTTCAAACTACTTGACCACGACATACGTATTACTCACAGAAGTTAACTTTGTGTCTGTCACTACATATCATCATCATCATCATCATCATCATCGCCTTTTACTCTCTTGAGAGCATAGGCCGGGGATAAAGGCTCTCCGGTCATCCCTGTTCTTGGAATTATTCTCTGCTTCCTTCCATGTGTATCCCTTGTCTCTGAGCACTGTCATGATTTCTCTTCTCTGAGTAACACTCCATAAGTGAGCAGTACTATCAACCAGTGATTGAACCACAGTTAAATGAAACTCAGATGGGATTTAGGGAAAAAAAAAGCTGTACAGATGCCATCTTTTCCCTAAGACAGCTAACAGAATAAACAGTTGAATACAACCAGACACTGCACATAGCTTACGTAGATCTATAAAAAGCATTTGGTAGAGCAGATAGATATAAACTGTGCAAAATCTTACAAATTTATGGAGTTTGTACAAATTTGATCAACCTATGCATAAATCTATATGAAAACAGTCAGCGTACAGTTAGAACAAATCCAGGACACTCCGAACCATTCATCATAAAATCTGCAGTGAGGCAAGACAGTGTACTATCTCTCTTACTTTTCATAACAAACATTGTCAACATCTGCTAAGAAGCTAACATACACGTACATGTTCACAACTCCTCGACAAAGCTGACAAACAGCCCAACCCCAGAAAGAAAGCTGATAAACCAACGCCACCTTCCAGAAGACACACTCAGTAGGAGGACCATAAACGAAGTCCTTTTTTGCTGACGATCAAGCAGTTAAAGCCACATCAGAAAAAGACCTGCAGCAGAACATGGATAATTTAGCAAGGGCGTGTCAAAGCCACAACATGAAGATCAGCGCTGAAGTCATGACCGTAGCGAGAGCAGAAACCCGTTTTCCTAGACAACCAGCCCTTGAAGCAAGTGAAACATTTCAAATACCTGGGTAGCATAATATCATCCTCAGGGACAACTGACGCTGAGATTGAGAACAGATACAATAAAGCAAATCAGGTCACTGGACAAATGACTCCTTTGTTGAAAAACAAATACATCACAACTGAAACAAAAAGGGCACTGGACAACAAAATTTTCCTCCCAGCTCTATGCTATCAATCTCAAACAATGGACACTAACAACTAAGAACAAAAGAAAAATCATCACAAAAGAAATGAGACGTTTAAGGAGAATACTAAATGTGACAAGAAGAGACCAAATAAGAAATGACACCATCAGGGCAAAGGTTGGAGTAACACCAGTATCACACTATATCCAGAAACATCAAGTCAAATGGCTTGGCCTTGTTACACGGTTATCACCAGACAGTATATCACAGACAACATTCACACTAAGATTTGTAGGTAACAGAGGAAGAGGTCGACCACGCAGGAGATGGAGAGAAGGAATTACAGAAGCATTAAATATCCCATTATATGAAGCAAATCATCGAGCCTTATCAAGACGTCTGTATGTCCCCTCAACACTGAAAGGTATAAGAGGAAGGAGACAAGACAAGTCAAAACGCGGAAACAGAAGGTTGGTACACTTGCAGTAGGGCTCGTGCGAAGAAAAGAAAGCAGGTCACAAAGACAGAAGATCACGAATCTAATGTACCTGCTTTTTTAAAAAAATATCCTCTTGTGCTTAAAACTTCTCCAAAATAGGAGAGCCTCGCCGAAATCGGGACAAATCGAGGCCCTTTTTCGGAGCACGGGCTTGAAAGTGGTTCAAAATTTCGCATTGTCCCAGGAAAAATCGGCACGGGTCGTCACATTACCGTAATCTGGCACCACGATTTGCTACAAAGCTCAACTTTGGCTGTACAAGTTTTTCTAGCGTTATTTTATATTTTTATATTTTAAATTTCCAGTATTCGCATTCAGTCTCTTTGGTTACTTCTCTTTCATTCTCCGTTATTGCCTAAGGCCCTATCCGAAACATTATTTGTTGTCTCGCTGCCAAATCGAGCTTTGTCGTGTCATTTTTGACGTCGATATTTCTGGAGAATTCTACATCACTCACTTCGTCTACTTTTTCTATATCAAGAACTTACAAAATCTAAACCTGACAACATCCTCATCATCATTACAACATTTCTACTTGTTCGAGGTGCAGAAGTACGCTCGCATATAGCAGCAGCAAGCTGGAGCAAGCGCTGGGAGCCTGAAAGCCGTCCCCCCTGCACGTGAAGTAGCCGGCGCTGAGCGAGTGTTCTGCCACGAGATTGGGAAATCCCACGAGCGCCAGAACCAGCGGGAGAACATTGTTTACATGTGTGTTGTTACTAGAACCATTTGTTGGTTACTGCCTGCGGCAACTGTTTGTCATGAGCTGCCCCAAAGAAAACAGCAACAGTACAGGATTGGCAAGATTCTTCTAGGTGAGCGGTCGATGTTTCTATTTTCTCTGTCGCGATTGTTTTCAAAAATAAAATGTGTCCAAATGGCATCGACATTTCATGGCATATTTTTTTGTGTGTGCGTTATTTCAAGAACTACTTTTTGATTCTGTCACTGCTATTTCTGTTCTGATGCTGTTACTACTTGTTGTTTCTGTCACTGCTATTTCTGTTCTGATGCTGTTACTACTTTTTGTTTCTGTCACTGCTATTTCTGTTCTGATACTATTACTATTTTTTTGTTTCTGTCACTGCTATTTCTGTTCTGATACTATTACTAATTTTTATTCTGTCACTGCTATTTCTGTTCTGATACTATTACTATTTTTTTGTTTCTGTCACTGCTATTTCTGTTCTGATGCTATTACTACTTTTTGTTTCTGTCACTGCTATTTCTGTTCTGATGCTATTACTAATTTTTGTTTCTGTCACTGATATTTCTGTTCTGATGCTATTACTACTTTTTGTTTCTGTCACTGATATTTCTGTTCTGATGCTATTACTACTTTTTGTTTCTGTCACTGCTATTTCTGTTCTGATGCTATTACTACTTTGTGTTTCTGTCACTGATATTTCTGTTCTGATGCTATTACTACTTTTTGTTTCTGTCACTGATATTTCTGTTCTGATGCTATTACTACTTTTTGTTTCTGTCACTGATATTTCTGTTCTGATGCTATTACTACTTTTTGTTTCTGTCACTGATATTTCTGTTCTGATGCTATTACTACTTTTTGTTTCTGTCACTGCTATTTCTGTTCTGATGCTATTACTACTTTTTTTGTAACTACCACTCTCTTTTTTATCGTTAATCTGCGAATGGATTGGGGAGAGGGGTAATATTGAAGCTGTTATTTTTTCTGATATTACAAGCAACATTAAGTGTTATTACTACTCTTTTTGTTATGCCACTACTAGATTCTG
Organism: Achatina immaculata; assembly: GCA_009760885.1. Lineage (NCBI taxonomy): Eukaryota > Metazoa > Mollusca > Gastropoda > Stylommatophora > Achatinidae > Lissachatina > Lissachatina immaculata. Next base: position 8,926,189 of record CM019693.1, read on the forward strand.
TTATAACCACTACCACTTCTATCATTATCACTGCTTTTATTTTTATTATCACCATTATTTTTTGTTGTTGTTGCTAGAACCACTAATGCTCTTGTTTTGTGTTTACAACTTCTGTCAATCTGTGTTTTTTTTTTTCATTGCTCCCACTATTTTGCATTTTCGCTGCTACTTTTTTCCTGTTATTGTCGCTATTGATACACTTAATACCATTACTTTTTTGTTATTGTTTCTGCTACTTTCTGTTATTACCACATCTGTTTTTGTTGTTATTACTCCTACTATTTTGTTAGTACCACCGTTGTTGTTATTATTATTATTATTGCTATTATTATTGTTATTATTAATCTTATTTATAACCATTCTGGTGAACTATACACTATCTTGCCTTTATACCTGCAATTTAAAGAGAAGAATGAAACAACATGTTTAATATACAATACAACAACAATTAAATTCATAACACAACAACACACAAGACTATTTCGAAAAAAAAAAACTGCAGAGGATTAAACAGTTCCAAATGATTATCGAACGCCCTGTGAGGGCCATTAAACCAAAGTTTTCAGACTATTATCACCTCTAGCCCTCGTTCGAAAAAGTCTTGTTAAAATTTTTTTTTTTTTTTTTTAATTTGAAATACTGTGAATGTAAGTAAATCTCCAACAATTCTGTCCGATCATCTGTACATTTCTTACGTTCTCTGCTTGCGTGAGATAGTTTTCATTCAATACTTCACATGTTTCCCTCACTAGTCAGCACTCGTACAAATAAAGCTTCGTATAATTATGAAATTATGTACCGTGTAAGATCAAGGCGAGAAGAAAAGGATCAATGAAAGAACTATTTAAAAATTATTGACTGTGAAATACTTTTCGTGTGGAAATATTTGAAAACTCATACTAAATGAATGTAATTGATATATTAATTACATTTAATATGACACATATTCTCACTGTTTCTCTCTCCCTCTCTTTCTCACTTCCCCCCTCTCTCTCCCTCTCTCTCCTCTCACTTTCCCTCTCTCTCACTCACTCTCCCTCTCTCTCTCCCCACTCTCTCCCCTCTCTATCTCACTCTCTCCCCCACTCTCTTTCTCCCTTCTCTCTCCCTCTATCTCCCACTCTCTCCCCTCTCTCCCCTCTCTCCCCCTCTATCTCCCACTCTCTCCCCTCTCTCTCCCTCTATCTCTCACTCTCTCCCCTCTCTCTCCCTCTATCTCGCCCTCTCCCTCTCTCCCCCTCTCTCCCCCTTCTCTCTCCCTCTATCTCTCACCCTCTCCCCCTCTCTCTCCCTCTGTCTCCCACTCTCTCCCCCTCTCTCTATCTCCCACTCTCTCTCCCTTCTCTCTCCCTCTATCTCCCACTCCCTCCCCCTTCTCTCCCTCTATCTCCCACTCGCTCTCCCTTCTCTCTCCCTCTATCTCCCTCTATCTCCCCCTCTCTCTCCCCTCTCTCCCCTCTATCTCGCCCTCTCTCTCCCTCTCTCCCCCTCTCTCTCTCCCTTCTCTCTCCCTCTATCTCCCACTCTCTCTCCCTTCTCTCTCCCTCTATCTCCCACTCCCTCCCCTCTCTCTCCCTTCTCTCTCCCTCTATCTCCCACTCCCTCCCCCTCTCTCTCCCTTCTCTCTCCCTCTATCTCCCACTCCCTCCCCCTCTCTCTCCCTTCTCTCGCCCTCTATCTCCCACTCTCTCCCCTCTCTCTCCCTTCTCTCTCCCTCTATCTCCCACTCTCTCCCCTCTCTCTCCCACTCTCTCCTCGCTCTCTTCTCTCACTCCCCCTCTCTCTCCCCTCTCTCTCCCTCTCCCTCTCTCTCTCTCTCCCTCTTTCTCTTCCTTCTCTCTCCCCCTCTCACTTACTTTCCCTCTCTCTCCCCTTTCTCCCTCTATCTCCCACTCTCTCCCCCTCTCTCTCCCTTCTCTCTCTATCTATCTCCCACTCTCTCCCCTCTCTCCCCCTTTATCTCCCATTCTCTCCCCTCTCTTTACCTCTCTCTCTCCCTTCTCTCTCCCTCTCTCACTCACTCTATCTCCACTCTCTCTCCCTCTATCTCCCCCTCTCTCCCTTCTCTTTTACTCTGAATGTAATAGTTTAATCTTACACTCTTTTGATATGTTTTTTTCCTAATGTAATTTGTGTACTTGTATTAAATCAAGTGTGTGGGAAGAATGAAAGATGGAGTGATGAAGGGCAGAATGTAAGACGGGTCTACATGCCCAATTTTTTACCCTTTAAAAATAAAGATCATTCATTCATTCTCTCTCTCCTCTCTTTCTCCCTCCCTCTCTCTCTCTCTCTCTCTCTCTTTCTCTTTCTCATACCCCGTTTGTGCTCAAGACACATGGGGCTGCTTGTAGCAAGAGATTCCAGTTTTGTCGATCCTTTGCTATCTTCTTGTCTGTCTACCACGTTAGTCCTTTGTTTACCAGCATCTTCTCTGCTGTACGTCCCAAAAGTAAGAGCATAAGAGATTTAGCGCCCATGACAATGACGTCCCACAGCTGGGTGTGGTTGCGGAAATGTCCACATTCGTCAGCTGATAACAGGATGCAAGATGCCAGCACTGTGTAGCACCATCTAAGCGGCCAGTTAAATTTTGAGGGTCGACTGGAGCAGTGGTCCAAGCAGGAGGTTCGTGCTGTGGTATGATGCCAGCGCGGGAATTCACACCAGTTAGTAGACGTTTATGTGTGATGAGTCGGCAGCATGTGGCAAACTGGTGTGCAGAATTTCCAACCTACGAGTGAAAATCAGTGAAGTAGCGCGGAGTTGCAGACCAACGACAGCAGGTACGGCAGGGAGAAAAATAAAACAACTCACGTCCAAGTACGATATTAGAGAATAGACGGAGTGACTGTGAACGAACTGACGCATGACTTGAGTCTGTCATGTGGAACAGTGTCCATGATGATTGTGCAGTTGTGATTTCATACTGTGTGTGCACATGTTCCCGGGGAACATATGGTAAAGAACTAGCATATTCCCTATTATTACTACAACAATATGTCGATCACGACCAAGACTTTCTGGAACACACCGTCACAGGTAACGAGACATAGGTTTGCCAGAACAGCCCAGAAACAAAACGTGCGAGCACAGAATGGAACATCCAGCCTCCCCCACCAACCAGGAAACTCAAGGTCGTGCTGTCTATTGGCGAAATGATAACCACCGTGTTATGGAATCAGAAAGGCTGGTCGATATCCTGGACAGGAGAGCAAGACTTCATGCAACTGCGTACGTTCCGGCACTGGAACGTTTACGAGCTGCCATCAGAGGTCGTCATCTTCGGCTGTTGACAAAAGCTGTGTTGCTCCTCCATGACAACATTCGCCCACACACGATCACTTCGGTTCGGGAACTTGCCAAACATTTTCGGTTGGAGAATTTGTACTATCGGCCGTACAGTCCTGATCTGGCAGCAAGTGATTTTCACATTTTCCCAGCTGTCAAGGAACATCTTGGTGGCCGCAGATTTCAGAGTGGCGAGGATGTGGAGACAGCGGTGGAGCTGTGGATCTAATCCAGGACACCAGATTTTACGAGGATGTCTAAACAGCGGTGACATGGTGGAACTATGCCCAGGACACCAGACTTTACGAGGATGTCTAAACAGAGGTGACATGGTGGAACTATGTCCAGGACACCAGACTTTACGAGGATGTCTAAACAGAGGTGACATGGTGGAACTATGTCCAGGACACCAGACTTTACGAGGATGTCTAAACAGAGGTGACATGGTGGAACTATGTCCAGGACACCAGACTTTACGAGGATGTCTAAACAGCGGTGACATGGTGGAACTATGTCCAGGACACCAGACTTTACGAGGATGTCTAAACAGAGGTGACATGGTGGAACTATGTCCAGGACACCAGACTTTACGAGGATGTCTAAACAGCGGTGACATGGTGGAACTATGTCCAGGACACCAGACTTTACGAGGATGTCTAAACAGCGGTGACATGGTGGAACTATGCCCAGGACACCAGACTTTACGAGACGGGCATCTAAAAACGTGTCCTACTCCCAGAGAAATGTCTCGATCGCCATGGCTACCACGTGGAAAAGTGTGCCCATCGTGGAACACAGCTTACAGGGTGTTTATGTCCAAATAACATTTTCTCTCCTACTAACAACCCTTTTAAATTTACTTTTGGGAATCATCCTCGATTATTGGCGAAATAAATAAGTGTGAGAGTACATACAACTAGGCCATACAACATGGAGAATGAAAAGAACAAAGACACAAATATTACAGCGACTCTAGATGCAGCGTGGGATTCTCAAAGAAATGAGGATGAAGACAACAGAGTACTCTGCTCATATCAGAAGATATAACAATATAATGAAGACCATACTAGAAGGAAAGGTGGCAGGAAAAAAACGCAGGAGGTAGACAGAGACGTAGATGGGAAGATAAACATAGAGAGTGGGCAGGATAGAGAGTTGGCAGGATAGAGAGTGGGCAGGATAGAGAGTGGGCAGGATAGAGAGTGGGCAGGATAGAGAGTGGGCAGGATAGAGAGTGGGCAGGAAACAGCCAGGCTGAGTGCAGCATCAGGCGAAGGACCTAGGAAGGTGGTGGCTCATTACCACCAGCCTTCGTGCTAGGACGGATGATGATGATGATGATGATGATGATGATGATGATGATGATGATAAAAGTATTTATAATTAACATGGCAGTTTTGAAACATCTTTTATAATTTACCTATAATTTTTTTTACTAATTTTAAATTCTAACAAAGAAAAGGAAAAGAAAAATGGCCACAAAACTGGCTCTGTCTACAGACATTTTGTAAACAAAAGGTCGCCATTTTTTTTCTGGCCAATATTTGTTGAACTGGGACGGACAAGAGAATGAGCAAAGATCCCCAACCAAAGGGTAGGAGGGAGGGGTACGGTTATTATAACAGCTAAACTTATCTCAGCTGCACATGCTGGCCCTAGTGGCAGGGTTGATGTGCCCCTCTAATCATAATAGAAGAGTCTAGCAAGACATCAGATTTTTGAAGAGGTCTGCTCTTAAAAAAGAAAAAGAAAGAAAAAAAAAGACACCCTGCCAACTCCAAGTCCGACATCACGCCTGAACTTCATCATGATGGCGCTGAGAACTTTAGTGCCCGACGGAGAGGTCAAAGGTGAGAAAGTATGAAGATGTTGAAATCACCGACAAAGAGAAGAAGAAGAAAGCATTTAGAAATGAGAGAGGAAAAAAATCCTTGAAATTATATGGAAAATACAGCCTGGTTGGCTGAGTGGTTGGGGCTCTGTCTACTAATCCGGTGCTACGGGGTTCAGGTCCCAGTACTGGGTATTTTTTTACGGTACCATCACACAAAAAAAGGCCCAGGGTTCACCCAGCCTCTGAAAATGGGCACCTGAGAAATCTGGGAAGGTAAACGCGGCCAGGCGTGATACTGACCACATCAGATTTTCATGTGCCGAAGGTCTTGGAAATACGGGCCTAAAACTGTGTCCCCATTGTGCCTTATGGAAGTGGGGGTTTAACCACTTTCCTTTATATGGAAAATGTCTGGCATTAGACGTAAGAAAAGAGCTAACAGTGATGTAACAGCTCATAACAAAGTCTACAAAATACTAACTGAAGCACAAAACACAAGCTGCCGCTACAATATATACACAAAACACAAGCTGCTGCTACAATATATGCACAAAACATAAGCTGCTGCTACAATATATACACAAAACATAAGCTGCCGCTACAATATATGCACAAAACATAAGCTGCTGCTACAATATATGCACAAAACACAAACTGCCGCTACAATATATGCACAAAACATAAGCTGCTGCTACAATATATGCACAAAACACAAACTGCCGCTACAATATAAGCACAAAACATAAGCTGCCGCTACAATATATGCACAAAACATAAGCTGCCGCTACAATATAAGCACAAAACATAAGCTGCCGCTACAATATATACACAAAACATAATCTGCCGCTACAATATATACACAAAACATAATCTGCCGCTACAATATATGCACAAAACACAAGCTGCCGCTACAATATAAGCACAAAACATAAGCTGCCGCTACAATATATGCACAAAACACAAACTGCCGCTACAATATATACACAAAACATAAGCTGCCGCTACAATATATACACAAAACACAAACTGCCGCTACAATATATACACAAAACACAAACGTGTCCTACTCCCAGAGAAATGTCTCGATCGCCATGGCTACCACGTGGAAAAGTGTGCCCATCGTGGAACACAGCTTACAGGGTGTTTATGTCCAAATAACATTTTCTCTCCTACTAACAACCCTTTTAAATTTACTTTTGGGAATCATCCTCGATTATTGGCGAAATAAATAAGTGTGAGAGTACATACAACTAGGCCATACAACATGGAGAATGAAAAGAACAAAGACACAAATATTACAGCGACTCTAGATGCAGCGTGGGATTCTCAAAGAAATGAGGATGAAGACAACAGAGTACTCTGCTCATATCAGAAGATATAACAATATAATGAAGACCATACTAGAAGGAAAGGTGGCAGGAAAAAAACGCAGGAGGTAGACAGAGACGTAGATGGGAAGATAAACATAGAGAGTGGGCAGGATAGAGAGTTGGCAGGATAGAGAGTGGGCAGGATAGAGAGTGGGCAGGATAGAGAGTGGGCAGGATAGAGAGTGGGCAGGATAGAGAGTGGGCAGGAAACAGCCAGGCTGAGTGCAGCATCAGGCGAAGGACCTAGGAAGGTGGTGGCTCATTACCACCAGCCTTCGTGCTAGGACGGATGATGATGATGATGATGATGATGATGATGATGATGATGATGATGATAAAAGTATTTATAATTAACATGGCAGTTTTGAAACATCTTTTATAATTTACCTATAATTTTTTTTACTAATTTTAAATTCTAACAAAGAAAAGGAAAAGAAAAATGGCCACAAAACTGGCTCTGTCTACAGACATTTTGTAAACAAAAGGTCGCCATTTTTTTTCTGGCCAATATTTGTTGAACTGGGACGGACAAGAGAATGAGCAAAGATCCCCAACCAAAGGGTAGGAGGGAGGGGTACGGTTATTATAACAGCTAAACTTATCTCAGCTGCACATGCTGGCCCTAGTGGCAGGGTTGATGTGCCCCTCTAATCATAATAGAAGAGTCTAGCAAGACATCAGATTTTTGAAGAGGTCTGCTCTTAAAAAAGAAAAAGAAAGAAAAAAAAAGACACCCTGCCAACTCCAAGTCCGACATCACGCCTGAACTTCATCATGATGGCGCTGAGAACTTTAGTGCCCGACGGAGAGGTCAAAGGTGAGAAAGTATGAAGATGTTGAAATCACCGACAAAGAGAAGAAGAAGAAAGCATTTAGAAATGAGAGAGGAAAAAAATCCTTGAAATTATATGGAAAATACAGCCTGGTTGGCTGAGTGGTTGGGGCTCTGTCTACTAATCCGGTGCTACGGGGTTCAGGTCCCAGTACTGGGTATTTTTTTACGGTACCATCACACAAAAAAAGGCCCAGGGTTCACCCAGCCTCTGAAAATGGGCACCTGAGAAATCTGGGAAGGTAAACGCGGCCAGGCGTGATACTGACCACATCAGATTTTCATGTGCCGAAGGTCTTGGAAATACGGGCCTAAAACTGTGTCCCCATTGTGCCTTATGGAAGTGGGGGTTTAACCACTTTCCTTTATATGGAAAATGTCTGGCATTAGACGTAAGAAAAGAGCTAACAGTGATGTAACAGCTCATAACAAAGTCTACAAAATACTAACTGAAGCACAAAACACAAGCTGCCGCTACAATATATACACAAAACACAAGCTGCTGCTACAATATATGCACAAAACATAAGCTGCTGCTACAATATATACACAAAACATAAGCTGCCGCTACAATATATGCACAAAACATAAGCTGCTGCTACAATATATGCACAAAACACAAACTGCCGCTACAATATATGCACAAAACATAAGCTGCTGCTACAATATATGCACAAAACACAAACTGCCGCTACAATATAAGCACAAAACATAAGCTGCCGCTACAATATATGCACAAAACATAAGCTGCCGCTACAATATATACACAAAACATAATCTGCCGCTACAATATATACACAAAACATAATCTGCCGCTACAATATATACACAAAACATAATCTGCCGCTACAATATATGCACAAAACACAAGCTGCCGCTACAATATAAGCACAAAACATAAGCTGCCGCTACAATATATGCACAAAACACAAACTGCCGCTACAATATATACACAAAACATAAGCTGCCGCTACAATATATACACAAAACACAAACTGCCGCTACAATATATACACAAAACACAAACTGCCGCTACAATATAAGCACAAAACACAAACTGCCGCTACAATATATGCACAAAACACAAACTGCCGCTACAATATAAGCACAAAACACAAACTGCCGCTACAATATATACACAAAACACAAACTGCCGCTACAATATATGCACAAAACACAAACTGCCGCTACAATATATGCACAAAACACAAACTGCCGCTACAATATATGCACAAAACACAAACTGCCGCTACAATATATACACAAAACACAAACTGCCGCTACAATATATGCACAAAACACAAACTGCCGCTACAATATATACACAAAACACAAACTGCCGCTACAATATATACACAAAACACAAACTGCCGCTACAATATAAGCACAAAACACAAACTGCCGCTACAATATATACACAAAACACAAACTGCCGCTACAATATAAGCACAAAACACAAACTGCCGCTACAATATATACACAAAACACAAACTGCCGCTACAATATAAGCACAAAACACAAACTGCAGCTACAATATATGCACAAAACACAAACTGCCGCTACAATATATACACAAAACACAAACTGCCGCTACAATATATACACAAAACACAAACTGCCGCTACAATATAAGCACAAAACACAAACTGCCGCTACAATATAAGCACAAAACACAAACTGCCGCTACAATATATACACAAAACACAAACTGCCGCTACAATATATACACAAAACACAAACTGCCGCTACAATATATACACAAAACACAAACTGCCGCTACAATATATACACAAAACACAAACTGCCGCTACAATATATACACAAAACACAAACTGCCGCTACAATATATACACAAAACACAAACTGCCGCTACAATATATACACAAAACACAAACTGCCGCTACAATATATGCACAAAACACAAACTGCCGCTACAATATAAGCACAAAACACAAACTGCCGCTACAATATAAGCACAAAACACAAACTGCCGCTACAATATAAGCACAAAACACAAACTGCCGCTACAATATATACACAAAACACAAACTGCCGCTACAATATAAGCACAAAACACAAACTGCCGCTACAATATAAGCACAAAACACAAACTGCCGCTACAATATATACACAAAACACAAACTGCCGCTACAATATAAGCACAAAACACAAACTGCCGCTACAATATAAGCACAAAACACAAACTGCCGCTACAATATAAGCACAAAACACAAACTGCCGCTACAATATAAGCACAAAACACAAACTGCCGCTACAATATAAGCACAAAACACAAACTGCCGCTACAATATAAGCACAAAACACAAACTGCCGCTACAATATATACACAAAACACAAACTGCCGCTACAATATACACAAAACACAAACTGCCGCTACAATATATACAAAACACAAACTGCCGCTACAATATATACACAAAACACAAACTGCCGCTACAATATAAGCACAAAACACAAACTGCCGCTACAATATATACACAAAACACAAACTGCCGCTACAATATATACACAAAACACAAACTGCCGCTACAATATATACACAAAACACAAACTGCCGCTACAATATAAGCACAAAACACAAACTGCTGCTACAATATAAGCACAAAACACAAACTGCTGCTACAATATAAGCACAAAACACAAACTGCCGCTACAATATAAGCACAAAACATAAGCTGCTGCTACAATATATACACAAAACACAAACTGCTGCTACAATATATACACAAAACACAAACTGCCGCTACAATATATACACAAAACACAAACTGCCGCTACAATATATACACAAAACACAAACTGCCGCTACAATATATACACAAAACACAAACTGCCGCTACAATATATACACAAAACACAAACTGCCGCTACAATATATACACAAAACACAAACTGCCGCTACAATATAAGCACAAAACACAAACTGCCGCTACAATATATACACAAAACACAAACTGCCGCTACAATATAAGCACAAAACACAAACTGCCGCTACAATATAAGCACAAAACACAAACTGCCGCTACAATATAAGCACAAAACACAAACTGCCGCTACAATATAAGCACAAAACACAAACTGCCGCTACAATATATACACAAAACACAAACTGCCGCTACAATATAAGCACAAAACACAAACTGCCGCTACAATATAAGCACAAAACACAAGCTGCTGCTACAATATATGCACAAAACACAAACTGCCGCTACAATATAAGCACAAAACACAAGCTGCTGCTACAATATATGCACAAAACACAAGCTGCTGCTACAATATAAGCACAAAACACAAACTGCCGCTACAATATATGCACAAAACACAAACTGCCCAAACAACACATACTACTGAATACCGCTCTCTTCTGCAAATGAAAAGTACATTACCGCAAAAGCTAGTTTTGAAAGACACAATGAGACAAGCCGCGCTTGTGTACAAATATTTCCACCTGATTCAGTCAGAGGGAAAACACAGAACACTTTAGCCATCAAATCAACCAAATTTAGCAGACCGGTTGCCATGCAGCAAAACTCTGTGTTGACATTTCAGGTTCCGCTACTCCCACACTCCCAGTACACAACATGTTTCTTGTGAAGGCCCTGGTAATTGTTGAGCAGGTTGTCCGCGAGCTGTGTCTTCGGGACATATTGCTCGGAGTAACCGAGCCGCTCTGCCGAGCAAATATATTCTACCAAAGATTGAAGGCAGCGAGCAGTACATGACTGTGAGGTCTGTGGTGTGTGGTACTTCTTCTTCTTCTTTCAGTGTGTGTGTGTGTTTTAAACCTTCCCGAACCTACAGACTTGTGTTCTGTGAAACTATATCTGAACCTACAAAAAGATCTGTGAAGCTGTATCTGAACCTACAAACTTAAGTTCTGTGAAGCTGTACCTGAACCTATTTGTTCTGTGAAACTATATCTGAACCTACAAACTTAAGTTCTGTGAAGCTGTACCTGAACCTGTTTGTTCTGTGAAACTATATCTGAACCTACAAACTTAAGTTCTGTGAAGCTGTACCTGAACTTATAAACCTGTGTTATGTTAAACTATAATTGAATCTACAGACCTGTGTTATGTGAAACTATGTACTATATTTTAACTTACAAACTTGTGTTCCGTGAAACTATACCTGAACCTATAAGCTTGTGTTCTGTGAATCTATCACCTTCATACTTTAGAAATCTAGTCAGGGTGCCGGTTAGGGAGTGGTTACAGTGACCCTAGAGTTGCCTCGAGAAGAATTATTCTCCGAAAACGCCATCACAATGCCGATACTGTCAAGCCGGTTTGGTTTCAAGATTAAACATTCGCCCCGGAAGTTGGAGGTTTGCGGGTTCGAATCCCACTAGAAGTAGGAGGATTTTTTTTTTCCTCGTGGATTCTTCAGTAACAAATTCCCCTGGTCTTTACGCAGTGGGACCAAACGTTTCTTGTGCATTGCCCTCGCGTGAGAAATCTCTTGGCAGCCGAAAACTACTGTCCGAGCAAAACTACAGGAAAACAATCTACCACCCAAACTGGTGCAGCCGCTTAGAGTCAGCTGACTCCGACATCCGTTCTGAGATGTTAGAACCAACGTCCGAGTAGACTTGGGCCTGTCCTGACTCCGATGAAGGCGTTTCTGAAGGAACAAACAAACAGACAGACAAACAGACCTTGGTCAGATAATTTGACATCCTCGTAATGGCAATCATTCATTCATTCATTTGCATGTCCCTTGCGGAACTTTGCCTCCCAAACAGCACTCCTGTAGGCCTCTCGGTTGTGAGCAAGATGGCCTGCTGCTGTTGCATCCATTTCCAGATCGTCAAGTAATGGCAATATTTTGTCAAATTATTATTATCTGCTTGTCAGTGTTCTAGCGTTTTTTTTAGAGACTGTGACAGAAAAGTTCAGTGTTTTAGTGTTATTTTGAGAGATTGTGTGACACAAATGTTCAGTGTTTTAGTGTTATTTTGAGAGATTGTGTGACACAAAAGTTCAGTGTTTTAGCGTTATTATGAGAGAATGTGTGACACGAAATTTATCATTTTCAACTTCGGCTAATATTACTGCTTCTGATAAACTAAACATTCAGAATTTCATAAATTCATCTGTCCATGTGAATCTATATTTATCCTTTATAGACTACTCAAAGGCATTTGATTGTGTACAACAAGAGAAACTTTGGGAAATAATGGAAAAAATGGGATTTCCAACACATCTGACACAACTAACATCACTGCTGTATCTAGACCAACAAGCGGCAGTAAGAATAAATGGTGAAACAACAAGTTGGTTTGACATAAAACAAGGGGTCCGTCAGGGGTGCATATTGTCACCCTACTTATTTAACTTGTATACTGAAAATATAATGAGGAATGTTAGAGAAGATGTAGACAAAGAATATTACGATGCCATAACAATTGGATGTTATGAAATACCAGAGATTAGATATGCTGATGACACAGTGTTACTGTCCACAACACAAAGAGGAATGGAAAAACTAATTATGTCAGTCCGTAAGAACAGCGAAGAGCAGAACCTCTATCTTAATGCAAAGAAAACTAAATTGATTACAACTGACAAAACAAACAAGGCAGCTGAAATATATATCAATGAATAAAAATTGGAAGAAGTGGAGAGTTTTGAATATCTTGGATCACTACTAACTAATACTGAAGATACAATGAGGGAAATTAAAAGGAGGACATCTATCGCTCTTCAGAAAGTAAAACAAATAAAGAATCTGTGAAGAGGAGCAGGCAGAACTACAAAAATAAGATTTTTAAGGTCATGCATCTTTCCCATCGCAACATATGCCTGTGAGACCTGGACACTTAACAAAACAGCTGAGAAACACATAAATGCCTTTGAAAGTAAATGCCACAGAAGAGTTCTCCAAATAGCATGGACACAAAAAAGAACAAATATATCTATTCTACAAGAGCTTAATATTGAAGAAGGCTGGCTAGTAAAGAGGATTAAAGAGAGAAAACTTAAATATTTTGGACACATTAAACGTCATGATAATTTAGAGAAGACCATATTGGAAGGATACATAATGGGAAAAAGAAAAAGAGGAAGACCAAAACGAAGATGGCTGCAAGACATCGTTGACGATCTGCAAATGGATGAATCAGCAGCAGGCCATCTTGCTCACAACCGAGAGACCTACAGGAGTGCTGTTAGGGAGGCAAAGTTCCGCAAGGGACATGCAAATGAATGAATGAATGAATCTGTCCATAATCCAGCAAAATAATATCACATGCAGTATCTCATACATCATCAGGATTAAACGAGAACACACACACATACAATCAATGCTACACAAACACACACACACACACAATCACATGCTACACACACACACACAGTCACAAACTACACACACAAACAATCACGCTACACATACAGTCACAAGCTACACACACATATAATCACAGACTACACACAGACACACACGGGCAGGCACCAATAACTAACACCAAAATGTTGATGGTTGTAAATATTGACACAAAAATATTGATGGTTGTAAATATTGACACAAAAATATTGATGGTTGCAAATATTGACTTTGTACCAATCCTGAAGACGCTGCTGTGCAAGAATCAATAAAAATCTACTTTATTTTTCTTCTCTCAGCACTGGACCATTTCAACATTAACTTCTAAAAATAACTCTGTGTGAATTTCTGTGATACTCGCTTTTGATTGTATATATATATATATATATATATATATATATATATCTGAACCTTAAGTGCCCAGGGCACATGGGGCTTCCGCAAGGGTTTTCCACAAATGCCTGTCTTTCGCCTTTTTTTCTGCTCTTGCCCAGGTGAGCCCTCTATTGCTCAACATCCTTTCTGTTGTTCTTCTCCATGTCTCTTTTGGTCTACCCTTACTTCTGCTCCCCTGTGGTGTCCATCTTAGTGCTATTTTTGGTAGTGAGTTGTCAGTCATTCGGAGCACATGTCCCAACCATCGCCAGCGTCTTTCCTCAATAATTGTTGTCAGTGGTTTCATCTGCATTTCTGCCAATAAGATGTTATTTCTTATGGTGTTTGGCCAAAATATTTTTTTAATTCTACGTAAACATTTAGTCTGGAAAGAATTCAACTTGTTTTCTATGGTTTTGGTGATATATATATATATCACACTCACATACATAGAAAAGAAAGAATGAAAACTGAAAAGTAAACGGGGAAGTATCTAAAAGTAATAGTTTTACAGTAACTTTTCTTTCTTTTGTTATGCAGACGTTTACTCTTGTTCAAAGGAAATGTTACCTTTACCTTGACTTTTTCCTGGAGTCTAGCTTCCAGAGTCAAGCAGAGTCCACAACACGAGCATGTAATGCACGGCAATCTTGATCAGTTTGCCAGGCAAAAAACTTAATGCTTATGACCTATGACTAGAATGTTCTCAGGATTCTTAACTCGAAACTTCTTCTTAATAAAGCTTCTGCTAATAAATGGCTTTCTGAAGGACAAAAATGCCTGCAAAAAAAAAGGCAAATTCTCGTATTAATATCAGTCTTTCTCTTAGGTTTTTTTTTAAACGTCTGAAATTTCACATTAAGGTATTACATTACATTCTAAATACATTTCGTTTGTCTCAGTAATGGCTTCTATCACGTGTTGGCAACAAACAACTTGCTTGTCTCGTGCACATTACTGTACACCCACGCTTTAGTTAGAAGCATCTGTAGTGTCCGTGCCACTAAAACGTTTTTTTTTCATAAATGTTTTTAACACTGCAAAGTTTTAACATGAAAATTTCATTATAGAAACTCCACAGAAGTATTTACTTCTTTCCTTATTTAAAATGTTTGTGCACTTTGTTATAAACTGTTTAGTTCTTATTTTAACCTGTTTATTTGTTGTCACAATTTGTTTATTTGTTGTTATAACGTTTTATTTGTTGTCGCAATTTTTAGTTCTTGTTTTCACTTGTTAATTTGTTGTCAAAATCTGCTTATATCTTGTTTTCACCTGTTTTTATTTGTTGTCACAGTCTGTTTAGCTGTTGTTTTCATATGTTTATTTGTTGTCACAGTCTGTTTAGTTGTTGTTTTCATATGTTTATTTGTTGTCACAGTCTGTTTAGTTGTTGTTTTCATATGTTTATTTGTTGTCACAGTCTGTTTAGTTGTTGTTTTCATATGTTTATTTGTTGTCACAGTCTGTTTAGTTGTTGTTTTCATATGGTTATTTGTTGTCTGTTTAGAGTGTTCCTCCTGTTATTGCCGCTACATCCTCAGTGTTTACTTTTTATTTCAAACTTACAAGTTCTCGCCCATGTCATGTAGATTTGGTGTCTCTACTGTTGTAAAGCAACATTGTTTGATCACAATCGATCTGTTTAGTGCTTTGCTCCACGGTCAATTGATTTTTCTTATATCGCTTACATCAAACAACAGGTCGATTTCCGTATATCCATGCTCAGCTTGTAGACTATCGTGCAGTCTTCAAAACAAATGTCGACTTCTCTGGAGTTTTTCTACGCTTTCTAATATCTGTTTTTGTCTTTATTCACTCACGGCACACAAACAGTTTCATATTTGCACAAGATAAGAATAGATTCTAGTATTTTGGTAAATACCCTACAGCCTTACTACTGGAGCATCTGTGAACTACAAATATGTTGGAAAAATTGAGTAGCATAGCGTATTATTACTAATTTGCTACAAAAACCTTACCCGCAAAATATAGACGTTATTTGGAATACCAGAACTTACCAAATATATATGTGTAAATTCATTAAAGTTTTTTTTACATGACATGTTGAAAGTTTGTTGGAAATAAAGATTTTTTTTTAAACTAGAGGGTATGTTCCACCCGTATTTTCATTGACCTGTCAGCACGCTAGATGGTATAATGTGCCGGTGTTTACCTTGACTTATCAGCACGCTAGATGGTATGATGTGGCCATGTTTTCATTCACCTGTCAGCACGCTAGATGGTATGATGTGCCGGTGTTTTCCTTGACCTGTCAGAACACTAGATGGTATGATGTGCCGGTGTTTATCTTGACTTGTCAGAACACTAGATGGTATGATGTGCCGGTGTTTATCTTGACTTGTCAGAACACTAGATGGTATGATGTGCCGGTGTTTATCTTGACTTGTCAGAACACTAGATGGTATGATGTGCCGGTGTTTATCTTGACTTGTCAGAACACTAGATGGTATGATGTGCCGGTGTTTATCTTGACTTGTCAGAACACTAGATGGTATGATGTGCCGGTGTTTATCTTGACTTGTCAGAACACTAGATGGTATGATGTGCCGGTGTTTATCTTGACTTGTCAGAACACTAGATGGTATGATGTGCCGGTGTTTATCTTGACTTGTCAGAACACTAGATGGTATGATGTGCCGGTGTTTACCTTGACTTATCAGCACGCTAGATGGTATGATGTGGCCATGTTTTCATTCACCTGTCAGCACGCTAGATGGTATGATGTGCCGGTGTTTTCCTTGACCTGTCAGAACACTAGATGGTATGATGTGCCGGTGTTTATCTTGACTTGTCAGAACACTAGATGGTATGATGTGCCGGTGTTTATCTTGACTTGTCAGAACACTAGATGGTATGATGTGCCGGTGTTTATCTTGACTTGTCAGAACACTAGATGGTATGATGTGCCGGTGTTTATCTTGACTTGTCAGAACACTAGATGGTATGATGTGCCGGTGTTTATCTTGACTTGTCAGAACACTAGATGGTATGATGTGCCGGTGTTTATCTTGACTTGTCAGAACACTAGATGGTATGATGTGCCGGTGTTTATCTTGACTTGTCAGAACACTAGATGGTATGATGTGCCGGTGTTTATCTTGACTTGTCAGAACACTAGATGGTATGATGTGCCGGTGTTTACCTTGACTTATCAGCACGCTAGATGGTATGATGTGGCCATGTTTTCATTCACCTGTCAGCACGCTAGATGGTATGATGTGCCGGTGTTTTCCTTGACCTGTCAGAACACTAGATGGTATGATGTGCCGGTGTTTTCCTCGACCTGTCAGCACGCTAGAAAGTCTTCAAGTCACACCTGACTATCTTTCCTTCCCCCAGCTCCAGAAGAAGTCAGGTACCGATTTCTACATCTGAGTGACTCATACCCCTCTGGCAGGATTCGAACCACCGACCTTTTCAACCAGATACTAATGCACTAACCACTTCTAAAACGACTAATACATGCAACAAGGATATCTCGTGTATCGCAACCGCATATACTGCAACTGCGTATATCACATCTGCATATATCATGTCACATATATATGACAGCATGATACCGAGCACATTACACTTTCATGTTTTGGAAATACGGGCCTGACACCGTGTCTCTAACATGCCTTAATTCGTTTTTACGGAAGATTTTACTTTTTCCTTTTCTACATATCAGAACCGCACGAGACACAACCACGTATATCGAGGTTAAGAGAGAATGGAATCCATGATGTTTTGAAACATTTCTCACAATTCTTAAGTCAGGCATTTAGAATAAGTTTTAACTGGTACATAGATAAGAATATAAAGAGCAATGAAAAAAAAAACAAGCCAGCTAAAAATGTCTATTAAAAATGAGCCACAAAATGAATATAAATAAACATGCTACTTTCTAGAAAAATAGACGTCATCTGCACAGATGTGCAATCTTCGTTCCTTCATAACATTTACAAAAGCAGCTAATTTGAACGTCCACGATTTCAGCCAATGTTTTTGTTCTTTTCAAATTCCAATCTAAGTCCACGTTTTATTATTTCAGTTTCCTAATTCAGAAATTCCTTGAAAGAGATTTCCGTCCTCACGTTCGGTGGCAAGTTCTTAGTTTTTGTCTTAAGCGCCGTGTTGTTCTAGTTCTGTCAGAACTTGTCAGTGTCTGGCTGTCAGTGCCTTCTTGTCAGTGTCTGGCTGTTAGTGCCTTCTTGTCAGTGTCTGGCTGTCAGTGCCTTCTTGTCAGTGTCTGGCTGTCAGTGCCTTCTTGTCAGTGTCTGGCTGTCAGTGCCTGTCTAGGAATTCTGGGACGGCGTGGACATCAACATTTATAAACTATTTCCAACATGGACAATAACATCTTCACACTATTTATAACTTGGACATCAACATCTTCACACTATTTATAACTTGGACATCAACATCTTCACACTATTTATAACTTGGACATCAACATCTTCACACTATTTATAACTTGGACATCAACATCTTCACACTATTTATAACTTGGACATCAACATCTTCACACTATTTATAACTTGGACATCAACATCTTCACACTATTTATAACTTGGACATCAACATCTTCACACTATTTATAACTTGGACATCAACATCTTCACACTATTTATAACGTGTACATCAATATCTTCACACTATTTATAACTTGGACATCAACATCTTCACACTATTTATAACTTGGACATCAACATCTTCACATTATTTATAACTTGGACATCAACATCTTCACACTATTTATAACTTGGACATCAACATCTTCAAACTATTTCTAACGTGGACATTAATATCTTCAAACTATTTCTAACGTGGACATTAACATTTTCGAATTATTTCTAACGTGGACATTAATATCTTCACACTATTTCCAACGTGGATATCAACATCTTCAAACTATTTCCAACGTGGATATCAACATCTTCAAACTATTTCCAACATGGACAATAATATCTTCAAACTATTTCCAACGTGGATATCAACATCTTCAAACTATTTCCAACGTGGATATCAACATCTTCAAACTATTTCCAACATGGACAATAATATCTTCAAACTATTTCCAACGTGGATATCAACATCTTCAAACTATTTCTAACGTGGACATTAACATTTTCGAATTATTTCTAACGTGGACATTAATATCTTCAAACTATTTCTAACGTGGACATTAATATCTTAAAACTATTTCTAACGTGGACATTAATATCTTCAAATTATTTCCAAAGTGGACTTCAACATCTTCAAACTTTAGTTTTCTTGTTATTGTTTCTAATTTATTTCTTGAAAAGTCCACAGCAGTATTTGAAATTTTATAGGCAGGTACAGAAGGATGGTATAAATAATTGTGATTGCATTGACTGAAACAGCGGTGATCGAAACCGCGTATATCGAGGTTTATCTGTAGCCAGCTTCATATTGTTCCTGAAAGTACAGAAGATTGTAGAATTGCGCGTTGATACAGATGGATGTGACATTACACTAGCTACGCCAACTAGAACAGTCTTGATACATTTCACTCCGCCACGGGGTTCTCTTTTCGGCTTTTTTCCGTGGCCGTCACGGGGCTGAAGGAGAGAGTGTCGCCAGACTTGCTTGTTTTGTCACCCGGACACCTCCTGCCTCTCATTGTGACCCTTTTCTGTCTTCTTCTTCTTCGTCATCTCTCTCCCTGAAACTGCGAGCTTGATGTTCTCAGCGCCGAAGGTGAGACACATGGTGCCGGCTTAGGAGTGGGTGACGGCGTCTCGTTTTTCCCACTCCCTAAGTGGAACTATAAAACAGTGGATATGTAGTACTTCTTTAGCAGACTCCACTACCCTGGAGATACGGCGATCCCTGCCCCGTTAGCCAGGCTAGGCCTGTTACTGAAGGTACCAACGGAGAGGTGGGACAGGGTCTTGGTCGGCTATAGTTCACCAACCGTGGGGCGGGCACGTCAACTATGGGTCGCTCACTGCCATATCGGGCACGTCAACTATGGGTCGCTCACTGCCACATCGGGCACGTCAACCATGGGTCGCTCACTGCCATATCGGACACGTCAACTATGGGTCGCTCACTGCCATATCGGGCACGTCAACTATGGGTCGCTCACTGCCACATCGGGCACGTCAACCATGGGTCGCTCACTGCCATATCGGACACGTCAACTATGGGTCGCTCACTGCCATATCGGACACGTCAACTATGGGTCGCTCACTGCCATATCGGGCACGTCAACCATGGGTCGCTCACTGCCATATCGGGCACGTCAACCATGGGTCGCTCACTGCCATATCGGGCACGTAAACTATGGGTCGCTCACTGCCACATCGGGCACGTCAACCATGGGTCGCTCACTGCCACATCGGGCACGTCAACCATGGGTCGCTCACTGCCATATCGGACACGTCAAACATGGGTCGCTCACTGCCATATCGGGCACGTCAACCATGGGTCGCTCACTGCCATATCGGACACGTCAACTATGGGTCGCTCACTGCCATATCGGACACGTCAACCATGGGTCGCTCACTGCCATATCGGACACGTCAAACATGGGTCGCTCACTGCCATATCGGGCACGTCAACCATGGGTCGCTCACTGCCACATCGGACACGTCAACCATGGGTCGCTCACTGCCATATCGGGCACGTCAACCATGGGTCGCTCACTGCCATATCGGGCACGTCAACCATGGGTCGCTCACTGCCACATCGGACACGTCAACCATGGGTCGCTCACTGCCATATCGGGCACGTCAACCATGGGTCGCTCACTGCCATATCGGGCACGTCAACCATGGGTCGCTCACTGCCACATCGGGCACGTCAACCATGGGTCGCTCACTGCCATATCGGACACGTCAAACATGGGTCGCTCACTGCCATATCGGGCACGTCAACCATGGGTCGCTCACTGCCACATCGGACACGTCAACCATGGGTCGCTCACTGCCATATCGGGCACGTCAACCATGGGTCGCTCACTGCCATATCGGGCACGTCAACCATGGGTCGCTCACTGCCACATCGGACACGTCAACCATGGGTCGCTCACTGCCATATCGGGCACGTCAACCATGGGTCGCTCACTGCCATATCGGGCACGTCAACCATGGGTCGCTCACTGCCACATCGGGCACGTCAACCATGGGTCGCTCACTGCCATATCAGGCACGTCAACCATGGGTCGCTCACTGCCATATCGGGCACGTCAACTATAGGTCGCTCACTGCCATATCGGGCACGTCAACCATGGGTCGCTCACTGCCACATCGGGCAGGTGTCTTCATCCTCGTCTATGACAGGTCAACAGAGCATGCATCCTAGAGACATCTTTGTC
The DNA here is from genome assembly GCA_009760885.1 of Achatina immaculata. NCBI lineage: Eukaryota > Metazoa > Mollusca > Gastropoda > Stylommatophora > Achatinidae > Lissachatina > Lissachatina immaculata. The sequence goes on from CM019693.1 coordinate 8,947,587, forward strand.
CCAGGTGTTTTTACTTAAGACATTCACTTCCCAAAGATAAGTCCTTTTTCTGTCTTTATCGATTGTTTTATCTTTTCTTTCGCCTTTGATAGCGGCCTTATTATGTTATTCTTGGTGTTTATTTCTTGTTGTTTGTCCCATTTTCTTCTTTATGAAGATTTTTTTAAAAAAAACTAAATCAGACTTCTCCGTCTAACTGTAGTCCACTAGTTTCAGTTTCATCTCCGTCTAACTGTAGTCCACTAGTTTCAGTTTCATCTCCGTCTAACTGTAGTCCACTAGTTTCAGTTTCATCTCCGTCTAACTGTAGTCCACTAGTTTCAGTTTTATCTCCGTCTAACTGTAGTTCACTAGTTTCAGTTTTATCTCCGTCTAACTGTAGTCCACTAGTTTCAGTTTTATCTCCGTCTAACTGTAGTCCACTAGTTTCAGTTTCATCTCCGTCTAACTGTAGTCCACTAGTTTCAGTTTTATCTCCGTCTAACTGTAGTTCACTAGTTTCAGTTTTATCTCCGTCTAACTGTAGTCCACTAGTTTCAGTTTTATCTCCGTCTAACTGTAGTCCACTAGTTTCAGTTTCATCTCCGTCTAACTGTAGTCCACTAGTTTCAGTTTTATCTCCGTCTAACTGTAGTCCACTAGTTTCAGTTTTATCTCCGTCTAACTGTAGTCCACTAGTTTCAGTTTTATCTCCGCCTAAATCTAGCACTCTAGTATCGAACTTACCACAGATATCTTTACACAAGTCTAGAATAATGTTGTAAACCAGTGCCGTAAAGAGCTAACGAGAACTAATGTTGTACAGCTTCAAATATAACAAATATTGTAAAGATCAAATAACAAACAACAATGTGTAAATATAGCAACAGTTCACGGGTATATTCTTGGCATCCCGGGCCAGATAAACAAAGCTATGGAAACACATTTCCGAATCAGCACTCCCACTTTACAACAAACATTCAAAATAACGAGCCTACAAACAGCAATTGCTTGTTGCTGCATGCTCGAACGCCCGCAAACACCCACACACACATAAACACAAACACACATAAACACAATTGCAGTTTCTGTTTCATTGTCCTCTTTACGAGGTCGTTAAGAAATGAATAAAAGTAAAACAAAATCGATGACACCACGTGACAAATCCGGCCTAATTGTTGAAGTTTTCCAAATCAGAAAAGCGAGTCAGGCGCAGATTACGTCCATATTTTATCACAAGAACTTTAAATAACCCACACAAACCAAGGCAAACACGCACAGATTTCATGCTACCAGTATTATGATGACAGCGAACACGCAGAGCTAGAAATGTACGATGAATATGATGCTATAATCTCCGAGGACAGAAACAGCGTCCAACAACTGTGACGGAGTGTTGGCTGTAACGAAGAATAGATACGTGGCCAGTGTCTGACAATGCTGTAAGGGATTAGCTTATTGGTTAGCGCTTAGCCAATCAGAACCAAACACACAGGTGGATATGGGGGGGGGGGGGAGAAACATTGACCACAAGACAAGAGTTACCCGAGACCCGCTGGTCACAGGCCAGAACACGGCCCTGTAGAGCTCATGACCTTTCTCAAGCGGGGTTGGGGGGGGGGTGGAGGGAAGGGGCAGTGTCTGCTTTTCGTGGCTCACATGAAAGTCTGTTAAGCTGACAACTGAAGTCACGCGTACAAAAGTCTTCTAGAAGCCTAACCACAATGCTCAGTGACGGGAACTGATCTTCCACGGATAATATAACTAGCAATACTATCAATGATTCTATCCACGGATAATATAACTAGCAATATTATCAATGATTCTATCCACGGATAATATAACTAGCAATAACTATCAATGATTCTATCCACGGATAATATAACTAGCAATACTATCAATGATTCTATCCAACTATGTGTTATCAATATTATTATTAGTAGTAGTATTAGTAGTGTTATCCTGTGCTGTACCGGACAGCGTTGGAGATCATGCTCCTCAGTCTTGAGCCGTCCTTGATGTTTCGGATCTGTTCAGATGTTTTTATTTCTCCTTGCAGTTTCTCAGTCCTCTGAGATATTTTTTCTTTTGGTTTCCCCCCTTCTTCTTTTTCCCTTGAATTTTCTTGTCATTACTAGGTTCCGTCTTCTTATGGCATGTCCAGGTTCTCTGACTTCTGTCTTCTCATGGCATGTCCAAGTTCTCTGACTTCTGTCTTCTCATGGCATGTCCAAGTTCTCTGACTTCTATCTTCTCATGACATGTCCAAGTTCTTCAACTTCTATCATCTCATGACATGTCTAAGTTCTCCAACTTCTATCTTCTCATGACATGTCCAAGTTCTCCAACTTCTGTCTTCTCATGATATGTCCAAGATCTCTAACTTCTATCTTCTCATGACATGTCCAAGTTCTCCAACTTCTATCTTCTCATGACATGTCCAAGTTCTCCAACTTCTATCTTCTCATGACATGTTCAAGTTCTCCATCTTCTGTCTTCTCGTGAAATGTCCAAGAGATTTTGATTGTCCTCTTTCTCATCATTTTAACTAGTTTTCGTTGTTCTGAAGCTTCTTTGAGTACATCTTCGTTTGTTTTTCTCTCTGTTCGGGATATTTTGTCATCTGTCTCCAGAACCACATCTATGTGGTTTCCAAATTCTTTGTCATGTTCTCAGTGAGATGACTAAAGATTACCTTGTGGCTTCATACTTGTCATGTTCTCAGTGAGGTGTCTAAAGTTTACTTTGTGGCTTCATACTTGTCATGTCCTCGGTGAGATGACTAAAGATTACCTTGTGGCTTCATACTTGTCATGTCCTCAGTGAGATGACTAAAGATTACCTTGTGGCTTCATACATGTCATGTCCTCAGTGAGATGATTAAAGATTACCTTGTGGCTTCATACATGTCATGTTCTCAGTGAGATGACTAAAGATTACCTTGTGACTTCATACATACATACTCACTTGTCATGTTCTCAGTGAGATGACTAAAGATTACCTTGTGGCTTCGCTGTGCAGAGACTTAAATAATGAATTAATTAGACCTACAAAGAATTTATGTTGTGCAGGTGTGGCATTATGGAAATTATGAGAGAAGACATATTTATATGTCATTTTGTGTTTGTTCACGACCCTTAGTCAGCGTGGACCTACGAAGACCTGGAGAATGACCTTGGTCAAGGACACTGTATGAAGCGTTTTGGCGTGTAATGATGCCTGTTACATTCTGTGAAAGTAATGTTTGTTGTATTACATTTATTATTCAATTCAAATGTAATATCCACCTTGATTTATGATGTGAACGCTGGGAAACAACTAAAGAAATAGACAAGAAATTAGACTTTCGAAAAAAAATGCCTAAGGAAAGTACTCGGTATAAAGTGGAAAGTTTTCTAGAACAACGCAGAGATTAGACACATGAGCAAACAACAACCTATCTCACGGTTGATCAGAAAAAGAAGATGGATACATGTCGGTCATGTGATGAGAAGAAACAATCAGAGAATCACCAAACAAGCTATCAAATGGAACACAAAAGGCCGAAGAAAAAGAGGTCGACCACGTGGAACTCTAAAGTGGACATTGTTAAGAGAGGCCAGTTCAGTGACCTTTGATAAGATTGAAAAACTCGCCGAAGACAGGACATCTTGGCGAACTACCATGCGGGCCCTATGTGATGTTTAAAGGCACAGGAAGGGTGTAAGATGTAAGATTACATTTATTTTTTAATACCTTTTTAAGTCTTTAGCACATAGCCACGCCCATGGAGGGCCAGGTTGGGCCCTGGGTTAAGTTGCTATCAGCCCCTCTATACAAACTGTGTCTAATAAGAAAAGCGGGGAATAACAACTCGAGCCTCAGGGTTGGAACCCCGGCCCTTTCCCACTTCCTTTGCCCTGCACATAGTAATCGGGCTAAATGCCAGACTGTCTTGAACTATATAAGCATATAACATCTGGGAATACTTTTGGGAGGAAGGGGGGGGGTGGGGGTGGAACAGAGAGGATGAAAGGATGTAGCTGGTAGCCACAGTGTGCAAACTTAAGCTATTGATCTACATGACCCGAGAACATTTTTATCTGTTAATACTGACATTATCTCTTAATACTGACATTATCTCTTAATACTGACATTATCTCTTAATACTGACATTATCTCTTAATACTGACATTATCTCTTAATGTCTCGTCCAGTACATACCAAAATATAATACTGAATATTGGTCTCACATATCGTACATAACTAATGTACACATCGGTACTTTAATAACTATTACCGAGTTTTAGTGTACATACTAGCTAGTGTACATACTCTTACCAAAAGTCCAAGAGCAAAAGAAATCAAAATAATGCCATCATTATCATATTCATAATCATCATCATCATCGTCGTCGTCATCAGTCTTTATCACTCTCAAAGGCACATCAAGTAGATATAAAAACTCTTCATTCAACACTTTGCCTTACTCGTGGAACATTTCACTATTTAGCAGGATTCACCTGTTATATGCCCCCTCCTCTCTCTCTTTCTCTCTGTCTTCACTCACACACATTTTCTGTCTGTCTGTCTGTCTGTCTGTCTGTCTCTCTCTCTCTCTCTCTCTCTCTCTCAATCTCTGTCTGTCTGCCTTTCTGTCTGTCTAGTCTCTCACATACATACATACAGTGACTTTCTCAGTTCTGACCAATTTTCCAGACAGGACAGCGGAGAACATCACACATAAAAGTCTATGAAAGCTGAAGAACAAAACCTGTTTGTGATGTAACACCATCATGATGTAGTTTCATACACAAGCTCACACAAAGATGAGCTGGAATACAACCTTAAACACAAAATCCAGACAAAGAAAAACTCTCCATTACAAACATGATTGTGCATAGACACAACTGTTCACTTACACAAACATTCAGACAGAGAGAAACTCTCCATTACAAACATGACTTTTCACAGACATAATTGTTCACTTACACAAACATTCAGACAAAGAGAAACTCTCCATTACAAACATGATTGTGCATAGACACAACTGTTCACTTACACAAACATTCAGACAGAGAGAAACTCTCCATTACAAACATGACTTTTCACAGACATAACTGTTCACTTACACAAACATTCGGGACAGCCACACATACACCGCATACAGCACGAAATCACGAACATCTTGACTCACTTTCATACACAAACATAACAACACAAAACCACATACATACATACATATATACCATACATATATACACACACAAACATGCATTCATACATACATACATTATATACATACTTATATACACCCGAACATTCCTCTCTTTTACAGTAAAAAAAAAAATGTGCCCTTGTAAAACCTAAAAATAGCAGTTTTACAGTACCGTAAGTCACGTGGCCAATTCGCCACGTGCCAACTCTCTTACACCCTCCACTCTTCTTTCCATTCATTTCCATCTAATTCATTTTTCCTCCTTCTGTCACAGATCAATGCAACTGTCCAGTCATCCAGGCCTACCTGCTTGCTATGAGATAATCTCTAGCAAGAAAGCTAAACAATCTTGTTAGAAAGATGAAACAATCTTGTCTGGAGTTTTGAAGAGGCCTACAGACTTCCGAAGAGTGCATCTAGAGCTTTGCTATTCAAGTTATTAATAGGCTGAGACTGAGGCGGGAGGCGCGCTTGAAGAGGCGGATATCTCTAGTGAAATTAGTTGTCAGAGTAGAACACATAAGAAATGTGTGACTGTAATGTTATAGTAGAGAGAAGGGTGACTGTAATGTTATAGTAGAGAGAAGGGTGACTGTAATGTTATAGTAGAGAGAAGGGTGACTGTAATGTTATAGTAGAGAGAAGGGTGACTGTAATGTTATAGTAGAGAGAAGGGTGACTGTAATGTTATAGTAGAGAGAAGGGTGACTGTAATGTTATAGTAGAGAGAAGGGTGACTGTAATGTTATAGTAGAGAGAGGGGTGACTGTAATGTTATAGTAGAGAGAAGGGTGACTGTAATGTTATAGAAGAAACAATCAGAGAATCACCAAACAAGCTATCAAATGGAACACAAAAGGCCGAAGAAAAAGAGGTCGACCACGTGGAACTCTAAAGTGGACATTGTTAAGAGAGGCCAGTTCAGTGACCTTTGATAAGATTGAAAAACTCGCCGAAGACAGGACATCTTGGCGAACTACCATGCGGGCCCTATGTGATGTTTAAAGGCACAGGAAGGGTGTAAGATGTAAGATTACATTTATTTTTTAATACCTTTTTAAGTCTTTAGCACATAGCCACGCCCATGGAGGGCCAGGTTGGGCCCTGGGTTAAGTTGCTATCAGCCCCTCTATACAAACTGTGTCTAATAAGAAAAGCGGGGAATAACAACTCGAGCCTCAGGGTTGGAACCCCGGCCCTTTCCCACTTCCTTTGCCCTGCACATAGTAATCGGGCTAAATGCCAGACTGTCTTGAACTATATAAGCATATAACATCTGGGAATACTTTTGGGAGGAAGGGGGGGGGTGGGGGTGGAACAGAGAGGATGAAAGGATGTAGCTGGTAGCCACAGTGTGCAAACTTAAGCTATTGATCTACATGACCCGAGAACATTTTTATCTGTTAATACTGACATTATCTCTTAATACTGACATTATCTCTTAATACTGACATTATCTCTTAATACTGACATTATCTCTTAATACTGACATTATCTCTTAATGTCTCGTCCAGTACATACCAAAATATAATACTGAATATTGGTCTCACATATCGTACATAACTAATGTACACATCGGTACTTTAATAACTATTACCGAGTTTTAGTGTACATACTAGCTAGTGTACATACTCTTACCAAAAGTCCAAGAGCAAAAGAAATCAAAATAATGCCATCATTATCATATTCATAATCATCATCATCATCGTCGTCGTCATCAGTCTTTATCACTCTCAAAGGCACATCAAGTAGATATAAAAACTCTTCATTCAACACTTTGCCTTACTCGTGGAACATTTCACTATTTAGCAGGATTCACCTGTTATATGCCCCCTCCTCTCTCTCTTTCTCTCTGTCTTCACTCACACACATTTTCTGTCTGTCTGTCTGTCTGTCTGTCTGTCTCTCTCTCTCTCTCTCTCTCTCTCAATCTCTGTCTGTCTGCCTTTCTGTCTGTCTAGTCTCTCACATACATACATACAGTGACTTTCTCAGTTCTGACCAATTTTCCAGACAGGACAGCGGAGAACATCACACATAAAAGTCTATGAAAGCTGAAGAACAAAACCTGTTTGTGATGTAACACCATCATGATGTAGTTTCATACACAAGCTCACACAAAGATGAGCTGGAATACAACCTTAAACACAAAATCCAGACAAAGAAAAACTCTCCATTACAAACATGATTGTGCATAGACACAACTGTTCACTTACACAAACATTCAGACAGAGAGAAACTCTCCATTACAAACATGACTTTTCACAGACATAATTGTTCACTTACACAAACATTCAGACAAAGAGAAACTCTCCATTACAAACATGATTGTGCATAGACACAACTGTTCACTTACACAAACATTCAGACAGAGAGAAACTCTCCATTACAAACATGACTTTTCACAGACATAACTGTTCACTTACACAAACATTCGGGACAGCCACACATACACCGCATACAGCACGAAATCACGAACATCTTGACTCACTTTCATACACAAACATAACAACACAAAACCACATACATACATACATATATACATACATACATACATACATACATACATACATACATACATACATACATACATTATATACATACTTATATACACCCGAACATTCCTCTCTTTTACAGTAAAAAAAAAATGTGCCCTTGTAAAACCTAAAAATAGCAGTTTTACAGTACCGTAAGTCACGTGGCCAATTCGCCACGTGCCAACTCTCTTACACCCTCCACTCTTCTTTCCATTCATTTCCATCTAATTCATTTTTCCTCCTTCTGTCACAGATCAATGCAACTGTCCAGTCATCCAGGCCTACCTGCTTGCTATGAGATAATCTCTAGCAAGAAAGCTAAACAATCTTGTTAGAAAGATGAAACAATCTTGTCTGGAGTTTTGAAGAGGCCTACAGACTTCCGAAGAGTGCATCTAGAGCTTTGCTATTCAAGTTATTAATAGGCTGAGACTGAGGCGGGAGGCGCGCTTGAAGAGGCGGATATCTCTAGTGAAATTAGTTGTCAGAGTAGAACACATAAGAAATGTGTGACTGTAATGTTATAGTAGAGAGAAGGGTGACTGTAATGTTATAGTAGAGAGACGGGTGACTGTAATGTTATAGTAGAGAGAAGGGTGACTGTAATGTATAGTAGAGAGAAGGGTGACTGTAATGTTATAGTAGAGAGAAGGGTGACTGTAATGTATAGTAGAGAGAAGGGTGACTGTAATGTTATAGTAGAGAGAAGGGTGACTGTAATGTATAGTAGAGAGAGGGGTGACTGTAATGTTATAGTAGAGAGAAGGGTGACTGTAATGTTATAGTAGAGAGAAGGGTGACTGTAATGTTATAGTAGAGAGAAGGGTGACTGTAATGTTATAGTAGAGAGAAGGGTGACTGTAATGTTATAGTAGAGAGAGGGGTGACTGTAATGTTATAGTAGAGAGAAGGGTGACTGTATGTTATAGTAGAGAGAAGGGTGACTGTAATGTTATAGTAGAGAGAAGGGTGACTGTAATGTTATAGTAGAGAGAAGGGTGACTGAATGTTATAGTAGAGAGAAGGGTGACTGTAATGTTATAGTAGAGAGAAGGGTGACTGTAATGTTATAGTAGAGAGAAGGGTGACTGTAATGTTATAGTAGAGAGAAGGGTGACTGTAATGTTATAGTAGAGAGACGGGTGACTATATTGTTATAGTAGAGAGAAGGGTGACTATATTGTTATAGTAGAGAGAAGGGTGACTATATTGTTATAGTAGAGAGAAGGGTGACTATATTGTTATAGTAGAGAGAAGGGTGACTGTAATGTTATAGTAGAGAGACGGGTGACTATATTGTTATAGTAGAGAGAAGGGTGACTATATTGTTATAGTAGAGAGAAGGGTGACTATATTGTTATAGTAGAGAGAAGGGTGACTATATTGTTATAGTAGAGAGAAGGGTGACTATATTGTTATAGTAGAGAGAAGGGTGACTATATTGTTATAGTAGAGAGAAGGGTGACTATATTGTTATAGTAGAGAGAAGGGTGACTATATTGTTATAGTAGAGAGAAGGGTGACTATATTGTTATAGTAGAGAGAAGGGTGACTATAATGTTATAGTAGAGAGACGGGTGACTGTAATGTTATAGTAGAGAGACGGGTGACTGTAATGTTATAGTAGAGAGACGGGTGACTGTAATGTTATAGTAGAGAGACAGGTGACTATATTGTTATAGTAGAGAGACAGGTGACTGTAATGTTATAGTAGAGAGAAGGGTGACTGTAATGTTATAGTAGAGAGACAGGTGACTATATTGTTATAGTAGAGAGACAGGTGACTGTAATGTTATAGTAGAGAGAAGGGTGACTATAATGTTATAGTAGAGAGACGGGTGACTGTAATGTTATAGTAGAGAGAAGGGTGACTGTAATGTTATAGTAGAGAGACAGGTGACTATATTGTTATAGTAGAGAGACAGGTGACTATAATGTTATAGTAGAGAGAAGGGTGACTATATTGTTATAGTAGAGAGAAGGGTGACTATATTGTTATAGTAGAGAGAAGGGTGACTGTAATGTTATAGTAGAGAGAAGGGTGACTGTAATGTTATAGTAGAGTGAAGGGTGACTGTAATGTTATAGTAGAGAGAAGGGTGACTGTAATGTTATAGTAGAGAGAAGGGTGACTGTAATGTTATAGTAGAGAGAAGGGTGACTGTAATGTTATAGTAGAGAGAAGGGTGACTGTAATGTTATAGTAGAGAGAGGGGTGATTGTAATGTTATAGTAGAGAGAAGGGTGACTGTAATGTTATAGTAGAGAGAAGGGTGACTGTAATGTTATAGTAGAGAGAAGGGTGACTGTAATGTTATAGTAGAGAGAAGGGTGACTGTAATGTTATAGTAGAGAGAAGGGTGACTGTAATGTTATAGTAGAGAGAAGGGTGACTGTAATGTTATAGTAGAGAGAGGGGTGATTGTAATGTTATAGTAGAGAGACAGGTGACTGTAATGTTATATTAATAAAGGCAGATAGAGATGTATGGTACAGTTTTACAAAGCGACAGAGGGAGTGAGGATTGTGAGAAAAAACAAATAGCAGAGAGTATGGAGGTAAGACGAGAATGTATAGATGAAAAACATACAACATCCAACATTTCGGTGTGAGCCTTTTTTAAGGATTACATACACAAACAGAAACAACGTATAACCAAAAGAAAATGGAAAAAACTTATGTTTGTGGCATCCCTCCTTGTACAGAATACACCAGAATGCGTCCTAGAGACGAGGCTGGGAGAGTACAAAGGAAAGCAGATACAACCAATCGGATGTCAGCGGCGATGAAAGGGAGAGATGGGGTGAGGGGGGGGGGGGGAAGAGACCATAAGTGGAAATAAACACCTGTATGCCGCTAGAGAAAAAGATGGTGTTGGGATGGTTGGAAGAGGGAGGGAAGCTAGGAGATAACGTGAGGTTGGATAAATGAAGAACTACAGCGAAAAGCGCAGGTTAAGACAAGAAAGAAAATAGGTGGACATCTAAAGAAGTTTAAAGGAAGCTGAAGACATTGTTAACTCCAGCTTGGTGGAGACAGCCAGCCTGGAAAATAAGGCGCTGTTCTAGAGCCTTCCGAGATCGTACATCAGAAGAACGGAAAGAAGGGGTGAATGTAATGTTGTACTAGAAAGACGGGTGGTTTTAATGTTATATCATTTACGATATGCAGCTGATACGAATGATTGTAATGTTTTAACATTTAAGATATGCAGATGATACAAATGGTTGTACTGTTATAACACAGTAGTGGAGATGTGACGAGAATGGAAATATAAAAAGTTATGTGTGTGACATTGTCATCAGCGAACTAAAATATGACTAGACATACACATACGATGACAGATGATTGACAGAAGATTTATGGATTATATGAAGCGACTAGTCAAGAAATTCGGAAGACAGTCAGGCAGTCAGATAAATTGAATATCGAACAGACGGAAGACAGACAGACCAGACAGACAGATCAGACAGACAGATAGGACGAACGAACAGACAGACAGACAGACAGATAAAACGAACAAACAGATAGACAGACAGACAGGTAGAGACACAAATTAACTGCCGCTACCATCGTCCCAGAATGCCCCAGGTCTTTATTTTGACTGGCATGAGGTAGTTTAATTTCTGGTACACGTGGACACGCCACGTGACCTTGATTCTGCTCTTGTTCCAAGTTTGTTAGTCCAGTAGTCCAATTTCCTGGCTGGCTTCCGTGGGCACTGGCAGCGACACCTGTACCTTCTGTCTTCCTCCAACTAGGTCTGATAAAGTTTAATCCGATGCATTAAGAGCCGATACCAAAACAGATAAGGTTAATTACTGTCGTTAACATTTATCTTTTTTTTAAAAATTATTATTCGTTTTCAATATCTGTGATCGAATGCTACCATTTATTTTGTTTCTTCTGCACTAAATATAGATATCTGTAGCCGAATTATTAATCTGTTATACCACTAGATATAAATCTGACATCCTTCCCGTCCCGTTAAACGTCATATGGTATAGTCAAGTTTTCCTGTCTTCGGCGAGCTTTTCGATCTCATCAAGGTTATGCCTACTAATTCATCTTTATGCCTACTAATTCATCATTATGCCTACTAATTCATCATTATGCCTACTAATCTGGCCTCTCTTAAAACAATTTCCTCTTTAGAGTTTCACGTGGTCGACCTCTTTTGTAACATAAATGCCCGTCACTGTTTCCTTTAATCACCCCCGGCGTTTACTGAAAAAACTCTCATCGTGATTCGGCGTTTATTAGAGGCCTGCCTCTATTCAAGACAGGAGTTCATTTCCAAAGTGCCAATTATAGTTCTGCAGCATCGGCGGCATCTGCCTATACCGTACGTCTTTTCACAGAAAGACAGAGACTACACTGAACGGGCGTGTATTTCAGAGCTAGCCTTTATTTGAGTCCTGCGTTTATTCGAATCCGTACCACAAGGGGGCGTTTAAATGAGACAGACGGCTATTTCAGACCTGGCATTTGATCAAGGAAATACGATATATTTATTCTACGGTAATAAATTATCTGTGATCAAGTGTACATTGTACACATTTATGTCACAGTGCAGACAGTAAGGATAATTATTGTTGCACTTTTATGTCCACTTTTTTTTTCAAGACATGTTTAGCCGGCACATTCTACAGTTCCCGGTTGTTTTTGCCTCGTTTCTGCATCTTCTTGCGGTTATTTGCGTTGATAAGTCACAATCTCATGCGGTTATTTGCGTTGATAAGTCACAATCTCAACAAGCGCCGAAGAATTTTATAACAATACAGAAAACATACGTCTTTCCTGTGATACTTTCGATATACGAAATGTAGAACAACAGATAAGAGCATCTAGTTGTGATAGTGAACTGCCCACTGAATGAGAGGCAAATACGAGAAAGAAAGCTCATATTATTCACAGACAAATATAAAAAAACTTGAAACATAAACAAAAGATAATCTGAACACAACGATATGATTGCACGGATGCCCGTGTGAGTTGATGAGCCCGGGAAAGGTATCTCTCAGTTGCAGAGTTGGGAACCTAAACAGATTTGGCGAAACACGAGAATGTCTGCTTCAAGATAAGAAAGTCGGGACGCGATATCACAGACAGACAAAGACAAATTGCATTCTGGGATAAAGAACAGAGCAAATGTATTCTGGGTTAAAGAACAGATTGGTTGCATCCTGGGATAAAAAACAGACAGGGTGCATTTTGGGATAAAGAACAGACAGGTTGCATCTTGGAATAAAGAACAGACGAGGTGCATCTTGGGACAAAGAACAGACGGGGTGCATCTTGGGATAAAGAACATACGAGGTGCATCTTGGGATAAAGAACATATGAATTGCATCTTGGGATTAAGAACATACGAATTGCATCTTGGGATCAAGAACATACGAGGTGCATCTTGGGATCAAGAACAGACGAAGTGCATCTTAGGATTAAGAAGAGATGGATTACATCCTGGTATTAAGGGTAAAATAGGTCTGTGTATCTTGGGATGAAAAGCAAAGTGTGTGGTGGGATGCATAAATAAACGGAAGCCGTCATTAGATCAGCAGAGGATGGAGCTCATTGTGTCATGAAAAACAGGAATAGCATTATGGGAACTTTCTAATGACTTTTCACTGGTAGGAAAACGCTGTGGTTGATATATTAATATTACGTTTTATTTTAAGAGGCGTATGCGTAGTTCAGTCAGTGTTAAACAGCTTCTCATGTGAAGGTTGTGGGTTGAACAGTGGATTCACTTTTAGAATAAGGAACCCAAACTACAAGTGCACAATGTTGGTATTTACATCTGGTTGGTCTGGTCTAATTGTGGTCACTTCATTCAATGTTTTGCTCTGGAAAGTTGCATGCAACAACGAAATATTAAATCATTGTTTTGCTATGGAACGTTGCATGCAACAACGAAATATTAAATCATTGTTTTGCTCTGGAAAGTTGCATGCAACAACGAAATATTAAATCATTGTTTTGCTATGGAACGTTGCATGCAACAACGAAATATTAAATCATTGCTTTGCTATGGAACGTTGCATGCAACAACGTAATATTAAATCATTGCTTTGCTATACAATGTTGAAATGCAACAAAGGAATATTACATCACTGTTTTGCTCTGGAATATTTCATGCAACATCCAAATAATAAATTTTGCTCTGGAGTATTGTCTGCAACAACAAAATATTAACAGTGAAAGTAAAACGAAGAGGTGAATATCCATATGTAGGAACAAAAAGTCTTTACTGTGATAAAGAAAATGAAGAGTAGCAGTGGTGGTAGTTATTGTGGTAATAGTAGCAGGAGTGATTGTAGTGATAGCAGTAGTAGTGGTACTAATAGTAGTAGTAATAATAGAAGTAGTAGCAGTGATGGTAGTTGTAGTAGTAGTAGTAGTAGTAGTAGTAGTAGTAGTAGTAGTAGTAGTAGTAGTATTAGTAGTAGTAGTAATAGTAATACAGTACTCGTAGTAGTGGTAGTAGCAACTGCAGCAGCAATGATTATAGTAGCTATATTGCTAGAAACATTATTTGCAGTACTAAAAGTAGAAATAGTAGTAGAATTAGTTAATAGAAGTAGTAGTAGAAGACGTTACTAGAAGTAGTAGTAGAAGTAGTAGTAGTAGAAGTAGTTAGTAGACGTAGTTAGTACAAGTAGTAGTAGAAATAGTAGTAGAAGTAGTAGTAGTAGAAGTAGTAGTAGAAATAGTTAGTAGAAATAGTAGTAGAAGAAGTAGTTAGTAGAAGTAGTAGTAGAACTAGTAGTAGAACTAGTAGTAGAAGTAGTTAGTAGAAATAGTTAGTAGACATAGTTAGTAAACGTAGTAGTAGAAATAGTAGTAGAAATAGTTATTGGAAGTAGTAGTATAAGTAGTTAGTAGAAATAGTAGTAAAAGTAGTTAATAGAAGTAATAGCAGAAGTAGTTAGTAGAAGTAGTTGATAGAAGCAGTAGTAGAAGTAGTTGATAGAAGCAGTAGTGGAAGTAGTAGTAGAAGTGGTAGTAGTAGAAGTAGCGAGTGGAAGTAGTTAATAGAAGTAGTAGGTAAACGTAGCTAGTAGAAATAGTAGTAGAAGTAGTAGTAGAAGTAGTTAGTAGAAGTAGTTGATAGAAGCAGTAGTGGAAGTAGTAGAAGTAGTAGAAGTGGTAGTAGTAGAAGTAGTAGAAGTAGTAGATAGACTTAGCTAGTAGAAATAGTAGTAGAAGTAGTAATAGAAGTAGTAGAAGTAGTAGTAGAAGTAGTATTAGAAGTAGTTAGTAAAAGTAGTAGTATAAGTAGTAGTAGAAATAGTAGTAGAAGTAGTAGTAGAAGTATTTAGTAAAAATAGTAGTAGAAGTAGTAGTAAAAGTAGTAGTAGAAGTAGTTGGTAGAAGTAATAGTGGAAGTAGTAGTAGAAGTAGTAGTAGAAGCATTTAGTAGAAGTGGTAGTGGAAGTAGTAGTAGAAGTAGTAGTAGAAGTGGTAGTAGAAGCAGTTAGCAGAAGTAGTATTAGAAGTAATAGTGGAAGTAGTAGTAGAAGTAGTAGTAGAAGCATTTAGTAGAAGTAGTAGTGGAAGTAGTAGTAGAAGCAGTTAGTAGAAGTAGTAGTAGAAGTGGTAGTAGAAGCAGTTAGTAGAAGTAGTAGTAGAAGTGGTAGTAGAAGCAGTTAGTAGAAGTAGTAGTAGAAGTGGTAGTAGAAGTGGTAGTAGAAGTAGTAGTAGAAGTGGTAGTAGAAGTAATAGTGGAAGTAGTAGTAGAAGTAGTAGTAGAAGCATTTAGTAGAAGTAGTAGTAGAAGTAGTAGTAGAAGCAGTTAGTAGAAGTAGTAGTAGAAGTGGTAGTAGAAGCAGTTAGTAGAAGTAGTAGTAGAAGTGATAGTAGAAGTGGTAGTAGTAGTAGAAGTGGTAGTAGAAGTAATAGTGGAAGTAGTAGTAGAAGCAGTTAGTAGAAGTAGTAGTAGAATTAGTAGCAGAAGTAGTACCGGCAGCAGACATTTTTGTTGGCCCGAACGCTCTCCATCAAGTCGTCCCCTCCCCTCCCCTTACTCCCACAACAAAGACGGAACATAAAAAAAAAAAATCAATAACTGATGACGCAGTTCTTGACATAAAAAAATACTTTGTATATCGAGTTACCTGTACAAGATTAACCAGAACAATATCACATTTCACTTACTCACGAAATGCACATGCTGTCAGAGCCGCTATATCTCACATACATCCGGGGCTGTTTGAAACGTCACACACTAGAAGCCAAGTTCTAGGGCTTGCTTAACGCAGCCAAAAGATCCTAATTTAGAATCAATTTCCGGAAGATTTCACTTCTTTGGTGCAAGTTTTTCAGTTGTCACGAATGTTTTCAGCCAATCTTTGAGTTTCAGTGTTTTTTATCCGTGAAAAGAGTGTTTAAAAAACACTTCTTTCATTTCTACAGGGGCTTCGATTTAATCACCTTCGGTCTTCTTCTTCTTCTTCGTCTTCTTCTTCTTCTTCTTCTATTTTCATCTGTTTTGGCCTCCTAGTGTTTCTTTTCATTTCTATTTTCCTACTTCTGTTTTTTTTTAAACTTTCCACACTTTCTTAGTCTCTCTTCATTCTCTCCCTTGTTCGTTTACTTCGCTTTAGTTTCCTCTTCAAGATGATGTGCAAACTCTGCAGCTTTAGCCCACTAGAATGGTTCTCTGACCGTAAAGTCTCCAGGACTAACTGATAGCTTGGTTTTTCTTTTTTTATTTTCCCTAAGCGTTTTCGTCTCCCTCGTCGTTGGAGATATCTAGTTCTCAAGACTGTGCTGTTTTTCTTCCTCTCTTCATCGTTATAGCAGTGTCATTCTTTCCGTACGTAGTCCAGCCTTCATAAATGTTACTTTTTTCTTTGTTTGTAGAGTATGTGTTGTTATTATTATCAGCCTTCATAAATGTTACTTTTTTTCTTTGTTTGTAGAGTATGTGTTGTTATTATTATCAGCCTTCATAAATGTTACTTTTTTCTTTGTTTGTAGAGTATGTGTTGTTATTATTATCAGCCTTCATAAATGTTACTTTTTTCTTTGTTTGTAGAGTATGTGTTGTTATTATTATCAGCCTTCATAAATGTTACTTTTTTCTTTGTTTGTAGAGTATGTGTTGTTATTATTATCAGCCTTCATAAATGTTACTTTTTTTCTTTGTTTGTAGAGTATGTGTTGTTATTATTATCAGCCTTCATAAATGTTACTTTTTTCATTGTTTGTAGTGTACGTGTTGTTATTATTCTCAGCCTTCATAAATGTTACTTTTTTCATTGTTTGTAACGTACATGTTATTTATTCCGTCTCCTTGGAACTGCAATCATGATTTATTTCCAGCCCATGCGGCATTGGTGCCGGGCCACGACCTCGAGTGGAATTCAACGCGGCTTATGACAGCTGCTTTTTTCTTTGTCAGTCCCTGGTTGGAGCTACCAAGAAAGGGCTCTACAATTCTTCTAGAGCAGGCTCCACCAGCACGGGGACTTTGATGATCCCTGCCATGTTCGCCCGGCTTGGCGATTTCGCCAAGCTTTTGAAACACCTGATATGGCAGCGTGAAGGTTAGCGAACCATAGCTGGACAAGACCCTATCCCACTTCTCTGTGGTTCCCCCCCTCCCAGTAACAGGCCTATCCTGTCTAACGGGGCAGGGATCGCCATAGTCCCCATGGTGGTGGAGTCTGCTAAAGAAGCATTGCACACCCCCCTGCTGTTTAGCTGTACTCCGGGATTTAAAAAATAGCCACCATAACCCGTTCCCACGCCGATACGATGCTGTGCCTCAACACCTCTACAGCATCGGCTGCAAAGAACAACAGCACGCAGTTACAGGGAGTTCGTACAGGTACAAGTACAAGTAAAAGTTCTGGAGGTAACAACTGAGAGGTGGTACGGCATCTTGACTCAAACAGTTAGCAAGGGATCGCTGAGTGCTACCTTAGACTCCATTTTCACCTTTTTGTAGTATATATTACGTATTACTTCTCACACCTTGTACATTTTATAAATACTGCAACATGTTTGATCTATCTTACATCTTTTATCCTATATAAATGATATTTCTTATATTTTTCATCCTGTATAAATTATATTCTTTTACATCTTCCATTCTCTGTAAATGATATTTCTTACATCTTTCATCCTCTATGGTTAATATTTTTTACATCTTCCGTTCTATATAAATGATATTTCTTACATATTTCGTCCTGTATAAATGATAGTCCTTACATCTTCTATGCTATATAAATGTCATTCCTTACACCTTCTAGCATACATATATATTTTCGTAGTGTTTTATAACTGATAAGTTGTTTCTTGTTTCACATGTTCTAGATATCGAAAATATTTTTACATATTTTCTAGGCTAGGTAAAATGTTTTCACATATTTTAGCCGTTTGAATATAAAAAACATCTTTTTATGTTATAATTTATATAAATATGGTTTGGTTTTTTTTTTTTACATTTTAAACAAATCAGTAATTTTTTTTTCAGACTTTACTCTAAATCTGTTGTTTTCCTGTTACCATGGATACTATCTACGAATGGATCTGATGTGGACAATAACGATAAATGAAACACTGTCCAGGATGTTATCTTTCAGCAAAATAACGAAATCAAGAAAAATGCTCAGAGACCACATCAAGTTTGACTGAGAGACTGGCAGGAGTAGTTCACTGTCCAGCACATCAAAATCCGTCATGGCAGCTTGCAAGGACAAGATGGCGTCAGCGAACTGCTCGCCTGGTCCCAGAGAGAGGTTCCTACTGTCACCTCCCCCCGCTCCACCGTCCGACTCTGTCCTCTCCCTGGAGTGGGCTGACAGTTTGAACAACAAGAACAGGCGGTAGGTTCAAGAAGATGGGATTGTTGTAAACCTAGCGGTATGCTTAAGAAGATGGGATTGTTGTAAACCTAGCCGTAGGTTCAAGAAAGAAAGTGGGATTGTTGTAAACCTAGCGGTAGGTTCAAGAAGATGGGATTGTTGTAAACCTAGCGGTAGGTTCAAGAAAGAAAGTGGGATTGTTGTAAACCTAGCTGTAGGTTCAAGAAAATGGGATTGTTGTAAACCTAGTGGTAGATTTAATAAGATTGGCTTTTTCTGAACCAAGCGGTAGATTTAAGAAGATGGGATTGTTGTAAACCTAGCCGTAGATTCAAGAAGATGTGATTGTTGTAAACTTAGCGGTAGATTTAAGAAGACTGGTTTGTTGTAAACCTGGCGGTAGGTTCAAGAAGATGTGATTGTTGTAAACCTAGTGATAGATTTTAAAAGATTGGTTTGTTATAAACCAAGCGGTAGGTTCAAGAAGATGTGATAGCTGTAAACCTAGTGGTAGACTTAAGAAGATTGCCTTGTTGTAAACCAAGAGGTAAATTCAAGAAAATGGGGTTGTTGTAAGTGTGATAAGTATCTCCTGCTTTTCTTCACGTTAAACCACTGTGACAGCATCACGGGTTTCATCAAGATGTGGACTTACAGCGTTACGGTGTAACAAACATGGCTGAAGATGAAGAGAGATAGCAAAAAGGAACCCGATAAAATAGCAACAGTTACAAAAAAAACTGTTACACAAACCTTCTCATCAAGAAAGTTAACTTCACACTCAATAAACATATCTGTTGAGCGCGAGTAGTAAAGTGGTTAGCATACTTGCATCTTATTGCGAAGATCTGTGACTTAGTCACCGAGCTGTAGAAGTGAGTACCTGGTCCCTTTTGGAGTAAGGAAAGGAAGGTCATCTGCCCTTGATATTAACCATATCATCCTCAGGTGTGCCAAAAGATTAAGAAAATTATGACACCGGCATCTCTGCTGTCTGACAGCGCTGTCTTTACTGTGTCACGTGTGTTAGAGTTAGTTTATTGTTTCGTTCAAGTGTTTGTTTCTGAAGAAGAGGTGTGGCGAAATATTGGTTGTTTTATTGTTTTTTTTCTGTCGTCTTGTCTTCACTGTTCTTTATATATAAAACGTTGTATTAAACTATATCCATTTTATTTTCAAAGCACTAATTTCATTACAAGTGTAACTCCTCTTATTTGAAAGAGCATTGCAGCATTACCTGTGCGTCGTATTTGCTTGACTGAACACATGTCAACAGACATTTTATAATGGAAGATTAAACAGCTAAAAATGTAATAAGGCAGTGTTGACTAAACATTTTCTGAACCTGAACACTTCAATTTGCTTTCACAATTGAAGGAAAAGTTAATTGTTGCCTGTTTTCTAAACAGACTTTTACAAAAGTAAATACTAGAACTTTATCCAGAGAAGAACAAAATGCCAGACATGTTTACATGTTAGTTCTTGATTTTTTTGTCAATAAATTTCATTTATTCATTCCTTCGTTCGTTCGTTCATTCTTTGTACCAGTTCATGGACTGAGACAAAGAAAATAGTGTTAATGTCACTTCGGATTAATATAAACACGAACCTACTTATTTTTTTTTATTTCACACATTATCAACAAAAGGAACATACCAAACTATGATTTGGCTCAAGTGGCACAACAGCCTGTTTCCTAGAGAACCAGGGGACATTATACCTGACCAGAAGTGATTCTCTGACTACAGTATTTTCCCCTAGCTAACGTATCTTCGTGTTAGAAGTCCGTGTTATAAAATAGCTTTCCCTTGGTGACTCCACCAAAACTTGGTCTGCGTATGTGCGTTATGTGTAATAAATGAGCATAAAGACCACATATATATGTTTTATTTAGGCGAAGCACCATTCACTCCTACACCATCGCGGTCTACCACACTCTGCCGAAGAATCCCAAGGCCATGAAGGAAGTTCGTGCAATGACGTCATCAAAAGCCGCCAAGAACCTCATCTCCATCAGCGTAGCCTTCATGCTCATCTACACGGGGTTCGTTTCCTTGCAGGTGCGCCTGGCATTTCATGTGTGTGTGTGCGTGCGTGCGTGCGTGCGTGAGTATGCGCTTATACAAATGAAGCAAAGAAAAAGCCCCCACATTTTAGTGAATGTTTCTTGTAACCTTGTGTGACCTGACCTGCAGTCTCCAAGTATATACGATCTTCAGTTCTTCTATACAACTCAGGTCAAGGTGAAATCCCTGAATCAAAGTCATAGAGCTGGATAAGGAGTGGGCTACAGGGGCTGCATTTAGTCCCTGGAATGAACCATATATGAGAAAAGCTCCATCACGTCCGTCTCTGTCCAACTTGTTGGCTTTTTTTTCCCGAAGCCTAGTACAGAGGTCGGATAGGGTGTTGGCAAGCTCTGGTAGATGAGCATCTTTCTTGCACTGACAGCTTGTCCTTGACAGAAATTCTTTTATTCTTACTCTTTTGTTTCTGATTTTCTTGACCACGTGACGAAAAATCTACTTTTTTATTATCCACCACATAACGAAAAATCTACTTTTTTATTATCCACCACAGGAAGAAAAATCTTTTTTATTATCCACCACATGACGAAAAATCCACTTTTTTATTCTCCACCATGTGACGAAAATCCACTTTTTTATTCTCCACCATGTGACGAAAAATCCACTTTTTTATTCTCCACCATGTGACGAAAAATCTACTTTTTTATTATCCACCACATGAAGAAAATTCCATTTTTTTACTTCCATGTCTCTCACAGAAGAGTTTTTCAAATATCATGGACACAAAAAAGAACAAATATATCCATACTACAAGAACTTAATATTGAAGAAGGTTAGGTAGTAAACAGGATTAAAGAGAGAAAACTTGAATAATTTGGACACATTAAACGCCATGATAATCTAGAGAAGACCGTCTTGGAAAGGTACATAATGGGAAAAAGAAAGAGAGGAAGACCAAGGTGAAGATGGCTGCAAGACATCATTGGTGATCTGCAAATGGACGCAGCAGCGGCAGGCCATCTTGCTCACAACCGAGAGGCCTACAGGAGTGCTGTTAGGGAGGAAAGTTCCACAAGGGATATGCAAATGAATGACTGAATGTCTCGTCCACATGATCAGAAATCCATTTTTTTAACATCCATGTTTCCTTCAAATGATGAGAAATCCATTTTTTTCACATCCATGTTTCCTTCAAATGATGATAAATCCATTTTTCCTACATCCATGTCTCCTTCAAATAATGGGCATTCCACTTGCATATATCCTTGTATGTATCGTTGTATGTATCCTTGTATGTATCCTTGTATGTATAATTTGTTCTTGAATGTTTCAACAATTATGCCCGCAGAGTTTACAGAGCAGCCTCCACCCACACAGCGGAGTGGGCGTGGTCTCTCTCAGCGTCATCTACGGAACTACAGTATTATCCTGCCTGTTCGCCCCATGGCTCATCAACCGCCTGACCACAAAATGGACCGTGGTGCTGGCCTTCTCCTTGTTCGTCGCCTACTTCGCCGCCAACTTCTACCCTCGCCACTTCCTGCTGATCCCCCTCAGCGTTCTCCTGGGTGTTCTGGCCGGCCCCATGTGGAGTGCCCAGGCCACCTACGTCACCACTCTGGCCCTCACCTACGCTCAACACAGAAGACTTGTTCTTGAATCCGATGACGTCATCAACCAGTTCATGGGCGTGTTTTTCGGATTCTTCCGATCCAGCCACATCTGGGGCAACCTGATCTCCGCCCTGATCCTGGGCAAGAACGAAACTGATGCCAGCGTCAACTCCACCAGCGACTCTGACTTCAGCCTCAGAACCAACAGCCAGCAAATATTGACCAATATTTCAGAAATATTATCCTTTATGGCTTATGCTTCCATGAGAAAGGACTCCGAAGAGGACTTGTCTCCCAGTTCAGGGGCGAAGAATGAGATCAACCAGTGTGGGGCCAAAACATGCTCGTGCGCCAACTCAGCGTCACGACCTGCCGACGGGACCTACAGCAACGACATAAACAACCTGGGCGCGTCCATCCCTGACTCCACACGCTACATGCTGCTGACCACGTACTTAACTTGTGGGGTCATGGCCGCGGTAGTGGTTGTGGCTCTCCTCGACCAGATTCATCTGGGAAAAACCGAGGCCGACCCCGAGTTCTCCCAGTCCTCCTGGGAGCTCTGCCTGGCTACTGTTAAGATGCTCAAGGACACCAAGTGCCTGTTGCTGATGCCTCTCGTGGTTTTTGTCGGCCTCGAGCAAGGATTTATGTTTGGAGACTTTACTAAGGTCAGTAGAAAGCACATCACTGACTAGCAGTGCTCAGTACACACAAAGCTATGTGGGAAAAGTTTGTTACAGAATATTAATTTCCGTAATGATTAACAGCTTCATGTCAGGGGAAACGAGGGAGCGCGTACATTTAGCACAGCCTCCAGACGTGGATTGGTCATGTGTTCTTGGAGGAACTCGGGGGTATGGCTACAGCAGCCATGAGATGAACACTTGTGAGAAATAGAAATAAAGGCCGACAGAAGACATGATGGAGAAGAACAGCAGAAGCAGCGACGAACAGCCTGCAGGACAGCTGGGGCACTATGCCAAGGCTGATCGATGACCTTTAAGGATGGAGAGAATTTGTTGCTGTCCTGCTAAACACCGCGAGGCGTTGTGAGCGGTGATTACTCCGTCGATCAGCGACCATGGGTGGGTGGATGGGTGGGTGGGTGGACGAGTATCTCAGACTGAAAGTTCTGACCCAGACAAAGTCGAAGTTCCATTGGCCAGAGTCTTCGCCCTCGTCGGAAGGTTGTTCAGAGGTCATCTATGGAAGAAGATAGGAGCACTGATGGGCGTGTCTGGGGAGCACTGATGGGCGTGTTCGGGGAGCACTAATGGGCGTGTCTGGGGAGCACTGATGGGCGTGTCCGGGGAGCACTGATGGGCGTGTCTGGGGAGCACTAATGGGCGTGTCTGGGGAGCACTGATGGGCGTGTTCGGGGAGCACTAATGGGCGTGTTCGGGGAGCACTAATGGGCGTGTTCGGGGAGCACTAATGGGCGTGTCCGGGGAGCACTGATGAGATTTTAACATTCGAACAGTTCTAGCCTGCCTTTGTTAAGCATCGCATTAATGAATCCTTGACCTGCAACAACAACAATTTTCTTGTATGTGTCAACAACTAGGACTGTTTTCTCACACAATCTTCCTCAAGATCAAGACAGATCTTTCTCAAGCCTTTTTCCTGATGATATCACACATGATAACGTCAGCTCCTCTGATGGCACACTGGGTTGTTGGTGCTAAATTCTCGTGTAATCCATTATATTAGTAACAGTCCATTGGTGACGCTTTAGTTTAACAGTTGGAGTAAAATAAACCATTAATTTAACAGTTCGAGTAAAATAAACCATTATTTTAACAGCTGGAGCAAAATAAACCATTAGTTTAACAGTCGGAGCAAAATAAACAAGCCCAACATAAAAATGAGGCTGGCGAAAGTTTTGATATAAATATAATTGTATAAAATGGTATTGAAGTGCATTAACATGAAACATTTTCTGCTGTCATATTTCTGCGGCACATCTCTAGTCCTCCTGCAGCGCATTAGCCTGACGTGGCACACTGTTTGAGAAACACTCCCGTTCGTCCCAAGCCCCCGCCCAGCTTAGTTACGTCTGTATCTTGGACGTATTCCATTTCTGGGGTTAGGTATTCGCGTGACTATTGTTAATAAAGAGGAAGTGACGCGATCTTGTTGCCATGGTGATGCTTTAATCATGTGTATATCACGTCCTATGTTATACTGCCGTACCAGTGATGATTTCAGCGTTCTATGTTATATATCTGTACTAATTATGATTCTATGCTGTACATGTGTACTAATGGCGATTCCAACGTTCTGTATTATACATCTGTACGAATGATGATTCCAACGTTCTGTATTATACATCTGTACGAATGATGATTCCAACGTTCTGTATTATACATCTGTACGAATGATGATTCCAACGTTCTATATTATACATCTGTACGAATGATGATTCCAACGTTTTATATTATACATCTGTACGAATGATGATTCCAACGTTCTATATTATACATCTGTACGAATGATGATTCCAACGTTCTGTGCTAATGATGATTTCCCTTGTTTCTTAGAAACTCTAACTTAGTTTATTATGACCGTACTTGTACAACTTTGGCTTTATAATTCTATTATTACTGGTATTTCGTGCACTGCAGCTGTTATTGTTTTGCATTACCTGGGATAATATCAACATGCTTCAGGTGTAAATATTATACTATAGTAAAAGTGATGCTGTACTTTTTTCGATATTGATTCTTTGTCGCATTATTGTGATTTCTGTCTTTGCTGGACGTGGAAGTCTGACTCTTTGACAGCAAGAGAGACATCTTTAAACCTCACCCTCTTTTCTTATACCCTCAGTCTAACACAACATGCCTCAGCGGGGGTGGGGGTGGGAGGAATAGAGTTTGTTGTTTTTTATTACTGTTGTTATTGTGTTATTGTTGCTGCTGTTGTTGCTGCTGCTGTTATCGTCGTTATTGCTGTTGTTGTTGTTCTTGTTGTTGTTGGTTGCTGTTGTTGTTGCTGTTTTTGTTATTGTTATTGCTGCTGTTGTTGCTTCTATTTTTGTTACTGTAGTTGTTACTGTTGCTGTAATTATTACTGTTATTGTAGTTGTTACTGTTGCTGTAATTGTAGCTGTTACTGTTGCTGTAATTATTACTGTTATTGTAGTTGTTACTGTTGCTGTAATTGTAGCTGTTACTGTTGCTGTAAATATTACTGTTATTGTAGTTGTTACTGTTTGCTGCAGTTGTTACTGTTACTGTAGTTGTTACCGCTGTTGTTGCTATATCTCCTTGGAACTGCGGGCATGATGTTCTTTGCAGCCGAAGTGATGCAGATGGTGGGGCACGGCATCGTGTTGAGCGAGATTGTGTTACGGCGACTATTTTGAGTGGAGCTAAGAAAGCAGGGGACGTGCAGTTCTTCTTTAACAGACTCCACCCCGGTGGGGACTGCCTGTTATTGTTGATACAATCTTACATCTCACATCCTTCCCGTGCCGTTAAAAGTCACATAGGGCTCGCATGGTAGCTTACCAGGATTTCCTGTTTTCGGTGAGTCTTTTCAACCTCATCAAGGGATGTTATTCCCACTAAGCCGGCCTCTCTTACCAATATCCTCTATAGAGTTTCACGTGGTCGACCTCTTCTTCTTCGGCCTTTTGTATTCCACTTAATAACTTTTTTTTTTTGGATTCTCTAGTTGTTTCTTCTCATCACACGACAGACATATGTCCATCTCCTTTTCCTGATCACCCATAAGACTGGTTGTTGTTCAGTCATCTGTCTTATCTCTGCATTGATTTTGAATTCGTTCCACTTGATGCCGAGTATTTTCCTTAAGCATTTGTTATCAAAAGAGTCTAATTTCTTGTCTATTTCTTTAGTTGTTTTCCAGCTTTCACATGCATAAATGAGGGTGGATATTGCAACGGAATTAAATAATCTTTACTTGGTTTTTGTGCTTATAACTTTTGATTGCCACATGTTCTTAAGATTCTTGAAGGTCAATGCTGCTTTTCGCTGTTGATAGAATCCACCAGTTAAAATCTGTCTACAGACTACATTTCTTTTGTCGGTCCTGGTTTATATTCTACATCTAACAAGCATCGATATTTACGTTTTTTGATTACATTTTTGTCTGAGCAGCTGAAAATGTGTGCTAGTTTCATGTTGTTGTTTTTTTTCAAACACGAAAGTCGTAAGTTCCTTCTGTGGTAACCTTAGTATCAGTATCGTCATGTCACACACGAATCAGTATTTATTTCCTCTAATAACAACTTAACGCAGTTCCCGGATTGAGCAATTTACTTTATTGATATCGATCTCGCCCAGGTTTATCAGTATCGTTCGTTCATTCATTTTATGGGCGGTCATGACACATTTATTAGGGCTAAAAATGAATTGGCGCTTGTACTTCCGGTTTGACGGCGGAGTGATTAAGACTAGCGTGTGTGTGTGTGTGTATTATGTTTGTCTGTGTGTCGGAAATAAACCGACGGTTATATTAACCCTTTATGAAACAAGTAATGTAGCTATATTAGGCCTTTATGAAACAAGTAATGTAGTTATATTAAGCCTTTATGAAACAATTAATGTAGTTATAGCAATCCCTTTATGAAACAAGTAAGGTAGTTATATTAACCCTTTATGAAACAAGTAATGTCGTTATGTTAACCCTTTATGAAACAGTAAGGTAGTTATATTAACCCTTTATGAAACAAGTAATGTCGTTATGTTAACCCTTTATGAAACAAGTAATGTAGTCATGTTAACCCTTTATGAAACAAATAATGTAGTTATATTAATCCTTTATGAAACAAGTAATGTACTCATGTTAACCCTTTATGAAATAAGTAATGTAGTCATATTAACCCTTTATGAAACACGTAATGTAGTCATGTTAACCCTTTATGAAACAAAAAATGTTCACAACGAGTACAACTTGTTCTAATGTTTTTAGTAAGCTTCTTGTGGGAGGAGTAATAACTGCCTGGATGGCAGAACTGCGGATGAACCCGCTGTCAGAGATTACTGATTAAACACATGGGGCATGTGCTATCAATGACTGACAACTCACTATCAAAAATAGCACTGAGATAGACACCATAGGGAAACATCTGTAAGGGTAGACCAAAGGAGACATGGAGAAGAACAACAGAGAGGATGTTGAGCAATAGAAGGCTCACCTGGGCAAGAGCGTTCTCTTAAGGTTCAGAGAGAGAAAGAGAGAAGGGAAAGAGAGAGAAAAGGAGTATTTACTAAAGAGTTAACAAAAAGAAAATGCTTAACAAATTTGTGGTTATTTTTGCAGCTATAATTGGTTTTGGTGTGTACCACGTGATATACACTGTTGTCATTAGGTTAGAAAGGGTTAAAGACCAAAGAATCAAATTCTTCCACAATATTTCATGGAACTTCTTTTCTGTAGAATATAGTAAAAAAGAAGAAGAAAAAGAAGAAGAAGAAAGAAGAAGAAGAAGAAGAAGAAGCAGAAGAAGAAGAAGATGATGATGATGATGATGATGATGATGATGATGATGATGATGATGATGATGATGATGATGATGATGAGGATGAGGAGATGAAGGAGGAGGAGGAAGAAGAAGAAGCAGAAGGAAGTTTCTTCTTCTTCTTCTTCTTAAACCATAAAGGCTCATTGCTGCAGATAAAGTTCGCCTCCATTCCTCTCTATTCCTAATCTTCTCTCTCCAGTTCGTGATATCACTTTCCTTTACATCCTCTTCTATGTTGTCTTTCTATCTCTGTCTTGGTCTACCCCTTGATCTTGTTTCCCTCATCTCTTGTGCATACATCATTTTCGTTTGTTTATTCTCTTCCATTCTTTCTAGTTCGAGTTGAAAACAGAATTGGAAAACATCAACCTATAAAACAAGGGGTGCGACAAGGATGTGTACTATCTCCAGGCCTTTTTTCTCTATACAGCGAGAATATTCTAAGAACAATCATCACAGAACCAGGCATAAAAATTGGAGGATACAATATTAACAACCTTCGGTATGCTGACGACACAGTACTGATAGCTGAGAACCTACAAGACCTGCAAAATCTCTTGGATAAAGTCGCCAAAGAAAGTGAACAGAAAGGCCTTACTTTGAACATAAAAAAGACAGAGACTGTGGTTATATCTAAGAAACAGAATCCACCAGCATGCAGTATTAAATTAAATGGAACTATTCTAAAGCAGGTGCAGAAATTCAAATACCTTGGAGCAGTAATAACTTCAGATGGGAAATGCAGAACAGACATTAGGAACAGAACAGGCCAAGCAAAGACTGCATTTCAGAGAATGAGAAACATATTAGCTAACACATCTTTATCAATGAATGTTAGAAAACGAGCCCTAAAATGCTATATTGAACCTATCTTGTTATATGGAAGTGAATCATGGACAATAGGCAAGTCTGCACAAAAATCATTGGAAGCAGCAGAAATGTGGTTTATTAGAAGAACGTTGCGAATCCCCTGGACAGCAAAAATAACTAATGAAGAATGTATGAGAAGAGCTTTAGAGACAAAAAACCTTGTCAGAAAGATAAGAGAGAGACAATGTACTTTCATAGGACATGCAATGAGAAGAGGGGGCATTGAAAATATTATAACAACAGGAAAAATAGAAGGAAGAAGATCAAGAGGAAGACCAAGAGAAATGATACTGGACAGTCTGACGGGATGGTGTGAGAGGAGACCACCAACTGAACTGATGGCCTGCATGAAGGATCATGTACTCTGGAGAAGCATAATAGCCAACGCCAGTCGGCACGGCACCTGATGATGATGATGATGATTCTTTCTGCATGGCTCAACCAGCGTAGTCTGTTCAGTTTCAAGACATTTATAATTTGTTGGGAATTAAATAAGCTGTTCAGTTCAGTGTTCTTTCTAGCTCTCCATTCTCCGCTGTTTTTATCCTTTATGGGCCCAAAGATTCTACTTAGGATCTTGTTCTCAAAGATCTGCAATTGTTGTTCATCTTTTTTTGTTGTACTCCATGTTCCGATCCACACATGATAGCTGGTCTTATTATAGTTGTGTGGAATGTTATTTTGGTGTTTTGGGACAGGATTTTGAATTTTAACGGGTGTGTTATAACTATTTCAGTTATAAAAATATAACTGATAACATAGTTGTATAACAACTTTATGCGTGTGAATTGACAAGTGTGTTGGTTGCAAGAAAGATGGCTGTGCCTTCATAATGCCTTGACATATGTAACGATTTCCACCAACTTAAGCCCTTAAACCACATAGAGACCTTCCATCTGAGACCTTCCATCTGAGACCTTCCATCTGAGACCTTCCATCTGAGACCTTCCATCTGTCAACACAAGCACGTGCCTGTCACGTTTAAAACAACGCTCCCTCCCGGTCTTTTCTCTCTCTTCCCAGAATTCCGCTGTACTGCAGCCTCCACACCAAATAAAATGACCTTCTGAGCCTCATCTAAAAGCTGCCCTTGCTCTGTACTGCAGCCTCCACACCAGATAAAATGACCTTCTGAGCCTCATCTAAAAGCTGCCCTTGTTCTGTACTGCAGCCTCCACACCAGATAAAATGACCTTCTGAGCCTCATCTAAAAGCTGCCCTTGTTCTGTACTGCAGCCTCCACACCAGATAAAATGACCTTCTGAGCCTCATCTAAAAGCTGCCCTTGTTCTGTACTGCAGCCTCCACACCAGATAAAATGACCTTCTGAGCCTCATCTAAAAGCTGCCCTTGTTCTGTACTGCAGCCTCTACACCAGATAAAATGACCTTCTGAGCCTCATCTAAAAGCTGCCCTTGTTCTGTACTGCAGCCTCTACACCAGATAAAATGACCTTCTGAGCCTCATCTAAAAGCTGCCCTTGTTCTGTACTGCAGCCTCTACACCAGATAAAATGACCTTCTGAGCCTCATCTAAAAGCTGCCCTTGCTCTGGAAGGAGCAAACCTGAAGACACATACAAAAAAAAACAAGCTCTTTGGGTCACCGTGCCCTGCACTCTGAACTTTCCTGGAGCATGACGTCATCAATGCAGAATAATTACTGACATAATGTACACTGACAGGCAATCGTGAGAGAGCGCACGTGGCCGGGCCGAACAACTCACGGAGGAATTTGCAGCCGTTTTAGACGGTACTTTGATTTCTGCTGGGATGTGTTAGTACTACACCCCCACACCCCCACCGAGCAGTCCGTGAGTCCATGATGAGTCCATGATGAGTCCATGATGAGTCCATGATGAGTTCAGCCATGTTAGGGGTCGCGCCAACTAAGAGAGAGTTGAGGAGAAGTCGTGGCTGGGTAGATGCTGTGCTTACAGGCACAAGTCACAGTTACGGCGCTGTTATCACGGCGAACCAGAGAGGGTCAAGACCCTGCTCCATGTTAAGGCTGATGCTTCTAGTAACATGTTCAGCCAGGCTAACGGAGGTACTGCTTGTCGTGGTGGACATAGCGGTGGAGCCTGCTGAGAAGTTTTTACCTTTTTTTTCTTGAGTCTGTCTCCGGTCTTGAGCGACTCCCAAATCGATAGAATGCTTGTATTTCAGCATCTTGTTCAAATCTGCTGCGAATAACATCCTGTTAGCAATTCCAGAGAGAGAGAGAGAGAAAACAACAGCAGCAATAGCAATAACAATAACAGTAGCAATAACAACAGCAATAACAATAACAATAACGACGTTTATATGTGTATATTTATTATGCTGTTTACTGTTATACGTACAAGGAAAACAGTTTAAAAACAAACAGCCCCCTTACACGAATATTGTTAAACTTGTACAGGAGCTTTTGGTCGGATGATTGTGCAGGAACTTGTGTTCGGATGATTGTGCAGGAGCTTTTGTTCGGATGATTGTGCAGGAACTTGTGTTCGGATAATTGTGCAGGAGCCTTTGTTCGGATGATTGTGCAGGAACTTTTGTTCGGATAATTGTACGGGAGCTTTTGTTTGGATAATTGTACGGGAGCTTTTGTTCGGATGATTGTGTAGGTACTTTTCTTCGGATGATTGTGCAGGAACTTTTCTTCGGATGATTGTGCAGGAACTTTTCTTCGGATGATTGTGTAGGTACTTTTCTTCGGATGATTGTGCAGGAACTTTTCTTCGGATGATTGTCTGGGAAAACTGAACAGAGAAAAGGCGTGCCGCGTATTAATATCGCATATTGTCACGCATGCGCACTTCTGTGTCATATTTGATGAAATAATCAGCATCACGGCTCGGGTGATCTCGACAGAACCTGATATATGAAAGTCGATAATTTAAAATGATAACTCTCAAGGCGAGCATGAAGGCGCAGTTCTCTGCGAATATCTGCATACATGTCACACTTTACTAAGATTTCCTTAAGTTAGTGGACGAATGTGAAAAATGTACAAACATTTTATCTTTATTTATGTCGCCCGTGCATACGAAGGCGCCTCGTATAAAGATAAGATTCCCAACTTGAAGTATTTACCCGCATTTCTTGTCATATTTGTTTATTCTCTTCCACGACATTATATAATAATGTAAAACTCCATATCTATGTTCCCTCTCTACCAACTTCTTCTCTTTCTTCACCTGTAATTTATATCCCAGAAACCCTCTCTCTGTGTTAGATAACAAATCCTCTACCCCAGTCACATTCGTCTGTTTCACCCAACTTTTTTCTGTTTCATTATTATTGTATCCTTCTCTCTCTCTCTCCCTCTCTATCGCTCTATCTCGCTCTCTCTCGCGCTCTCTCTCGTGCTCTCTCTCGCTCTCTCTCTCTCGCTCTCTCTCTCTCTCGCTCTCTCTCTCGCTTCCTCTCTCGCTCTCTCTCGCTCTCGCTCTCTCTCCCTCCTTTCCGCTTTCCCCACCCCTCTTCACTTTCAGTCTATCACACCTCACAAGTGTTTATTTAAGCGTTCTCAATACTCATTCCAGTGATCGCGTTAACCGACAATTACCGGTAAGTTACCGACAATTACCGGCAAGTTACCGAAGAAAACGAGAAAATCCGAAAGTTTTGGAGGCCATCGGTTGCCGTACCAGGTTTATATTATCACACACAAAAAATCAGCCATCAAACCTGACTGGAGGATAATCAGTCATCAAAACCTGACCGGAGGATAATCAGCCATCAGACCTGACTGGAGGATAACCAGCCATCAAACCTGACTGGAGGATAATCAGCCATCAAACCTGACTGAGGATAATCAGCCATCAAAACCTGACTGGAGGATAATCAGCCATCAAAACTTGACCGGAGGATAATCAGCCATCAAAACCTGACCGGAGGATAATCAGCCATCAAACCTGACTGAAGGATAACCAGGCCAGTAGACTGCCAGGTGAAGGTAAAGGTAACTCTGTCATGCCTTAGAGGTATACAGGGATATGGCGTTAGTGCTGATATTTTCCTTGACCTGTCGACATATCAGAAGGTAATGTGACCAACATCACGCCTGGCCGCCTTTCCTTTCCACCAACTCCAGAAGAAGTCAGGTACCCATTTCTACAGCTAGGTGACTATGGCGCCTCCAGCCAGATTCGAACCCCCGACCTTCGCCATGAGAGACCAGTGCACTAACCACTTTGCCACTCAGACACCCAATAGATGTGATGGTGCTCCATTTCCATGGAGGGGAATCAGCTGGTTTCGACTTTGATGCAGCTTATGAGCATCTTGTATACAGCAAATCTCCCAGCACATAAGGTAAGGAAGGGAAAAGATCGCACGAACATTTGATTTCTCCCAATGTTTCTAAAGTAAGTTCAATTTTACGCTGAAAATAAAGGAAAGTATAAAATACCGTAAACTGTGTGCTGAGAAAGCCGGTATTTTGGAAAGTACTACATGTAAAGTGAAAGACGGGTACAAATGTACCGGTTACCAAAAGTCCTAGGGCCGTCGCTGTCCACCACGCGCTCTCTCGGACACGACTTCTTCCAAGTCACAGCTAGGAGCTCCTCTTTTCTTTCTCCTATATTTTTGTCCATTCCTATTTGTTGTATAAAGACAAAACAAAAATAATGAAACTTCTCATTAACTAAGGAAGGAAAAATGTATGTAGAAGGAACAGTTATGTGTTGATGAAGTAAACCAATTTGCATACCTTGGCAGCTACATAGACCAAGATGGTGAAACCAGAAAGGAAGTTAGAATTGCAAAAGCAGCATTGTCCTTCAGAAATCTTGACAACATATGGAATTCAGAAGTTATAAGCACAAAAACCAAGTTAAGATGATTCAATTCAAATATAATATCCACCCTCATTTATGCATGCGAAAGCTGGAAAACAACTAAAGAAATAGACAAGAAATTAGACTCTTTTGAAAACAAATGCCTCAGGAAAATACATGGTATAAAGTGGGATGAATTTAAGAACAACGCAAAGATAAGACAGATGAACAAACAACAACCTGTCTCATGGGTGATCAGAAAAAGAAGATGGACATATGTAGGCCATGTGATGAGAAGAAACAGAGATTACCAAAACAAGCTGTCAAGTGGAGCAGAACAAGCCGAAGAAAAAGAGGTCGACCACGTGAAACTCTAAAGAGGACATTGTTAAGAGAGGCCAGTTTAGTGGGCATAACATCCCTTGATGAGGTTGAAAAACTCCCCGAGAACAGAAAAACCTGGCAAACAACTATGTGAGCCCTATGTGACGTTTAACGGCACGGGAAGGATGTAAAATGTATGATTGATGTGAATTTACATTTTGTTTTCTTTCCTTAATTCTTTGTCCTGCATGTTTTAGTATGATTAAAATGTAATCCGAAACGTTACAACTGTGTGGCTGGTTAACTAATAAAGCTACTATTTTTAACCTGTTCACAAAAAATACTAATTTAGAACTTGACACACTCCAAGAACAAAATATGTAACAAAATACTACTGTACTACACGCTGCAGTATTTATAGCTGACATTTGTCATATTTCAGCAAATATACTCAGTTTGCAGTAAATAATTGACAGTTATCAGCTTTGAGCAATCTACTCAGCATTCCCAACTCTATAGTATGTACTTTTATCTGGTGCTAACAAATGCTGTGTGTACTTTTATCGAGCGCTAACAACTGTACTATGTACTTTAATCTAACGACAATAACTGTAGTATGTACTTTAACGCTAACAACTGTTTTAAGTACAAATTCACTTCTGTTTGAGAGAGAATGACAGTTAGAATGAGAGAAGAAACAGAGAACATGAGAGAGAGAGAGAGAATGAGAGAAAGAGAAGAAACTGAAAGATTCCGAACAAGAGAAATTATACAGAAATAAATTATTTGTAAGAAAAAAAATACGGCAAACATCTTAAACTGTCTTGCTTACAGCGAGAACAGTCACTAGACTAGGTACATTAGGAAGAAGAGAAGAGAAGAGAAGAGGAAAGAAAAGAAGAGGAGAGGAGAGAAGAGAAGAGAAGAGGAGAGGAGAGAAAAGAAAAGAAGAGGAGAGGGGAGGAGAGAAGAGAAAAGAAAAGAAGAGGAGAGGAGAGAAAAGAAAAGAAGAGAATAGAAAAGAAAAGAAGAGAAGAGGGGAGGAGAGAAGAGGGGAGAAGAAGATAAAAGAGAAGAGAGAGGAGAGGATAGGAGAACAGAGAAGAGAAGAGGGAAGAGAAGAGAAGAGAAAAAGAGAGGAGAGGAGAGAGAGAGAGAGGAAAGGATAGGAGAGAAGAGAAGAGAAGAGGAGAGGAGAGAAAAGAGAAGAGAGAAGAGAGGAGGAGAGAAGAGAGAAAAGAAGAAGGGAGAAGAGGAGAGGAGAGAATAGGAGAAGAGAAAAGAGGAGAGAAGAGAGGATAAGAGGAGGGAAGAAGAGAGGAGAGGAGAGAAGAGAAGAAAAGAGAAGAATACTGGTAAATGAGCAACAAAAGGCGCAAATTTAACCATGTCGTTGCTCCACTCAAACTTCACGGCTCCACTCAGTACCCCACCGCATCACTCAAGCACTTCACGGCTCCACTCAACAGTCAACCGCTCCACTTAAGCACTCCACAGCACCATTCAAGCACTTGACCGCTCCACTCAGCACTCCACCGAACCACTCAAGCACTCCACCGCACCACTCAGCACTCCACAGCACCACTCAAGCACTTCACTGTTCCACTCAACACGCCACCGAACCACGCAAGCACTCCACCGCACCACTCAGCACTCCACAGCACCACTCAAGCACTTCATCGCTCCACTCAGTACCCCACCGCACCACTCAAGCACTTCACGGCTCCACTCAACAGTCAACCGCTCCACTCAGCACTCCACCGAACCACTCAAGCACTCCACCGCTCCACTCAACACGCCACCGCACCACTCAAGCACTCCATCGCTATACTCAACACTCCACCACTCCACTAAACACTCCACCGCTCCACTCAACACTCCACCACACCACTCACACTTCACTGCACCCACTCAGCACTCCACTGCACCACTCAACACTCTACACCACCACTCTGCACTCCACCGCACCACTCTGCACTTCGCCGCCCCACTCAGCACTTCACTGCACCACACAGCACTCCACTGCACCACTCAACACTCTACCGCACCACTCTGCACTCCACCGCCCCACGCTGCACTCCGCCGCCCCCACTCAGCACTCCACTTCCTGATTCATAGCCACCGCTCTCTTATATGCAACATCCCCCGCCCCCGCCATTCTGGCATGTGTCGGCCACATCTCATCTGTCGCACAGCCGACCCAGTGCTATCGTTAACAGAGCTTCATGTTCGTCAAAGTGTATGGCGCAGTTTAGGAGAAGGCTGGAAGATAAAAAAACAACAACCAATGTTTGAGCCAGAGAAGAAACCATCTTGGAGGAAACATGAAACAATAAATGCCAAATAAACACAGAGCAAGAGAAGTCACTTACGTCGTTAGGCGATGCGAGTTATGTCAGGGGAGAGAACTGAAGCAGGATTTACGAGCAGCTATTTTCTGCCATTGTTTATCTGTGTTTACTTCTCGTTTTCTGAGATTTTTTCATCTCGGTCTCATATCTATCTATCTATCTATCTATCTATCTATCTATCTATCTATCTATCTGTCTGTCTGTCTATCTATCTATCTGTCTGTCTGTCTGTCTGTCTGTCTGTCTATCTATCTAGCTATCGTAGGTTTGTCTACCTGTTTAACTGTTTGTCTGTAATCTATCTGCCTATGCAACTCTTTGTCTGTAATCTTTCTGTCTCTGTCTCAAAATCCATGCTCATTACAACAAGACATAAATTAACAAACTCACCAACAACAACACTACAGCTCCATGCTGGAACTTCCCAGATAGAGAATGGTAGTGAACATAAAACTCTAGGTCTCATGATTGACCACCACCTCAGCTGGAATCATCATGTAGACAATCTAATCAAACTCACTGCACAAAAAGTCTACCAATTTACTAAAATTAAACACTATCTTGACACATACACTAGAAAAATATACTACACGTCACAGATACAAACACACTTGGACTACTGCTGCAGTCTGGGATTGTTGTTCCATGTCAAACATGAAAAGACTTTACTCACTTCAAAAACGACCAGTAAAGCTTATATATGACAAACATGTAGCACATATTACAAATATGGGCAAATATTTTGATATTCTACCCCTCAAGAAGAGATTTCTTTTCAGTAAAGCCAAGCTGATTCATAAATTTCTATCACACAAAACTCCACCCTATCTTTGGTCATTGTTCAAATCCAACCCAAAACACACTCAACACTTAAGCAATTGTTTTCTCCCAAAACCAAGACTTGACATGTTTAAAAAAGCTTCTCTTACTCAGCTGCCCATCTTTGGAATACCCTAACAACTCATGTAAAACTTATGTAACTTATGTATTTGTGTTTGTGCATACTTTATATACCCGTATGAATAGGTGTAGGTATGTACGTATATGTGTACGCGCATATATGTATATGTGCAAGCACGTATGTGTATGCATATATATTGGTATTTATGTGTGTATATATATGTATGTGTTTGTACATACATGTGTGTATGTGCACGTATCTTTATGTCTTTATACATACATGTCTATGTGCATACATGTGAATGTATATATATGCATATTTATGTGCGTGCATGTATTTGTATATCTGTGGTTTATGTGTGTATGAATATATGCATCTGTATGTACATGTATTTGCTTTACGAAAAGTATAGGTGTATGTACTGTCAAAGTCTAAATTAGTTTAATCTAAATTATGGCTTGATTGTTGTATCTATTATATTGCTGTTCTTTAAATTGTTAGTTTATAATGAATGTGAGAACGTAATAAAGTTTATTTCATGTAGTTATATAAAGCAGAATGTGGAGAGTACGGAAAGAAAGGGTTTATTAGTTATTTACTTATTAATTTTATGTTTTTAATGCATATGACTGAACAACAACCAGTCTCATGGGTGATCAGGAAAAGGAGATGGACATATGTTGGTCACTTGATGAGAAGAAATGATCAGAGAATCCCAAAACAAGCTATCAAGTGGAACACAACAGGCCAAAGAAAAAGGGGCAGACCGCGTGAAACTCTGAAGAGGACATTATTAAGAGAGGCCAAGTTAACAGGCATAAAATCCTTTGATGAGGTTGAAAGACTCGCCGAAGACAGGAAAAATTGGCGAACTACTTTACGAGCCCTATGTGACGTTTAACGGCACGGGAAGGATATAAGATATAAGAATGCATATTATGTTCAATAACAGATGCTGAATATCTGTGACTGAATGAAAGTTGTATGGTGAAGGGCAAAATGGTAGACGGGCCTGCATGCCCAGTTCTTAACCCTTTGAAAATAAAGTCTGTTCGTTTGTTCCGCTTTCCTGTCTGTAATCTTTCTGTCTATATGTATATTTAAATTTCCGCTTGTCTATCTGTAATATATCTGCTTTCTGCCTACTTAACTGTCTGTCTGTCTATATGTCTGTTTGTCTGCATGTAGGTCTAATGTGTAACGAACTGACCAGTCAGAATGCTCTCTTGTTCTCTGAAAGTTACAAGAAGTACAAGAGCTCTTTGTCTGTTGGCTAGAACTACAAGAGCTCTTTGTCTGTTGGCTAGAACTACAAGAGCTCTTTGTATGTTGGCTAGAACTACAAGAGCTCTTTGTATGTTGGCTAGAACTACAAGAGCTCTTTGTCTGTTGGCTAGAACTACAAGAGCTCTTTGTCTGTTGGCTAGAACTACAAGAGCTCTTTGTCTGTTGGCTAGAACTACAAGAGCTCTTTGTCTGTTGGCTAGAACTACAAGAGCTCTTTGTGTTGGTTAGAACTACAAGAGCTCTTTGTATGTTGGTTAGAACTACAAGAGCTATATGTCTTGTTGGCTAGAACTACAAAAGCTCTTTGTCTGTTGGCTAGAACTACAAGAGCTCTTTGTCTGTTGGCTAACCCCGCCTTCTCTCTGCTTATCTATTTATTGCTGGGAGTGCACAGATTTCCAGTGCACAGATTTCCAGTGCACCACTCACAACTTGACTACATCGAACACAACAACTGGGTTTTTGTCATGAAGTTCTCCAAGAACCACCTACAAAAAAACTGGAAGGTTCGTGACAACTTGCTTGTCTGAAAGTTAATGTGTTCATGATTTCTATTTCAGTTTTATCAATAAACGCAAGCATGCCTTGGGTTCATGAATGTACGTCAACTAATTGTGCAAATTATAGAGACATTTATACTCAGATGTACACATCATAGTTCGATCATCATTTATAATCAGGTGTACATTTTGTAGTTCCATCATTTATAGTCAGATGTACATAGTGTAGTTCCATCATTTATAATTAAATGTACATTTGTAGTTATATCATCGTTTATAGTCATATATACACATTATAGCCTTATGCATCACATATAATCAGATAAAAAAAGGTGAAAGGTAAAATTCCCGTTTCCGTGCCATTAAGGCATATTGGGGTTATGGTTGTTAGGTCGAATTTCCGCGACCTTCTGCACGTGAAAGTCTGATGTGGTCAATGTCACCCCTGACAGCATTTACCTTCCCAGATTTCTCTAGTACCCATTTTTAGAGGCCGGGGTGTACCTTGGTGACATTTTTGTTGTTGTTGTTGTACCAGAAAAAAAATCCCACCACTGGGACTTGAACCCGGTACCACTTGGCTAACCAGGCCGCCAAATAATCAAATGTCCATTCATTCATTCATTTGCATGTCCCTTGCAGAACTTTGCCTCCAAAACAGCACTCCTGTAGGCCTCTCGATTGTAAGCAAGATGCCCTGCTGCTGATGCATCCATTTGCAGATCATCAACGATGTCTTGCAGCCATCTTTGCCTTGGTCTTCCTCTTTTTCCTTTTCTCATTATGTATCCTTCCAAGACAGTCTTCTCTAAATTATCATGACGTTTAATATGTCCAAAATATTTAAGTTTTCTCTGTTTAATCCTCTTTACTAGCCAGCCTTCTTCAATATTAAGTTCTTGTAGTATGGATATATTTGTTCTTTTTTATGTCCATGATATTTGAAGAACTCTTCTATAGCATTTACATTCAATTGCATTTATGTGTTTCTCAGCTGTTTTGTTAAGTGTCCAGGTCTCACAGGCATATGTTGCGATGGGAAAGATGTTTGCCCTTAAAAATCTTATTTTTGTAGTTCTGTTTGTTCCTCTTCACAGCTTCTTTAGTTATTTTACTTTCTGAAGAGCAATAGATGTCCTCCTCTTAATTTCCCTCATTGTATCTCCATTATTAGTTAGCAGTGATCCAAGATATTTAAAACTCTCCACCTCTTACAATTTTTCCTCATTGATACATATTTCAGCTGCCTTGTTTGTTTTGTAAGTTGTCATCAATTTAGTTTTCTTCGCATTAAGATAGAGGTTTTGCTCTTCACTGTTCTTACGGACTGACATAATTAGTTTTTCCATTCCTTTTTATGTTTTGGTCAGCAGTACTGTGTCATTAGCATATCTAATCTCTGGTATTTCATAACCTCCAATTGTTATTTTTAAAAAAATTAAGTAAGGGTAACCCTGTCATGCCTTAGAGGCACATAGGGACATGGTGTTAGTGCCCATATTTTCCTTGACCTGTCAGCACACTAGAGGGTGATATGGTCAGTATCACGCCTGGCTGCCTTTCTTTCCCCAACTCCAGAAGAAGTCGGGTACCCATTTCTACAGCTGGGTGACTGGGGTGCCTCCGGCCGGATTCGAAACCCCGACCTTCGCCATGAGAGACCAGTGCACTAACCACTTCGCCACAATTGTTATGGCATCATAATATTCTTTGTCTACATCTTCTCTAACATTCCTAATTATATTTTCAGTCAAATTTAATCAAATAGACGCATTATAATTTCATATATCATTTATAATCAGAAATGCATATCATAGTCCCATACCTAACTTATAATCAGATGTACACATTATAGTCTCGTACCTTATTTATAATAGATGTTCGTATTATAGTCCCATATATCATTTATAACACATTATAACACATTATAATCATCATTTATAATTCAGATGTAACAGTATAGTACCATACTTCATTTATAATCAGACGTGCAATTTATAATCCCATAAGTCATTTATAATCAGGTGTATATATTATAATGCGATATATCATTTATAATCAGATGTACACATTATAATCCCAAACATCATTTATAATCAGATGTACACATTACAGTCTCATACAGGTATAAGTTGCAGGTTTTCACACAAACCAGACGTAAATACAGTAGAAGCAGATTATCAGCATTAATAGACCTTTACAAAAAATGTTCTAATATGTTTCCCTGAATCCTGCTAAGACTTTAGACTTAACAAAAATACATTCAACATAAAAATAATAGGCTCCGAGATCTGATAAAATGTCCAGGAAAATTGTGTCAGCTGTTGTGTGATCAGCATCACACGAAACAGAAACTCAGACTGCCAGATCTGTTAGTTTGTCTCGGTTTGGTATCTAACAACAATATCTCTGGCTGGGTGCAATGTCATAAATTATCATCGGTTGTTTCAGCTTTACTTTCACATCTAGTATATCGGCACACATTTATTCGTTGTTTCTGTTGCCAAATTGGACTTCAGATTGCCGTGGGTTTTTTTTTCATCATGACTTCTGGCCACCTGATTTTATGCCAGTGGCCAAATTTCGTCAGCTATTTATCTGAAACTTGTTTAGATGGTTTCTAAATTACTGAAACCTTTCAAAAACCTCAGAGAGTAAAATCTCCTTTTTAACAAATCACGTGGTCATTTTTCTTACTCATTAACTAAATTTCCTGCCTAAGTCTCCGTGATTTTACTCTAGGCGTTTTATTTTTAAAGTGTAGAATGTCCTTTGATTTCCAAATACTAGCCTTCTTTGCGCTGTTATCTATCTATCTATCTATCTATCTATCTATCTATCTATCTATCTATCTATCTATCTATCTATCTGTCTGTCTATCTATCTGTCTGTCTGTCTGTCTGTCTGTCTGTCTATCTGTCTGTCTGTTTGATTATGTGTCACGTTCGGTCTAAAGTATCTCTCTTGTTTTTATGTATGTTCATGTGTGTGTATGTATCTTAGATTTATTTCCTTTCATACGGTCAATCAAAGGACATAATACATGCGATATAAACATTCACACAGACTTCATACAAGAACAAATTCTCAAAATAACCATTTCTGGGCACACAATTTCTTATATTTAGAAGTGAATGTCATGTTTTTCTCTAGCACTTTCTGCTAAATGTTAATCCTGTTTCAAGTATCTGTGATTAGGTATCGATTATTAAACACGAACTGTAACACTTCAATTTATATCTCATGAAAATAAGATGAAACTCGTTCATTCATTCATTTATTTGCATGTCCCTTGCGGAACTTTGCCTTCCTAACAGCACTCCTGTAGGCCTCTCGGTTGTAAGCAAGATGGCCTGCTGCTGATTCATCCGTTTGCAGATTATCAACGATGTCTTGCAGCCATCTTCGCTTTGGTCTTCCTCTCTTTCGTTTTTTTTCCATTATGTACCCTTCCAAGACGGTCTTCTCTAGATTATCATGACGTTTAATGTGTCCAAAATATTTTACCAAACTGTCAGCGTCTTGAAAGTACTGTAGCAGATAGATCTGTGTTACTTGTGATCTGTGACCAGAAAATATCTAATAAAGCTGTTCCTACTTTTTTCCTAGTTTATACATTTGGGAAAATATTTAAGACCTTTCTGTGCTGAATGTAGATAATTTGGCCACTTCCTTTTCGGGTGTTCTCTAGCATCCTACTCTACACTGGAGTACGTTCAGGCCACAGATTTGGTACAGCTATATTATGGTTCTAGTTTTGTACGGACAGAGAAGACATGGAACTTCCAGACGTTTCTCAAACTAATTAAGTATACCCCAATTTTATTCATTCTACGTTTTATCTGCTTGTTCCTCTTTCAGATATTATTATGCTGCCAAATTAAGCGAAGGTGCTGTACTTGTTTGTGCACTGTTTTGGTCATTACTTGTCGCCACTGACTGTCCTTATTCATGGTGCTGTATATATCATGAAAATAAGATGAAACTCGTAAAAATTGAAAAAAATGAGATTAATGGCTGAAACACACACTTGTGTACAAGATAAAGCTGTTTGCCACAAAAATGGTGCGAATGGATCCACATTTTGAAACAAGAAATGAAAAAAAAAGAATTTGCTGCACTAGTCGCTACTTCTAAGTATTCAAGAATGTTTAAAAGGGTTGTTATGATGTGATGTTGTGGTGTTGTGATGTTGTGGTGTTGTGATGGTGTGGTGTTATGTTGATGTGGAGTTTGTTAAGGTGTGGTGTTTGTGATGGTGTGGTGTTATGATGTTGGGATGATGTGATGGTGTGGTGTTGTGATGATGGTGCGGTTTTTTTGTTGTTTGCCATGATGTGATATTGTGATGATGTGGTGTGTGTGATGGAATGATGTTGTAGTTGTGTGGTGTTTATGAGGGAAAAAGTTTTTCTTAAAAAATGGAAAAATATTTGTGTTAACTTTGACAGAAAACCCGGCATGAAAGTCATCTACTGGCGTATCGTGCTCAGTCCAGAGTGACGATCATCCCGTACTATACGGGACAGTTCCGCGTATTTTAATGATTTATCCAGGGCATCTTGTTCCTTCTATCAGGACGCCTAAACATTCCATATTTTAAAACACGCGTCCCATATTGTCCCATATTCTCACGTTTGATCTCCGCAAGTTTAGAAGAAGCCAGAAATGTTTAAATTATCTTAGTGGACACGTTGTTGTTTTTAAGATAATTTACTCTCCAGACAAATACAACAAGCAGGCTTTGACTAGCACATTTGTAAGTAAACTTATAAACCTAGACTACTGGTTAAAATCTGGGGTTGAAGTTTAAATTTACCTTTACATCATACCCCCATAACCCCCCTTTTACACACACACACACACACATCTCTTTGGCTTGACTGGGTGTCTCACATCTGAACTTAGGAAAAATATTGCTGGCTTATCTCAGTGTCTGTGTGATGAGAGTGGAAACTTTAAGCCACATCTATAGCTTAGTTTGTGTGATAAGAGTGGAAACTTCAAGTCACATCTATAGCTTAGTTTGTGTGATAAGAGTGGAAACTTCAAGCCACATCTGTGTAATTAACTTAACCATAGCTTAGTCTGTGTGATGAGAGTGGAAACTTCAAGCCACATCTATAGCTTAGTTTGTGTGATAAGAGTGGAAACTTCAAGCCACAGCTATAGCTTAGTCTGTGTGATGAGAGTGGAAACTTCAAGCCACATCTATAGCTTAGTTTGTGTGATAAGAGTGGAAACTTCAAGCCACATCTATAGCTTAGTCTGTGTGATGAGAGTGGAAACTTCAAGCCACGTCTATAGCTTAGTTTGTGTGATAAGAGTGGAAACTTCAAGCCACATCTGTGTAATTAACTTAACCATAGCTTAGTCTGTGTGATAAGAGTGGAAACTTCAAGCCACATCTATAGCTTAGTTTGTGTGATGAGAGTGGAAACTTCAAGCCACGTCTATAGCTTAGTTTGTGTGATAAGAGTGGAAACTTCAAGCCACATCTGTGTAATTAACTTAACCATAGCTTAGTCTGTGTGATAAGAGTGGAAACTTCAAGCCACATCTGTGTAATTAACTTAACCATAGCTTAGTCTGTGTGATAAGAGTGGAAACTTCAAGCCACAGCTATAGCTTAGTCTGTGTGATAAGAGTGGAAACTTCAAGCCACAGCTATAGCTTAGTCTGTGTGATGAAAGTGGAAACTTCAAGCCACAGCTATAGCTTAGTCTGTGTGATGAGAGTAGAAACTTCAAGCCACAGCTATAGCTTAGTCTGTGTGATGAGAGTAGAAACTTCAAGCCACAGCTATAGCTTAGTCTGTGTGATGAGAGTAGAAACTTCAAGCCACAGCTATAGCTTAGTCTGTGTGATGAGAGTAGAAACTTCAAGCCACAGCTATAGCTTAGTCTGTGTGATGAGAGTAGAAACTTCAAGCCACAGCTATAGCTTAGTCTGTGTAATGAAAGTGGAAACTTCAAGCCACATCTATAGCTTAGTCTGTGTGATGAGAGTAGAAACTTCAAGCCACAGCTATAGCTTAGTCTGTGTAATGAAAGTGGAAACTTCAAGCCACAGCTATAGCTTAGTCTGTGTGATGAGAGTGGAAACTTCAAGCCACAGCTATAGCTTAATCTGTGTGATGAGAGTAGAAACTTCAAGCCACAGCTATAGCTTAGTTTT
Source organism: Achatina immaculata (assembly GCA_009760885.1). Lineage (NCBI taxonomy): Eukaryota > Metazoa > Mollusca > Gastropoda > Stylommatophora > Achatinidae > Lissachatina > Lissachatina immaculata. The sequence continues at coordinate 8,992,430 of CM019693.1, forward strand.
AATGAAGTAACTGATATGATTTTGAATGTGTAACGAAGAAACTAAAAATAATTTACAAAAATGTACATTATTTCAATCCATACTTTTTATGTCTTTTTGAGGTGAAAGATTAATTATTTTGGTTGTGCGAGAAGGAAAGTAAACATAGAAACTCTGCTTCACTGCCCCGCCCTGCCCCTTTTGTCCCTTTTTTCTAATAGGCAACTACATCTTCAAAAGCTATATCACCTGGCCGCCTGATCGCCCGGACAGCTTGATCGCCCGGACAGCTTGATCGCCATTGTTTAAAAGTATTATTCTTGAATAGTTTCCTTCGCTTTTCTAGTCAGTTTCTTTAGAATAACTGAATAGTTCTTTTTCCGCTGTTTAAATAGTTGAATACTTCTTGTTCACGCTGTTTTAAAAAACTGAATATTTCTTTAGCCTCAAGGCTAAATATGTTAAAGGATGCAGCTAAAAACAAAGAACAATATAGGACCATAGTTCTTAATAGATATAATGCTATAGCGAAGATTGAAACGATTGATGAACAGTGGAATATGCTTAAAGACTATTCAGCAAACATCTATCGAAAACCTACCTCCAAATAAATGACATGCTAAACAGGGGTGGATGACAAGAAATTTTGCAACTAATGGATCGGAGAAGAAGTCTTAAGGAAGATAAAGATGAATATGATAAAATAAATAAAGAAAAAAGACACAAATGCAATAAAGCAAAAGAAGAGTGGCGAAATAAGAAATGTAATGAAACAGAGACAAACCATCATGAAACGCAAGAGATATGTACAAACAAATAAAGGAGTTAACATACAAAAGGGCATACCACAAGACTGGTTGCCTGAAGTCAAAGGAGGGGCATACAATAATGGACAGAGATGATATAACGGCACGATGGTGCGAATACATTAGAGAACTCTATGAGGACAATAGAAGCGAAATATATATACGAAATAGTAATGAAGGGCCTCCCATATTAAAAGCAGAAGTGGAAGAAGCCATCAAACACATGAAAAACAACAAAGCACCAGGACCAGATAAAACAGCAAGGAAGAATTTGAAGCATTAGAAGAGCTTGGCATAGAAATAATTACCAGATTGCTGAATGACATCTATAACAGTAACTATGTCCCATCAGACCTTTTGCAACCAATTTTCATTGCCCTACCAAAGAAACAAGGTGCAGCTGAATGTGAAGACCATCGAACAATTAGTCTTATGAGCCATGTTACCAAAATCCTGCTTCGTATTGTTATGAGAAGAGTCAGGGCGAAAATAAAACCAGAAATCCCTGAAGAACAGTGTGACTTCGTCGAAGGAAAAGGCACAAGTAATGCTATATACATACATTGAGAACACTGATGGAGCGATCAACAGAAGTAAAGACGGACCTATACTTATGGTTCATAGACTACTGTAAATCATTCGATAAAGTGAGACACACAGAAATTATAAGAATGCTGGAAGACATCAACAGAGATGGGAAAGATCTGAAACTCATCAAAAACATATACTGGCAGCAGTCAGCAGCAGTGAAGATTGAGAACCAAATAGGAGCATTCCAAGACATAAAATTGGGAGTGAGGCAAGGATGTGTTCTATATCGTAACCTTTTCTCCCTGTACAGGGAAAACATAATGTGAAATATACAGAGCTTGCCAGGAATATCAACTGCCGGGTACAACCTTAGCAACTTACGATATGCAGACGACAAAGTTCTGATTGTTAAAAGTGAAGGGGACCTACAGGCTCTTCTGGTTATCGTGTTTCAAGAAAGTAGAAGTAAAGGTCTCAGCCTGAACAAAAAGAAGACTAAAGTGATGGTCATCTCAAAGAAAAGAATACCACCAAAATGTAGCATTACCATCCATGGCACAGAACTGAAACGATTTGATACATTCAAGTACTTAGGAACAATTATAACAGCTGATGGGAAATGTCACAACGAAATAAAAAACAGACGTGCTCAGGCCAATTCAGCATTCCAGAAAATGATAAACATCTTGTACAACAGATCCATATCAATGGAAACAAGATTCAGAGTAATTAAATGTTACATCGAGCCACTTCTGTTTTATGGGTGTGAAGCATGGTCTATGAATAAGAGAGTACAGCAAGAAATGGAGACCATGGAGATGTGGTTTATAAGAAGGATGTTGAAGGTACCATGGACAGCTAAGAAAACCCATGAAGAATTCTTAAGAGAGGCTGGAGTTAAAAGGCAAATTATAGCAAAGATCAGAGGCAGGCAGATGAGATTAAAGGACATTTTCTGAGAAGAGGAACATTGGACACATTGTGGCAACTGGAAAAATTGAGGGAAGAAGAGACAGAGGAAGACAGAGAGAGAGAGAGAGATTGATTGATTGATTGATTGATTGATTGATTGATTGATTGATTGATCTTTATTTCAAAAGGGTTAAGAATTGAGCACGCAGGCCCGTCTGACATTCTGCCCTTTATCATACATCTTTCACTCTATTCCAGACATTCTACAAATATGCTGTTCATATAACAAACATAACTAACATTGTGGAGAGAAGTGATCTCCTACGCCACGCGGCACTTGGAAGAATATTTCTTGTTAACGCTCGCTAACTTTCTTAGGAAGGCATTAAAAAAAAAACTAGAACGTGGTTTTCTTGAGTGTGTAGCCGTACTTGAAATTCTACACTTATTCTTTGTCCGTCTCTTTCCCCATCTTCTCATTTTTCTCTTCTCTTTCGAACACTTCCGGGTTATATCTCTGCGTGAACTATAATTTACTGTTTTTTTTTAAAACTTGGATGATCTTTCCTAGCTCGTGTTTCATTGGCTGGAAAATTGGACAAGAAAATGGATAACATCCGGCCACATGCACGTGCAGTAACACGAAACCCTTTTTTTCTGACAACGTTTTGTGTAGCCATTGAATTGAAAAATTATTTTAATGTATGTTATCAGAAATGTTCATATGGCAGATAGAAATGTTCGTATGACAGATAGAAATGTTCATATGACAGATAGAAATGTTCGTATGACAGATAGAAATGTTCATATGACAGATAGAAATGGTCGTATGACAGATAGAAATGTTCGTATGACAGACAAAAATGTTCTTATGGCAGATAGAAATGTTCGTATGACAGACAAAAATGTTCTTATGGCAGATAGAAATGTTCGTATGACAGACAAAAATGTTCTTATGGCAGATAGAAATGTTCGTATGACAGACAAAAATGTTCTTATGACAGATAGAAATGTTCGTATGACAGACAAAAATGTTCTTATGGCAGATAGAAATGTTCGTATGACAGACAAAAATGTTCTTATGGCAGATAGAAATGTTCGTATGACAGACAAAAATGTTCTTATGACAGATAGAAATGTTCGTATGACAGACAAAAATGTTCTTATGACAGATAGAAATGTTCGTATGACAGACAAAAATGTTCTTATGACAGATAGAAATGTTCGTATGACAGACAGGAGCTTTGACATGGGTTATTACTGGTGTCTGACTGGTCTTCTTTCACTGTCACAGAATTATGTTATTTTTTTTAACTATTAAATTTAGTGAATACATTTGGGCTTCTTTTCTGGAAGTGGCATTAATGGGCCGTTTTCACAACTCACGTTTCTAAATGTCTCCTTACGCTGTTATCAGAAGGAGAGTAGAAGCCGGGACAGGCTGTTATCAGAAGGAGAGTAGAAGCCAGGACAGGCTGTTATCAGAAGGAGAGTAGAAGCCGGGACATGCTGTTATCAGAAGGAGAGTAGAAGCCGGGACAGGCTGTTATCAGAAGGAGAGTAGAAGCCGGGACAGGCTGTTATCTTAGGAGTTTTAATCCATCCAACTTGGATTCAAAATGACATTGACAAAACATCTGTTCTTGCGACAGAGAAGTGTTAACTAATTTTGTTCCATCTATTCTCGCGATAGAGAAGTGCTAACTAATTTTTGTTCCATCTATTCTCACGATAGAGAAGTGCTAACTATTTTTCATCTGTTCTCACTATAGAGAAGTGCTAACTATTTTTGTTCCATCTATTCTCACGATAGAGAAGTGCTAAATATTTTTCATCTATTCTCACTATAGAGAAGTGCTAACTAATTTTTGTTCCATCTATTCTCACGATAGAGAAGTGCTAACTATTTTTCATCTGTTCTCACTATAGAGAAGTGCTAACTATTTTTGTTCCATCTATTCTCACGATAGAGAAGTGCTAAATATTTTTCATCTATTCTCACTATAGAGAAGTGCTAACTAATTTTTGTTCCATCTATTCTCACGATAGAGAAGTGCTAACTATTTTTCATCTATTCTCACTATAGAGAAATGCTAACTATTTTTGTTCCATCTATTCTCACGATAGAGAAGTGCTAAATATTTTTCATCTATTCTCACGATAGAGAAGTGCTAGCTATTTTTGTTCCATCTGTTCTCACGATAGAGAAGTGCTAACTAATTTTGTTCCATCTATTCTCGCGATAGAGAAGTGCTAACTAATTTTTGTTCCATCTATTCTCACGATAGAGAAGTGCTAACTATTTTTCATCTATTCTCACTATAGAGAAGTGCTAACTATTTTTGTTCCATCTATTCTCACGATAGAGAAGTGCTAAATATTTTTCATCTATTCTCACTATAGAGAATTGCTAACTAATTTTTGTTCCATCTATTCTCACGATAGAGAAGTGCTAACTATTTTTCATCTATTCTCACTATAGAGAAGTGCTAACTAATTTTGTTCCATCTATTCTCACTATAGAGAAGTGCTAACTATTTTTGTTCCATCTATTCTCACGATAGAGAAGTGCTAACTATTTTTCATCTATTCTCACTATAGAGAAGTGCTAACTAATTTTGTTCCATCTATTCTCACTATAGAGAAGTGCTAACTATTTTTGTTCCATCTATTCTCACTATAGAGAAGTGCTAACTATTTTTGTTCCATCTATTCTCACGATAGAGAAGTGCTAACTATTTTTCATCTATTCTCACTATAGAGAAGTGCTAACTAATTTTGTTCCATCTATTCTCACTATAGAGAAGTGCTAACTAATTTTGTTCCATCTATTCTCACTATAGAGAAGTGCTAACTATTTTTGTTCCATCTATTCTCACGATAGAGAAGTGCTAACTATTTTTCCATCTACTCTCACGACAGAAAAGTGCCAACTATTTTTGTTCCAACTATTCTCATGAAACAGAACAAACAAGCGGTTCCGTCTGAAATAGAACAAACAGGCATTTCTGTCTGAAATGGAACAAATAAATCGTCCTATCTGAACCAGGAAAAAAGCGTTAAGATAATGAATCCTGTCTTTTATTTATCATGCCTTTTATTTATCATGCCTTTTATTTATCATATCTTTTATTTATCATGTCTTTTATTTATCATGTCTTTTATTTATCATGTCTTTTATTTATCATGTCCTTTATTTACCTTGTATTTAACATCAACAACTTTTTTGGCCGGACGTGCAAACGTCAAAATGGCGGGAGATTTATCAAGAACACTGACGTTCGTGGCATTCAGAAGCCATAAAATGAATCAAAGAAGCGGCTGTGAAGTTTCCTGGTGATGTTCACTTTGTTGTCCAACATGTTCAATGTAAACATCGCGTCCTCTATGACAGTTGTTTCCCCTGTCGAATATCTGCAATCTGGGTCAGATTTGATGGAAATTGCTTGATCGAAACGCGCGTAATTGCTTTTGTGGAGCTGCTTCCTCGCGCTAATGAAAAGTTAGAGTGGAAACTTCGAAAGCGCGAGTTTTATATCTTCCAGTAAAAAAGAAGGAAAAAAAAAAAACGTCGAACAAATATCTATTTTTTTGGTGAATTAGAAGTTCAATACTCACTGTACCCCACAACCCCCAAAGTGTAGCAGTAATATCATGTAGTTGCTGGGGTAATTGATCCCAGCTTGTTTTTATCATCTTTGACATTTGGCTATTCCTTGGCTGTTCTTATTTCTCCGTGACACATGCTACCATGTCGACGCTGTCTGCTTATCAATAGCCTTCCACCTGCACGATCACGCGCCTACTCTGCTAAGAAAACAGTTGAATCCTTCGCGAGATTATCACAGAGTATCTCAAAAGTATCAACTTATCCTGGCAGCACGGCACGACGCCTCAGTCAATTTTTACAGTCAGGAAAAAAAAACAATCTTTTTTCTGTTATATTCGGGTGAAGGTCAGCCAGATCTGAAGTTCCACGGTGATGACGATAGATAACATACGTACACAAGAGCGTACACACGCAGACACGTATTTAGAGATACCCCCCACCATAAGGCTATTAGCAACGATAATTCAATAGATAGACCACTTAGTGAAATAGAGGACCAGGAGACAATGTTGAAATATAACCAAACAACATGTGAACGTGTACTCTACAAAACAAACATTCCACAGAATCACTACCCAAGCATGTGAACCTAGAGTGTAGTCTACAAAATCAACATTCCACAGAATGGCTACCCAAACAACATTTGAACGTAGAGTGTAGTCTACAAAACAAACATTCCACAGAATGACTACCCAAACAACATTTGAACGTAGAGTGTAGTCTACAAAACAAACATTCCACAGAATGGCATTACCAGACGTGGTAACACAAGAGCAAAGACCTTATATAACACAAGTTTCACACATTTCATGACACTTCTTCTCTGCCTGCCGCCAGGCCATTAACGTCCTAGGGAGTTTCAGACATGCGTCCGGAGCAAGGTGAGAGACCTGGGCTGCTGTCATGTCGTTTCCTCAGTGTGTCTGTCACTTTTTCCTTGGTCGTCCCCGCGACCTATGTCCGGATGTTTTCCAGCTGTATGCACGGGCAGCTGGTGGTCTAGATGACCAAAATTCAACATTTCTCTTGAGACAGAAAACTGTGATCATATCTTAGTATTCACAATTATCTCGAGTATTATAATGACATGCATAAGCAGCAGGACATCTTGGCTCACAACCGAGAGGCCTACAGGAGTGCTGTTAGGGAGGCAAAGTTCCACAAGGAACATGCAAATGAATGAATGAATTATAGTCACATATCATAGTGTTACTGACTGAGTAATACATTGGATGATGGTTATTGATAATTCGGCACAAACATAACACAAATATCAAGACAGTAATACCTCAGCCCGAGATTCTACACAGAAACGATATAATGTCAGTTAGGAAAACAGACTAGGAAAACAGACTTCAACATTCGTTTACAATGACAAACATGACATCAAAACAACTATCAAAACAAACAAGTAGGCTGAGCCAAGCACAAACAAAAGACGAAGTTCTCTTCTCAACAGCTTCCACTACTCCCCAACAAAAATATAAGTTACTACAACAAACTATCCAGATTCTTTGACTAACTTGCTTCCTAAATGTCTACTTTTAGCCTGTAGTAAATAATCTTTTCATTTCTGTAGTCCGGGTTTGTCAATGAAGCAAAATGTGAACAGAAATGTACTCAGAGTAGACAGCAAGTTAGTGGAGGAAGTCAATGAATTTGTATACCTTGGCAGTAGAGTAGTAGAAAATGGAGACAGCACAGAGGACATCAACAGCAGACTTACTAGAGCAAACCAGGCTTTTGCAGTGCTGCAGACTATATGGAAATCTAAAAAAAAAAAAAACTAAGCATGAAGACGAAAATCAGGATATTTAAGAGTAGTGTTCCAAGTGTAGTTGTAAAAATTATGTTATATGTTTATTTACTCACTGTCAGTTGTAACTCTTTACTTTATAACTGACCATTAGTGTGGCGAACTACTTTGCGATCCCTATGTGACGTTTAACGGCACGGGAAGGATATAAGATAAGATAAGATTACTGTGCCGTGTCTATTAACTCATTAACTCTTTACTTGTATCTCCACGAGGAGAATTTAGTTCGCCAGGTAGTGACATTAGTCTCCCCGTTCTTTAGTACAACAGTACGAGCATGACCTGGCTTCCCTTTATTGGGAAACCCATGGTAATTCTCCCACATATGTGATGTATCACAACTTATATTACTTTACACTCCGAGCCGTGATGAAAACAGCTCACGTTACTACTCACGAAGACCTTTACTAGAACACATTTAAAACACTTACTACAATTACACACCATAGACGTCTCACTTCACATACGCTGACACGCCACGTAGGGCAACTGACGATACAGGAACAAACTACGGATGACACGGGGTAGACTTACATCAAGAACGCGTCACGAACAGTCTCTACGAAATACATTCCAGCACACGACATCACAACCCCGGACGTACCACTATACACAGCACAAACTGACCCGCTGTACAACACACGCCCCCCCCACCCCCCACCCTTATGCACACCTCCTGAACAGTGAAGCTTGAGTTTGACTCAGGTCGGCCGATACTCAAGTCAGCCGAACACTTCACATACTACTCTATGGAAGTGAATGCTGGAAAATCACCAAAACCATTCAAAACAAGCTGAATTCTTTCCAGACTAAACGTTTACGAAGAATTAGAAGAACATTTTGGCCAAACACCGTAAGAAATCTTGTTGGCTTAAATGCAGGTGAAGTCATTCATTCATTCATTTGCATATCTCTTGTGGAACTTTGCCTCCCTAACAGCACTTCTGTAGGCCTCTCGGTTGTGAGCAAGATGGCCTGCTGCTGATGCATCCATTTGCAGATCACCAACGATGTCTTGCAGCCATCTTCGCCTTGGTTTTCCTCTCTTTCTTTTTCCCATTATGTACCCTTCCAAGACGATCTTCTCTGATGAAGCCACTGACAGCAATTATTGAGGAAAGACGCTGGCGGTGTTGGGGACATGTGCTCCGAATGACTGACAACTCATCACCAAAAATAACACTAAGATGGACACCACAGGGGAACAGAAGTAAGGATAGACCAAAAGAGATGTGAAGAAGAACAACAGAAAGGATGTTGAGCAATAGAGGGCTCACCTGCGCAATAGCAGAAATAAAAGGCAAAGGACAGGCATTTGTGGAAAAACTTTGCGGAAACCCCATGTGCCCTGGACACTTAAGGTTCAGAGAGAGAGAGAGAGAGAGAGATTGGTTGATCTTTATTTCAAAAGGGTTAAGAATTGGGCACGCAGGCCCGTCTGACATTCTGCCTTTTATCATACATCTTTCACTCTATTGCAGACATTCTACAAATATGCTGTTCATGTAACAAACATAATTAACACTGAAGCTGAGAGACATAAAATAAAATATAACATTTACGTTTCGCTCTTGTCCATTCACTCAGTACAGAAGTAACTACATACATTATAAATGACTATCTACTAAACAAAATTTTCGGGACTGTTCAGAAAACAATTAATTGTATTCGGTGTCTGTAAGAGCAGTTTAAGATAACTTTTAAGTTTTATAATTCATGAGGCATGTAGTCGACATCAAATAGATATTGGGAAAGCTTGTAGTATAATTTATATTTTTTATATAGGATGAGAGGGTATTCCAAAGATGAGCGAGAGAGAGTGAGAGAGAGAGAGTGTGTGTGTGAGAGAGAGAGAGAGAGAGTGAGAGAGAGAGAGTGAGAGAGTAAGAGAGAGAGAATTTGTCTACCTTTACTCTGTAATCTTTTCATTTCTGTAGTCTGACTTTGGAAAAAAAAGAGTGGTCCCAATTTGTTATCGAAATTTTGTTAACAGCTCTGAAAAAAAAGGTGTAGCTAGTCAAAAAATCATCTCAGTCTCTCTTTTTTCTTCTTCTCTCTCTCTTTCCTCCCTTCTTCCTCTCTCCTTCCTCCCATCTTCCTCTCTCAATCTTCTCTCTCTCTCTACTTCCTCTCTCCTTCTCTCTTTCCTTCCTCTCTCATTCCTCTCTCCTTCTCTCTCTCCTTCCTCTCTTCTCCTTCTCTCTCTCCTTCCTCCCTTCTTCCTCTCTCATTCCTCTCTCCCTCTCTCTTTCCTTTCTCTCTACTTCCTCTCTCCCTCTCCTTCCTCCCTTCTTCCTCTCTCATTCCTCTCTCCCTCTCTCTCCTTCCTCTCTACTTCCTCTCTCCTTCTCTCTCTCCTTCCTCTCTCCTCTCTATATCTTCTTCCTCTCTTCTTTCTCTCTCTCTCTCTCTAAGAAAAAAGTATATATTCTCTCTATCAAAGAATCTGCTAGTAAAGAAGATTAAACAGAAAGAACTTAAATATTTTGGACACATTAAACGTCATGAGAATTTAGAGAAGACCATCTTGGAAGGGTACATAATGGGGAAAAGAAAGAGAAGAAGACCAAGGCGAAGATGGCTGCAAGACATCGTTGATGATCTGCGAATGAACGCATCAGCAGCAGGGCTTCTTTCTTACAACCGAGAGGCCTACAGGAGAGCTGTTAGGGAGGCAAAGTTCCGCAAGGTACACGCTAATGACTGACTGATTGACTGACTGACTGACTGACTGATTAAAGAATCTAACAGCAACTGACCAGCCTGAACTTAGGTCAGCCCGACATGACTTTTCACAATCTTCCATCAAAACATTCAAGCTTGACCAGCCAGGAAACAGTCTAGAGCTGCATGTTTCACTCACTCCAACCCAGATAACTTAAGACAAAAATAAACTCTCCACTTCACCTCTACTCATACACACTCACACACAAGCAGAGAGACGCGCGCCCGTGCGAACAGAATCTAAGTACAACGTATACCTTTCCCTTCTCCTTCTTAGCTTAACTCACCGCTGACCATATGGCTCCACTCCCTTATACTATAATAAACATATAAGGAACCACTTTAGAGAATATATCAAGTTTTATTTTTATAACTTTTTCTTCTTTTTCCTCCTCGTCTTCTTTATTCCTCTTTTCTTTCTCTTCCTCCTCCTTATTCTTCCTCTCATTCTTTCCCTTCATCTTCTTTCTTCTTCTTCTTCCTTCTACTCCTCATCTTCTTTCATCTACCTATTATTCTTCCTTTTCCTCCTCCTCTTATTTCATCAACCTCTTATTCTTCTATTTTCGCCCCCTCTTCTTTCATCTATCTCTTATTCTTCCTTCCCCTCCTCCTCTCCTTTCTTCTTCCTCTTATTATTCCTTCCTCTCCTCTTCTTCTTTCTTCTTCCTCTCATTCTTCCTTCTCCTCCTCTTCTTTAGTCTTTCTTCTTTCTCTTATTCTTCCTTCTTAACCCTTTGGAAATGATCAATCAATCTCCTCCTTTTCTTTTTTCTTTCTATCATTCTTCCTTCCCCTCCTCCTCTTCTTTCTTCTTCTTATTCTTCCTTCCTCACCTCCTCTTCTTTCTTATTCATCTTATTATTTCTTACCTTCTTCCTCTTCTTTCTTTTTCCTCTTATACTTTCTTCCCCTCTTTCTCTTATTTCTTCTTCCTCTTATTCTCCCTTCTCCTCCTTCTCTTCTTTCTTATTCCTCTTATTCTTCCTTCTAATCCTCTACTTTTGTCTTCCTCTTATTCTTCCTTCTCTTGCTCTTTCTTTCTTCTTCCTCTTGTTCTTCCTTATCCCCTTCCTCTTATGTTGTATCTTCTCCTCCTCTTTCCTTCTTCTTCCTCTTATTCTTTCTCCTCCTCCTCCGTATTCTTTCTTTCCTTCCTTCTCCTTCTGCTCCTCCAATGCGAATTACTTGTGTTCAATGAAAGGATGTGGTGTGATGTTGAAGCACAGATCGTTCAAGACTAGAACAGCGGGACAGATCGTTCAAGTTTAGAACAGCGGGACAAGATCGTTCAAGATTATAGCAGCGCGACGGAACGTTCAAGATTAGAACACCGGGAAAGATCGGTCAAGAATGGAACAGCGGGAAAGATCTTCAAGATTAGAACAGCGGGACAGAACGTTCAAGACTAGAACAGCGGGATAGATCGTTCAAGACTAGAACAAAGAGACAGAACGTTCAAGACTAGAACAAAGAGACAGAACGTTCAAGACTAGAACAGCGGGATAGATCATTCAAACTAGAACAGTGGGACAGATCGTTCAAGACTAGAACAAAGAGACAGAACGTTCAAGACTAGAACAGCGGGATAGATCATTCAAGCTATAACTGTGGGACAGATCGTTCAAGACTAGAGCAGCGCGAAAGATCGTTCAAGACTAGAGCAGCGCGAAAGATCGTTCAAGATTAGAGCAGCGCGATAGATCATTAAAGACTAGAACAGCGGGACAGAAAGACCGAGTTGTAAGAAACATCTCTTGTGCGTGCATGGGCGGATAAATTTATACGTTAAGCTTCGATCTTCTGGAGTATTTCTACGTTGTACGGTAAATACTGGGTGATGAGTATTTATAATAGGTATACGAGGGTCATACCGAAAGTCGTGAGGAAAAATGTTTTAAAAATCAGAATTTATAGATAGAGAAAATATAAATTTATCAACTTCACTAGATGGTGATATGGTCACATGACATCATAATAATGTGTCACGTGACCACGCAGAGCATAAACAAAATGGCGGGTGCTGAATTTTCGTTTCGTCAACGTGCTGTTATTGTGTTCCTCGTTAAAGAGGAAATCCCCGCTGCTGAAATTCACCAAAGACTTCAACTTGCTTATGGAGATGTGTGTATGGGTGGTAGCAGTGTTAGGAGGTGGGTGAAACATTTCAAAGATGGAAACACGAGCATCCAAGATATGCCTCGCAGCTGTCGCCCTCTAACTGCCTCCACTGAACGCAACGTAGGTTGACGACATCATTAAAGAAGACAGACGTGTCACAGTATCTGAAATTGCTGTACATCTTGGAATAGAACACAATGCAGTACAGGAAATGATTGAAACCCTAGGCTATAGAAAAGTTTATGCCTGCTGTGTCCCACAGGAGAGAACGTCCAGAAAGCAGTGCGTCTGTGCCGTCGGTCAGCTGGAACAGAATTCTACCCGGAGGGTATTTTCCAACTTGCAGAGCAATGGGGAAAATGTGTGCAGAGAAATGGAGATTATGTTGAAAAGTGAAGAAAGGTTGCAGTTAAGGTGATACATTTATATTTTCTCTATGTATAAATTCTGATTTTAAAAAAAATGTTGCTCACGACTTTCGGTATGTCCCTTATAGAAAAAATGTTTTATAAATTATAAACCGATGTCTTGAAGACGGAAGAAAGGGTCAGCACGTTTGAGAATTAAGACAAGAAAGAAAAGCACATGAAGATCAGAGATTACCAGAACTGACAGAGTTGCAAACAGGTCAGTCAAAATATGGACACTAACACCATAGCCTGTGTGCCTGTGTGACATAGGCAGAAACGTTTTTTTTTTGTTTTAATATGTGAAAAAATTCCCAAAGCCCCAGTAAAATCACATGAGAAGTATTACACGGTAAGTATTTTATGAAGTATCAGATACATGTGAAGTCAGACATGAGGTATAAAGAGATGTATTGTGTAATAAAGTATGGCACATGAAATATGAAGAGACGTGTAATAAAGTAAGACACATTAGATATAAAGAAACGTGTTGTGTAATAAAGTAAGACACTTGAGATAATAAAGAGACATGTTGCGTAATAAAGTAAGACATATCAGATATAAAGAAACATGTCGTGTAATAAAGTAAGACACATGAGATATAAAGAAACGTGTTGTGTAATAAAGTAAGACACTTGAGATAATAAAGAGACATGTCATGTAATAAAGTAAGACACTTGAGATAATAAAGAGACGTGTTGGGTAATAAAGTCAGACATATGAAATATAAAGATACATGTTGTATAATAAAGTAAGACACGTGAAATATAAAGAGACGTGTTGTATAATAAAGTAAGACATGTGAGATATAAAGAGACGTGTTGTATAATAAAATAAGACACATGAGATATAAAGAGACGTGTCGTATAATAAAATAAGACACATGAGATATAAAGAGACGTGTCGTATAATAAAATAAGACACATGAGATATAAAGAGACGTGTCGTATAACAAAGCCAGACACATGAGATATAAAGAGACGTGTGGTATAATAAAGCCAGACACATGAGATATAAAGAGACGTGTTGTATAATAAAGCCAGACACATGAGATATAAAGAGACGTGTTGTATAATAAAGCCAGACACATGAGATATAAAGAGACGTGTTGTATAATAAAGCCAGACACATGAGATATAAAGAGACGTGTGGTATAATAAAGCCAGACACATGAGATATAAAGAGACATGTTATATAATAAAGCCAGACACATGAGATATAAAGAGACATGTCGTATAATAAAGACAGACACATGAGATATAAAGAGACGTGTCGTATAATAAAGCTGGATATCAGCACAGTAAATAACCTGCAGGTACAAACTTCAGGTGCGAAGACTCCCGTGACTCTGTAGTCAGAACTCCACTTCTGTGATTTTCAGAACTCCACTTCTGTGATTTTCAGAACTCCACTTCTGTGATTTTCAGAACTCCACTTCTGTGATTTTCAGAACTCCACTTCTGTGATTTTCAGAACTCCACTTCTGTGATTTTCAGAACTCCACTTCTGCGATTTTCAGAACTCCACTTCTGTGATTTTCAGAACTCCACTTCTGTGACACTTCTGTGATTTTCATAACTCCACATCTGTGATTTTCATAACTCCACTTCTGTGATTTTCAGAACTCCACTTCGGTGATTTTCGGATTCCAGAGTCTGCTTTTGTTTGAGGTCCGGTTTAGTCTGGGAGAGACATGACCTTGAATACAAATATCTGCGCTTAAACTCTTCACTGCTTTACAGCGCGTGTACAACATCCACGAGTTATCGAACACGGATACGAGAGTTGGGGTTGTCCAGGATAATCTGTCACACGAGACGTTGACACAGCAAACACGGAAGCCGGCAGAAGTGACAACATCTGGACGGAGACACGGAAACTTTTCAGGAAGAGAAGGTGTGATAAAAGATAAAAGATAAGGCTGAGTAAATGATAAGGGTAGGCCTGTTATGTCAAGGAGGGGCCGAGGAGACGTGGAGCTAGTGTCTACGTTTTCCTTGACCTGTCACCACACTAGAGGACGATATGGTCAACATCCCTGCTGTCAGCACACTTAGCGGGTGATGTGGTCAACATCCCTGCTGTCAGCACACTTAGAGGCTGATGTGGTCAACATCTCTGCTGTCAGCACACTTAGCGGGTGATGTGGTCAACATCCCTGCTGTCAGCACACTTAGAGGCTGATGTGGTCAACATCTCTGCTGTCAGCACACTTAGCGGGTGATGTGGTCAACATCCCTGCTGTCAGCACACTTAGAGAGTGATGTGGTCAACATCCCTGCTGTCAGCACACTTAGAGGGTGATGTGGTCAACATCTCTGCTGTCAGCACACTTAGAGGGTGATGTGGTCAACATCTCTGCTGTCAGCACACTTAGAGGGTGATATGATCAGCATCACGACTGGACTTCTTTCTTCTCTCAGCTCCAGAAGAACCCTGGTACCTGTTTTTGCAGCAGGGTAACTTGGACACCTTCGACCGGGCTGGAACCACCTACCTTTGCCATGACAGACTAGTGCTCTAACCACTTCGCCAAATGAGACGCCTGATAAGAGACAAGTGGACAGATCTAGATTTCGAGAAAGTATTTACACGGATAGATCAATAAGATAAGTTAGTGTCAAATAAATAGACCGAAATACCATCTTTAACTGCGGAGCTGGAGACCATTTCTCTCCACAGAACTCGGTCCTGGATGTTTCCCTGATGTTAATGTGAGTCTGTGTCTCGACTTCCTCCAAGACTGTAACCTTTAACCCCGGTCTTCCTTTATCTTTATCTCTTATTTCCGTGTGCTACGTTTTCAAGACATTTAACCCCCCCCCTTTTTTCTCTCTCTCCCTTCCTCTCTCTCTCTCTCTTCCTCTCTCTCTCTCTCTCTTCCCCCTCTCTCTCTTCCCTTCTCTCTCTCCCCCTTCCTCTCTCTCTCCCTTCCTCTCTCTCTCTCTTTCTCTCTCTTCCCCTCTCTCTCTTCCCCTCTCTCTCCCCCTCCCTCTCTCTCTCTTCCTCTCTCTCTCTTTCTCTCTCTCTCTTTCTCTCTCTCCCTTCCTCTCTCTCTCTTTCTCTCTCTCTCTCTCTGCCTACATTCCAAACCTTATTAAATTACCCAAGAAAGTTGGTTGTCTTATGACTGACAATATTTACAATCAGTTCCCGAATTACGAGGGCGTTGTGATTCTACATGTCTACCTAAGTCGGGACAGTTAGCTGCGGTTTGTATCTAACATCAGTTAGTCAAATCTATTTCTTAGTATGTAGCATATAGCGCACCTTTCTGTGCGTAGAAAAACATGAAAGAAACCGACGAACTGCTGTAGACGTGCTGTGTTTTTATGCGCGCAACAAAGTAGTACTAGTTTCGTTATTACGAACTGTGTCCACGTGTTGTACGTAAGTCAAGTGTTCGTAAACCGGAGATTGCCTGCATTACGTTCCTCTTGTACAGTTTGTTATGCTGGACATCCCTCATTTGTCGTCTTGTTCCCTGCCTAACACTGGAGTATACTTGCAAATTGAAAGTTTCAACATAAAAATGTTCTAACCAACTTAAGCTGCTGCAGAAAACCTGGGTCACCGGGACCGAAACAACCACACATCTCAGACTTTAAGAAAAATAATCCCTTTCATGGAAAACGTATCAGCTGTTTCAGTTTGTAACACTCTATATCAGCTGTTTCAGTTTGTAACACTCTATATCAACTGTTTCAGTTTGTAACACTCTATATCAACTGTTTCAGTTTGTAACACTCTATATCAACTGTTTCAGTTTGTAACACTCTATATCAACTGTTTCAGTTTGTAACACTCTATATCAACTGTTTCAGTTTGTAACACTCTATATTGGCGATAACCCCATGTGCTCTGAGAGTTGCCTTCCGTTATTCTTTCTGAGGCATCATACAAGGGGGAGTAAGAAAATAACTGCAAGTCAATGGACA
This sequence comes from Achatina immaculata, assembly GCA_009760885.1. Lineage (NCBI taxonomy): Eukaryota > Metazoa > Mollusca > Gastropoda > Stylommatophora > Achatinidae > Lissachatina > Lissachatina immaculata. The sequence goes on from CM019693.1 coordinate 9,009,274, forward strand.
TAATCACTGTAAAATATATGAAAAGACTTTTTGACGGTCAGTAGTATCTGCACGCTTTTGTATCTTATTCTCTCCTCTTTTTCACAGTCTTCTGTGCTTCATGGCGAAATTTATCTTTTATTAATAAAAAAAAAGAAAAAGAAATAAATTAAATACCTGGGATTTACCCACTGACTGCTCAGGTCTTGGTAGACAATTGTAAAGTGGAAAGATGTCAGCTTTCTTGTGGAAGCTGACAAGAAAGATCTTGCAGGTCAGATGATCTCCCTTCTGATTCTATCAGAAACTGACGGACGTAATCAGTGGTAGTGATAACAAACAATGTTTGTATTGCCAGGTTAGATATGTTTGTGCTTGAGGAAAGGGGAAAAAGGGTGGGGGGTAAACTTGTTTTCCTCATCAAATAAAGCAGGATCCCAACACACAGACGCTTTCCACCTAGTACTATCATTTGCCAGATCTTCTTTGTCTTTGTCTGGAGGAAGAGCCTGTTGTACATAACTGGCAAATACTGTGAGGCTGGCCCAGGCTGTGACAAGAGGGTCTTTGCCGTGTGGGAACAAGTGTTCCTTGCTGTGTTATCATAACCTTGACTTCACTGCTCTCAAGTGCCGAGTTATCACAAATTTAGCTTCACTGCTCTCAAGTGCTGCGTCATCATAAACCTGACTTCGCTGTTTGAAGTCCCGTGTTATCATAAGCTTGACTTCACTGCTTCCAGGTGCCGTGTTATCATAAACTTCACTGCTATCAACTACTGTGCTAACATAAAACTAACTTCACTTCTCTAAAGTGCTGTGTTATCATAAACTTTACTTCACTGCTCTCAATTGCTGTATTCTCATAAACCTCATACTCTCAAGTACCCTGCTAGCATAAATTTCACTTCACTGCTCTCAGGTGCCGTGTTATCATAAACTTCACTTCACTGCTCTCAGGTGCCGTGTTATCATAAACGTCACTTCACTGCTCTCAAATGTTGTGTTATCATAAACTTCACTTCACTGCTATCAGGTGCTGTGTTATCATAAACTTCACTTCATTGCTCTCAAGTGCCGTGCTATCATAAACTTCACTTCATTGCTCTCAAGTGCCGTGCTATCATAAACTTCACTTCATTGATCTCAAGTGCCGTGCTATCATAAACTTCACTTCATTGCTCTCAAGTGCCGTGCTAACATAAACTTGACTTTACTGCTCTCAAGTGCCGTGATAACATAAACTTGACTTTACCGCTCTCAAGTGCCGTGCTAACATAAACTTGACTTTACTGCTCTCAAGTGCCGTGATAACATAAACTTGACTTTACTGCTCTCAAGTGCCGTGATAACATAAACTTGACTTTACCGCTCTCAAGTGCCGTGCTAACATAAACTTGACTTTACCGCTCTCAAGTGCCGTGATAACATAAACTTGACTTTACCGCTCTCAAGTGCCGTGATAACATAAACTTGATTTTACCGCTCTCAAGTGCCGTGATAACATAAACTTGACTTTACTGCTCTCATGTGCCGTGCTAACATAAACTTGACTTTACCGCTCTCAAGTGCCGTGCTAACATAAACTTGACTTTACTGCTCTCAAGTGCAATGTTATCTTCTCCTGTCAAGGGCAACAACCGTAGGCGGAAATCGAGTGGTGGGCCGCATGTAAATCACTTAATTTACACCACAAATGAAAGAAACTGGCAGTTACGAAATAAAAGTGAATTCATGGTTTTTTATTTAGCTTTTTCGCGTTTAAAAAAAAAATTTAGTCAATAAACTACCATTTCATAAGAACCTCGCGGGCTGCAGAAAAGGACCCCCATTTGGAGGCCCCTGTCACAGACTACCCAGGATGTAGTACTGGCCCACGGACAGACCCTTGAGCTGAAAGTGGTGCTAGAAGAAACTTTACTCGCGTGCCCATATAACGGTAAAGAATAACTTAAGCAAAGCAATTTCAAAGGGGCATAACTGACCATATAAATTTCACTATAGTCCTGCAAATGTTTCGCTACAAAGAAAAAAAAATAGTATGAACAGAGATTTGCATTTTAAAATGTATCTTAATATCAAAAGTTAATATACAGAATTGGTAAAACAACAATAAATAAATAAATCCATGTCAGTTTTAAGAATATCGTGGGTTTGTAAAAATATTTTTGGCAGATCTTACTTTTTCATAAATATGATATTGACAGTTTGTCTTTAAAAATATGTAGAAAAGAAAATATAGCTGTCCTCTGCTTGCTGTCCGCTTTATTAGATAAATGGCGGAAATCTCTTCTCGGCCTTTTGGCTAAGATCAAATTGTCCTCTTGGCAGGTAACCTGATCAACATGCCCTTTGGTTAAGATAAAAGCGTAGTTTTTTTTAACTACGAGATGCCCGAGGCCTGCCCTGCACATTCGATGCCCGGGGGGTAAGGTCCACATCTCGTTACAGGTAGGCCCGGTTTGTAGTACCACGGGGTCCATGGCCTGTTGTTTTCGTTGTTTTTTAAAAAATGGCGGAAATCACTTCCCTAGTGAGCCACTGTTACTGTGTCTCAGGTAACATAAGCCATACTTGTAAGAAGCAAATCCAGGTCATGCTCTACAGCTGGCCACTACTAGACTTTTTTTAATGATGAAAATAGATCTTCGCTGAAGAACAGTGTGACTTCGACGAAGGAAAAGGCACAAGTAATGCCAAATATATATTGAAAACATTGATGGAGCGATCAACAGAAGTAAAGACGGACCTATGCTTATGCTTCATCGACTACTGTAAAGCATTCGATAAAGTGAGACACACAAAGAAATTATAAGAATGCTGGAAGACATCAACATAGATGGGAAAGATCTGAAACTCAACAAAAACAATTACTGGCAGCAATGAAGGTTGAGAACCAAATAGGAGCATTCCAAGACATAAAATTGGGAGTGAGACAAAGATGTGTTCTTTCTCCTGACCTCTTCTCCTTGTACAGCGAAAGCATAATGAGAAATATAGAGAGATTGCCAGGAATATCAGTTGGCAGATACAACCTTAACAACTTAAGACATGCAGACGACACATTTCTGATTGCTAAAAGTGAAGGCTCTTCTGGACATCGCTGTTCGTGAAAGTAAAAGTAAAAGTCTCAGCCTGAACAAAAAGAAGACTGAAATGATGGTCATCTCAAAGAATAGAATACCACCAAAATGTAGCATTCCCCCGTGTGGTACCCGGGATCTGCAAAGAATAGGACCACTGTACCCTACCATGCATGATCGTAAAAGGCGACTAAGGAGGGTTCAGCATAGGGCCAGCAACCCTATCTGGTAAAAAACTATCAGACTGCTACAGAAACAGAAGCAAGGGAAAAAGCAAATGCAGGTGGAAGGAGAAATGCGTATCAGGAAACTGAGCCCATGAAGGTTGTGGATGAAAGCCAGCCACTGGAAGTCCCCAGCCCGACTGCAGACCTCCTGGAACCTAAACAAAAGATGCAAATAGGCAGCTGGAATGTAAGAACACTAAACCAGACTGGAAAACTAGCACAAACCATCAAGGAAATGCACAGATACAAACTAGACATACTAGGAATACAAGAAGCAAGATGGACAGGACAAGGCAGAAGGAAATTAACAACACAGCACACAGAAGATACAATAATATGGTCAGGTAAAGAAGATCTTCATGAAGGAGGAGTAGCATTGATTATAACAAAAGAAGCATCAAGAGCATTGCTGAAATGGACCCCAATAAATGAGAGATTATTATATGCACGGTTCAACTCAAGATTCACGAAGCTGTCTATTATAGTTTGTTATGCACCAACAGAAGGAGCTGAAGAGGAATTAAAAGAAGATTTTTACAACAGCCTCCAAGCCACAGTAGAAACAATACCCAAGCATGATATGCTACTCATCTTGGGCGACTTCAATGCAAAAGTAGGTGAAGGAAATGAAGATAGAAGAAGAATCATGGGAAGAGAAGGAATCGGAGAAATAAATGAAAATGGAGAAAGACTGTGCAGTTTCTGTGAAGAAAACATGATGACCATTGGAGGGACAATTTTCCAACACAAAAACATCCATAAGGTGACTTGGAGGTCACCAGATAAAACCACAGAAAACCAAATCGACCACATACTAATAAACAACAAGTGGAAACGGTCACTACAAGATGTGCGAGCAAGGAAAGGAGCAGATATAGGAAGTGATCACAACCTTCTGGTAGCAAAAATAAAACTAAAATTAAGGAAAGCCAGAATCGGAGAACACAGAAAGATACATTTTGATACAAGAAAACTGATAGACCAGCAAACAAGAAATGAATTCTCAATAATACTTAAGAACCGCTTCAGTGTCCTACAAGACGAAGCAGAAATGTCCATATTAGAGTTCAATAAAACACTACAGGAAATAGCAAAAGAGGTGCTGGGATATCGGAAAAGGAGAAAAGAGGAATGGATAAGTGAGACCACATGGGAAAAGATAGAGCAAAGAAAAGAAATCAAGAAAAAATTACTGAACACCAAATCACAACGGCTTAAAGAACGAGTTTTAAGTAATTATGCACAAAAAGACAAAGAAGTGAAGGAATCATGCCGTCAAGATAAACGTCAGTATTATGACAACTTAGCAGAGACAGCAGAGAAAGCAGCATATACAAATGACATGAAAACCATATATAAAATCACAAAGCAGATGACAGGTAACTTCAATACAAGATGTGAAAGTGCAGTAAGAACACAAAATGGACAACTGGTCAGTGGAGAAAGAGAAAAAATTGAAAGATGGAGGGAACACTTTAACACCCTACTAAACAGAACACAAGCAGCACAAGCAATAGATATACCTGAAGCAAAAGCGGAACTAAACATCAATACAGGACCAATAACAATAAATGAAGTAAAAGAGGCGATAAAGATGCTAAAATCAGACAGGGCACCAGGTGAAGATGAAGTGACTGCTGAGATGTTGAAAGCAGAAGAAACAGAAACACCAAAACAACTTTGCCGGATATTACAACAAATTTGGGATTTAGAAAAAGCCCCAGAGGAGTGGAAAACTGGTCTTATAGTAAAACTACCAAAGAAGGGTGACCTCAGAGATTGCGGGAACTGGAGAGGCATTACCCTACTGCCACTCACTAGTAAAGTATTTTGCAGAATAATCATCAACAGAATTGTACCAACACTTGAGGAAAAACTTCGGAAAGAGCAGGCAGGATTTAGGAAAGGAAGATCATGCATAGACCATATATTTGTACTTAGACAAATATTAGAACAGGCAAATGAATGGCATAGCACAACATATGCATTATTCATAGATTTTGAGAAAGCCTTTGACAGTGTCAACAGAGATGCACTGTGGAAAATCCTAAGATGGCATGGCCTCCCCCATAAAATAGTTAATGTAATCAAAGCCCTATACGAGGGTTTTCAGTGCAAAGTTATCTGTGGAGAACATACCTCCAGCAGCTTTAGGGTACAAACAGGAGTGAAACAGGGATGTGTACTATCACCAACATTATTTATCTTGGCAGTAGACTGGTTAATGAAGGAGGCAACATCAGACAAACGCAGAGGATTACAATGGACCCTTAACACAGTGCTGGAGGACCTTGACTTTGCGGACGACATTTGTCTATTATCAAGCAGTCACAAAGATATGCAAGATAAAATAAACAAGTTAACCCAGAATGCAAACAACATAGGACTAAAGATCAACGTAGGAAAGACAAAGTTAATGAAGCAAAATGTGAACAACAGAAATGTACTCAGAGTAGATAACAAGTTAGTGGAGGAGGTCAACGAATTTGTATACCTTGGCAGCAGAGTAGTAGAAAATGGAGACAGCACAGAGGACATCAACAGCAGACTTACTAGAGCAAACCAGGCTTTTGCAATGCTACAGAATATATGGAAATCAAATAAACTAAGCATAAATATGAAAATCAGGATATTTAAGAGTAATGTTCTAAGTGTACTACTCTATGGAAGTGAATGCTGGAAAATCACCAAAACCATAGAAAACAAGTTGAATTCTTTCCAGACTAAATGTTTACGTAGAATTAAAAAAATATTTTGGCCAAACACCATAAGAAATAACATCTTATTGGCAGAAATGCAGATGAAACCACTGACAACAATTATTGAGGAAAGACGCTGGCGATGGTTGGGACATGTGCTCCGAATGACTGACAACTCACTACCAAAAATAGCACTAAGATGGACACCACAGGGGAGCAGAAGTAAGGGTAGACCAAAAGAGACATGGAGAAGAACAACAGAAAGGATGTTGAGCAATAGAGGGCTCACCTGGGCAAGAGCAGAAAAAAAGGCGAAAGACAGGCATTTGTGGAAAACCCTTGCGGAAGCCCCATGTGCCCTGGGCACTTAAGGTTCAGAGAGAGAGAGAAAATGTAGCATTACCATCGATGGCAGAGAGCTGAAACAAGTTGATAGTTTGAAGTACTTAGGAACAATTATAACAGCTGATGGGAAATGTTACAACGAAATAAAAAGCAGACGTGTTCAGGCCAAGTCAGCATTCCACACAATGAGAAACATCTTGTGCAACAGATCTATATCAATGGAAAAAAGATTCCGACTACTTAAATGTTACATCGTGCCAATTTTGTTTTATGGATGTGAAGAATGGTCTATGAATAAGAGAGTACAGCGAGAAATGGAGGCCATGGAAATGTGGTTCGTAAGGAGAATGTTGAAGATACCATGGACAGCCAAGAAAACCAACGAAGAAGTCTTAAGAGAGGCTGAAATTAAAAGGCAAATTACACCAAAGATCAGAGGCAGACAAGCGAGATTTGTAGGACATTTTCTGAGAAGAGGAAAAGTGGAACACATTGTGGCAACTGAAAAAATTGAGGGAAGAAGAGAGAGAGGAAGACACAGAGAGAGAAGTTACTGGATGAGCTGTCAGTGTGGGTAGGAATAAAGTCATCGGCGAATCTCATAATCCAGTCTAAAGACAAGTAATTGTGGAGAGAAATGACCGCCTACGCCACACGGCACGGCACTTGATTGATTGAATGAAAACAGATGGAGGTATATGGTACAGTTTTACAATAAGATAAAGAGAGTATGAGGAAAGTGGGCAGAAACAAAAATGGTAGAACGCAAGATCATCACCATCATCATCATCATCATCATCATCATTGTCTTTCACTCCCTTGAGAGCATAGGCCACGGATAAAGGCTCTCCGGTCATCCCCGTTCTTGGAATTATTCTCTGCTTCCTTCCATGTGTATCTCTTGTCTCTAAGTCTAGGTCTTCCTTGTTTTCTATTTCCTTGTCAGTGCCTTTCTTGCTATGCTGGTGTCAGGTTTCCTCAGAATGTGGCCAATCCACCTCCATTTCCTGGGCATGATTTATAGGTTCTTGTCTTGCCCTTTCTCAGACCTCCTCGTTCCTGATCTTGTCCTGCCATTTAGTGATTTAAATCCTTCTCAAGCAGTAGTTCATGAATGTTTGTATCCTCTGTTGTGTTCTCTTGGCCATAACCCAAGATGAGTACGTATAAACGAGGGGCATACAATAATCCAATATTTCGTCAAAAAGCTTTTTTCAAGGATCACATGCAAAAGCAGCACAACCAATAAAACCGCGAAAAATATATGAAAAATATGTAGACAATCTTTTGGCCTCCTTCTTGTAAGAAAAAGGACTTGTACATTTAGAAACGGTGATTGAAAAAACAATACATGTTTATAAGAACAATTTTTTTAGGAGAAAGCAATGTGCTCAGCAATGATAAATAATGTCAGCACATTTAATAACTGCACAGCACGGAGATACATGGCTACCGTGGTTTAAATGGGTCATCAATTAACACAAATAAATAAAGGTTCTCTTATGTATTGTAAAAGGAAGGACGGCGTAAGAGAGGGGCAGCTGTGGAAAGCCCCGGCGGGTTTTGTTTTCATGCCAGGAATTTCAAACTCTCCCTCCCTTCCACGTAAGTCAGCCTGCGCTGTCGACGTCAGCAAAACGGTTCTACTCATCAAAACTATTCTACTCATCAACTCACAAAACTATTCTACTCATCAACTCACAAAACTATTCTACTCATCAACTCACAAAACTATTCTACTCATCAACTCACAAAACTATTCTACTCATCAACTCACAAAACTATTCTACTCATCAACTCACAAAACTATTCTACTCATCAATTCACAAAACTATTCTACTCATCAACTCACAAAACGCTTCCACTCATCAACTCACAAAACGCTTCCACTCATCAATTCACAAAACTATTCTACTCATCAACTCACAAAACTATTCTACTCATCAACTCACAAAAGTTTTCTGCTCATACCTGGAACTCATTTGGTTTTTGGTTTCTAATGCTATTCCAAGTGGTTACTACTCGGTATCAGGAATCGGTTTGTATCCGGAAAGGGTTTGTAAGAACCGAGTACCCGCTTTTACCATAAGAACCGAAAGAATCGGTTCCTGCTCAGCTCTACCATGCCGTGTAGATGGTGGCTGTTCAGTTTCCAGGCAAGGAAGTACCCAAATAAAAGTGTTGGCCTTGTCGTACAATCCTGTGTAACCATCAACGTTGACACTGAAATCAACAGAGCTAGTGTTTAAATTATGGGGATAAACCAGATATAAAAGAAAATACTAATTTCAATGGATAAGAAAGATATCGATACCATGAAGACAAGATACAGTACTGAAATGAATAATCGTATTTTCAAGAATATATATCTCTCTTAAGTATGTATCTGTGTGTGCCTCCGTCTGTTTGTGTCTGTGTGTGCGTCTCTGTCTGTGTGTGCGTCTCTGTCTTTCTGTCTCCTAATCTGTGTTTGTGTGTTTCTGTCTGTGTGTGCATGTCACTGTCTGTCTGTGTATGCGTCTCTCTCTGTCTCCCTCTGTCTGTGTTTGTGTGTTTCTGTCTGTGTGTGCGTGTCTGTATGTGTGTATGTTTATGTGTCTCTGTATTTGTATGTCTCTGTCTGTGTATGCATCTGTGTGTGTCTGTGTGTGTGCGTCTCTGTCTGTGTGTAACTGTCTGTGTACGCGTTTTTGTATGTCTGTCTGTGTGCGTCTCTGTCTCTGTATGTGCCTCTCTCTCTGTCTGTGTGTGCGTCTGTCTCTTTCTTTCTGTCTATCTGTCTGTGTTTCATGGACCATGGATAGCCAAGAAAAGCAACGAAGAAGTCTTAAGAGAGGCTGGAGTTAAAAGGCAAATTACAGCAAAGATGAGAGGTAGACAAGCGAGATTTGTAGCACATTTTCTGAGAAGAGGAAATTGGAACACATTGTGACAACTGGAAAAACTGAGGGAAGAAGAGACAGAGTAAGACACAGAGAGAGGGAAGTTACTGGATGGGCTGTCAGTGTGGCTAGGAAGAAAGTCACCGGCGGATCTCATAATCAAGTCTAAAGACAGGGAGTTGTGGAGAGAAATGATCGCCTACGCCACGTGGCACGGCGCTTGAATGATTGATTGATTGTCTGTGTGTATCTTTATGCCTCTCTCTCTTTCTGTCTGTCTGTATGTGTATCTCTGTCTGTATCTAAGTGTGAATCTCTTTCTCCGCCTCTCTTACTCTGTTTTAGGGTGCGTTTTATGTTTCTTTCTTTCTCTCTGTCTCTCTTTCTCTCCTTGTGTTTTCTTTGTCTGTTTGTATGAGTGTACGTCACCTTATCTATCTATCTATCTATCTATCTATCTATCTATCTATCTATCTATCTATCTATCTATCTATCTATCTATCTATCTATCTATCTATCTGCCTGTCTGCATATCTATGTGTGCTTTGTTTTTCCTCTAACATTACTCTTTCTATACATATCTCTAACACGCTATCACATATTTAATACTACTCACAAACTCCATGGCCGACTCTTAAACGGTAACTATAGGATAACAACGTTGCAAACATGGAACAGCAACAAAACAAACACATAAACATAACCACATCGAAGAAATAATGCATGAGGTGCACCCTTTATCTCCAGCAATAAATCATGATTATTCCCCCCCCCCCTCTCCCTCTCTCTCTCCCTCTTCATGCTATCACCGACGAAGTAAACTGAACTTCAGAGCTTGTAGACCTTCAGCGGCCGGTATCGCCAGCACAAATATGGCGTCTGTGACGTCATCAGCGGAAATGCCAATTAATTAATTGTCTCTGTAATTTATCGATTTCTTATCACTGCAGGGAACTGTGTGGTCGAAGTAGCAGAGTTTTTCCTTCGTTCTGTTCTTTCTCTCTTCCTTCCAGGTTTTTCTCCCCTTCTTTCTATCGTCTTCATCTTTATTTTTACTTCTTTTTTTACTCTCTTTGCTCGTTCATCGCTGTTATTTTCAGTTAATAAAGGTAGACACAGGTGTATGTATAAAGGTAGACACAGGTGTATGTATAAATGTAGATACCGGTGTATGTATAAAGGTAGACACAGGTGTATGTATAAAGGTAGACACAGGTGTATGTATAAAGGTAGACACAGGTGTATGTATAAATGTAGACACAGGTGTATATATAAAGGTAGACACAGGTGTATATATAAAGGTAGACACAGGTGTATATATACAGGTAGACACAGGTGTATGTATAAAGGTAGATACAGGTGTATGTGGCAGAGAGAGTGGGTCAAGTGAGAAAAGTTATCAAAAACAAATAGAAAGTATGAGAGTGTATAAATAAGTATAAGAATGTATAAATGAAAAACATACAACATCCGATATTTCGGCGTGAGCCTTTTTCGAGGATTACATACACAAACGAGACAAAAACGTATCTTATATCTTATATCCTTACCCGTGCCGTTAAACGTCACATAGGCCTCGCAAGGTAGTTCACCAATTTTTCCTGTTTTCGGCGAGTCTTTCAACTTCATCAATGGATTTTATGCCTGTTAATTTGGCCTCTCTTAACAATGTCCTCTTTAGAGTTTCACGTGGTCTGCCTCTTTTTCTTCGACCTGTTGTGATCCACTTGATAGCTTGTTTTGGGATTCTCTGATCGTTATTTCTCATCACGTGACCAACATATGTCCGTCTCCTTTTCCTGATCACCCATGAGACTGGTTGTTGTTCAGTCATCTGTGTTATCTCTGCATTGGTCTTGAATTCGTTCCACTTGATGCCGAGTATTTTCCTTAGGCATTTGTTTTGGTTTTTTTTAAGACTAATTTCTTGTCTATTTCTTTAGTTGTTTTCCAGCTTTCGCATGCATAAAAGAGGGTGAATATTACATTTGAATTGAATAATCTTAGCTTGGTTTTTGTGCTTATAACGTTTGAATTCCATATGTTCTCAAGATTCTTGAAGATCGATGTTGCTTTTGCAATTCTAATTCTAACTTCCTTTCTGGTGTCACCATCCTGGTCTATGTAGCTGCCAAGGTATGCAAATTGACTGACTTCTTCAAAATCTGTCCCTTCTATGTGTATTTTTCAATTTTGATTAATGGGAAGTTTCATTATTTTTTTATTTGTCCTTGTTAATTTCAAGTTCTATTTTGCTAGCCAGTGAAGATATGATATCTGTTTTTTTTTCCTTGCATGGAATTCACATTGTTACTGATAAGAGTTACGTCATCATCAAAATCAAGATCTTCTAGTTGGGTCTCATGTACCCACTCAATACCTGTTACCTGTGCAGCATTTTTTCACTATTAAGTCTATTGCAATTCAAAAAAAAAATGAAAAGGAGACAGTATACATCCTTGTTTCACGCCTATTTCAATCTTTAACCATTCGCTCATTCCTTCTTCTGTTTTGACTGCACAAACGTATCCATTGTATAAGTCCTTAATGATGTTGACAATTATGGATGGTATTCCATATAGACTTAAAATTCTCCATAATGAATCTCTGTATATGCTATCAAATGCCTTTTTAAAGTCTGTGAAGTGCAGTATTAATGGTTTCTGCTTTTCAGTATGTTCTTCAAGTATTATTCTTAGAGTAAAGATCTGGTCGAGACAGCTTCTACTTTTTTGGAAATCCTGCTTGTTCTTCTCTCATTGCGATATCCACTATATCTTTAAGTCTATTCAAAATGACTTTGCAGAATACTTTCAACACAACCGATGCTAAGGTTACTCCTCTCCAGTTGTTAGATTCACTAAGGTTGCCTTTTTTTATAATTTAACAATGATTACTTTTTTCCATTTAGAAGGGACCTTTTCATCTTTCCAAATCTTATTAAACATTCTCTGTAGTTGTCTCATGTTGTTACTACTGATAGCTTTTAACATTTCGGGTGTTATTTCATCTTCACCTGCAGCTTTGTTGTTATCCATTAAAATCACTGCTGTTTCAACTTCATGCAATGTAATTTCATCTAGGTTGACATTTAGTTGTGGGGCTGGTAAGTCGGTTCCAAGGTTTATCAATTCTTTTGGGTGTTGTCGATTAAGTATTTCTTGGAAGTGTTCAGCCTATCTTTGCTTTTGGTCTTTACTTGATGTTAATAGGGTTCCAGTTTTGCTAAGGATTGGTCTTTCTTTAGATGTAATAGTACCTGTTCTCCTCTTTCGTACGTTGTATAGAGTTTTGCTGTCTCCTGTTTTTGCTGCTTTTTCTGCCTCTTTCACCATATTGTCTATGTATTCTCTTTTATCCCTTCTAGCTGAACTTTTTACTTTCTTGTCTATTTCTTTGTATGTTGATTTCGCCAGATCTTTCTCAAGATCTGTTTTTACATTCAACATGTCTAATTTGGCTGCTTGTCTTTCATGTATATACTTCCATGTGTTTTCTGATATCCATGATTTTCTATTTGGTTTTTTCAGTCCAGCGCTTGCTTTTGCTGCTGTGATTATGATTGTGCTGTAAGAATTCCATAATTCATCTAAACCTGCCCTTATATCTATCAGAGATGTTCTGTATTGCTTTCTAATATAAAAATGATATATCTGGTTTCTAGTTTTATCATCTGGAGATATCTACGTTGTTTTGTTTATCTCTTTGTTGGAAATATTGTGCCTCCAATGACCATGCCCTCTGTTAGACATATTTCAATGAATCTTTCTCCGTTCTGATTTACCATGTCAGTTCCTTCTTTCTCCATCACTTTTTCAACGTCGGTGTTATCTTTCCCTACCTTAGCGTTGACGTTTCCCATGGCAATTAGCATGTCGTGTTTAAGGACTTTGTTGATGATTTGTTGTAACTGGTGATAGAAATCGTCTTTCACCTCATCATCTGCATCGTTCGTGGGTGCATAACACGGTGTTATTGTCATTCTTCCATTTCTTAGGTTGTATCGTGCTCTTATTATACGACTGTTCACTGGTTCCCACTCTACAAGGCTCTTTGCTGCTATATTTGACATAATTATACCTACCCCCTCTTGATGTTTCCCATCGTCTCTGTCTGAATGTATTATTAACTTACCGTTTTCCGCCGATCTTTTACCTGCTTCTGGCCATCGCATTTCACTGATGCCCAGTACGTCTAGGCGGTATCTCTCCATTTCTCTGATGACCTGAGTAGTTTTTGTTGGTGCTGCCATCGTTCTTACATTCCAGAATCCAATCTTTGTCACGTGTTTAGGGCTGACGAATGAGCGCTTCGGAGTTGGCATCCCTGATGCTCGGTTGGTTTCTTTGCGAGTTTCCATAACGAGTTCTTTTTTCCCATCTAGATAGGTCCCATGATAAGGTTGTTAGCCTTATGCCTAACTCCCGATACAGGATATGTTACAGATCAAGCGGAATTCCGCTAATTTATGCATGCCGGCGGGAGCGTTAAAAAAACCTCCGCCGTCTTGCACGTCACACCGGAAGATATAACTATAACTAAACGAACAACGTATCATATTGCTGCATCCTCCAGAAGTAGGAAACACGGAGAAATTCATGTCCACTAGACGAGGCAGAGAGACCACTAGTGGCCACGTAAAGGATAAGCCAATGGAGCCAATCGTAAAGAAGAGATGGAGAGAAGGAGGAAAACAGGTGGGGGAATGGCAATAGAAACATGATAGCCGCTAGAGGAGAAGGTGTCGGAGGGGGGGGAGGGGAGGAAGAGGGAAAGGGGATTCTAAGAGATAATGAATGAAGAACATAAACACCTGCAGTGAGAAAATATGAAACTGGTGAATAGGACAAGATCTTATACACCTATAGATCGCCAGAGAAGAAGAGAAGGTCGCGATAGGGAGGGTAGCTAGGAGAAAAAAAAAAGAAAGTAGAGTATAAATAAAAAAAGGGGGTTGGAAAACTAAAGAAGTTAAAGGAAGCTGAAGAAGCTGTTGATTCCACCTGGGTGGAGACAGCCAACATGGAAAATAAGGCGCTGTTCTACGACCCTTCGAGATCGTACATCAGCAGAACAAGAATGAATCGCACTAACAGAAATGTCCTGTTTCCCCTGTGGTTGATAAGGCAAAAATGTTTAGCCACGGGTGTCCATTCCTTCTTAGAAATATTATTAAGATGCTGGCGAAACCGATCTCCTAGGCGTAAACCAGTCTCCCCTATGTATTTCACACCACAACGTTTGCACATAATAGCATAAATAACATTGGGTGAAGTGCAGATGAAACCCTCCGTCCGCAACGTTTGGTACCATAAAAAGTGTCATCTTGACACAAACAATATAACGTTACAGCCTCGCAATATCCAGCCTCACAAACAGTGTCGCGTTACTTCTTCCAGCCTCACAAACAGTGTCACGTTACTTCCTACAGCCTCACAAACAGTGTCACGTTACTTCCTACAGCCTAAATTTTTCTACAAAACATTTCCGCTCTGATCAACAAACGGAAGCAACGAAGCACAAGAGGAAGGGAAGTACAGTTTTCCCTTTTAGTGAGAATAATCTCTTTCCAATGAGGTTACGAGGTGCCCCATACATAACAAATAACTTACCACGAATTCTCATCTGATCTTTCTAATAAAAGTCATTTTTTTTCTCATTTATGACATGATGGGCATCTGTATGTCATTATATGGGGCTGCAGTTGTTCACGTGAGACAGTTATTCAGTTAAAAACTGATAGCGAACGCACCCCCCCCCCCTTCTTTCCCCACGATGTTGGCTAGTAAATGTAGGAACTTATGAGCTGTGACGTGTAAGGAAATTATGGCGGTTGTTGTACAGACATTTCTGTAGAGAGATCATGGAGAATTGGTCACCGTTTTACATGATCCCCCACAAGAGCGAAGCATCGTACCATTTCTTTCTAACTTTGGTCCGTCTGGGTTTTTAAAAATTATCTATCTATCTATCTATCTATCTATCTATCTATCTATCTATCTATCTATCTATCTATCTATCTATCTATCTATCTATCTATCTATATTTCTGTCTGTCTGTCTGTCTTTATGTATGTATGTATATATGTATGCATGTACGTATGTATGTATGTATATATGTATGTATGTATGTATATCAGCCTGTCAGCTTGGCTGCCTGCCTGCTTGATGGTCTGTCTGTCTGTCTATCTGTCTGTCTGTCTATCTGTCTGTCTGTCTGTCTCTGATGAAAAATGAGGCCACCAAGCTCTCATAATTTTCGTCGCTTGCTAGCTCTTGCACGTAGTGATAGTGTAGCAGTCTTCAAGTGATCTGTAAATCTTCAAGTGATCTACAAATCTTCAAGTGATCTATAAATCTTCAAGTGATCTATAGATCTTCAAGTGATCTATAAATCTTCAAGTGATCTACAAATCTTCAAGTGACCTACAAATCTTCAAGTGACCTACAAATCTTCAAGTGACCTACACATCTTCAAGTGATCTACAAATCTTCAAGTGACCTACACATCTTCAAGTGATCTACAAATCTTCAAGTGACCTACAAATCTTCAAGTGATCTATAAATCTTCAAGTGACCTACAAATATTCAAGTGACCTACAAATCTTCAAGTGATCTATAGATCTTCAAGTGATCTACAAATCTTCAAGTGACCTACACATCTTCAAGTGATCTACAAATCTTCAAGTGACCTACAAATCTTCAAGTGATCTATAAATCTTCAAGTGATCTACAAATCTTCAAGTGATCTACAAATCTCAAGCTTCTCATTCAACTCCACTACATATTGGCTTTTAAAAAAAAATAGAAGGGAAAAAAAGAACCCTTTCAAGTGCAGCCAAGTCTTGACATTGTTCCCCAGAATACACTTGTTCCTGCGCTGTTTTCCTGGCCTGTTTCTGAATCCGTTCTCACGGGGTTCGAGTTTTAAGCCTGGCTTAGTTCTCTCGAACATTCCTCGAGGCCTGAGACCTGCAAATTGCCTGACTCTTGCTGGCCAGATAACGCTCATGGTGCTAAGATATAGCGGAACTGCTCAGTAAAGATCTTCAAAATCTGTACTTTGTTTTCTTAATGAAGATTGGCAGATTCTTTCCCCTGTAAGAGTTAAATTTCTTTGGTTGTTTCGTCTCTAGAAGTTTAATTGTGGAGGAGTGAGGTGGGATGAAGATGGGGGAGAGATAGATTTGATGTAAATTAAATCTGTGATATTTTCCCTTAACTAAGAAAGGTCAGAGAAAGGCCAGAGAAAAAAAAAGAGAGTAAAAGAGAGAATTAGAAAAGCATCAAAACTGATATTTCAAATATCGCCACCGAAAGCAAGGAAGGCTGGGAAAAAAAAGTGAAGAAGGTCTTAACTCTGACAGTAGAGCGTGCAACAGCAGCAGAGCAGAGCTAGACAGAGATGTGTGGAACAGGAAGAAAGGAAGGGAAAATAACAAAAAGGACTGGGAACAATGAAGACATGGTCATCAAAGTTCCGCTGGGGGAAGAGGAAATATGAGGGAATACAGAGGCAGATCTTCTTGTCTTTTGTGAAATAGCACAAGTCAACTTTGCTGCTCCAACACTACTTTCCCTGTTCTTTTAATTCCCCCCCCCCCCTTTGTTGCTCTAGTCTCCAGCTGACCGTACTTCCTGCCTGGCTGTCTCTCTAGCTGACCGTACTTCACGCCTGGCTGTCTCTCTAGCTGACCGTACTTCCTGCCTGGCTGTCCCTCTAGCTGACCGTACTTCCTGCCTGGCTGTCTCTCTAGCTGACCGTACTTCATGCCTGGCTGTCTCTCTAGCTGACCATACTTCCTGCCTGGCTGTCTCTCTAGCTCCTCATATTTCCTCTGCTTCCAGAGACCAAAATCTGCCCAGTTTATTCAGAGAGACCGAATCGCAGGTAAATTTCCTTGTAATTTTTTATCTGTTTTTGTCTTGTCTGTTGAACTTGATAGAAACAATTTTTCTGAAGCATTATGTTATTCTTCAGACTGACCATGTTAGGTTTCTTGACAATGTAAGAAGGTAGCTTGTCATGCCTTTCCTTCCTGACAATGTAAGAAGGTAGCTTGTCATGCCTTTCCTTCCTGACAATGTAAGAAGGTAGCTTGCCATACCTTTCCTTCCTGACAATGTAAGAAGGTAGCTTGCCATGCCTTTCCTTCCTGACAATGTAAGAAGGTAGCTTGCCATACCTTTCCTTCCTGACAATGTAAGAAGGTAGCTTGCCATGCCTTTCCTTCCTGACAATGTAAGAAGGTAGCTTGCCATGCCTTTCCTTCCTGACAATGTAAGAATGTAGCTTGTCATGCCTTTCCTTCCTGACAATGTAAGAAGGTAGCTTGCCATACCTTTCCTTCTTGGTAGTGTCTGTTTACAGGTCGGTGATCGTAGCCATTGTCTCCACAGTTGAGATCCTCTGCCTACCATCATAGAGTGGAGATCATGACCCGCAATAACTGCCACTGTTCCATCCACCACCTGCTCCCATGGCTTCATGTAACCCTGATCGGGGAGCTAAAGGGCTACTCCACCTTGCCCGAGGGTGCCCTGTAGACTAGCGGAAGGAAGGGAACGTCTTACTTTTCCTTTGGTAGGGAATATCCCTACTACACTACCCATAATAAGAAGATTAGCAGTCGCATCACATAAACTAGCACATATGAAGACTATGTGGCAAGGTACCAACAAGAAAACAAAGTTATGTTTACTAATCAATCAATCAAGTGCTGTGCCGTGTGGCGTAGGCGATCACTTCTCTCTACAATTCCCTGTCTTTAAACTTGATTATGAGATCCGCCGGTGACTTTCTTCCTAGCCACACTGACAGCCCATCCAGTAACTTCTCTGTATCTTCCTCTGTCTCTTCTTACCTCAATTTTTCCAGTTGCCACAATGTGTTCCAATTTTCCTCTTCTCGGAAAATGTCCTACAAATCTCGCTTGTCTGCCTGGGATCTTTGCTGTAATTTGCCTTTTAACTCCGGCCTCTCTTAAGACTTCTTCGTTGGTTTTCTTAGCTGTTCATGGTACCTTAAACATCCTTCTTATACATAACACATCGTATGAACCACAAACTAAAGGATCACAAGATTACAGGAGAAACTTCGTCTGTACAAGGGAGGGCAGCTTCGTCTTTAACCTGTAACTAAATTAACAGACTTTCTGGAGACATTCGGCTCTAGTTAGGTCTAACCTGTTAACGACATCGGTTTAACTTTCCATTGTCTAGTAACTATCGCGTTGATTCAGTTTGGGATTTAAAAAGCTCCATGAGATTTCTTTGTTAGGATAAGCTAGAATTATAGAAACTAGGAGAGACAACAGAGATTTGGTTTCTTAGAAGAATGCCACGAACAGCTGAAGTGACAAACAGGGAATGTCTAACAAAAGCAAGTGTAGAAAAGAGCCTAATTAAATCCATAACAAGCCAACAGTCTTCATTCATTGGACGTGTAATGAGAAAGGAGGGGGCATGAAAAAATATTATAACAACAGGAAAGATAAATGAGAAGAGAGCCAGGGGAATACTAATTTTTTTTTTAATCGTGGAAAGTTGAACGAGATGGCAGAATAAAAACAACTAAGTTGAGCTGATGGAAAATATCAGGAACAGAGATATATATGGCCATCAACGTCTACCGGCACGGCACCTATTGATGATGATGATGATGATGTTCTTTGTTCAAAAGTTCATTTGTTCTAGGATGATATTTTTAGGGAAGATAGAAACCAGTGGAGGACATAAAGTTATCTGAGTTCCGGCAGAATGGTTAGATCAAAGTGTGAGTTCTAGCTTAGACAGAGAGTGAGTTCTAGCTAAGACAGTGAGTGAGTTCTAGCTTAGACAGAGTGTGAGTTCTAGCTTAGACAGAGAGTGAGTTCTAGCTTAGACAGAGAGTGAGTTCTAGCTTAGACAGAGAGTGAGTTCTAGCTGAGACAGAGAGTGAGTTCTAGCTTAGACAGAGAGTGAGTTCTAGCTTAGACAGAGAGTGAGTTCTAGCTTAGACAGAGTGTGAGTGAGTTCTAGCTTAGACAGAGTGTGAGTTCTAGCTGAGACAGAGTGTGAGTTCTAGCTGAGACAGAGAGTGAGTTCTAGCTGAGACAGAGAGTGAGTTCTAGCTTAGACAGAGAGTGAGTTCTAGCTTAGACAGAGTGTGAGTTCTAGCTTAGACAGAGAGTGAGTTCTAGCTTAGACAGAGAGTGAGTTCTAGCTTAGACAGAGAGTGAGTTCTAGCTTAGACAGAGTGTGAGTGAGTTCTAGCTTAGACAGAGTGTGAGTTCTATCTTAGACAGAGTGTGAGTTCTAGCTTAGACAGAGAGTGAGTTCTATGGCCCTGACTATAAGATCTTTGTACGGAGATTCTGATAAAGTGTGGACTGTTACAGCCGAGAGGAGGCGAGTTTTCTCCCCTTGTACTCAGTTAAAATGTGATGTTGAGAAATCAGTCTTGCTAGTAACTGGATGATTGTTTAGAGAGACGATACACCAAGAAGACTTGCCAATATGTTGTGAACGATGTACGAGCTTTTGTTATGCCCATACAATGATATGTTAGCACTGTTAGTCCAAGGGGACAGTCAGGAAGCAGGCGTTTATTGTGCTTTTTGCCACGTGTCATTTTACTGAGAAACTCCTGGCGCTCATGCATTCGATCTGCATGGCTTGACTTTACCAACGTTCGATCTGCATGGGTAGACTTTACCAACGTTCGATCTGCATGGCTTGACTTTACCAACTGCATGACCAGTCACAGTAACAGGAAGAAAGCTTTGTGTTGCAAGGTCCATTTTCCTTGAGCTTGCATCCTCTAACTTCAAGTTTGCTCCCCATTTCTTCCTCAAATCATACTACGTCTCGTGCAGAGTGCTCTCCGCATCATTCGGTCTTTCGCCAGTTCTTTCTAGACCTCGTGACTGATAGAAACATCTCACATAGAAAAATCTCACACAGATGACTTACAAATATCTTTATATATAGGTTTAGGTCTACCAGGTGATCTCCTTTCTGTCATAAGTTCGTTATACAAAACTTGCTTTGGAATATGGCAGCCGTCCATTCTTGTTATAACACCAAGCCATCTCAATCTACGGCTGCTCAGTGCTGTCACCATTTGATGGAAGCTTGCCAGACTGCAGATCCTCATAGCTGGTTGCTTTATCTCTTCGCTGATGTTCATTATTCCGTGAAGGCAACGAAGAGGTTTACTTTTAAGTTTTTTCCCAGGTCTTGTTACAGAACTACAAAAAAATAAGATTTTTAAGGCCATGCATCTTTCTCATGGCAACATATGCCTGTGAGACCTGGACACGTAACAAAACATCTGAGAAACACATAAATGCCTTTGAATGTAAATGCTACAGAAGAGTTCTTCAAATACCATGGACACAAAAAAGAACAAATATATCCATACTACAAGAACTTAATATTGAAGAAGGTTGGCTAGTAAAGAGGATTAAACAGAGAAAGCTTAAATATTTTGGACACATTAAACGTCATGATAATCTAGATAAGACGTATTGGAAGGGTACATAATGGGAAAAAGAAAGAAATGAAGACCAAGGCGAAGATGGCTGCAAGACGTCGTTCATAATCTGCAAATGGATGCATCAGCAGCAGGCCATCTTGCTTACAACCAAGAGGCATACAGGAGTGCTGTTAGGGAAGCACAGTTCTGCAAGGGACTTCCAAATGACTGACTGACTGACTGACTGACTGACTTGCATATGATGCCCATATTTCAGATCAATGTACGAGTGCGCTAAACACACAGGTTTGATAGATCATAACTTTTGCCTTCAGGGTTAACTTTCTGTTGCTCTGTGCCCTTTTTCCTTACTTTATCTAAAGCAGTAGCTCTCTTTCTTGTTTGTGTATTGATTTCTTCGTCCAGATAGCAGCTGGAAGTAACTACGATCTTGCAGTGCTAGGAATTCCATTGACTTGAAACTTTTGGACTTGATGCCAGTCTTCTTTTGGCACTCACATTTTGTTGCACTTTAGTAACATACAAAGTATAAACCAGCTTAGTAGCACATAAAATATAAACCAGATTAGTAACATATAAAATATAAACCAACTTAGTAACATACGAAATATAAACCAACCATGGAGGGACATAATTTCTGAGCATGTGGCACGGTTTTGCTTGCTGTCAGTATCTACACGTATCATGGCTGTGTATGTTCCAAACAACCGCAGTTATGTTACAGGATGTGTAGATAAAATCTACAAACATGGCAGTTTACATAAAGAGTTTTTACAACATAAATTGATGGGGGTGAGGGGGTGGGGAGGAGGAAGGGAAATGAGACTGATGTGAACATTTCTGGTTTGAAAAAAAGAAGGTACATAAAAAGCTTATCATGATCGCATAAATATATCAATCCACACCTGATAAATATATCAGTCCACACCCCCCTCTCTTCCTTCAACCCCACACAAATATCAAAACCTCCTCAGTTTTCCATACTTCACGTACGCCCTATAAATATGTCATAAATTATTCAGCTTCTGGAGAGCATGACATAAATGCAGTTAGAATAAAGCTAAAGAAAGCAGGCAGAAAAGTGAGAAACATCAAACTGAATACAGAACTTCTTAAAAATGACCAAGAACTGCGAGAACAATACAAAGTTATTATAACAAATAGATACAATGCAATAGCAAAGATAAATAGTATAGATAAACAATGGGAAATGTTAAGAGATTCTATCCACCAAACTGTTAAGGAGATAATACCACCGAAAAAAGAAGCCCCTAAAAATAAATGGATGACAGACGACATCTTAGGACTGATGGACAAGAGGAGGAGGAGTAAAAATAACGAGGAAAAATATAGCAAGATAAATAAAGAAATAAGACGCAAATGCAGAGAAGCAAAAGAAGTGTGGTTAAATGAACAGTGCAGACAGATAGAGGACGCTCATAATAAAGACAGCAAAAGCATGCATAAACGAATTAATGAACTCACAGGCAGGAAAACAAAATATACCATAGGATGCCTGAAATCGAAAGAAGGTAAAATGTTAATGGGAAAAGAAGACATTGTGGACAGGTGTACAGAGTATATCGGTGAGCTATATGGAGGAGAAAGACGAGAATTAACACCAGATACTGAAAACTGTGATGGACCGCCAATACTTGACGATGAAATCATAGATGCCATCAAACACATGAAGAAAGGAAAAGCGACTGGGCCTGATAATATAACAATAGAAGAAATAGAGGCACTAGAGGAGACAGGAATAAAAATAATAACCAAGTTACTGAATGATATTTACAACAGTGGTTATATTCCCAGTGACCTGATTAAATCCACGTTTATAGCACTACCAAAGAAACCAGGTGCAAAGGAATGTGACGACCACCGGACTATCAGCCTCTCATGTCACATAACGAAGCTACTTCTGAGAATAATTATGAGAAGAACAAGGAAAAAGATAAAAATGGAAATAGCAGATGAACAGTTTGGATTTGTTGAAGGAAAGGGAACACACAATGCCATTTATGCTTTACGAACACTAACAGAAAGAGCTTTAGAAGTACAGAAAGATCTCTACTTATGCTTCATTGATTACACCAAGGCATTTGACAAGGTGAAACATAGTGAAATTATTAAAATGCTTGAAGACATCAATATAGACGGCAAAGACTTGAGGATTGTAAAACATCTATACTGGCAGCAAGAAGCAGCAGTTCGAGTTGAAAATAGAATTGGAAAATACCAACCTATAAAACAAGGGGTGCGACAAGGATGTGTACTATCTCCAGACCTTTTTTCTCTGTATAGCGAGAATATTCTAAGAACAATCATCACAGAACCAGGCATAAAAATTGGAGGATACAATATTAACAACCTTCGGTATGCTGACGACACAGTACTGATAGCGGAGAACCAACAAGACCTGCAAAATCTCTTGGATAAAGTCGCCAAAGAAAGTGAACAGAAAGGCCTTACTTTGAACATCAAAAAGACAGAGGCTATGGTTATATCTAAGAAACAGAATCTACCAGCATGCAGTATTAAATTAAACGGAACCATTCTAAAGCAGGTGCAGAAATTCAAATACCTTGGAGCAGTAATAACTTCAGATGGGAAATGCAGAACAGAAATTAGGAACAGAATAGGCCAAGCAAAGACTGCATTTCAGAGAATGAGAAGCATATTAGGTAACACATCTTTATCAATGAATGTTAGAAAACGAGTCCTAAAATGCTATATTGAACCTATCTTGTTATATGGAAGTGAATCATGGACAATAGGCAAGTCTGCACAAAAATCATTGGAAGCAGCAGAAATGTGGTTTATTAGAAGAATGTTGCGAATCCCCTGGACAGCAAAAATAACTAATGAAGAATGTATGAGAAGAGCTGGAGAGACAAAAAACCTTGTCAGAAAGATAAGAGAGAGACAATGTACTTTCATAGGACATGCAATGAGAAGAGGGGGCATTGAAAATATTATAACAACAGGAAAAATAGAAGGAAGAAGATCAAGAGGAAGACCAAGAGAAATGATACTGGACAGTCTGACGGGATGGTGTGAGAAGAGATCACCAACTGAACTGATGGCCTGCATGAAGGATCGGATACTCTGGAGAAGCATAATAGCCAAAGCCAGTCGGCACGGCACCTGATGATGATGATGATTCTGGAAAGCATGACATAAAATATCTATTTCCCAGATTTATGAAAGACTGAAAAAAAAACGCCTCAAATTTTACTTCATTTACGCCTTCACACAGAACCATCCGTGATGGAAAATATACAAAAGATTACGAAACAAACAAGAAACGGAAACGATTGGAAAACATTTTGAACGATACAAACGCTTTTGAAACTGATTATTCTGTCTCATTTTTATTTTGTTCACTTTGTCATTTGTTCAAGTTTTGTTTCCCTTCATTCTCTTTTCTAAACCCCTCTTTGTTGGCGATATTCCCGTGGTGGACATTCAGAGGGATTTAAGAAAGAAAAACAAACAGCCTGAATTTATTTTGTTCTGTTTTGTTTTCCTTGATTCCATGCATTCCTTTTATTTATATAAACGCTTCCCTTATATCAAGGACTCTTTTCCGTTTGCCGTTCGGACAGGTAAAAGATGGTGGTATTTGTGTTTATTCTCCTTGTTCTCGTTTATCTTAATTAGAATATGTATCGCTCTTGGCCAAGTCTTAACTAAACTGTACTTTCCTGGAGGCGACGATGCTGAGTGAGATAGTTCTCAGCGACCATTAGCCGGCCAAGACCCTATTCTGCCTCCCATTTATGGTCCCTGGAAACAGACAGTAGTATAGCCACATGAATAAGGGATAGAAAGGGGAGGATGAACCTCGTTCCAGAAATACTTCCAGCCGAAGTCCGATGTGCTGGGGCGAAAGGCGCGTAACTGGGACACGACGCAATCAACGCCATTTTCAGGGCAAGGACGAAAA
Organism: Achatina immaculata; assembly: GCA_009760885.1. Lineage (NCBI taxonomy): Eukaryota > Metazoa > Mollusca > Gastropoda > Stylommatophora > Achatinidae > Lissachatina > Lissachatina immaculata. The sequence continues at coordinate 9,033,915 of CM019693.1, forward strand.
GGAAGACGAACTTCCTAAGATAAGCTTCACTTTATAACTTTTCAGATTTTCTTTTCTGTGTCCACAGTATCTGTGCTCGTTTCTGTTGTGTTTTTTTAAATCTTTTTTTGCGTATATAACTCAAAAACCAAAATACAATATGCCTTTTATTTGTGTTCTCTGTTTTATAATGCAGGCAAACAGACAAACATAGCAATCAAAGATGTAGCAATCATATCTGGCACGAATACGGCTTTGTTTGATATCAATAGTTGGCGGGAAGATTACTCCTCCGGCAAACGATATCTCTCGGGATATTAGAAATCTCGCACAGGACGCGAGAGTTAACGGGATTATTTAGCGAGTACAAAATTCTGACACTCTGCTGAGAGCTTTGTTCAGATTGTAATCTATACGATGTGAAAGTAAACTGTGGAGGGAAATAACTCACACGCGGGTCTCGTAGAGGACAACAGTAAGTGCAGGAGGTAGCCGATAACGCAATAATAATAATAATAATAATAATCAGAAGAAGAAGAAGAATCACAACAACAATAATAGTAATAATAGTAGTAATAATAATTGTATAGTTTTTATCGCCTGTGTTATTACCTGTGTAATAAATCTGTGTGTGTCATTCGGAGCACTCACTACCAAAAATAGCACTAAGATGGACACCACAGGGGAGCAGAAGTAAGGGTAGACCAAAAGAGACATGGAGAAGAACAACAGAAAGGATGTTGAGCAATAGAGGGCTCACCTGGGCAAGAGCAGAAAAAAAGGCGAAAGACAGGCATTTGTGGAAAACCCTTGCGGAAGCCCCATGTGCCCTGGGCACTTAAGGTTCAGAGAGAGAGAGAGAGAGTAAAATGTAGTTTGTTTTTATGTAGTTTGTTTTTATGTAGTTTGTTTTTTTAGCACCTGCTCCGCTGCTTCCGTTTCACTCACTCACTCATTCACACACACACACACACAAGCAAGTACTTTCATCTAGGTACACTATCTACTGCGGCCTGATATCATCATCATCATCTTCTTCTTCTTCCTCTTCTTCTTCAGCTTTCCAAACCATTAAGGCTCATTGCTGTAGATAAAGTTTGCCTCCATTCCTCTCTATTCCTAATCTTCTCTCTCTAGTTGGTGACACCAATTTCTTTTACATCCTCTTCTATGTTGTCTTTCCATCTCTGTCTTGGTCTACCCCTTGGTCTTGTTTCCCTCATCTCTTGTGCATACATCATTTTCGTTTGTCTGTTCTCTTCCATTCTTTCTACATGCCCCAGCCAGCATAGTCTGTTCAGTTTCAAGACATTTATAATTTGTTGGGATTTAAATAAGCTGTTCAGTTCAGTGTTCTTTCTAGCTCTCCATTCTCTACTGTTGGTATCCATTATGGGCCCAAAGATTCTTCTTAGGATCTTGTTCTCAAAGATCTGCAATTGTTGTTCATCTTTTTTGTTGTTGTTGTTGTTCTCCATGTTTCTGATCCACACATGACGGCTGGTCTTATTATAGTTTTGTAGATTGTTATCATATAGAAAACATAAAATACTTTAGTTTAATTATCGTATCCTGCAATAAAACTGTATTTTATAGATCTTGTACATCATTCGCCTGACAGTGAAAGAGAGAAAAATAACATATTAATGAAAAAAAAATGTGTTATATACATCTTTAAAAGCAGAGTTAACACCGAGCTCCTAACTTCCAACGTTGCATGTTTACAGCAGTATTAGTGTGATTACTTCCGGGCGCACGAATTGAGTCCACTCACTGACATCAGAAATGTAGTTCCGGCAACAATAGCTCTGGGCAGTATATTTTTTTTCACAGAGGTTTGATTAACTGATTAAAGTTCTCTGATCACGTGACCCTAGCGTAACTCTGGATCAGAGCTACACTATTTTTTGCACTTATCTTACTTTCTGATTATCACAGACTGTTTGAAACACACCATCCCTGTGTAGTGATACATGAAAATATTTCGTTTTTCCCCTCCTGATGAAGCTCTTCTTTTTTGGAGATCATACAAGTCCTATCCTCACAAGTACAGTCTTTCCTCTCCGATTCATATGTTTTTTTGCTATTCCAAAAAGGCTCTCTCTCTCCCTCCCTCTCTCTCTCCCTCCCTCTCTCTCTCCTTGTTTATCTCGCTTATTCTCTCATCCTCTGTTTCTCTCTGTCTCTCTCTCCTTCCTCTCGGGTCTTCTGTTTCCCTTTTTTGTTTCTCTCTCTCTCTTTCTCTCTCATCCCCTGTTCTTCCTTCCACTCTCTCTCTCTTTCTCTCTCTCTCATCTTCTTCTATCATCCTCTGTTTTTCTCTCCGTGTATCTGTCTCTCTCTCTCTCTCCTTCCTCTCAGATCCTCTGTTTCCTTTTTTGTCTCTCTGTCTTTCTTCCTCTCTCATCCTCTGTTCTTCTTTTCTCTCTCTCTCTCTCATCTTCTTAATCTTTTTCTCTCATCCTCTGTTTTTCTCTCCGTGTGTCTGTCTGTCTATCTGTATCTCTTCCTCTCTCATCCCATGTTCTTCTTCTGTCTGTCTCTTTCATCTTCTTCTTCTTCTCTCATACTCTGTTTCTCTCTGTGTGTCTGTCTGTCTGTCTCTTCCTCCATTTCTTTCTTTGTGTGTGTGTGTCTGTCTGTCTCTTCCTTCATTTCTGTGTGTGTGTCTGTCTGTCTGTCTCTTCCTCTGTTTCTTTGTGTGTGTCTGTCTCTTCCTCCGTTTCTTTGTGTCTGTCTGTCTCTTCCTCTGTTTCTTTGTGTCTGTCTCTCTCCCCTCCCCCGCTCTTTGCCTCTTTCTTTCCCATCCTCTGTTTCTCTCTCTGCCTCTCTCCCCTCCCCTGGCATTACTTTTACCTGCAACATCTAGAACTCCGTGCTCACGGTGCATTCATTTTCCAGCAGCCTGGGCTGATCTCTAACTCACCTTTCAACACTTTCACATCATCTTCCAACCGACTCTGTTCATATTCAACACATTTTCCAAATGCCAATGTTCGTATTGAACTAATCTTTTACATACGATGTAGCAATTCTGAAAAGTCTACACTTTCCACATTTACGTGACGTTGTACTTAAAGCTAACACACAAACTCTACTCTTGGGTGTAGATCATCATCAACTATCTCATTCAGGCGTTGTTTCCTTCAGTACGTTACATTTGACGTCGATTTATCTATCTCGTAAATGTCTTACATTTAAACGTTGATCTTTATATCTTGTAAATATCCTATATGTATTTTCATTCAGATCTCAGTAGTTGTATATTGTAAATATTTGCTATGATTTTTTTTTCTTTAAAAATTACTCTTCGTTTTACAGAGACTATACACGCCTCTTGATTATCTCCCTTCCTTCATGAACGTTTCGGACGTTTCTACATTCGGATATTTATCTGCAACAAAATAAAGAAACAGATCTAAACTCGTGGAAAGACGAATTTGTTTTTTAACGTCCAGACAAACATTCAGGGTAATTATTTGGAACGCAAAACCGTTTCCCTTCAGACGCCGTGCCTTCCTGCGAGGCCGTCCAAAACAAGACTCGACTAATGAACAGTTTGACATAACAAAAGTGTAATATTACCTTCACATGTAACAAAAGTGTAATATTACCTTCACATGTTTCCCTCCCTGTTATTTTAATTCGTTCCTGGTTTGTCTGTGGCAAAGCCCGGGAGATTAGCCTGGTTAAAAGTCGGGACAAATCCTTGGTTTTTTGCTGGACGCTGTTAAGAGCTACCCCCACGTTATTTAGTGTTGTGTCCGGACAGTTAGACAGCAGAAGTTTAAGATGGAGAAATAAAATATCCAGAATTTTTTTTTTCCAAAATAAAATATGGCGAGTTCCTAGAAGCTTGCACTGAGCCGGAGAAATAACTGCGTTCCTCGTGTTCAGATTTATAAGGAGTATGTTGTTAGTGCTGATAATTTTTTTTATCTGTTCTATGCCATTAAGACATATAAGGAGTATGTTGTTAGAGGTCATAATTACTTTCATCTGTTTTATGCCATTAAGACATATAAGGAGTATGTTGTTAGAGGTCATAATTACTTTCATCTGTTCTATGCCATTAAGACATATAAGGAGTATGTTGTTAGAGGTCATAATTACTTTCATCTGTTCTATGCCATTAAGACATATAAGGAGTATGTTGTTAGAGGTCATAATTACTTTCATCTGTTCTATGCCATTAAGACAAATAAGGAGTATGTTGTTAGAGGTCATAATTACTTTCATCTGTTCTATGCCATTAAGACATATAAGGAGTATGTTGTTAGAGGTCATAATTACTTTCATCTGTTCTATGCCATTAAGACATATAAGGAGTATTTTGTTAGAGGTCATAATTTCTTTCATCTGTTCTATGCCATTAAGAATTCGAGGGGTGATTGATAAGTTCTCGGCATAAGGTACAACGGATTGTTTGTGGACAACTTTTTTTTTGGTTATTTCTCAACACATTCCCCTTCCAAGTTTATGCGCTTAGTCTAGCGATCTTGGAGCATATGGATCTCTTCTTTGTAAAAGTCAGCATCTTGTGCCAGCAGAAAATGGTCCACAGCATGAATGACGTCATCATCTGAAGCAAAGAAAAACTCCCCACAAGTAATGGTCAGGGAAAAGTAAACAAGACATTTTGTCAGTGTTAGACAGGACATTTTGTCAGTGTTAGACAGGACATTTTGTCAGTGTTAGACAGGACATTTTGTCAGTGTTAGACAGGACATTTTGTCAGTGTTAGACAGGACATTTTGTCAGTGTTAGACAGGACATTTTGTCAGTGTTAGACAGGACATTTTGTCAGTGTTAGAGAAGACATTTTCTTAGTGTTAGATAGGACATTTTGTCAGTGTTAAATAAGACATTTTGTCAGTGTTAAAGAAGATATTTTATCAGTGTTAGAGAAGACATTTTGTCAGTGTTAGACAGGACATTTTGTCAGTGTTAAAGAAGACATTTTGTCAGTGTTAAAGAAGACATTTTGTCAGTGTTAAAGAAGACATTTTGTCAGTGTTAGACCAGACATTTTGTCAGTATTAGACAAGACATTTTGTAAATGTTAGACAAGACATTTTGTCAGTATTAGACAAGACATTTTGTAAATGTTAGACAAGACATTTTGTCTTAGTTAGACTAGATATTTTGTCTTAGTTATTCAAGGCATCTTGTCAGCGTAAGACAAGACATTTTGTCAGTATTAGACAGTACGCTTTGTCAGTGTTAGACAAGACATTTTGTCAGTTTTAGACAAGACGCTTTGTCAGTGTTAGACAAGACATTTTGTAAGTATTAGAGAAGAAAATTGTGCCGTATGTCAGTATGTCTGATGTCTATATATCGTCATGATGTGTTTCTTTTTACGGAACGTTGGGATCATGACGGCTTGGTTTCCCTGCATCAGATACTGCTGATCTGCATTCGCCCGAGGTTTATAATGGAATGGCCCGCACGTTATCTCTATCAAGATAGGTTGGTCTTATTTCTTGTGTCTGGTGCGTTGATAGGGGTGGCAGGGTGAAGTCGTACTTCATCAGTGGAACGAGTGATGGTGACGGTTGGGAGAGGAGATGCCCATAGGGTTGATGATTTGAGGTTCATAGGTTTTTTTACTGAGGTTTGTGTTGCTGGAATTAAGCGCTTCGGTTGGTTGTTTTGGCAGACACTAACCATTTCTTCTTCTTTGAACAGTTGAGTTCCTTCTGATGAATGCTAACATTTTTGTCTGAAAAAAAAATGGTGCGGGTCTCCTTCCTGCACTGTGGTTTCTGTGAGGCCCTAGTGTTTAAAGCAAGGGCAGCAGCGGCTATTTTGAGTAGGTGCAACAGTGTAAAAATATCATTAAGTTACAGGAAACTTGGGCTGCTTAACCAGATATGTCGTCTCCGCAAATGACCACCCAAGGGCATTAACTCCATGATAATTTGTTTCGAGTGTTCTCCCTTGATATTTTGATGCATTTCCGAGTACACTGCATATAGATAAACAGGTTTTTTGTTGTTGTGTTCTCACAGACAGTGCGGCTACTTTTCTTTCTTTTATGTGTGTGTGGACAGACAGACAAACAGACAGACAGACAGTGCAGCTACTTTTCTTTCTTTTATGTGTGTGTGGACAGACAGACAAACAGACAGACAGACAGACAGTGCAGATACTTTTCTTTCTTTTATGTGTGTGTGGACAGACAGACAAAAAGACAGACAGACAGACAGTGCAGCTACTTTTCTTTCTTTTATGTGTATGTGGACAGACAGACGGACAGACAGACAGACAGTGCAGCTACGTTTCTTTCTTTTATGTGTGTGTGGACAGACAGACAAGCAGATAGATAGACAGACAGACAGACAGTGCAGCTACTTTTCTTTCTTTTATGTGTGTGTGGACAGACAGACAGACAGACAGACAGATATTTCAAAAGGGTTAAGAATTGGGCACGCAGGCCCGTCTGACATTCTGCCCTTTATCATACATCTTTCACTCTGTTTCAGACATTCTACAAATATGCTGTTCATGTAACAAACATAATTAACATTGAAGCTCAGAGACATGAAATAAAATATAACATTTACGTTTTGCTCTTATCCATTCACTCAGTACAGAAGTAACTACATACATTATAAATGACTGTCTACTAAACAAAAATTTCGGGACTATTCAGAATAAACAATTAACTGTATTCGGTGTCTGTAAGAGCAGTTTAAGATAACTTTTAAGTTTTATAATTCATGGAGGCATGTAGTCGACATCAAATAGATATTGGGAAAGTTTGTAGTTGTAGGAAGGAGTATAATTTATATTTTTTATACAGGATGAAAGGGTATTCCAAAGATGAGCAGCAGAATAACTAAAGCTTTTCTTGTAAAAATCAAGTCTAGGTTTTGGAAGACATATCTTGTTCAAGCGTTGGCTGCACTTTGGGCTAAATTTAAACAGGTTCCATAGATAAGGCGGGGCATGCCGTGAAAGAATTTGATGTACTAACTTGACTTTGTTGAAGAGGAACCTGTTATTAAGAGGCAGTATTTTGATATGTTTGTGCTAGTTAGTTGTTTGTGCTTGATCTTTGTCACTAATAAGCTTTACTGCTCGCTTTTGGAGTGAGCAAAGCCTCTTTGTATTTGACACTGAGCAACCATCCCAGACTGTTGAGTAATAGTCTAAATGTGTTTGTATATGTAGTATGTCTTCCTTGTGTCTTGATAGATGAAGTGCTTAATTTTGGCTAACTGGTATACTTTTTTGTGCGATAAGTTTTGTTAGACCTTGCACATGAGAGTTCCAGGTCAGATGTTGGTCAATAATAAGACCTAGTGTTTTGTGCTCGCTAACGTTTTCTATCTGTGATGTTTCCGTGCTGAGCCGAAGTGTTGTTTTTGTTGCGTTTCGTAGTTTCTGTCTTGTTGTTATGAGCATTGATTTTGTACTATCGGTGCTCATAATCATGCCATTGTTTTTGCTCCATCTAATTAAATTGTATAACTCGACCTGAAGAGTTGATTCTAGATTAACACAGTCGTAGTCACTGGTGTAGACTGTGCAATCATCGGTAAAAAAGTCACAAGAAAAGTGTCAACTTTAGCAGAATTTGATAGAGAATTGTTGAAGAATACTACCTGTTGTCTGTCTGAAAGAAACGATGCAATTAATTTTATTAGGTCAGGGTGCAGTCTATAAGTCTTTATTTTTCTTACAAGAATATCGTGGTCAGTCATATCAAATGCCTTTTTAAAGTCGACAAAGATGGCACCACATAGTCTGTCGTCATTTTTGTTTACTAACCAGTTTTCTGTCATTTTGGTAAGAGCTGTGTGGCAGGAATGATTGGGTCTAAATGCTGACTGACTGTCTATGAGTAAATTGTTCTCTTGCATGTGTCGTAGAGTTATTTTGTGTATGTGTTTTTCGAGTGGTTTTGATAATGACGATAACATGGATATTGGTCTATAGTTGGTAAGATTGTTGGATGACCCAGATTTAAAGCGAAGATACACTTTAGCAGTTTTAAAAGTCTCGGGGAAATAATATTTTGCAATACACTGATTGTAAATGTATGTTAGTGTACGTGAAATGACAGGTGCAGCATAACGTAAGATCTTATTGCTAATATCATCAAGCCCAGCTGTATTGTTGTTTTTTAAGGTTAAGAGATAACTGTGAACTTCACTGACTGTTAAGAATGGAATGTGTAACTGTTTAAAATCAGTACATCTGCTGTCCAGGAATGTTTGTAGTTCATGTAAGTCGCATACAGGAGCTGATATTGATGATTTAAGAACGTTGATTTCTTCTCTGAAATGAGTACTCATATGTGCGCTAGTGTATGCACGATTGCTCGTTTTAAAATCAGATTCTTTTCTTTTATTTATAGGTAGGTAGGTACATTTTATTAGCAGAAATGCAGATGAAACCACTGACAACAATTATTGAGGAAAGACGCTGGCGATGGTTGGGACATGTGCTCCGAATGACTGACAACTCACTACCAAAAATAGTACTAAGATGGACACCACAGGGGAACAGAAGTAAGGGTAGACCAAAAGAGACATGGAGAAGAACAACAGAAAGGATGTTGAGCAATAGAGGGCTCACCTGGGCAAGAGCAGAAAAAAAGGCAAAGGACAGGCATTCGTGGAAAACCCTTGCGGAAGTCCCATGTGCCCTGGGCACTTAAGGTTCAGAGAGAGAGAGAGAGAGGTACGTAGGTAGGTAGGTGGGTGGGTAGGTAGGTAGGTAGGTGGGTAAGGTAGGTAGGCAGGTAGGTAGGTAGGTAGGTAGGTAGGTGGGTGGGTGGGTAGGTAGGTAGGTAGGTAGGTGGGTAGGTAGGTAGGTGGGTGGGTAGGTAGGTAGGTAGGTAGGTGGGTAAGGTAGGTAGGTAGGTAGGTAGGTAGGTAGGTGGGTGGGTGGGTAGGTAGGTAGGTAAGGTAGGTAGGTAGGTAGGTAGGTAGGTAGGTGGGTGGGTGGGTAGGTAGGTAGGTAGGTAGGTAGGTAGGTAGGTAGGTAGGTGGGTGGGTAGGTAGGTGGGTAGGTAGGTAGGTAGGTAGGTAAGTAGGTAGGTGGGTAGGTAGGTAGGTAGGTAGGTAGGTGGGTAGGTAGGTAGGTAGGTGGGTAGGTAGGTAGGTAGGTAGGTAGGTAGGTAGGTAGGTAGGTAGGTAGGTAGGTAGGTAGGTAGGTGGGTAGGTAGGTAGGTAGGTAGGTAGGTAGGTGGGTAGGTAGGTAGGTAGGTAGGTAGGTAGGTAGGTAGGTAGGTTGGTGGGTAGGTAGGTAGGTAGGTAGGTAGGTATGTAGGTGGGTAGGTGGGTAGGTAGGTAGGTAGGTAGGTAGGTAGGTGGGTGGGTGGGTAGGTAGGTAGGTAGTTAGGTAGATGGGTGGGTGCGTAGGTAGGTAGCTAGGTAGGTAGTTAGGTGGGTAGGTGGGTGGGTGGGTGGGTGGGTAGGTAGCTAGGTAGGTAGATAGGTAGGTAGGTAGGTAATTAGGTAGGTAAGTAGGTAGGTAGGTGGGTAGGTAGATATGTAGGTAGGTAGGTAGGTAGGTAAGTAGGTAGGTAGGTAGGTTAGGTAGGTAGGTGGGTAGGTAGGTAGGTGGGTAGGTAGGTAGGTGGGTAGGTAGGTAGGTAGGTTAGGTAGGTAGGTGGATAGGTAGGTAGGTGGGTAGGTAGGTAGGTGGGTAGGTAGGTAGGTAGGTGGGTAGGTGGGTGGGTGGATGGGTAAGTGGGTGGGTGAGTGGGTGGGTGGATAGGTAGGTGGGTGAGTAGGTAGGTAGGTAGGTGGGTAGGTAGGTGGGTAGATAGATGGGTAGGTAGGTAAGTAGGTAGGTAGGTAGGTTAGGTAGGTAGGTGGATAGGTAGGTAGGTGGGTAGGTAGGTAGGTGGGTAGGTAGGTAGGTATTTAGGTAAGTAGGTAGGTAGGTAGGTTAGGTAGGTAGGTGGATAGGTAGGTAGGTGGGTAGGTAGGTAAGTGGGTAGGTAGGTAGGTAGGTGGGTAGGTGGGTGGGTGGATGGGTAAGTGGGTGGGTGAATGGGTGGGTTGATAGGTAGGTGGGTGAGTAGGTAGGTAGGTAGGTGGGTAGGTAGGTGGGTAGATAGATGGGTAGGTAGGTAAGTAGGTAGGTAAGTAGGTTAGGTAGGTAGGTGGATAGGTAGGTAGGTGGGTAGGTAGGTAGGTGGGTAGGTAGGTAGGTATTTAGGTAAGTAGGTAGGTAGGTAGGTTAGGTAGGTAGGTGGATAGGTAGGTAGGTGGGTAGGTAGGTAAGTGGGTAGGTAGGTAGGTAGGTGGGTAGGTGGGTGGGTGGATGGGTAAGTGGGTGGGTGAATGGGTGGGTTGATAGGTAGGTGGGTGAGTAGGTAGGTAGGTAGGTGGGTAGGTAGGTGGGTAGATAGATGGGTAGGTAGGTAAGTAGGTAGGTAAGTAGGCAAGTAGGTAGGTACGTAGGTAGCTAGGTGGGTGGGTGGTTGGGTTGGTAGGTAGGTAGGTATGTAAGTGGATAGGTAGGTAGGTAGGTGGGTGGGTGCGTAGGTAGGTGGGTGGGTGGGTGTGTGGGTAGGTAGGTAGGTAGGTGGATAGGTAGGTAGGTAGGTGGGTAGATAGTTGAGTGGGTGGGTGGGTGGGTAGGTAGGTAGGTAGGTAGGTGGGTGGGTAGGTAGGTAGGTGGATAGGTAGGTAGGTGTGTGGGTGCGAAACTAGGTGGTGGGTGGGTGGTTGGTAGGTAGGTAAGTAGGTAGGTCGGTAGGTAGGTAGGTAGGTAGGTGGGTGGGTAGGTAGGTAGGTAGGTAGGTAGGTAGGTAGGTAGGTAGGTAGGTACGTTGGTAGGTAAGTAGGTATGTCGGTAGGTAGGTAGGTGGGTGGGTAGGTCGGTAGGTAGGTAGGTAGGTAGGTAAGTAGGTAGGTGGGTGAGTGGGTGGGTAGGTAGGTAGGTAGGTAGGTAGGTAGGTAGGTGGGTACGTGGGTAGATGGAAAGGTAGGTAGGTAGGTAGGTAGTTTGCTAGGTAGATAGGTAGGTAGGTAGGTAGGTAGGTAGGTAGGTAGGTAGGTAGGTAGGTAGGTAGGTAGGTAGGTTGGTATGTAGGTAGGTAGTTATGTATGTAGGTAGGTAGGTAGGTAGGTAGGTAGGTAGGTAGGTAGGCAAGCAGACAGACAGACAGACAGATAGATAGATATATTACATGTTTCCCTGAGCAGTTACATACAGCCACACAGAACTAGGTCACGATACTTCCAGTCTCATTTGTTCCTGGAAGCTCTTAAGATCAAAAGTTAACGTTACCCGCGTATATACCATCAGATCCTGCATCTGTTACTGGAGGCCATTCGATATTTTATGGTAATAAATGTGAATGCCAGAAGGGTCGAGCTCAAAGTCTAATTCAGTTCATTTCAGTGGTTCCTGTGACTCCTGTCTGACAGGGGACTAGTTCAAAAATGACGCAAACACATCAGATACTCAGCTCCCACTTTCGATAATTTTTTTAATTGATTTTATTGATTTTCTCGGCATTTCTTAAATTAAAATTGTTACTCGTACAAATAAAGTGCAATTTTAAGAACATTCTTTATTAATAATAATGTCCTGCCCTCTCCTTTACAAAACAGGCAGTAGTGGAACCTTCTCAGAAGCTGGCTTTGGCAGCAAGTTGTATGAAATTATAAGAGTAACTGCATACATGAACTCTGTATTATGAGGTATTCACTGCGGGACTGAACTGCTGTCAGACAGTTTAGCTCGGGTTTTTACTGATAAAGATCTCCGCTCTTGTAATAGGTGGTAAAATGACCACCTCAGTACACTGGTCTGTCTGTCTGTCTGTCTGTTGCCCTGCCGACTGGCTTTGGTGGTTATCACGCTTTCCCACAACCCCCTGCTCCAAGTACTGATTATAAGCTATGCTGGTATTCTCTGTCTGTGCCATCTTGTTAGTCCGTCCAGCAGTCTCACTCTCTCTCTCTCTCTCTCTCTCTCTCTCTCTCTGTGTGTGTGTGTGTGCCTGCCTCGATCTGTTTTGCAGAATGTGCTATGTCTAACAAGTGGATCTGACAGAGAACAGAAGTTTATTTTGCTTTAATTTGTCTCAGAGACAGTCACTCGTTGACCATGACCATCATCATCATCATCATCAGGTGCCGTGCCGACTGGCGTTGGCTATTATGCTTCTCCAGAGTACATGATCCTTCATGCAGGCCATCAGCTCAGTTGGTGATCTCCTCTCACATCATCCCGTCAGACTGTCCAGTATCATTTCTCTTGGTCTTCCTCTTGATCTTCTTCCTTCTATTTTTCCTGTTGTTATAATATTTTCAATGCCCCCTCTTCTCATTGCATGTCCTATGAAAGTACATTGTCTCTCTCTTTTTTTTTTTTTTGACAAGGTTTTTTTTTTGTCTCTAAAGCTCTTCTCATACATTCTTCATTAGTTATTTTGCTGTCCAGGGGATTTGCAACATTCTTCTAATAAACCACATTTCTGCTGCTTCCAATGATTTATATGCAGACCTGCCTATTGTCCATGATTCACTTCCATATAACAAGATAGGTTCAATATAGCATTTTAGGACTCATTTTCTAACATTCATTGATAAGGATGTTTTGGATAATATGTTTCTAATTCTCTGAAATGCAGTCTTTGCTTGGCCTATTCTGTTCCTAATTTCTGTTCTGCATTTCCTATCTGAAGTTATTACTGCTCCAAGGTATTTGAATGTCTGCACCTGCTTTAGAATAGTTCCGTTTAGTTTTATACTGCATGCTGGTGGATTCTGTTTCTTAGATATAACCATAGTCTCTGTCTTTTTGATGTTCAAAGTAAGGCCTTTCTGTTCACTTTCTTTGGCGACTTTATCCAAGAGATTTTGCAGGACTTGTTGATTCTCAGCTATCAGTACTGTGTCGTCAGCATACCGAAGGTTGTTAATATTGTATCCTCCAATTTTTATGCCTGGTTCTGTGATGATCGCTCTTAGAATATTCTCGCTATACAGAGAAAAAAGGTCTGGAGATAGTACACATCCTTGTCCCACCCCTTGTTTTTAGGTTGATATTTTCCAGTTCTATTTTCAACTCGAACTGCTGCTTCTTGCTGCTAGTATAGATGTTTTACAATCCTCAGGTCTTTGCCGTCTATACTGATGTCTTCAAGCATTTTAATAATATTTCATTATGTTTCACCTTGTCGAATGCCTTGGTGTAATCAATGAAGCATAAGTAGAGATCTTTTTGTACTTCTAAAGCTCTTTCTGTTAGTGTTTGTAAAGCATAAATGGCATTGTGTGTTCCTTTTTCTTCAACAAATCCAAACTGTTCATCTGCTATTTCCATTTTTATCTTTTTCCTTGTTCTTCTCATAATGATTCTCAGAAGTAGCTTCGTTATGTGACATGAGAGGCTGATATTCCCGTGGTCATCACATTCCTTTGCACCTGGATTCTTTGCTAGTGCTATAAACGTGGATTTAATCAGGTCACTGGGAATATAACCACTGTTGTAAATGTCATTCAGTAACTTGGTTATTATTTTTATTCCTGTCTCCTCTAGTGCCTCTATTTCTTCTATTGTTATATTATCAGGCCCAGTCGCTTTTCCTTTCTTCATGTGTTTGATGGCATCTATGATTTCATCTTCAAGTATTGGCGGTCCATCACAGTTTTCAGTATCTGGTGTTAATTCTGGTCTTTCTCCTCCATATAGTTCACCGATGTACTCTGTCCACCTGTCCACAATGGCTTCTTTTCACATTAACATTTTACCTTCTTTCGATTTCAGGCATCCTGTGGTATATTTTGTTTTCCTGCCTGTGAGTTCACTAATTCGTTTGTGCGTGTTTTTGCTGTCTTTATTATGAGAGTCCTCTGTTTGTCTGCTTTTTTCATTTAACCACACTTCCTTTGCTTCTCTGCTTTTGCATCTTATTTCATCTTGCTATATTTTTCTTGGTTATTTTTACTCCTCCTCCTCTTGTCCATCAGTCCTAAGATGTCGTCTTATGTCCATTTATTTTTATGGGCTCCTTTTTTCGGTGATATTATCTCCTTAACAGTTTGGTGGATAGAATCTCTTAACATTGCCCATTGTTCATCTATACTATTTATCTTTGCTATTGCATTGTATCTATTTGTTATATTAACTTTGTATTGTTCTCGCAGTTCTTCGTCATTTTTAAGAAGTTCTGTATTCAGTTTAATGTTTCTCACTTTTCTGCCTGCTTTCTTTAGCTTCATTCTAATTTTACACAGTGTGGGTCATGGTGACTATTGCAGTCGGCTCCTGACATGGTTTTTGTTGTCAGTAATGCATTGCGGGATCGTTTGTTTATTAATATATAGTCTGTCTGGTTAAAAGTCTTTTTGTCTGGGCTGCACCACGTTGCCAGTCTAAGAGGATGTTGTTTAAACCAGGTGTTTCCCACAACCATGCTGTGTTCTTGCCCATTCAATTAATTTACAACCTCTGTCATTCCTCTACCCCAGTTAATAGTCACCAACAATGTCTGAAGTTCTTCCTTTACCAACTTTGACATTGAAATCTCCCATGACTATAGTAACTTCATGTGACTTTGTGTGTTTTAGTGCTGTCTCTATGTCATTATAAAATAGCTGTACATCTTCTTCAGAACGTTCAGATGTTGGAGCGTACACTTGTATAATATTTATGTTTATTGGTCGTCCTTTCTGTTTGGCTAGAAGGACTCGGTCCGAGATGTTCAAATATCCTAAATTGTCCTTGCTGTTTGTTCGTCAAATATTATTCCTACTCCTCGTTCATGTTTTTCACTTCCTGAATATATTATTGTATATTTATCAGAGCTTATCTTCCCTGCACCTGTCCATCTAACTTCACTCATTCCTAATATGTTGATCTTTATCCTTTCCATTTCCATCTTTACATTTTCTAATTTTCCAGCCTGGAATAAAGTTCTAACATTCCATGATGTTACTTTGAACTTGTTAGTTTTGCCACCAGTAGCTTGATGACGATCTGGCCTCACCTGTGGCTCGTGAGCTGCCCTACCGGACGAGGCTGTTCCAGAGGAACATCCATTAACGTCGTTCATGTCAAATCTATTACTCTGAATAAGCATAATTGTTCTTGGGAGCTACAATAGTGGGTTCCCGTTGCCTTCTGCCGGTTTGTGCACGGACTCTTCGCTAGACTTTGGACTCCCTGTCCTATCTGCAAGGCAGCAAGCCCACGACCGTCGTTCAGCCAAGAACTGGCCAGCGGCAGTCAGTTTTGTTGCTGTGAGTTTGCGTAGAGTACTTTACATGGATGGATGGATTTTGATGGTTACGTGGATGGAAGAAGGTAAAGCGCGTGTAAACAGACAAGCAGGCGAGGATGTCAATAACCCTTGATATTTCTGCTACTTATACACAAAAGATAAACAATGTCTGAACTTTATATTGTGCTTGGAGGCCCGTGTGTGTCTGTGTGAGATGTGTCTGTAATATATGTGTATTATATAACAAACCTGGGAAAGACTGGTTTATGCGCTAGAACAAACCTGGGAAACACTGCTGTATGCGCTAGAACAAACCTGGGAAACACTGCTGTATGCGATGGAAAAGAGATTGGGAGGAGAGCTGCTACGTTCTTGACATTAATTTATCAGTCACAGTGAAGCAGTTATAAATAATACCTCTTACAGAGTGAAGCAGTTTTAAGTAATACCTCTTTCAGAGTGAAGCAGGTATATATATATATATATATATATATATATATATATATATATATATATATATATACACTCTAACACAGTGAAGCAGTTATAAGTAGTACTTCTTACAGAGAGAGCTTATAAGTAATACTTCTTACAGAGTGAAGTAGTTATAGGTAATATCTCTTAAAGAAAGAAGCAGTTATAATTAATACCTTTTACAGAATGGAGCAGTTATAAGTAATAACTCTTACAAAGTGAAGAAGTTATAAGTAACAGAGTGAAGCAGTTTTAAGTAATAACTCTTATCGAGTGAAGTAGTTATAAGTAATGACTCTCACAGTGTGAAGCAGTTATAAATAATACCTCTTACAGAGTGAAGCAGTTATAAATAATACCTCTTACAGAGTGAAGCAGTTATAAATAATACCTCTTACAGAGTGAAGCAGTTTTAAGTAATAACTCTTACAGAGTGAAGCAGTTTTAAGTAATAACTCTCACCGAGTGAAGCAGTTATAAGTAATAACTCTCACCGAGTGAAGCAGTTATAAGTAATAACTCTTACAGAATGAAACAGTTATAAATAATACCTTTTACAGAGTGAAGCAGTTATAAGTAATATCTCTTACAGAGTGAAGCAGTTATAAGTAATAACTCTTACAGAATGAAGCAGTTATAAGCAATACCTCTTACAAAGTGAAGCAGTTATAAATAACAGAGTGAAGCAGTTTTAAGTAATAACTCTTATCGAGTGAAGTAGTTATAAGTAATGACTCTCACAGTGTGAAGCAGTTATAAATAATACCTCTTACAGAGTGAAGCAGTTATAAATAATACCTCTTACAGAGTGAAGCAGTTATAAATAATACC
The DNA here is from genome assembly GCA_009760885.1 of Achatina immaculata. NCBI lineage: Eukaryota > Metazoa > Mollusca > Gastropoda > Stylommatophora > Achatinidae > Lissachatina > Lissachatina immaculata. The sequence goes on from CM019693.1 coordinate 9,050,404, forward strand.
TCTTACAGAGTGAAGCAGTTTTAAGTAATAACTCTTACAGAGTGAAGCAGTTTTAAGTAATAACTCTCACCGAGTGAAGCAGTTATAAGTAATAACTCTCACCGAGTGAAGCAGTTATAAGTAATAACTCTTACAGAATGAAACAGTTATAAATAATACCTTTTACAGAGTGAAGCAGTTATAAGTAATATCTCTTACAGAGTGAAGCAGTTATAAGTAATAACTCTTACAGAATGAAGCAGTTATAAGCAATACCTCTTACAAAGTGAAGCAGTTATAAATAATAACCCTTACAAAATAGCATGAACAAACCAAATACCTTTATTTTCAAAGGGCACGCAGTCCGGTCTGCCATTCTACCTATTATCATAGAAAGCTCACTCTAGAGACTTGTAGAGGCTTCTCTTTCTACCACATTGTCCAGTCTTGACTGTCATGTACAGTTTTGACTTCAGCTAGACTTGTCATAGATAGATCTGACGACTTTACAATTCTTCATTAATGTTTTTGGGCGGCGGATGACTAAGAACTTGTATGGCAGCAACAAATTATCTCCACTTCTCATGATCGACCGCCAGATTATGTATGCTGACCCAGCTTTGGTGCATGCTGTACATTTCTGCTTCAACAGTTCTTTCTAGGCTCTCTTTGATCATCTTATCTTTCTCTTTTCTTCAGGTGCCTACTCAGGTGTAAACTCAGGTGTCTACTCAGATGTTAACTCAGGTCTCTACTCAGATGTAAACTCAGGTGTTTACTCAGATGTAAACTCAGGTGTCTACTCAGATGTAAACTCAGGTGTCTACTCAGATGTTAACTCAGGTGTCTACTCAGATGTTAACTCAGGTGTCTACTCAGATGTTAACTCAGGTGTCTACTCAGATGTTAACTCAGGTGTCTACTCAGATGTTAACTCAGGTGTTTACTCAGATGTTAACTCAGGTGTCTACTCAGAATGTTAACTCAGGTGTCTACTCAGATGTTAACTCAGGTGTCTACTCAGATGTTAACTCAGGTGTTTACTCAGATGTTAACTCAGGTGTTTACTCAGATGTTAACTCAGGTGTCTACTCAGATGTTAACTCAGGTGTTTACTCAGATGTTAACTCAGGTCTCTACTCAGATGTTAACTCAGGTGTTTACTCAGATGTTAACTCAGGTGTCTACTCAGATGTTAACTCAGGTGTCTACTCAGATGTTAACTCAGGTGTTTACTCAGATGTTAACTCAGGTGTCTACTCAGATGTTAACTCAGGTGTCTACTCAGATGTTAACTCAGGTGTCTACTCAGATGTTAACTCAGGTGTCTACTCAGATGTTAACTCAGGTGTCTACTCAGATGTTAACTCAGGTGTCTACTCAGATGTTAACTCAGGTGTCTACTCAGATGTTAACTCAGGTGTCTACTCAGATGTTAACTCAGGTGTCTACTCAGATGTTAACCAAGGTGTCTACTCAGATGTTAACTCAGGTGTCTACTCAGATGTTAACTCAGGTGTTTACTCAGATGTTAACTCAGGTGTCTACTCAGATGTTAACTCAGGTGTTTACTCAGATGTTAACTCAGGTGTCTACTCAGATGTTCTTTCAGGTGTTCACTCAGGTTTTCATTTAGGTGTTCACTCAGGTTTTCATTTAGGTGTTCACTCAGGTGTCTACTCAGATTTCTACTCAGGTATTCACTCAGGTGTCTACTCAGGTGTTCACTCAAGTGTTTACTCAGGTGTCCTCTGAGGTATTCCCTCAGGTGTCTACTCAGGTTTTTATTCAGGTGTTCACTCAGGTGTCTACTCAGTTGTCCACTCTGGTTTTAATTTAGGTGTTCACTCTGGTTTTAATTTAGGTGTTCACTCTGGTTTTAATTTAGGTGTTCACTCAAGTGTTCACTCAGGTGTCCCCTCAGGTTTTTATTTATGTGTTCACTCATGTGTGTAGTCAGGTGTTCACTCAGGTGTCCACTCAGGTGTTCACTCAGGTGTCCAGTCAGGTTTTTATTTAGGTGTTCACTCAGGTGTTCACTCAGATTTTCATTCAGGTGTTCACTCGAGTGTTCATTCAGTTTTTCATTTAGGTGTTCACTCAGGTGTTCATTCAGGTTTTTCGTTTAGGTGTTCATTCAGGTGTTCATTCAGTTTTTCATTTAGGTATTCACTCATGTTTTCATTTAGGTGTTCACTCAGGTGTTCATTCAGGTTTTCATTTAGGTGTTCACTCACTTTTTCATTTAAGTGTTCACTCAGGTGTTCATCTCATGGCTGTTGATGGAGACTGCAATTTTCCAATTATTCCTTATAGAATACCTCTAAACTTTTACAGTTATTCCTTATAAAATACCTCTGAACTTTTCTACTTATTCCTTACAGAATACCTCTACAATTTTTCATAATTCTTTACAGAATACCGTTACAATTTTCCAATAACTCCTTACAGAATACCTCTCAATTTCTTTAAAAATCTAAATATATTCCTTGATGACAAGATTACCTTTCCATGATTGTAACTTCCACACATTTTTGTCTCAGAAAGATTTTGATTTTGAATATGTACCGTCACAAGCAAGAAATAAAAGAGAATACTTGGGCAAAGTGAACACGAAGATATTGCAGCAAATAAACGCTGAGATTGGATTGGTCACGTGCTCCGAAGGGACATCAGCAGAATCGCTGAAACAGCCATCTCGTGGACGTCCAGCAAATGAAAGAGGGGGGCGATAGAAGACAACCTTGAAAAGAACTGATGAAGTCGAAATGAGTAGCATGCAGCACAGCTGTTACACAATACACAGGATGCCCACGGCAAACGGTGAGAAAATCTGTTGCTGCCCTGCAAGAAGCCAAAAGGCGTATTGGGTGGTGATTGCTTGGCTGCTTACCGACCGAGGACATTGTTGGGTGGATGGACGGACGAGTATCACATTCGGGTGACATCTCGTGTCACGTGATGTAAGAGTGAAAAATGCCCAGGTTTACTGCACCTTGGAGTACTGTGACCAGACCTAATTAGAAAGCTTAGCTAGAAGTTGTCAATCTCACATCTCTAAAACAAATAATTCCGGTCTCAGAAGATCAGGAACTTGACACCTCACCTCCAATTTCTGTAGAGTTTTGTGGTTAAATCTAATTCAGAGCAAGAGCAATCATTGTACTGAATTCAGTAGAGCTTATAACTAAGTTGATAAATCTCAGGAGATTGTTTCATGCTTTCTATAGCATGAAATTTGTTCAGTCCAAGTCAGACGTAATCTTTTTTCTATATAGATTTGCTGTCCAAAGTTCCTTGCCTAAAAAGACAAAATTACAATTTCGTGTAGTCATTTCCTGCTTTTATTTCTAAAAGACAGTTACGTTAGTAAATTCATCAATTATATTATCTCAAATCTATTTTTAAACTTTCTCTTATCAGACAGTTATCTTATTTTGTGGTCTGCTGACTTTAATATAAAAAAATAGAATGAAGGAAGTTTTAATTGAGGTCATAAGTTTGTCCAGGGCAGACACGGGAGTTACCAGACTGAAAATAATGTGACGAAATAGAGTGGGGAAATGTCTGTCGATTTGTCTGTCTGTCCTCCTGCCTGCCTGCCTGTCTGTCTGTCTTTCTGTCTGCCTAAATGTCTGCCTTCCTGACTATCTATCTGTCTGTCTTCCTGTCTGCCTAACTGTCTGTCTTCCTGCCTATCTTCCTGTCTGCCTGTCTGTCTGTCTTCCTGTCTGCCTAACTGTCCGTCTTCCTGCGTGCTTGCTTGTCTTTCTTCTTGTCTTATGTCTAATTATCTGTTTGCTTGTCTTGTCTTCTTGCCTGCCTGTCTGTCTCTCTGTCTTCCTACTTGCCTGCTTGTCCAGCTGGCAGTCTGTCTTCCTGTCTATCTCTGTATCTTTCTGTCTCTCAGTCTTGTTTGTTTTCCTGGATGCCTGTCTATCTGCCCATATGTCTGTCTCTCCTTACCTGTCTGTATGTCTATCTTCCTGTCTGCCTGTCTATCTGCCCAAATGTCTGTCTCTCCCTACCTGTCTGCCTGTCTATCTGCCCATATGTCTGTCTCTCCTTACCTGTCTGCCTGTCTATCTTCCTGTCTGCCTGTCTATCTTCCTGTCTGCCTGTCTATCTGCCCATATGTCTGTCTCTCCTTACCTGTCTTTATGTCTATCTTCCTGCCTGCCTGTCTATCTTCCTGTCTGCCTGTCTATCTTCCTGTCTGCCTGTCTATCTTCCTGTCTGCCTGTCTATCTTCCTGTCTGCCTGCTGTCTGATCGCTTGTCTGAAAACCTATATCCGTTAAGACAAGACAGATTAGCTGAACTCACCGAAGCACAGCACCAAAGCTCTTAGTCTGAACTGGCAGATCTTCTTCTTCTTCATGTAACTGCGAGCTGGTGTTCTATACAGCCAGTGTGATGAAGTGTTGAGGCAGAGCATGGTGTCGGCTTGGGAGCGGGTCATGGCAGATTATTTTTTTCAGTCAGCTAGTGCGGCTAAAAAAATAGGAGTTGTAAAATACTTCTTTCGCAGACTCCACCACCCTGGGGACTACGGCGATCCTTGCCCCGTTAGCCAGGCTAGGCTTCTTACTGGGATACCAGTGTAAAAATAGAACAGGATATTGGTCAGCTATGTTTCGTCACCCCTGACACTAGCATGTAAGCTATGTTTCGTCAACCTTGACACTAGCACGTAAGCTATGTTTCGTCACCCCTGACACTAGCATGTAAGCTATGTTTCGTCACCCCTGACACTAGCATGTAAGCTATGTTTCGTCACCCCTGACACTAGCACATAAGCTATGTTTCGTCACCCCTGACACTAGCATGTAAGCTATGTTTCGTCAACCCTGACACTAGCACGTAAGCTATGTTTCGTCAACCCTGACACTAGCACGTAAGCTATGTTTCGTCAACCCTGACACTAGCATGTAAGCTATGTTTCGTCAACCCTGACACTAGCACGTAAGCTATGTTTCGTCAACCCTGACACTAGCATGTAAGCTTAGCTTCGTCAACTTTGACACTAGCACGTAAGCTATGTTTCGTCAACCCTAACCTTAGCATGTAAGCTATTTTTCGCAAACCCTGACACTAGCATGTAAGCTATATTTCGCCAACCCTGGCACTAGCATGTAAGCTATGTTTCGTCAACCCTGACACTAGCATGTGTAATATCGACAAACATCCACAAAGAAACTCTAATATTCAAAGTCTAACAACAGTCATAGCATAAAATGTTACTAATTGGCCAAAGTTAAACACTTTCTGAAGCAAGACGCGTAAGAAACATACCAACACACCTGGATTGTTGTTCCACGGTCAGAGATGAGTGATCACTGTCACATACGAGTGGTGGTTGATATGTTCTCGGCATAAGGTTCAATGGATTGTTTGTAAACAACTTTTTGGGGTTATTTCTCAACATAGTCCCCTTGTAATTTTATGCACTTAGTCCAGCGATCCTGGAGCATACTTTGTAAAAGTCAGCATCTTGTGCCAGTAGAAAGTGGTCTACAGCATGAATGACGTCAACATCTGAAGCAAATTTGCGACCACTGAGCTCCTTTTCGAATTTGATAAACAGGTAATAGTCCGAAGGCGCCAAATCTGTTCACTCAAATCTGGGGAATAAGGAGGATGTTCAAGAAGCTAGAAGCCGCATTCATGAATAGCAGCCATTGCCACCGCTGACTTGTGAACTGGAGAAATGTCCTGATGAAAGATGACTCCTCTCGTCAATTTCCCTCCACTCTTTTCCTTAAATTTGACCCGCGGTTGCTTCACAAGATTAGCGTAATAGGCCCCGATGACCGTTCTGCCCTTTTGAAGATAGTCTACCAATAGGCACACCTTCTGAATCCCAAAAGATGGAAGCCATCACTTTGCCTGCAGACAGAACCACCCTTGCTTTCTTTGGAGGTGGGGATCCATGATGTTTCCACTGCTTTGACCGTTCTTTGGTTTCTGGTTGAAAATAATGAACCCAAGTCTCATACGTAGTCACAAATTGCTGAAGAAACCTTTCAGGATTTGCAGAAAAATGGCCAAGATTGTCTCTTGACATGTTGAGACACTGTCGTTTGTGATCAGTTCCAAGAATTTTCTGGACCCATCGAGCAGATACCTTTGTCATTTGAAGATCATTGTGAATAATGGCATGAACACGTTCCTGGAAGATGCCCACCTCAGTAGCAATGTACCGCTCAGTTAGTTATCGATCCTCCATTATCATGTCATGGATTCTGCCGGTGGTTTCATCTGTGGTTACCATTCTTGGTCTTCCTTGACGGGGATCGTCTTCCAGACTCTCTCTTCCATGTTTGAATTGAGCTGCCCATTTCTTCACTGTGCTGTAAGAAGGGGCACTCTCCCCTAGAGTCTCTACCATATCCTCATGGATCTCCTTCGATGATAAGCCCTTGATGCAGAGGTAGCGAATGACTGCTCGATGAGAAATTGTATCCATTTTCTCAATTTCTGCCACCCCTTACCACTTCAGTAGCCTGTAAAAAAATCAGTTGCAGTTAATTTCCTGAAACTTTGTATTTAACCTTATATTAATCTGATCTACAAATTACCTAATATCAACTGTGTGTTTCAAGCATTTCTACCTTATGCAGAGAGCTTATCAATCACCCCTCGTACGGCCAAAAAAAAAAAAGCTTTACTCACTTCAAAACTTCAAAAATAAGTAGTACATCTCAGTGTGACAACCATCTAACAGAAAATACAAACAAAAGATAAGTAGTACATCTCAGTGTGATTAACAGAAAATACAAACAAAAAATAAGTAGCACATCTCAGTGTGACAACCATCTAACAGAAAATACAAACATCTAAGAAATTCAGCTCTCGAAAACTACATTCTTAACAATCAAAGGCAAGACATTTCGTTGAATTCTTTCCCAGAATGCTCTGCTCTAACTGTGGCAGCTGTTGAAATCAGAAGGAGAGGCGGCCAAGCCCACAGAACACGGGTTCACATATGTAAAACACAACAGCCTTGAACTTCAGCTTGAAGAACCGCCATGCTCTGCTGCTGGCCTGGAGTTGGGCGTCCTTGCACTTAGGACACTTCCATATGTGCTCAGCCTTTAAACTCAGTGTTGTTCCTAGTGTGTGATGGGTGGTAGTGCCATTGGCACATTAACTGAATTCAGCTCGAGCTTTTCTCAAAGTTCTAAGTGTCTGCCATTACCCTTCGTTATTATAGCTTTGAATCAGGTGACAGTCTGTGTTTTGGTGTTCGAATACAAAATTAAAATCACCTTAGACGTCCCGCCCCCCCCCCCCAACCTCGTGAGGCAAAGTCAATGTCCCCTCCCCTCCCCTCAGACTGTAGGGTAACCAACACATACACTTAATTTACTTTTTTATGGGCAGTTTAAGTCTAACCAAAAACATATCCAACGTTTAAACACTTGTGTCAAAAACTAAGACTTGTTTCTGCAAGAAAAGCCTTGCTTATTCTACTGAATACCTTTAGAATACCCTCCCCCTCTCACTTAAAAGAGAGAGAGAGAGAGAGAGAGGGAGAAAGAGAGAATTTAGTAGCTGACCGCGTATAAATAAGAGTGGAGTGTAAAAGATTTGTAGTTGAGCTTGTGTGGATAAGAGTGGAAGGTAAAAGATTTGTTATCTGAATTTGTTCTTGGACTGGTCGTGTGTGTAATAAGCCGGTGCTAAACTATTGTGGCATGCCTGTGATAGTTTGAAAGATGATAGCAAGTGAGACAGGTCAACTTACCCTTTATTCACCTTTTGAAAATAAAGTTCGTTCGTCTGTCAGTCTGTTTTGTCTATTTACCTTAATGTTTACCAGTTTATCAGCATATACGTCTGTCTGTCCGTCTCTCCCTCTCTCTCTCTCTCTCTCTGCAGACGGGCCTGCGTGCCCAATTCTTAACCCTTTTGAAATAAAGATCAGTCAGTCAATCAATCAGTCTCTCTCTCTCTCTCTCTCTCTCTCTCCGTCTGTCCTTAAATGTATGTATATATTTCCTATTTTCTAAATTTAAAAAAATTATGCTCTTTCTCTCTCTCTCTCTCTCTCTCTCTCTCTGTTTGCTTGCATGCCTCCTTCCCCCCCCCCAACAAAAAATCTAGCTTCCATTCCGAGACTCCATCTTGTTGGACACCATTTCTCGTAACTTGGACATTAAATAGTGATAAACTGATTCAGGAGCGTGACACGTTCAGCCTGCTCCCGATACCGAGCTCCTTAAACGTGTATCTCTAATCACGTTCGTGACAACCTCCGGGAAGTACGGAGTACCAGTCTCATCAGAATCCAGAATATGTTTAGATTTGAGGTTTGCACAGTAAAATGTGAAGTGGCCCCGACGCTGCCAGTGATTTTATTCACATCCCATGTTCGTGAACCCAATTAGATTGTGGGGCCTCTGTTACTGAGACTTGGAATGTAGCCGGAAGGCAGGGAACTATCTGATGTAGAGAGCAAAATAACACAACTCCTCAGATCATCAGAGAAGTACCCCCCCCTCCCCTCTCGGACAAGCGTTTCGGCCCTAGCTCTAAAGGGGGTGGGGGGCCTCTAGGTCACGACCCCCAGAGGTCTGTGAGTTGTTGGTTATAACCGCTTCACGAGGCTGAAGACACTTTTCGAAAATTCACGTCTGTAACGTGTCAAGGACGACCAAGACGAAGATGGCTGCAAGACATCGTTGACGATCTGGAAATGGATGCAACAGCAGCAGGGCATCTTGCTCACAACCGAGAGGCCTACAGGAGTGCTGTTTGGGAGGCAAAGTTCCGCAAGGGACATGCAAATGAATGAATGAACGTGTCAACGTTCCTAGCCGGTGGTTTTCGATAAGCTGTCTTATATTACTAACTTTTCTAGCTGTTTATTCGGTGGATTCCGATAAGCTGTCTTATATTACTAACTTTTCTAGCTGTTTATTCGGTGGATTCCGATAAGCTGTCTTATATTACTAACTTTTCTAGCTGTTTATTCGGTGGATTCCGATAAGCTGTCTTATATTACTAACTTTTCTAGCTGTTTATTCGGTGGATTCCGATAAGCTGTCTTATATTACTAACTTTCCTAGCTGTTTATTCGCTGGATTCCGATAAGCCGTCTTATATTACTAACTTTTCTAGCTGTTTATTCGGTGGATTCCGATAAGCTGTCTTATATTACTAACTTTCCTAGCTGTTTATTCGGTGGATTCCGATAAGCTGTCTTATATTACTAACTTTCCTAGCTGTTTGTTCGTTGGATTCCGATAAGCTGTCTCATACTACTGAGATCAAGTTCTTGACCACGCTTCGAATTTGTTGCCCTTGTAAGTTATGATTGTAATATTATTATAGCCTTGTAAATTAGGATAATATTACCATTATTATTATTACCATTAGCATTTTATTATAGTTATGATTGTTATTGATAAGTAGAAAGTAGGTAAGAAACGATGAGAAGTTTTAGAAACAGTGGAAGGGGAACACACCCACGGTATTAATAGTATTACGACTGAATTAAGTAGATACTTAGAAATACTAGACATAATGAAGCTGAGGGAAAAGGCAGATTAAAGAGATACACCCAGATTATAATAGTCCTGACACGACTAAACTGAATGGTTAATAAACAATGTGGAGACAGACTGACGGATAATAATTATAATAATAATAATAATAACTATAATCATTACTTACAAGGCTATGCTACAGATGCCTCAATTTGTATTTTTTGGAACTTGGTGTAAAACGCTTTCGGAGATGCCTCAATTTGTATTTTTTGGAACTTGGTGTAAAACGCTTTCGGAGATGCCTCAATTTGTATTTTTTGGAACTTGGTGTAAAACGCTTTCGGAGATGCCTCAATTTGTATTTTTTGGAACTTGGTGTAAAACGCTTTCGGAGATGCCTCAATTTGTATTTTTTGGAACTTGGTGTAAAACGCTTTCGGAGATGCCTCAATCTGATACTCGTGAACTTCGTTTGATGAACGTTAAAGGTGATCTATAATTTGATTCAAGAACGAGCCATCTGAATTTTATAGTGACTGTGTGTGTTTAGATTTCAGTCTTGTGGTGAATCATATAGTATCAGGTGTAGTGACTTTCTGAACTGTGGAACTGAACAAATAGAAGAAGTAGTGCATTCATAAATGTAAAAAGTGACAATGGAGAAAGATACTCCTAATATCGCTGCGGTCACGTGCTCACAGTGCTGTATGAAAGTGCATTAGGTTGATAACTTTTAAACGGCCAGAGTGCGCTGCTGTTCGTGACAATCGGCATCACTCAATGTCCAGCAGTATCATCAATTCAAGTGGCAGAATTATAAGACAATGTTAATCAGAGACCACAGCTTCATTACATTTTCCAGCCACAACCTAAATTATGCCCGCTTTTCTAGCGCCTGGCGCGTGGCGACTTGTAAGACACACCCAGAGGGAAGCGGAAACACCAGCCTCCCACTGAGACGGTACAAGATGTTACGACGGGTGATTGATAAGTTCTCGGCATAAGGTACAACGGATTATTTGTGGACAACTTTTTTTGGGTTATTTCACAACATAGTCCCCTTGCATGTTTATGCACGTAGTCCTGCGATCGTGGAGCGTGCGGATCCCTTCTTTGTACAAGTCAGCATCCTGTGCCAGCAGAAAATGGTCTACAGCATGAATGACGTCAACGTCTGAAGCAAATTTACTACCAATAAGCTCCTTTTAGAGTTTAGTAAACAGGTAATAGTCCGAAAGGGCCAAATCTGGGGAATAAGGAGGATGTTCAAGAAGCTGGAAGCCGCATTCATGAATGGCAGCCATTGCCACCGCCGACTTGTGAACTGGAGCATTGTCTTGCTGAAAGATGACTCCGAGAAGTTTTGGGACCCATCGTGCAGAAACCTTCGTCATTTGAAGATCATTGTGAATAATGATATGAACACATTCCTGGGAGATGCCCAACTCAGTAGCAATGTACCGCTCAGTTAGTCGTCTATCCTCCATTATCATGTCATGGATTCTGCCGGTGGTTTCATCTGTGGTTACCTTTCTTGGTCTTCCTGGACGGGGATCTCTTCCAGACTCTCTCTTCCATGTCTGAACTGAGCTGCCCATTTCTTCACTGTGCTGTAAGAAGGGGCACTCTCCCCTAGAGTCTCTACCATATCCTCATGGATCTCCTTCGATGATAAGCCCTTGATGCAGAGGTAGCGAATGACTGCTCGATGAGAAATTGTATCCATTTTCTCAATTTCTGCCACCCTTTACCACTTCAGTAGCCTGTAAACAAATTTTTTAGTTGCAGTTAATTTCTTGAAACTTTGTGTTTAATCTTACATTAACCTGATCTATAAATGCACCTAATATCAACTGTGCGTTTCAAGTATTTGTACTTTATGTCGAGAACTTATCAATCAACCCTCATATCTTCCATTATAGTGGCTAAATCATTGTTACTGTGTTGTATAGGTTCATGGCGAATTTATGGCAGTCCTCGGGTGTCAGTGTTCCAATGTTCTAAACATTTGTGCCATATCCAGCTTGAGACCCTCCCTGCTTTTTCTGAGAGCCTTTTCAGTGCGCGTATTTTTGCTTGTCCTGTTAAGCCCAGCTGTTTATACATATTGTACGCTGATGTCGCCGCGAACCATCTTGCCTTTACTTCCACAGTAATCACTTCAGATTTTGACACATTCCTTGCCTGTGTGACAGTATTTCGCACTTTCTGAACACGTGGTTTCATCTTTTCTGGACCCATATGGGACCGTAAGTTTGAATAAAATTAAGGGTTCTAAGGACTGTTATTGCCGGAGGTGGGGTGGAGGATATCTCTCCACTCCAACGGCGTGCGTCTCAAATAGCCTCTGACAGTCAAGTCCAGCTCCTGGCCTTCTCGTGGCAGAACTGTTTAAACTGACAGGAGAAGGAGCGAAGGCGAATATCTGGCGCCTGAAAACCAGACGCTTAGGGTAGATGAGAGTTATATTTGGTAGCTCATCTACCGCTGCTAGCGAGATTCTTCAGCTGCCGTGCGTGGAGTGGGGCTCCTCCAGGCCCGTGAAGAAAGGTGCAAATGGGGTTGCCGCGGGGCACCACTGCAGAAAAGGTGATAGAACGGTTAAAGCGACGCAAACAGTCAAATCACGGCACCTCTGGTCTAGAGATAGGCCACGTCCTAAGTGCACTTTTATCGGACGAAATGCCTGCACCGGCTTAACCCAGAGGTTAAGACACTGCTGGCAAGACTCTTCTGATGCCGCGCCTGGAGTGAAGCTCCTCCCGGGCAAGGAAGAAAATGTGGAGAAACAATTAGGATTGCTGTGTGGCGCCGATGTGAAAAGGTGATGGAAAGGATAAAGTGAGGCTTAATCGGTATGTCCAGTAGTATCGCGGCCAGAGCTACTCATACCACGACACCTCTGCTCAAGAGGCCAGCCGCGTCCGAAATACACCCTTACTGGTGAAATATGCCTAAACCGGCTTACACCAGGAGTGAAACTTGATGGCTACGCATGTCACAGTACCTCTGCTAGAGGTCGATCACGTCCCAAACACGCCCATACTGGGATAATATGCCTAAACCGGCTCAACCCAAGGGTGGAAGTCACTAGTGGCGAGGATTCGTCCTCCTGGACAAAAGCTCCATCCTGGTCACAACTAGGAAGGGTAGCGGCCACGACCGCAAAATGCTGAAGTCGGAGACACTGGACCAGGGCAGTCTAGATAGGCAACCACCTCTCACCCGGCGGGGATGTATGCATATCCTAATCACGCTGAGGTTTTCCAGTGAGAAAGTCCAACGCTGGACTGGATGGGCAACCACCTCTCACCCGGCGGTGATACACATTTATCCCAAAACACGCCGAGGTTTTCCGGTGAGAAAGTCCAACTCTAGATCAAACTGGTGCAACGAAAACCACAGTGTCATGCAATCCCGCTTCCGAGACCCACCAAGAATACAGGCCCAACCCTGCGATACTCTGAACCTCCTGTGGTCCTCTCCAGGATCTCACCCGGGGGACCACGGGACTTATCAAGGACCACTGGCGTAAATTCAGTAGGATCACAGGGCGATCTTGGTGGTAGAAGCGAACGAAGAAGAAGAAGAAGTCCTGTTTGGAGATCAAGTACGCCACAATGTCTGGTCACATTCCTGTCTCCTTAACAAATGCTGTATATTCTCTTGCCCTGGTAGGTCAGCTGCGATCTCCCAATCACTCTCCATCTAGAAGTGAGGGCAAGGGAGTGTTTAGAACTTTGATGCCGGATAATTTTCCTGCAGCAATCAAGTACCTGGGCAGGATTTTGATTTCTTTCCTGGTGCACCGTCAACAACACCGACTAGTTCCTGCAGCACTGTGTCGCCCTGTGTGGTGGCCTTGTGTCAGCTGACAGAACATGCTCCAGGGTTTGCTGACCGCCGCAGAGTGGACACACAGGAGCCGCCACTCCCCCCCCCCCTCCTCCCACTTGAAGATGTTTGCACCTGTCGGCAGAAGGTCACATGCAGATCTGATAGTGAAACTTGGATGCAGATTTATCCCTCTTTTCTTTTGTGGAAGTTCTAGCTGTACAATTATGGGTTTTTATTTTGAGACTAGCCCACACAGGGGAAGGTAGACCTGGAATAAAGTTGTGGATAAGTTAAGATTACATATACATATATGTTATATTACATATACAATAAATACTTGGAGTACTCGGGAAGAAATACGTCCATCATTTGATGACATAGACAATGTCTTCTAAAGAGAGAGAGAGAGAGAGAGAATGCGAAAAGAGCAAAGTGAGAGCAAAAACAGCGAGAGATGAAAGGAGAGGGTGTGTGTAAAGAAGAAGAAGACAGCAAAGAGAGAGAGAGAGAGATTAGGAAGAGAATAACGAAAAGGGAGTGAAAGAGAGAAAACAGCAATAAAATAAAAAGGAAGAGATAGAGCAAATAAAAGAGAGAAAAAGAGAACACATGAGAGAGATAGAGAGAGCAAAGAGAGGGGGTAAAGAGAAAGAGAGAGCAAATGAGAGATAACAAAAAGTATAGAAAGCAGAGAGATAGCAAACAAAAAACAGTGCAGAGAGCAAAAGAAACAGCAAGAACAGGGACGGAGAGAAAACATAGAAAGAATGAAAGAAAGAGAGAAAATAGCGAGAGCAAAGGTAGAAAACAAAGAGAAAGAGAGCAGAGAGGGGGAGAGAAAGAACTAAGGAAAGAACTTTATGTTCAGATGGTGAAGACCCTAACACGCAGGTGGGTCTGACATTGTGCCTTCCATCTTCCAGCAGACGTACTCGCAGACAATTCACATCACCGTAGTACCAATGTTCCCTCTAAGCTGCGCACTTGGCAGTGTGAACCATATGCAACAAACTGTGATTTTCATGCATGCAAAGAGAGAAGAGGGGGGAGATGGAGAGAGAGAAGTGAGAAAGATCAGTGGGATGATATGAATATTGCGCGAGCAGTTTGGTCCAAAACAGCAAAGAACCACGATGCAACTCAAAAGAATGATACAACCGTGCAACATGTAGAAAACATGAAGAAAGAAAGAAAGAAAGAAAGAAAGAAAGAAAGAAAGAAAGAAATCATAGATGCAAAGTTTGAGAATTTTCCTCATATCTTCTATTTCTCTCGGAGTATAAACTGACCATATCTTTTCTGTTATCCCTTGTCTCTTTTTGCCATTGATTTTTGTGCGTCGTTGACACTTTCTTTCATTCCTTGTCGTCGAATTATAATGGTGGCAGTTCACCTTCTTACCCCTCTCCTCAGACATTGTACTTGATTATGGCTTTCAGAACTTGGAATTGTCCATTCTGTGGCTACTTCAGATCTATAAACAGCGGAGAATTAGCGACTTTTCTATACATTTCTTGTGTTCTACAGAAGATTTCACATACACACATACAATAAGAATTAAAAACACGTACAGAGCCAAGCAAGAGATCATGTTCTAGTATGAATCTTCGGGAAAACAAAATACTAGAGCGATGTACAAACCACAAAACTAGAAATGATGGCCTTCCCGATGAGGCGAAAGAGTAGGCCGGAAAATGTCAAGAAAATGAATGGCCTCCATAGTTTTTGAAGTAAATGTCGGGTTTTTAAAATCCTATTTTAGCAAAGACAGGAAACAGAGACAGCCATTGTCTTCTATATCGTCGTCTGAGACATCGCTTTGACCCTCTTCAGTTTGCTCATTCATTTCTTGAGCATATTTTAACCTCTCATCTGGAACATCCTTCCAGACTTGAGTGCACTTAATTATTTGCGACATCATTCGCCATCTGAAACGATCATCAGCCCCAAGGAGTTGAAGAACTTTTCAAAGAATTAGCACAGAAAGACGTGAACACACAGGGCTAATGCGGTGAAGATTTCTCTAGAGAGCGATGATCTTTATGCGTGCAGGGAACTCGATTATGGGCTTTTGTCAAATGAGGGCTGGCAAGATCGATATAAATATTCGTTTTCTTTTTCTTTTTTTTTTTTACTTTTTACTGGGTTTTTTTTTCATTTTGGCGTTGTGGAGGTGAGACACAATACAAATGAGAACTTTTCACGTAAAACTTTGTCAGTTTTCTCATATAGTTCCGACATTGATGTTTTCCCATATGATTCCGACATTAACAGTTTCTCCTATAATTCCGACTTTAATGTTTTCTCACTTAATTCCGAATTTAATGAAGGCGGGATTGGAGACAGTACTGAGATGATTCCTCAAACGATGATTATTTTGGATTATTCCTTCAGCCAACTCTGATTTTGGATGACCTAGTCCTGTACCAGCGTCTGCTATGTCTCTGTTCAGATCTTCTTCTTCTTCTTCGTTCGCGTCTACCACCAAAACCGCACTGTGATCCTACTGAATTTACACCTGTGGTCCTCGTTAAGTCCAGTGGTCTCCTGTGTGGTCCCCGAAAGGACCACTCGAGATCCACGAGAGGACCACAAGAGGTTCAGAGTATCGCAGGGCTTTAGCCTGTATTCTTGGTGGGTCTCTGAAGCGGATTGCGTGACACCTTGGTTTTCGTTGCACCAGTTTAGTCTAGGGTTGGACTTTCTCACCGGAAGACCTCGACGTGTTTAGGATATCAGTGCATCCCCGCTGGGTGAGAGGCGGTAGCCCACCCAGGCCAGAGTTGGACCTTCTCACCGTCTGTTCAGATCTGAATCTTACACAAAGATGGCTTTTTTCAGCCGCTTGTCCAAGCACAGAAGAGAATATCCCGAGAGAACTTCTTCTTCTTCTTCTTCTTCTTTTATTCTTTCTCATCTGTCGACATTGGCCACAGATATAAAATTCTCTAATGTTTCCTTGGACGTGTTGCCCGTAAATTGTTTCCTCTCACTGAACCTGCACAGAGCCGCAGCTGTTTCATCAGCTCTTCATACAGCCTGTGGTCTTGCTGCTGGACATGCTCCACTCCTGACTTCTTCCTTATTTTATTTATTACACATCTGACCTTTCAGTCTTCATCAACGTATTCCTGTCCAGCAAAGAAATGAGAGATCCTCACCTTTTTTTTTCATTCCATTAGTTGAAAGATTTTGGGATGCAACAGTCGAAAACTCCTCTGTTCATTTCCTCGTGATTCAGTCGGATTAAACATCGCACTTTTAGAGCGAAGATCAGATTAAATATCGCATTTTTAGAGTGAAGACGAGATTAATGGGGTTTTCTTTTAACCATCGACCTTCCGCACTTACTAGATGTAATGCTCAGTCAATGAAAAAGTAAAAAGCTAAGGGTAACCCTGTCATGCCTTAGAGGCACATAGGGATATGGTGTTAGTGCCCATATTTTCCTTGACCTGTCAGTGCACTAGAGGGTGATATGGTCAGTATCACGCCTGGCCGCCTTTCTTTCCCCAACTCCAGAAGAAGTCGGGTACCCATTTCTACAGCTGGGTGACTGGGGTGCCTCCGGCCGGATTGGAACCCCCGACCTTCGCCATGAGAGACCAGTGCGCTAACCACTTCGCCACTCAGACACCCTCGGTCAATGAAATCTTCGTAAAATTGTCTCCCTTGTTCCCTTCATGTGAGTGTTGTCCCCCTTGTTCCCTTCATGTGAGTGTTGTCCCCCTTGTTCCCTTCATGTGAGTGTTGTCCCCCTTGTTCCCTTCATGTGAGTGTTGTAGTGTCTGAGTGTTGGAGCACAGGAAGTGCTTATGTCGTGACAGGAAGTGCTTATGTCGTGACAGGAAGTGGTTATGTCGTGACAGCTCCCAGACTGGTGGATGAGGAGAAAGTTAATCTAATGGTTGCGATCGTTCTGTCGTCTGCGACAAGACTGTGGCTGTGAGATGATGCAAGTTGTGGTGACGAGATTAGCTAGCACAGACCATAATCACTTTAGTGTTTTATATACACTATAACATAATCACATAACATTGTAAGTACATGTACAATATTAACAACCTTCGGTATGCTGACGACACAGTACTGATAGCTGAGAACCAACAAGACCTGCAAAATCTCTTGGATAAAGTCGCCAAAGTGAACAGAAAGGCCTTACTTTTAACATCAAAAGGACAGAGACTATAGTTATATCTAAGAAACAGAATCCACCAGCATGCAGTATAAAATTAAATGGAATTATTCTAAAGCATGTGCAGAAATTTAAATACCTTGGAGCAGTAATAACTTCAGATGGAAAATGCAGAACAGAAATTAGGAACAGAATAGACCAAGCAAAGACTGCATTTCAGAGAATGAGAAACATTTAACCAACACATCCTTATCAATGAATGTTAGAAAACGAGTCCTAAAATGCTATATTGAACCTATCTTGTTATATGGAAGTGAATCATGGACAATATGCAGATCTGCATAAAAATCATTGGAAGCAGCAGAAATGTTGTTTATTAGAAGAATGTTGCGAATTCCCTGAACAGCAAAAATAACTAATGGAGAATGTTTGAGAAGACTTGGAGATAGAAAAATCTTGTCAAAAAGAGAGAGAGAGAGAGAGAGAGAGAGACAATATACTTTCATAGGACATGTAATGAGAAATCGTGGCATTGAAAATATTATAACAACAGGAAAAATAGAGGGAAGAAGAGCCAGGGGAAGACCAAGAGAAATGATACTGGACAGTCTGACGGGATGGTGTGAGAGGAGATCACCAACTGAGCTGATGGCCTGCATGAAGGATCGTGTTCTCTGGAGAAGCCTAATAGCCAACGCCAGTCGGCACGGAACATGAAAATGATGATGATGATGATGATGATTACACCATCCAATATATGGCAATGCTTGGGACCAGAAGTGTTTAGGAACTGTTTTTTTTTTAATTTTGCAATATTTGTATATGCATAATTACATATCTTCGACATACATTTTGAAAGCCATCATCAACGTAACCAGACAGGCTCTCACCTGGAATCCCCAGGTAAGAGGAAACAAGGAGAACCAAGAAATACCTGGCGAAGGAGTCATGAAGCAGAGATCAGAAAGATGGCCTACACCTGGAGACAGATTGAAGAAACAGCTCAAGATAAATGGGGGGGGGGGGCGCCTTGTTGATGGCTGGAGCCCCAAATAGGGGTAAAGAAGGCGAGAATGGAGCCCACGTCTAATCACAAAACTCATTTGTGTTTTATTTACATCTTATACGCATAGACTGAACGTAATTTTGGACAATATATTTAATCATTTTTTGTAACGAATAGAATTTGTATTTACTGAACCATCAGACAGCAAAAATGTCACTATCACAGCCACTTATGTGAATCGTCTGTGGTCATGTGCCGTCACTATCATTCCTGGTTCTGAATTTATGGTTATGTGTCATCATCGTCATTACTGATTCTGAATTTATGGTTATGTGTCATCACCGTCATTCCTGGTTCTGAATTTATGGTTATGTGTCATCACCGTCATTCCTGATTCTGAATTTATGGTTATGTGTCATCACCGTCATTCCTGATTCTGAATTTATGGTTATGTGTCATCACCGTCATTCCTGATTCTGAATTTATGGTTATGTGTCATCACCGTCATTCCTTATTCTGAATTTATGTGCTATCTATGAGCAATCATTTTCTTACTCTAATTCATTTATTCACGCATAAATAGTTTTAGATAATATGAGTGTCACAGGTGAGGAGACTTCTATCGCCGGACCCTCGGTGGACCGTAGCGTACATGTAAGATATGTCTCTCTGTGTGTTGTGGGGGTGGGGGAGGGTATGTGCGTGTGTCTGCTCACACGGACTTTAGCGGTGCTAAAAATAAACTGTCGGGTGTGCGGCTGAGGTTTTGACATCCCCCACCACCCACCCTCCGACACCTGGAACCAGGTGTGAAATCTTCCACCTGTGGCGTCATGTCTGCGCTGAAAAGGTTTCCTATTATGGAACATTCCGGATATGAGGTTTCCGAATGAGGGATGCTTAAAATGTATTACAATATCTAATATAATCACTTCAATATTGTGAGTAAAATGTATAAACTTGGAAGAAAGTAGGAACAGCTTTATTATTTAACGATAACAAACTTGTGACGTTTTGGCGTGAGCCTTTATCTAACAAAAACAAACAGGACGAAGAATTAGAGGGAAGAGACAAAGTATGGATTACATCAGACTAATGTAAGCGAAATAACAATAAATGAAAAAAAAAATCAAGGAAAAAATTAATGAAAAATAGTAACAGAATGAAAACTTATCTCAGTTCTTATAAAGGCACAAAAAAGGCTTGCGTGTATCCAGGAGCATAAGCAATATGTCTTCAGTATTGTTGAGTAGTTCAATACATCTAAGTATCATGTAATATTGTAAGTACTACAGTATATCCAACATAATCAGTATAATTCTATGATTATATCTAGAATTATTCCTTGTGGTACTTGTAGTAATGTATTATTATTACTTATAGGAAAGATAATGATGTAGTGATGATACTAGGGAGGATGATAATGGAGTGGTGATACTACAGAAGATGGTAATGGAATAATGAGACTGGAGAAGATGGTGATGGAGTGATGATACTAGGGAGGATGATAATGGAGTGTAGATAATACGGAAGATGGTAATAAAATGATGAGACTAGAGGAGCTGGTAATAGAATGATGATACTAGGGCAGATGATAATGGAGTGATGATACATGGGAAGATGATAATGGAGTGATGATACATGGGAAGATGATAATGGAGTGATGATACTCCGAGATTAGAGATGATGGTGATAGAATGATCATACTAGAGGAGATAGTAATGAAATGATGAGACTAGAGGAGATGGTAATGAAGTGATGATACTAGGAAAGATGGTAACAAGGTGATTATACTAGGTAAGATGATAATGAATGATGATACTAGGAAAGATGGTAATGGAGTGATTATACTAAATAAAATGGTAATGGAATGATAATACTATCTCTTGTGAAGTAGCAACGAGGAGGTGATGGTGTTGTGGGTGATTTTCTGAAGTGAAGGTGTCTCGAAAATGATTGTGTTCTCACTACTAAAGGTGAATGTAAGGAGATTAATGATTGTGTTCTCGCTACTAAAGGTGAGCATGAGGAGATTAATGATTGTGTTCTCGCTACTAAAGGTGAGCGTGAGGAGATTAATGATTGTGTTCTCGCTACTAAAGTTGAGTGTAAGGAGATTAATGATAGTGTTCTCGCTACTAAAGGTGAGTGTAAGGAGATTAATGATTGTGTTCTCGCTACTAAAGGTGAGTGTGAGGAGATTAATGATTGTGTTCTCGCTACTAAAGGTGAGTAATGATTGTGTTCTCGCTACTAAAGGTGAGTAATGATTGTGTTCTCGCTACTAAAGGTGAGTGTAAGGAGATTAATGATTGTGTTCTCGCTACTAAAGGTGAGTGTGAGGAGATTAATGATGGTGTTCTCGCTACTAAAGGTGAGTGTAAGGAGATTAATGATTGTGTTCTCGCTACTAAAGGTGAGTAATGATTGTGTTCTCCCTACTAAAGGTGAGTGTAAGGAAATTAATGATTGTGGTAATCGTGGTAACAAGACGTTAACATTATGTAAGCGGCATTACGGTCTGTGATAAATCTGGCCGTAATGAGAGTGCACCATCTGCAAGAGAAAAGTGGCGTAGTATTAATCGTATGGGGAACACTGTAGCCGTGACATCATTGTACTTTAGAGAAACTGTGACTCCTTGAGGAAAGCACAATTTGCTGGCCCATCAGCTGAAATATTTGAAGACTGGGACGAGACCTCACACAAGACCCACCAGGGCTGGAATGTTTTTCACAAATCACCACATAATAAAAAAAAATCAGAGAAAATAATGGATGTAATAGTGGCAGTGTCTATCTCTTTATCTTTCACTTTGTGATGTTAGCATTGTTGGAGAAGGTAAAGACAGGTTGTTGTAAGTATTGTCTGCGTACTATTAAAAGCTAAAGAAAGGCTTGTGGGTATTGTCTGGGTAATATGAGAAGGTAACGACAAATTCTTGTGGGTATTGTCTGGGTCAAACTGCAACGAGTATAGTTTCTGAAACCGAAAAATGTAATAATTTATTGAGGAATGGGGAACATATTTATGCTAACTTTCCAGTGATTTTCTTACTTCATGAAGTTTACATAAACATGTTCAAGAAACGGTACAGAAATTGTGCGTAGCTGTCGGCCAGTCAGTCAGTCAGTCAGTCAGTCAGTCAGTCAGTCAGTCAGTCAGTCAGTCAGTCAGTCGGTCAGTCAGTCAGTCAGTCAGTCATTTGCATGTCCCTTGCCGAACTTTGCCTCCCTAACAGCTCTCCTGTAGGCCTCTCAGTTGTAAGCAAAATGTCCTGCTGCTGATGCATCCATTTGCAGATCATCAACGATGTCTTGCAGCCATCTTCGCCTTGGTCTTCCTCTCTTTCTTTTTCCCATTATGTACCCTTCCAAAACTGTCTTCTCTAGATTATCATGACGTTTAATATGTCCATTTCCCAGACAACTGCAGCGTAGAGGTGAACTGGGACCAGATTCCCAAACAGCTGCGGCTTGAGAGTGAACTGGGACCAGATTCCCAAACAGCTGCGGCTTGAGAGTGAACTGGGACCAGATTCCCAAACAACTGCGGCCTGGGGGGGGGGGGGGGGTGAACTGGGACCGTATTCCCAAACAGCTGCGGCTTGGGAGTGAACTAGGACCAGATTCCCAAACAGCTGCGGCTTGGGAGTGAACTGGGACCAGATTCCCAAACAGCTGCAGCGTGAGATGAACTGGGACCAGATTCCCAAACAGCTGCAGCGTGGGGTCAAATTTCAACAAGTACAATATAATTTCTTGGGAAAATTTAGGGAAAAAAAATTCATGATCTATGACGACACGAGAAAATGTTTCTAAAACGGAAGATAGTACTAGAAAGGTGTTGGAAGATGATGTATGCACTTTCAGCTTTTGATCATGTGTTATGACTGCACAGAAACAGCTTTTTTTAATCACTATGTATTCATTAACACATAGAAATAGCCATCCACATCCTCTGCTGATTATTTCATTGCAGCTGTGGATTTCTAATGGTAAAAAAAATGTAATATTCATTAAGTATTGAATGATTCTAATCTTCATCAGAGATCTTGAATTTTAACTTCATGTTTTTAAAAGATTTCATTATTTTTCTATTTCAGGCATATGTCAACTGCGCGATGGGCATGCACAAAATTGGACCAATCCTGATATGTTTTGGTGCCGTCAGCGCCATAAGCTCTATCACCATTGGCTGTTTCTCAAAGCACATCAAGAGATTCGCCTTCATTGCTGCCGGTGCCACTTTCAACGTTGGGCTCCTGATAGTTCTCTGGCTTTGGCGGCCCCACGAGCAGGATGTGCCAAATTTTTACGTGGTAGCTGCCTGTCTAGGACTTTGCGATGCCATCTGGCAGACTCAGACTTACAGTGAGTTCTCTCTGTGCCAGTTAATCAAGTGATAAATCTGGTTAAAACGAAAGTTTTAACATTTGCTCAAACTTCAGTTTTTTTGGGGGTTTTTTTGGAGGTTGTTAAAGATTTACTATACTTCTGTTAGTAGCTACTCTCATTTTCTGTGAATTATGTTTGAAATATTAAATTTTTGATGAAACAGAAATGGCATATAAAAGAAAACTGGTACATTAGTAAGATCGATAAAGTTCTTCTTGGTAATTATAAGGTGTAATGAATGCATTCAGTAAGAAATGTTTGACACAGGTTTTTGATGATGATCTGGGAGGGAGGAGGCGGGAGGGAGGCTGGGAGAGAGGCGGGGAGGGATGTGGAGAGAGTGGCGGGAGAGAGGCGGGGAGAGAGGCCGGGAGGAAGGTGGGAGAGAGGCCGGGAGGGAGGCGGGAAGAGTGGCGGGGAGAGAGGCCAGGAGGGATGCGGAGAGAGTGGCGGGAGAGAGGCAGGGAGAGATGCGGATAGAGTGGCGGGAGAGAGGCAGGGAGAGATGCGGAGAGAGTGGCGGGAGAGAGGCAGGGAGAGAGGCAGGGAGAGATGCGGAGAGAGTGGCGGGAGAGAGGCAGGGAGAGAGGCCGGGAGGGATGCGGAGAGAGTGGCGGGAGAGAGGCAGGGAGAGAGGCCGGGAGGGATGCGGAGAGAGTGGCGGGAGAGAGGCAGGGAGAGAGGCCGGGAGAGATGCGGAGAGAGTGGCGGGAGAGAGGCGGGGAGGAAAGCGGGAGAGAAGCGGGGAGAGGCCGGGAGGGAGGCGGGGAGAGTGGCGGGGAGAGTGGCGGGGAGGGAGGCAGGAGAGAGGCGGGGAGGGAGGGGAAGGCGGGGAGCTGTTTCACTCTTTATAGTATAGATTTTCCTGCTTGCCTTCTCCACAAGTAAAATAGCAATGTAGCAATAAAATACAAGTTATCACACAGCCCAATCTACAGAATGTGTTATCTTTCTCTTTTCTATCTTCTTACAGCGCTCTTTGGAGTTCTCTTCACTCACAAACAGGAAGCAGCCTTCGCTTCCTACCGGATGTTCCATGCTGGCGGCTGCGCAATGGCCTTCGGCTATAGCTACTTCCTGTGTGTACAAACGAAGGTCTTCATCTTGGCTGGCAGCTTGGCTCTTTCCTTGGCCACGTACAGTGTCATTGAGATGAAGCTTCAGCTCCAGAGCCAGCATATCGCTGACATTGTGGCTCTGTGAGAGTGTGTCATTTAGAAAGTGTGAGAGAGGGGAGCAAAGTCAGATGTATATAGTGTCATTTAGAAAGTGTGAGAGAGGAAGGCAAAGTTAAATATATATAGTGTCATTTAGAGACTGGAGAATGTGAGAGAGGAAGCCAAAGTTAGATATATATATAGTGTCATTTAGAGAATGGAGAATGTGAGAGAGGAAGGCAAAGTTAGATATATATAGTGTCATTTAGAGAATGGAGAATGTGAGAGAGGAAGACAAAGTCAGATATATATAGTGTCATTTAGAGACTGGAGAGTGAGAGAAGAAAGAGAGAGAGAAAACATGTATGAGTGTCTGTTTTATGTATATATATATATATATATAACCTGGACTGGCCCAGCAAGCCTGCAGTGGATCTCTTTATCGTTCATTAAAAACGCTGGAGCAATATGCGGGCTCATGTAAATCAAAAACGACTTGAAAACGTTAAACTTCAAAGAGAGCTTTTTTTTAAAGTGATTCTTAAAGTATGTACCATCAATATATACATATATATATATATATGATATAAATTATATATAATAATGTAAAATAAGACTACTGCATTAACGAATGTAAGATAACTAGGTACATGGGAAGTAACATTGTTTTAAGAAGTTTCAGTTTGATGCAGTTCTTATCACATCACATTTTTCCACATTCATTAAGATAATTTAGAAACAAACTACGGCCTACTGAACAAAGCTATTTTAGAATACAATTTTGTTGCTTGCAAATCTAAGATAGACGAGTATATATTTAATAAGGCATTTAACGGAAGGTTAGTAAAAAGTTTGGAATTAAAAGATGAAGTACTGCTTATTGGTTTTAAATGGTAGGGGAGGGAAGTCCAGAGTTGCACAGCTGAGTATGCAAGGCTTTTCTTGTACAGATCAAACCTTTGTTTAGGGAGAAGACAATTGTTTAAACGCTGGCGATGTTTAGTGGTCACAAGTAAGGCGGAACACTGTGTCACAGAATTCTATAAACTAATCCGATTTCGTTAAAAATGATTCTGTACGTCAGAGGTAGAGTTCTGAGTTGTTTGTGCTGATCTCCAGTCTAACTGGGTATTAGCCACAAATCAGATTTACTGCTTGTTTGTGAAGCGAGAGAGAGAGACAGACAGACAGACAGACAGAGACAAAGACAGAGAATGAAAGAGAGATGGCAGAAAGAAAAGCGTAATAAATGAGAATTTTGGAATTATTATTAATACTAAAAGCAACCTGCAAATCAAAACAACTTCTACATGCCGCTTTTGTATATGTTTCCACCAGAAAAAGAACCTAACATTTCGGCAAAATGCCTTATTCAAAAAAAAAAAGAAAAAGTAAAATTGCGGAACACATGAACATAAGAAAATTGTGTTAATACTACCAAAGAGTTGCGCCTTAACAAATAATTATTTTTCTTTTTCGTTTTACTTTGTTTTCTCTTAATAAGGCTTTTTACTAAAATATTGATTGATTGTTACTTTTGACTGCATTTGTTTTCTTGCATTATTGTTCTACTCTTTGTAAAACCACACAGTTTTTCATTCATCTCATCATGGCACTTCATTGCAACAGTCATAACACTCTCTCCAGATCCACGCTTCATTGCAACAGTCATAACACTCTCTCCAGATCCACACTTCTCTGCAACAATCATAACACTCTCTCCAGATCCACACTTCACTGCCACAATCATAACACTCTCTCCAGATCCACACTTCTCTGCCACAATCATAACACTCTCTCCAGATCCACACTTCTCTGCAACAATCATAACACTCTCTCCAGATCCACACTTCTCTGCCACAATCATAACACTCTCTCCAGATCCACACTTCTCTGCAACAATCATAACACTCTCTCCAGATCCACACTTCACTGCCACAATCATAACACTCTCTCCAGATCCACACTTCTCTGCAACAATCATAACACTCTCTCCAGATCCACACTTCTCTGCCACAATCATAACACTCTCTCCAGATCCACATTTCATTGCAAAAATCATAACACTCTCTCCAGATCCACATTTCATTGCAACAATCATAACACTCTCTCCAGATCCACATTTCATTGCAACAATCATAACACTCTCTCCAGATCCACATTTCATTGCAACAATCATAACACTCTCTCCAGATCCACACTTCACTGCCACAATCATAACACTCTCTCCATATCCACGCTTCACTGCCACAATCATAATACTCTCTCCAGATCCACACTTCATTGCAACAGTCATAACATCTACCACCAACACTCAACACTATTGTACGACCAACACTCATCATTATTATTATAAAATCTACCACCAGCATTCATAACTATTATTATACCATCTACCACCAACACTCATCACTATTATCATAGCATCTACCACCAACATTCATCACTATTATCATAACATCTACCACCAACACTCAACACTATTATCGCAACATCTACCAACAACACTCATCACTATTATCGTAAAATCCACCAAAATACAAAATAACCACGCAACAAACACAGAGCTACCAATGATGTTATCACCACAAGCACACACATACGGTGAACCACGCCCATCACAATCTGAACCAATGAAAACTTCTCTTCAACAAACAAGACACGCATCTCCGCATCTTTCCCGTACATGGGCATGTAAATGATTGTACAGCTATATTTTTTTACTTCTCGAAG
Organism: Achatina immaculata; assembly: GCA_009760885.1. Lineage (NCBI taxonomy): Eukaryota > Metazoa > Mollusca > Gastropoda > Stylommatophora > Achatinidae > Lissachatina > Lissachatina immaculata. Next base: position 9,077,141 of record CM019693.1, read on the forward strand.
ATTTAATGTTCATTTTTTTTTGGTTCTGTTATCCGTTTATGGTGGAAGTTTATGGGTCAAGCACCTGCTATCTCCTTCAGTGTTATCACAATAACAGGAAGTCTAGGACAGGAGGAAGTAGAGAGATAAAAACACTGGATGAGTGGACGAGAATAAAAAAAAATGTGAGTTGACTGGTGCCACGTGGCAGGTACAAACACGTTGATGATAAGGAAACGTTTAGAAGCACTTGAATATCTGGACCACGCACGGGTATCAGAGAGAGAGAGACAGAGAGAGAGAGAGACAGAGAGATAGAGAGAGAGAGATGTGACAAAAGTATACGGTTATAACAGGTATTTGAACTAGTTGCAATGTATATGATGCAGGATGTGAGATCGTTGTAGTTCTGGGTGTACAAGTTGAAAGATTTATCTTAGTTTTACTCATTTCTTTGTGCATCGTCTACGTTATGAGGAGCTGTCGCTACCGCTTGTCTCGTGTGTTGATGGAGAGAACGACGGGGAGAGAGCGCGCGCGTAAGAGAGATAAAACAAGAGAGATGGAGGACAAAAAAAAACGAGAGAGAGAAAGGACGTGGAAGCGATTAAATGTGAGAGAGAAAAAACGAGAGAGAGAGAGAAAATGTAACAAAGATAAAACGAGAGAGAGGAAACGAGAGAGAGAAAGAGAGAGGAAACGAGAGAGAGAGACAGAAAGAAATAGAGAGAAAACGTGAGGGAGATAAAACGAGAGAGGGGGGAACGAGAGAGAGATAGAAAGAAATAGAGAGAAAATGTGACAAGAGATAAAACGAGAGAAAGAGAGAGAGAGAGAGGAACGAGAGAGAGACAGAAAGAAATAGAGAGAAAATGTGACAGAGATAAAGCTAGAGAGAGGAAGCGAGAGAGACAAGAAACGAGAGCGTGAGAGGGAAAACGTGAGAGAGAGAGAGAGAGAGAGCGAGAGAGAGAGAGAGGAAAGGGGAAAGGGAGGGGGAATGGGAGATAGTTCAGAAATGCTGTGAATGAAATGAGACATGTTTCTGTTGGATTTTGCCGATATCGGTATTATGAAGCCTTTTTATTACATCTTTGGCTTGGAAACCCAGTGTGACTGCGGCTCACCTAACTCTGTGACCGAGCACAGCTTTATAAGTACTAACACATGTGCATTCTCACGAGCTCGTATGAGCGACTGAAAAACTCTATGTGTAAGACAGGATTAACTCAAACGTCAACAAATTTCGAAACAGAGTGACAGAATGAGTAAATGAGAGAGAGAACATGTCTGGCATAGAGATGAGTACACGGACTGATAAATACAGCCAAGAAAAACAAGACATCACTTATTACAAAAATAGATAAACCTTCTAAAGACATGCGCAGTAGATAAACATTCTAGAGACACACGAGCAAAGACAAAGACACAGAAAGCACACTTAGAACTAGGAGACATGCGCAGTAGATAAACATTCTAGAGACACACGAGCAAAGACAAAGACACAGAAAGCACACTTAGAACTAGGAGACATGCGCAGTAGATAAACATTCTAGAGACAAACGAGCAAAGACAAATACACAGAAAACATACTTTGAACTAGGAGACATGCGCAGTAGACAAACATTCTAGAGACAAACGACCAAAGACAAATACACAGAAAGCACACTTTGAACTAGGAGACATGTGCAATAGATAAACATTCTAGAGACACACGAGCAAAGACAAAGACACAGAAAGCACACTTAGAACTAGGAGACATGCGCAGTAGATAAACATTCTAGAGACACACGAGCACAGACAAAGACACAGAAAGCACACTTAGAACTAGGAGACATGCGCAGTAGATAAACATTCTAGAGACACACGAGCAAAGACAAAGACACAGAAAACACACTTAGAACTAGGAGACATGCGCAGTAGATAAACATTCTAGAGACACACGAGCAAAGACAAAGACACAGAAAACACACTTAGAACTAGGAGACATGCGCAGTAGATAAACATTCTAGAGACACACGAGCAAAGACAAAGACACAGAAAACACACTTAGAACTAGGAGACATGCGCAATAGATAAACATTCTAGAGACACACGAGCAAAGACAAAGACACAGAAAGCACACTTAGAACTAGGAGACATGCGCAGTAGATAAACATTCTAGAGACACACGAGCACAGACAAAGACACAGAAAGCACACTTAGAACTAGGAGACATGCGCAGTAGATAAACATTCTAGAGACACACGAGCACAGACAAAGACACAGAAAGCACACTTTGAACTAGGAGACATGCGCAGTAGATAAACATTCTAGAGACACACGAGCACAGACAAAGACACAGAAAGCACACTTAGAACTAGGAGACATGCGCAGTAGATAAACATTCTAGAGACACACGAGCACAGACAAAGACACAGAAAGCACACTTAGAACTAGGAGACATGCGCAGTAGATAAACATTCTAGAGACACACGAGCACAGACAAAGACACAGAAAGCACACTTAGAACTAGGAGACATGCGCAGTAGATAAACATTCTAGAGACACACGAGCACAGACAAAGACACAGAAAGCACACTTAGAACTAGGAGGCATGCGCAGTAGATAAACATTCTAGAGACACACGAGCACAGACAAAGACACAGAAAGCACACTTAGAACTAGGAGACATGCGCAGTAGATAAACATTCTAGAGACACACGAACAAAGACAAAGACACAGAAAGCACACTTAGAACTAGGAGACATGCGCAGTAGATAAACATTCTAGAGACACACGAGCACAGACAAAGACACAGAAAGCACACTTAGAACTAGGAGGCATGCGCAGTAGATAAACATTCTAGAGACACACGAGCACAGACAAAGACACAGAAAGCACACTTAGAACTAGGAGACATGCGCAGTAGATAAACATTCTAGAGACACACGAACAAAGACAAAGACACAGAAAACACTTAGAACTAGGAGGCATGCGCAGTAGATAAACATTCTAGAGACACACGAGCACAGACAAAGACACAGAAAGCACACTTAGAACTAGGAGACATGCGCAACGAGACATAACTGACACGAAGTGTGGGCTCTCACCCCCAGGGCTGGGGTATCTTACCCGGCCAAGAACATGGTCCTCGCAGCGCTGCCTCCTAACGGAATGTGTCACAACAGCCTGATGAGCAAGGCCAGGGATCGAAGCCGTCCTTGTGGTGTACTGTCTTTACAGAGAAGCCCAGCACTGCACCTTCTTCTGGGAGAACATCGCTCCACGTTCTTGTGTACATTCTTGTGAACGGTCCAACCAGTCCGGTAACATTGCCAAGTGTCACAATCATCATCATAATCGTCATCATAATCATCATTATTATCACTGGCATAACAGCAACCAGCGCAATCCCTTTGCATTATGAATAACAACATAACAGATGTGAAATATCACAACATTATAACAAGTGTGAAATATCACAACATTATAACAAGTGTGAAATATCACAACATTATAACAAGTGTGAAATATCACAACATTATAACAAGTGTGAAATATCACAACAATATAACAAGTATGAAATATCACAACAATATAATAAGTGTGAAATATCACAGTAACATAACAAGTGTGAAATATCACAGTAATATAACAAGTGTGAAATATCACAACAATATAACAAGTGTGAAATGTCACAACAATATAACAAGTGTGAAATATCACAGCAACATAACAAGTGTGAAATGTCACAGCAATATAACAAGTGTGAAATATTACACCAAATAACACCACTGGGAACAACTGTGTTAAGCGCACACTTATCTTAACATAGTGTTTGTGAGACAGGGAACATAGATCTGTTTGCTTAAAAACTCTGACCTACTTCTGTAGCCCAGAAACTTGTAGCAATCAACACTAATTGTAATTGTTATTTTTGTAAAATGTAATGTCAGGTTGGTGGACGGATGGGGACATGGAGATCTCTGGCGGGGATGAGGGAAGCCTGGTGTGAAACCAATGAATCCAGGACGTGACAAGCCTATAGGTCTTTACACCAATGGCTATCAGAATGATGTAAACAAAACAGAGCCAGCAGACTACAGGTGGCGGGGAACGGATATCGTTGAAGCACTCATCAGATTCCTCATCTCAAAGTCAGAGTGTCTTTGTGGAACTGTCTCCAAACCATCTGACATGGAGAAGGGACTTACATACAGCCACCAGAGGCTGGAAAACAAAATTTTGGCCAGGCCAGCCACACTGTCTTCATGGCAGTCCGAGCAAGACCACAGTCTGCCCTAGCAAGGAAAGGTGCTGAAGTCGGAGTTACCCAGCCAAAAGGCGCATCGCAAAAATCAGGGTAACACGCATTATCGCTAATGAATGTCTCTATCTGCAGTTTTCAAACATGGTGCTCGCCCTGTGAAGACTAACCAGGCAGGTGCAGTGCCGGGCCCCCTGCCTCGAAAGGGTCCACCCAGTGCTACTGGAGGTCCTCTCAGTTCGTCTCGTGGAGCCAGGAGACATGATAGTAGAGCTACTGGCCAAAAAATACAACGGAAGAAAACAGCCAAAAAGCAAGAACTTAAAATAATGCAGTGGAATGCTTAGAGTGTCAGTAGTGTTAGAGATGGCTATAGCAAAAAGGTGGAACTAACTAGAGAACATACTGTTTGCAGAGCAGGTAAGTATATGCTGCATACAGGAGACACACCTAACCAAATATGCCGCCTTTAAAATCAGAGGCTACCAGTGTTTTAGATCAGACCGACAGGACAGAAGAAAAGGAGGAGTACTCACATTTGTTAAGAATAACATCAGCGCATGTCAAGTGGGAGTGTACATGGAAGGAGCCGAATACCAGATGATCCATCTAAAAAGTAGTAATACAGATTTCCACCTCCTTAACTATTACTGTCCTAATGACCGCCCACTTGCTTTAGAAACAATCCCACACAAAGAGAGACTGATGGTCTGTGGTGATTTTAACAGCCATTCCCAGAGCTGGGGCTATGACCACATAGACAAGAGAGGAGAGGAAGTTGAGAGCTGGCAGGATGATAATGGACTTCTCCTGATCAACCAGCCAATGGATCCCCCAACATTTTACTCAAGGGCTTGGCGTACAACCTCAACACCAGATCTGGCATTCCACTCTCCAGATCTGAAGTGGAACATTACACGTGAAGTTGGAAAACAACTTGGAGGTAGCGACCATCGACCAGTCTTCCTGACAATAGAAAGTGAACTCCTTAACACCAGTAGCCCTCTCCCCAGATGGAACTATAAAAAAGCAAACTGGACAATGTACAAACATCGTACAGATATCCTGGTGGGACAGCTGTCAATAGAAGGTAAGGATATTAACAGCATAATGAAGGAATTCAATGCATGTATCCTTCAGGCCGCTCGTGAAACCATTCCTAGAGGAGCTCGCAGGGACTATAAACCATACTGGTCTAGTGAGCTGGGAAAAATCCATGATGACGTGGAAGCAGCTCGAAAGCAAGCAGAAAATAGACCATGCCAAGAACACCACAATAATTACCAACATTCTAAGGCCAAATTTCAGAGAGCCAAGCTGCAAGCCAGACGGGAAGGTTGGAGAGAGAAAACAGAGTCCCTAAACTTTGAAAAGGATGGAAGGAAACTGTGGAAACTAATCAAACGGTTAAATGATGAGAGTACTGGAAGAAGTACAAAGATTACACTAATAGAGGATGGGAAAACTCTTACAGGTAAGCAGGTAGCAGATCACTTTGCTCGCATGTTTGCACAGGACTGCAACATTGATATCCATCCAGAGAAAGAGCGTACAGTGCGCACTGACCCACAGAAAGAAGGGGAACAAGTCAGAAAAGTGGAGGTCATGGATGCACCAATCACACGCAGCGAGTTAGACCTAGCAGTTAGTAAACTGAAACCAAGGAAATCACCAGGACCAGATGGAGTGTCCAATGAAATGATCAAGAACCTGAGAATGGCATCAATGGGAAAGCTGTTGGATATTTTCAATATGTGCTGTAGCACAGGTAAGTTACCTCAAATCTGGAAGGAAGCAAGCATGATACCACTGCTAAAGCCAGGGAAAAACAGTGATACTGCCTCCAGCTACAGGCCAATCAGTCTCACTAGCTGCCTATGCAAAACGATGGAACGCATCATTGACCTGAGGCTAAAATGGTGCCTAGAAAGTGAAAACCTTCTCGTTCCACAACAAGCAGGATTTAGGCAGTACTACAGTACGGAAGATCAAGTGACCTATCTCTCTCAAGAGATTGAGGATGCATTCCAGGAGAAAAATCTTGTACTAGCAGCGTAGATAGACCTAAAGAAAGCCTTTGATAAAGTATGGAAAAAAGGTCTGTTGTGGAAACTAAGAAACTGCAATGTGAATGGAAGACTATACAACTGGATAAAGTCCTATTTACACAATAGAAGAGCTAGAGTAGTAATTGATGGACACAAAAGCCAGAAAGTACTTCTGCGACACGGTGTACCACAAGGAGGAGTCCTTTCGCCTACACTATTCCTTGTATTCATTAATGACCTGGTCAAGGAACTTCCCTATGGAATCAAAGCAGCACTGTATGCAGATGATCTGGTCATGTGGTGTACAGATGAATATGCAACAGTTGCTACACAGAGACTCCAAAGAGCAGCAGACATCTTGACATCATGGACAAACAAATGGTGTGTAAGTATAAACACAGAGAAATCAAGTACCACTCTGTTCACTCTCTCATCTAAACAGAAAGCAGGTAAGATCTTTGTAAATGAAATATCCTTAAGGATGGACAACCAACCCACTTACTTAAGAGTGACTCTTGACTCAAAACTGACTTGGAAGCAAAACATCAACAGTGCAGAAGCAAAGGCCAGAAGAAAACTAGCCATATTAAGAAAATTAAGTGGAACCACATGGGGAGCTAGTGAAAGAATCCTCAAGAATGTGTATCAGCAAAGTATTCTACCACATTTAGAATATGGCTCAACATCTTGGGTGCACAGCATCAAACACTACGCTGCATAATCTAGACAAGGTTCAAAATCAATCACTACGGATTATCATAGGTGCCATGAGGTCCACACCAATAGTAGAAATGCAGAAAATAGTTGGTGTTCAAGCGCTAAAGGAACGTAGAGACACAGAGGTCATGACCATGGGAGAGAAATTCCTTGCTCTGTAAGCCATCCCCTGAAGGAGAGATTCAATAACTTGGCATTAAGACGACTTAAAAGAAGCAGCTTCATTCACCAGGCCAAGCGTATGTGTAAGCTGATACCTGACCTTCCAACTGTAGTCGCTCCATTATCATCTGTACCAGAGCATACACCATGGAAAGAAGCAGATTATACACAAATAACTATTCAGACTGAAGTGAAAGGTGTGCAGAATGGTGAGATGCAACGCAGCCTTGTAAGATCAACAGCCACACTTAGTGTGCTAGATGACAAATATCCATGTGACACCTGGATACGTGTGTATACAGACGGATCTGCACACAATGCCATAAAGAATGGAGGGGCAGGAGCACATATTGAATATTCAAACAACACCACTGACAAGATTTCCATATCCACTGGAAAATACTGCAACAACTTTGATGCAGAAGTTAGGGCAATTATTGCTGCAGTCGAAAAACTATCAAACTCCAGAATTGATACATGTCCTGTAGTAATTCTCACAGATGCCAGATCAGTACTGGAAGCTCTTCAGTGCAACAAACTACCAGACCTTAAGGATGCCTTGTCAAAAATTGGCTTACAACATGGAGTCACTTTGCAATGGATTCCCTCCCACTGTGGGATACCAGGCAATGAGAAAACTGACCATCTGGCCAAAGAGGGCACTGAAGTGGAACAACCAGACATACCAATCAACTATAATCAGAAGAAAAGCATGATAAAAACCTAAAGGAAGCCACAAACACCACCACATGATGACTATCACATGCTAAACAGAAAGGAACAAGTCACCATCTTCCGTCTCCGAACAGGACACAGTCGATTCCGAAGTCATATATATATAATACAAAGTTTAAGGTTGGTACTACTAATCTATGTACATGTGCCACGGTGCCCCAAACTGTGGAACATATCCTCCAGAACTGCACCAACTATGAAACACTGAGAAATAATTACTGGCCCAGTGAAACCACTAAAGAAGATAAGCTGTACGGTTCCATACATGAATTACAAAAAACAGTGAAATTTATCCAAGAGACAAGACTGCAGGTATAGACAGACAATGCGAACGAAGAAGAAGAAGACAACAATATAACAAGGGTGAAATATCACAGTAACATAACAAGTGTGAAATACGAGTATCTTAACAGGAGGTGAAATATCACAATAACATAACAAATGTGAAGTATCACAGCAACATAACATGATCTGCGAATGAATGCATCAGCAGCAGAGCATCTTGCTTACAACCGAGAGGCCTACAGGAGAGTTGTTAGGGAGGCAAAGTTCCGCAAAGGACATGCAAATGACTGACAGACTGAACAAGTGTAAACTATCACAACAGTATAGCAAGTGTAAAATATTTTACATTTTACATCCTTCCCGTGCCGTTAAACGTCACATAGGGCTTGCAAGGTAGCTCACCAAGTTTTTCTGTTTTCGCCAAGCTTTTCAACCTCATCAAGGGATTTTATGCCTAATAATTTGACCTCTCTTAACACTGTCCTCTTTAGAGTTTCACGTGGTCTGCCTCTGTAATATATCACAACATAACAAGTGTAAAATATCACACCATAACAACTGTAAAATAACATACTGTAAATATGACTGTCGCCAGCAATTTAAAACACGCGCCCACACACACACACACACACACACACAAACACACAAACACACACACAAAGAGAGAAAACAAACAACAAAAGGCAGTAAACACATAAACAGACAACAATGGAGAAATTACGCCTATGGCAGGTCTTACTGTCTATGCTTAGAAAAGATAACAAAACGTGAATCTTCCTCTGAAGTTGTCCTTTAAAAGATGGAAATAACACAACGTGGCAGGACAGGATCGATTGCGCTCATTCGCATAATAGAATGCATATCACTTCCTTCTGCGGTTTGATATCAGAAGACCGCATTTGTCCTTGACATTTATAGTCCACCTGAGATCAGCGATTCTCACAATGTAACACAAGACACCGCACTTGATGTCAGCGATTTTCACGTTGTTGCAGAAGACGTTACGCCCGATATTAGCGATTCTCACCTTGTTACGCGAGACGTTACGCCTGATATCAGCCATTCTCATACTGTAACACAAGACACCAAACTTGATATCAGCGAATCCCAAGTTTTTACACTAGACGTTACATTTGATAAAGGCGATTCTCACGCTGTAAAAGATGTTACACTTGATATCAGCGAGTCCCACGTTGCACAAACAGAGAATGATATTAATAATATTTAAGCTGCTTGGGGTTGTTTGCCACTAAATCTTTTCGATAACATCCCTGGTATATTCTAGAATAGCTACATATGAACTGATATGATACAAGAGTAATCAGGAACATGTACAGGAATAATCAGGAACAAATACAGGAATAATCAGGAAATAAGAGTGAATTTCTTTCTTTCTTTCTGTTTCAGTCAGTATCCTCAGAGTTATACAATGCTTTTTTTTTGCATCCAGAATTGATTCTTAAGATACAAACAACGACACATGTTCCAGAATGCAGTCCTTTCTTCACATGCAGAGCTATATATGGCTAACCAATAATACGGGTGAATGACTGCAGATAAATAGATCAAATTTGGAGTGAACACCAGTGTACCCTGTCACTTAATCTTTCTCTCTCTATATATATATATATATGTATATATAGAACGAAGTAGACAAAAACAAGACACACGGACTGATAAAATACGGCCAAGAAAAACAAAACATCACTTCATTCATTCATTCCTTTGCGTGTCCCTTGCGGAACTTTGCCTCCCAAACAGCACTCCTGTAGGCCTCTCGGTTGTGAGCAAGATGGCCTGCTGCTGCTGCATCCATTTCCAGATCGTCAACGATGTCTTGCAGCCATCTTCGTTTCGGTCTTCCCCTTTTTCTTTTTCCCATTATGTATCCTTCCAATATGGTCTTCTCTAAATTATCATGACGTTTAATGTGTCCAAAATATTTAAGTTTTCTCTCTTTAATCCTCTTTACTAGCCAGCCTTCTTCAATATTAAGCTCTTGTAGTATAGATATATTTGTTCTTTTTTGTGTCCATGATATTTGGAGAACTCTTCTGTAGCATTTACATTCAAAGGCATTTATGTGTTTCTCAGCTGTTTTGTTAAGTGTCCAGGTCTCACAGGCATATGTTGCTATGGGAAAGATGCATGCCCTTAAAAATCTTATTTTTGTGGTTCTGTCTGCTCCTCTCCACAGATTCTTCATTTGTTTTACTTTCTGAAGAGCAATAGATGTCCTCCTTTTAATTTCCCTCATTGTATCTCCATTATTAGTTAGTAGTGATCCAAGATATTCAAAACTCTCCACTTCTTCCAGTTTTTCCTCATTGATACATATTTCAGTTGCCTTGTTTGTTTTGTCAGTTGTCATCACTTTAGTTTTCTAAACTTAGAAAAAAAAATAGATAAACCTTCTAAAGACATGCGCAGTAGATAAACATTTAAAATAGCCTGATGAGCAAGGATATATATATATATATATATATATATATATATATATATATATATATATATATATGGTGTGTGTGTGTATGTGTTAAGAGAGGCCAGTTTAGTGGGTTAGTGGGCATAAACTCCCCCGATGAGGTTGAAAAGCTGGCCGAAAACAGGAAAACTTGGCGAACTACCATGCGAGCCCTATGTGACATTTAACGGCACGGGAAGGATGTTCGATGTAGGATATCATCTATTAGACTAGACAGACCAAACAGACAGACAGGCAGGCAGGCAGGCAGACAGACAGGCAGACGGGCCTGAGTATCCCTTCCCCTTCTTCTGTACATGAACAGATCAATGTTCTATAGAATAAATGTTGAAAGTGACACATATGTATGAGATGGCAGAGATGATGTCTTTTATAAAAGTGTAACAGAACTAATTGTTCAGAAAGGCAGGGAGACAACTATTTATAAACATTCGAATGGTGGAACGATTATTTAGACTTGTGAGATCCATATCTAGCTCTGTTTGTGAAGAAAGGACTGCATTCTGAGACATGTGTCATTGTTTTTATCTTAAGATTCAATTCTGGATTTTAAAAAAAAACCATTGTATAACTCTGAAGATACTGGTTGAGAAAGAGAGAAAGAAGGAAAGAAAGAAAGAAAGAAAGAGAGAAAGAAAGAAAGAAAGAATTTTGAAATTATTGTGCATGCGCTGTCAAATGATATAGGACATACCGAAATAGGAAAGAAAATAATTACAAATAAACTGAAAAGTGTATGATGATCGTTGTTTTATACAATCGCTCCCAAAATATTATATGCTGTCCTTTATTTCAGATCCTTTCTCTGTTTCTTTAATTTCATTTTAACAAATGGTGCAAAATATCAACATTTGTAAATGACTGAACATTTATTTACAACTGTTTGTTAAGTTATTGTTGTTGTTGCTGCTGTTCTTTTTTAAGGAAGTCTCCGACTGATATGAACAGAAAAAGTGGTGTCTGTTTTCAGGAGATGATATCTGTTTTCACGAAATGATATCTGTCTTCATGAGATGATATCTGTTTTCAAGAGATGATTGTCCTTTAAAACATGGAAATAACACACCGTTTTCATGAGGCGATATCTGTTTTGATGAGATGATATCTGTTTTCAAGAGATAATATATGTTTTCATGAGATGATATCTGTTCTCATGACATGATATCTGTTTTCGTGAGATGATATCTGTTTTCAAGAGATTATATCTGTTTTCATGAGATGATATCTGTTCTCATGAGATGGTATCTGTTTTCATGAGATGATATCTGTTTTCATCACATGATATCTTTTTACAAGAGATAATATATGTTTTCGTGAAACGATATCTGTTTTCACGAGATGATATATGTTTCCATGAGATGATATCTGTCTTCATGAAATGATATCTGTTTTCATGACATGATATATTTTCATGAGATGATTTCTGTTTTCACGAGATGATATCTATTTTCATGAAATAATTCCTGTTTTCATGAGATGATATCTGCTTTCAAGAGATAATATCTCTTTTCATGAGATGACATCTGTTTTCGTGAGATGATATCTGTTTTCAAGAGATGATTGTCTTTTAAAACATGGAAATAACACACTGTTTTAATGAGGTGATATCTGTTTTCATGAGATAATATCTGTTTTCATGAGATGATATCTGCTTTCATGAGATGATGTCTTTTTCAAGAGATGATTGTCCTTTAAAATATAGAAATAAAACACTGTTTTCGTACAACATCATGAGATAGTATCAGTTTCATGAGATGATATATGTTTTCATGATATGATATTTGTTTTCATGTGATGATATCTGTTTTAAAGAGATGATTGATCTTCAAAACGTGGAAATAAGACACTGTTTTCATGAGATGATATCTGTTTTCATGAGTTGATATCTCTTTTCATGAGATGATATCTCTTTTAAAGAAATTTCTGTTTTCATGAGATGATATCTGTTTTGAAGAGTTGATTTCTGTTTTCATGAGATGATATCTGTTTTCAAGAGATGATATCTGTTTTCATGAGATGATTGTCCTTTGAAACATTGAAATAAATCACTGTTTTCATGAGATGATATCTGTTTTTATGAGATGATATCTGTTTTCATGAGATGTTATCTGTTTTAAAGAGATATCTGTTTTCATTATATGATATCTGTTCGTCTGTTTTCAAGAGATGAGCGACCTTTAAAACGTGGAAATAACACACTGTTTTCATGAGGCGATATCTGTTATGATGAGATGATATCTGTCTTCAAGAGATGATAGCTGTTTTCATGGGATGATATATAGTTTCATGAGGTGATATCTGTTGTATCTAGATCATATCTGTTTTCATGAGATGATATCTATTTTCACGAGATAATATGTTTTAATCAGATGCCATCTGCTTTCAAGAGATGATATATTTTTACATGGGATATCTGTTTTCAAGAGATAATATATAATTTTTCGTGGCATGATATCTATTTTCATGAGATGATATCTGTTTTCATGACATGATGTCTTTTTCAAGAGATTGTTGTCCTTTAAAACATGGAAATAACACACTGTTTTCATGAGGTGATATCTGTTTTCACGATATGATGTCTTTTTTTCAAGAAATGATTTCTGTTTTTAAGAGATGATTTCTTTCATAATATGATATCTGTTTTCATGATATGACATCTGTTTTCAAGAGATTATTTCTGTTTTCATGGGATGATATCTGTTTTCGAGATGTGATGTCTGCTTTCATAAGACTATTTTGAGATTTGGTATCTGTTGCTGCACAATTTGTTGTCCCCGCTGTGTTAAGCGACATCTACCGGCTACATAGATAAATTGTATTGGATTGCTCTTCTTGGTGGAAGGTTCTAAAAGTTTTTGATTGTTATAAACAGCCTAATGAGACACGGTTCCAGCTATTGCTATCTTGTCTTGTTTGAGGGAAAGGCCCAAATAGCTTTATCGGGGGGGGGGGGGGGGGGGGGCCGCAGTAACAGAAGAAAATACAATGGTTAATAAAAAAAGTAAGTGGGAGGGGGGGTGTGTTCCAAAATTCTTTTTGGAGGCCTCGTTTTGTTTTGTTGTTAACGAAACAAAGCTAACCAAGATTGTATCCCACTTCCATTACGACTGTCCTTGTAACAAGCTGCTGTTGTTAACGAAACAAAGCTAACCAAGACTGTATCCCACTTCGTCATGACAGTCCATGTAACAAGCTGAAGTTCTCATTACCTGGCTAGCGAGCCATGGTTTCATGTTGTCTTTGCGGTAGTGGAGTCTTTCGAAAAAGCTGTTGTTTTTGGTTCACGTCAGATCTTCAAACCAAGTCATAGTAATCAACTCCTCGTCCACCACTTCAAGATCTTCATAGCGACAGCTGAAAATAACAAGTTGCCGTAGCTTCGAAGAGGCTGCAAAGTACCATACAGACACATACCACATACACTTTGTAAAATCTAAAGCCTGAGAAACTTGATGATGTTACTCGTTACGAGAGTTTCTTTTACAGTAAAACATACGCAACAAATAGTTTTTTAACAATAAAACATAATTTAACGTGTCCTCAAACAAAAGTACAAGATACAAAAGTTTATTACCTTTTTCTTCTCTCCTTAATTTCTGTTATTTCTTTCGTCTCATCTTTTCTTCTTTCTGTCTGTTACATGTCTGCGAATGCAGCCACCACTGCTATTCTTCCAACAACTTTACGGTTGTGAAGTTACAGGCCTCTCTTCGCGTGTACATAATTTAACGTGCCCTTTAGTTGCCAGAACCACAAACAACGGCGAGTGCTCAATACTTTTGATCATAAGAATTACTGACCTACAATCATTTCGTTTATGCACTGGTCTCCCTTGAGACATCGGATTGACTGCCAGACATAACAGGCATTCGTGGCTATTGATAACGAACAGTAAAATCTAATGGTGTTTTCTTATCAAGTTAACTAACTCTGACATTTTATGTCAGTTTGATCACTTGCTGTCGTAGAAACGAAACAAAATAAATAACATAAAGCATCGAGATTTAGATAATAATAATAATAATAATAATAATAATAATAATAATAATAATAATAAAATACGTTCTTTGTATATAAATAACAGGCAGATTGCCAAAGAGCAGAGTTTATAAAAGTTTAAAAAAAAACTATGGCTGTATATCATCCACAGTCCTCTTTTATATAGTTCATAAATATCATCATCAGCTATAGCAGCGAGTTGTTTAGTTGCACCTTTTCACTCCTCATGATGTCTTCACATCACATCGACATAGTATACAACATGGCTACACATGTCTCCACATCACATCGACATAGTATACAACATGGCTACACATGTCTCCACATCACATCGACATAGTACACAACATGGCTACACATGTCTCCACATCACATCGACATAGTACACAACATGGCTACACATGTCTCCACATCACATCGACATAGTATACAACATGGCTCCACATGTCTCCACATCACATCGACATAGTGACAACATAGAAATCGTCTCTTCAGCTGTTAGCAGAAAATTCTAATTCTTCTGTCTCTTCTTGGTTCGACGCAGTTTTTTAAAAACATCTTTCTTTGTGGGGGGTGGGGGGTGGGGGGGGGGGGGAGAAGAGTCGTGATTGGCAAGTGCGTGACCTACGACTTTTGTACCACACAAAAGAATTATTCAGAATAATTTATTATTATTTATTTATTTATTTATTATTTATTTAGTTATTATTATTAATTAAGAATTATTCAGCTTCGCAGCAATACACCATTAGACGTTATATATTTCAAAATCTAAGATTTTTAGAACAAAAGTAGAAACATATTTATTAATTACTTAGTACATAGGTATGTACCGCGTGAAACTCTGAAGAGGACATTATTAAGAAAGTTAAAATTAATTTTAGAGAGGGACCCAAAAATTACCGCAACACCCGCTCGATAATATAACGTCCGCCCGTACGCCGGTAACGTCCGCGTTTTTTTTTCCCGGGTGGAAAGAGTTAACAGGCATAAAATCCTTTGATGAGGTTGAAAGACTCGCCGAAGAAATTGGCGAACTACTTTGCGAGCCCTATGTGACGTCTAACGGCACGGGAAGGATATAAGATAAGATATAAGATAAGATATAAGATAAGATATAAGATAAGATGTAAGATATAAGATAAGATATAAGATATAAGATAAGATATAAGATATAAGACATAGGTATAACGTTTCGGTTTACACTTTAACCATACCAAAAAAAAAGAGATAGAAAAAAAAGAACAAATATAGATTCATACCAATGATATACAACAAATAATGGTGGAGAATAAAGAAGGGGAAAAGGAGGAGCACTGAGCTGTGACTTGCACGAAGCTGAGTCTGAAAGTGCGTGTGGTGAAGTGTTGTGACTGTTGAGATGGAGATCTGCCAGGTGTGGTGCCAGTCTGACTAGCTAGTAATAAAGAGGGAGTGGGGAAAGGAGAGAGAGAGAGAGAGGGAGAGAGAGAGTGGGGGGGATACAATGACTGTTAAGCTGAGAAGAGAGTGGGTTGGGTAGATGACTGTGGTTGGGGGCAGTGAAGTTCCTGGACTATTAGTTGTAGGTGAAGAAAGCGTGGCTGAGAGTTTAGCTGAGAGTTTAGCTGAGAGTTTAGCTGAGCTTTTCCTACTTGTTTATTACTTATTTTCTCCACTCTTATTTGTCGTACATCATTGATGTGAATCTATATTTTCTCGTCTTTCCCTATCTCGTTGTCCTGTATGTTGCTTTTTTTTCTTCTTGTTTATGATTTAAGGCGTGAACAGAAACGCCACAGCTGTATGCATGTTAATAAAGCTGTTCCTACACTTGTTTTAAATAACCTTACATTTTGTTACAACAGCTTTACTGCAGTGGCTTTGTGCATATTTATATATTTAGTTTGTATATCTACCTATAGTCAAAAACTTCATGTGTCGTTATATTGTTCAGTTTCCTGAAACATGACACCAGTGGACACCCACCCCCCCCCACACACACACACACAACACATGCTGGAGGATAGTGTCCTAAGTCACACTGTCCGACCAAGAGCCTGGCGTCTGGTCACCCTAGATCTCTATACCCTGTAGTATCTGAGAGACGTGAAGCGTTAGCTCCTTCACATTTCTAACGAACAATTTTTTTTATAAATAGAAAACTACGAAGCTTGGGTACGGTAAAGTATGAGAACACAATTTTGTAGGATTAGACCTCGAAAAAATCGTAGACAAAGCACTTCATGTCTACTGAGCAATTATTAAAGACTATGTCAACAAAACATCTTTTTTTTTTTGGGGGGGGGGCTAGTTGGCTAAGTGGATAGTACGCTGTTCTCTCGTGGCTAGACGGCAGCTCGTCTTACTGGAGTCCGTGTTCTAATCCCAGGTAATTCTCTTGTGATTTTTCTTTCTCTCGCGTCTCACTAAAGTGCTTTGTCTACGATTTTTTCCAGGTCTAATCCTACTCTAATTCTACTCTAATCCTTCTCATACTTCACATTTCTAGGCCACTACAGCATTTGAGGTATGGATATCATCACCAGTATTGGGGTACTTGCTTGAACCAGAAGTTCTGAAGCTGCACTGCCTTCTTATGCCAAGAATATGCATGATAGAATGCGAGCCAGAAAACCAATGAGATATAATAAATCCAAGACAGAAACGCCGAGAAAAAAATATTTATTATGCTTTTCTCGTTGGTTTACGTTCCGTAATTTTTATTAAGTCACGTGATAAACCGCAACCACCTTCCTGTCTAAACAAAGCAGACGTGAGAACATGGATGTGGCAGCGTTTAGAGGGTAAAATAATATGTATTAGCTGTGCATACATATATTACCGTGACTCACGTTTCTTCATCGTGTGCGATGATGGAAACTAGTTTTCCTTGTTCAGAAACTTCCTTGAGGATGCCCTAGTGTTTGTTGTATCATTATCCTGTGCCCTCTCCCCATTGGAAGGTTGACTGGAGTGATTCTCCAACTTGTTCATAGTGCAGCCCGTCATATTCAGTCCAGTCCACCAGTCTGTATCGTTGTTGGTCTTTTGTTCTTTGCCATACTTTTCCTTCTGTTATGGTTTTCTGTACTGTACGTGCCTTTTGATATGCCCGTGATATTTTAACTTTGTGACTCAAATGTTGTTTTTTTTCGTTATTTCTCTGCAATTTCAGTTGATTTAGTACCTTTTTGTTTTGTTTTTTTAATTTGCCTTATTCTTTTGTATATCTACATTTCAAGCATCTTCATTTTTTTCTCATTTTCTTATTTACTGTCGATGCTTCTGCACCATAGAGGAGAGACTCTCATGTTCAGTTGCTGTGATATATATTTATATATACAGTATTTCCTAGATTAAAAACCGAGTTTGAAATAGTCGTCCGACTCATTTAAACACCAGGGGAGTATGGAGTCATGTTTTGAATAAACACACCCTCAAACACCAGGTCAGTACATTGTCTCTATCTTTCTATGGAAAAACTAAACAGAAAGAACCTGTGGAAGAACCTTACTGGGAAGTTCCTAGCCATTCTCTTCAGTACAGTCTTTTGGGGATTTTCCATGTCGTTCTTGTTCTCAGTAGCCATTTAGCTTACTGTAGACTCATTTTGATGAACATCTCTACTGGTGACATCATAAGATCAAATTGCTTGTCATTACTACTTTACATCTACTGTTTGATAGTGTCCTGTAAAATAACTTTGTGAGTTCCATGTGTGTTCATTTAAACATGCCACCGAAACGATCATATGATGTGGACTTCAAACTCAGTGCCGTAAATTACGCAAAAGATTCTTCTGTGGAAGCCGCAGCACGTCATTACGGTGTGGATCCCAAACGCATTCGAGAATGGCGTTCACAGAAAGATAGACTAGAAAGTCTGAAGACAGAAAAAAGTGCAAAACGGAAACGATTGGACGGCGGTGGCTCTAAGAAAGTTAGCGAGGAGCTTGAAGAAATGGTATTTGCATGGGTCCTACAGCAAAGGAGCAATTCTGTGCATGTGTCCAGAAACATGATTCGAGCCAAGGCTAAAGAGATTTTTGACAAAGAAATTGATGAAGAATCCAAAAGAAAAGAAATGTTTGTTGCTAGCAGAGGTTGGCTTGAAAACTTCATGAAGCGGCATTCATTGTCTTTGAGGAGGCAGACAACAGTGGCTCAATCAGGATCTTTGGAGAAACTCGTGCAGGCAGAGAGAAACTGGTGTCATCATCAAGATGACCACAAAGAAGAAGAACTTGAGGAAGACATTGAGGAACTTGAGGACAACGAAGCAGCCATCTGTGAATCTGACTACAACAATCAGGATAATAAGGATGTCTTCCATGGGTGAGTACTGTAAACAAGACACTTTGCTTTAGAATAAATCAATTCTGTAGGAAATATGATATAACTGGATCATTTTATTCATGATGTTTCTTTTACAGGTATTTCTTAGTTGATGTAAATCTTTATATAAAATATGCAAAGTTCCACATAACATATCTGCTTTTGAGGACATCTAAAAACCAGCTTTGTGATTTGCCAAGCATAAACATTAGCCATGTCATCAGATAACGTCATTTCACACACACACACATGTTAAATGTTAAAACTTCAAGAAAAAAATAGGTAGATTGTGGGGAGGGGGGTTTAGTGTGTGGGTGAAAGAGAGAGAATATTACATTCAGCTTGCCTCAGTCAACCCAGCTGTGAAAAAAAACACAAACAGACATAGATTCCTAACACTTATATTAGGGAAGCTACCTTTGGAGTCAGAATTTCTTTGTAATATGACATAAAACAGTACAGCTGCTTGTAACTTTGTGACTGTCAGTTCATTAAAATAAAAAATGAATGTCATTAGCTTCTGATTGTGTCAGTTCACAGCAGGAGAGCACACACAAAAAAAAAAATTAAATTCATGTTTGATTGAGTGACTGTATCTAAAACATCATGTTTTCATTCTAATTAGGTCTAAGCCGGAGGTGATTTGTGCTGCAAGAGAGATCATGCCAACATTTTGTGGAAACTTAGCAGAAACTGGTGAAACAACATGGATAAAACAAGAATCAGACTGTAATGT
Organism: Achatina immaculata; assembly: GCA_009760885.1. Taxonomy (NCBI): domain Eukaryota; kingdom Metazoa; phylum Mollusca; class Gastropoda; order Stylommatophora; family Achatinidae; genus Lissachatina; species Lissachatina immaculata. The sequence continues at coordinate 9,096,852 of CM019693.1, forward strand.
AAGTATATTTCAAAAGAGAGTTGGCTATAACGTATCAGTCCATTATGCAGATAGCATGAAAGGCCAGGAATTTGTGAAAGAAGTAACCTGCATGATAGCAGAAGTCATGCAGTCCATTAGAGTTTGAGAAGTTGAGTAAGCCAGATAAGAAAAGACATCATTTAGAACAGCCTGAAAGCTGTTTCCTCTTTACTTAAATGTTGGACCTTTGTGAGAAATTGTTTCACATGTAGAAATACCATTGTATGGTTGTACACTTGGAATATTTTAAGATAATCGGACGTGGCAGACGTTCTGTCTCGATTTACTGTCGGTCTTGTATGTTTAGCACGATGTTCTGTCTAGCATGACCACACATTGCTGCCAGCTCTTTCATCCAGCACTATAAAGTAGATGTAAGTCGGCCAGACTGAAGTAACACGGCAGCCACTTTCATCCGGCACTATAAAGTAGATGTAAGTCGGCCAGACTGAAGTAACACAGCAACCTCTTTCATCTAGCACTATAAAGTAGATGTAAGTCAGCCAGACTGAAGTAACACGGCGGCCTCTTTCATCCAGCACTATAAAGTAGATGTAAGTCGGCCAGACTGAAGTAACACGGCAGCCACTTTCATCCAGCACTATAAAGTAGATGTAAGTCGGCCAGACTGAAGTAACACGGCAGCCACTTTCATCCAGCACTATAAAGTAGATGTAAGTCAGCCAGACTGAAGTAACACGGCGGCCTCTTTCATCCAGCACTATAAAGTAGATGTAAGTCGGCCAGACTGAAGTAACACGGCAGCCACTTTCATCCAGCACTATAAAGTAGATGTAAGTCGGCCAGACTGAAGTAACACGGCAGCCACTTTCATCCAGCACTATAAAGTAGATGTAAGTCGGCCAGACTGAAGTAACACGGCAGCCACTTTCATCCAGCACTATAAAGTAGATGTAAGTCAGCCAGACTGAAGTAACACGGCGGCCTCTTTCATCCAGCACTATAAAGTAGATGTAAGTCGGCCAGACTGAAGTAACACGGCAGCCACTTTCATCTGGCACTATAAAGTAGATGTAAGTCGGCCAGACTGAAGTAACACAGCAACCTCTTTCATCTAGCACTATAAAGTAGATGTAAGTCAGCCAGACTGAAGTAACACGGCGGCCTCTTTCATCCAGCACTATAAAGTAGATGTAAGTCGGCCAGACTGAAGTAACACAGCAGCCTCTTTCATCCGGCACTATAAAGTAGATGTAAGTCGGCCAGACTGAAGTAACACGGCAGCCTCTTTCATCCGGCACTATAAAGTAGATGTAAGTCGGCCAGACTGAAGTAACACGGCAGCCACTTTCATCCAGCACTATAAAGTAGATGTAAGTCAGCCAGACTGAAGTAACACGGCGGCCTCTTTCATCCAGCACTATAAAGTAGATGTAAGTCGGCCAGACTGAAGTAACACGGCAGCCACTTTCATCTGGCACTATAAAGTAGATGTAAGTCGGCCAGACTGAAGTAACACAGCAACCTCTTTCATCTAGCACTATAAAGTAGATGTAAGTCAGCCAGACTGAAGTAACACGGCGGCCTCTTTCATCCAGCACTATAAAGTAGATGTAAGTCGGCCAGACTGAAGTAACACAGCAGCCTCTTTCATCCGGCACTATAAAGTAGATGTAAGTCGGCCAGACTGAAGTAACACGGCAGCCTCTTTCATCCGGCACTATAAAGTAGATGTAAGTCGGCCAGACTGAAGTAACACAGCAACCTCTTTCAGGGTCTCCGTGGGGAGCTGGACACTGTCAGTCATTTGTGTTCCTGTGGGTTTTCAAACTGTGAAATAAATGTTCATGGATTAAATCAGGGGTTCTTAACCTCTTAATCTGTGAATGATTTTGGACTGCCTAAATATGTCTCCATTCTCCCTTCACTTGACTGTTGAAATCATCATCAACTAGTATGGCGTGAAAAGATGTCAGTAGTTTGGATTTACTGTACATACGGATAGCTAGAAACAGAAAATTGAATGAAAATTCTAACAACACTTTTACAAAGAATGAAATTGTCTAGAAATAAAGCCCCATACTCACAGCATTTGGTTCCAGTCAAGAACCACAGGATTAGTGTTTTCTGTACATAGCAAGCTGATATAGGGCTTGCAGATACATATTTATATAGCAGTAGTAAAATGGCATCTCAGCACTTGCAATGAGGAGTTCATCATATCAGGAAAATACAGTTGCTTGTTATTACTGCTAGCCCAGGACAAGCTGTATGTTGTGTTCATGTTATTATGGGGTGAGAAATCTTAAAACACAGATGTGACTGTGAAAGAACAGATTATTTCTTCTTGTAGTGTGTGCGAAGAAAACTAAATTGATGACAACTGACAAAACAAATAAAGCAGCTGAAATATGTATCAGTGAGGAAAAATTGGAAGAAGTGGAGAGTTTTTAATATCTTGGATCATTACTAACTAATAATGGAGGTACAATGAGGGAAATTAAAAGGGGGACATAAGTCGCTCTTCAGAAAGTAAAACAACTAAAGAATCTGTGGAGAGGAGCAGACAAAAATAAGATTTTTAAGGACATGCATCTTTCCCATCGCAACATATGCATGTGAGACCTGGACGCTTAACAAAACATCTGAGAAACACATAAATGCCTTTGAGTGTAAATGCTACAGAAGAGTTCTTCAAATATCATGGACACAAAAAAGAACAAATATATCCATACTATAATAACTTAATATTGAAGAAGGGTAGCTAGTAAAGAGGATTAAACAAAGAAAATTTAAATATTTTGGACACATTAAATGTCATGATAATCTAGAGAAGACTGTCTTGGTAGGGTACATAAAAAAGGAAGATAGGAAGACCAAGGCAAAGATGGCTGCAAGACATCGTTGATGATCTGCAAATGGATGAATCAGCAGCAGAGCATCTTGCTTACAACTGAGAGGCTTACAGGAGTGCTGTTAGGGAGGCAAAGTTCCGCAAGGGACATGCAAACGAATGAATGAGTGTGTGTCACATTGTAGAGAAACGCAACATTTGGTAGGGTTCATTTCTTGTTGAAAAAATAATCAGCAACATGACCTGCTCTCTTTGTCTAGAGTGAAAGAAACGTTGGAACCCATGTTCCTGACGTGGCTGTGAGAGTAAAAGAAGAGCCAGATTCTGATGTAAGTAACACTTTTTTTCTCATATATTAATAGCAGAAGTGGAGTTTACCTGTCAGTAATGAATTCATCCTGTGTTATTGTACTCAACCATGTAGTCATTGTATTTTAGTGTGAATTGCCTTTTCTGGTTTTTTTTGGTTTTTTTTTTTTTTCCTTTTCTGAATATTTTTTAAAATTTTATTTAAGCAGCCCACAACTTTCCATAAAATGCTATACAAGAACTGCATATCTACAGTATATCCAGTAGCACAACTTTTTAGAAGTTGAAGGGCACATGAGAAGAGAGCTAACTTACATTGCTTCACATTCACAAACTAAAGTTTTCAATTATGAACCTTTCATTGGTATTTCATTTAACAGAGCACATTTTAAGTTTTGTTTCATGCCTAGTTAGCAGTTGTGACAACAAACATTTTTCTGTAAGAGAATTAGTAAGTGAAGAAGACTAGGGAGGAGTATTTCTTTGATGATCTTTGATGATGCTTTGTATCTGTTTTAACTTTGTTATTAGTTTATCATCAATCATCTATAACTTTGTTTTGTGGTTAATTCATCATCAGTCACCTGTAACTTTGTTTGTTTTTAGTTTATCTTCATTCACCTGTATTTTGGTTTGCTATGAGTTTATCTTCATTCACCTGTATGCTTTGTTTTATTGTTAATTTGTCATCAGACACTTGTAACTTTGGTTTGTTCAGAACTTCCTGTTCTATTATAAACTTACAGCAATTATAGACATGCATCACAGTAATGAACCTTCATTTGTGAATACATTTTAAGAGATTTCACACCTTCTTCTATTAAAAAAATGGATGACAGAACACTGCACCACTTTCATACATGTCTTTATACTTTTATTATGGTGTTATGTAAGTCACTGATACCATGCTGCCACCTGAAAGACGTTCGTTACTTCATTAGTAACAGTGCTGTTAATTTACAGGACGTTAGAATGGGGCTTCTTTCACAGTTTTCAGGTTCTCATTCCGAACAGCCTTGTAATAGTCAGAGACTTGGACAAGATGGATTGATGAAACATTACAATATAGCTTGAGTTTGTGCAGATACTTAAGATTTTGCTTGGCTGCTGGAGACTTAGACTAACTAAAACTGATAGGCATCCACAAATTGTCCGGATTAATAGATTTATACTGTTTTCATGTTTCACATCTGTTGCTTGATTTTGGAGTTGAATTTATAAAACTCCAACATAGCCACATGCAAGCCTGCCTGAAATATTGAAAAAAAATCTGCTTAGTCTTTAGTCCACATCTGTAGCACTATTGCTCCGTTTTGTGAAATGAGATTTTTTTTTTTTTTTAATTAGTCAGATTAGGCATAATAGAGTCCTAGCTAGATTTTTGGCAAAATTTTAGAAGTTTTTTTTTTTTTGTAACCCTTTCACTGCTAAAGACGTGTTTACTTGTTTTCTTAAGTTGCTACTAAGGACAGGTTAACACGTTCCTATCATTTTGTCCCTCCAGTGCTAAAGATGTGTAAACTTGTTTCAAATTTTCATGATCACTGCTGTAGATAGTTACTGTCCTTTAATATCTGGGAAATCACGGTAGCTAATTTTAGTTTTATGTGATGTATTTTCACATGCTGAAACTGGCCATGTGCTGGAGATGTTTTGTTTTTAGCAGGCATTGGGGGTAGGCCTATTATTCTACATGCATTGTGTATTTGGTAACATGGGCAGTGTACACTCTAACATGGGCAGTGTACACTCTGAAAAATACCCTTACACTGCTTCTTTTCTGTGTGAGCGAAGCATTTAGTATTCTGTACAAATTTCTTATCGTGATAGTGGTGGATAGATCAGTGGTCCCAACTGGTGGTTTCGCAGACCCGCAGCAGGGTCCTAGGAACCTGCTATGGGGATCCATGACAAAAGCTTAGAGTGCTTTTTTTTTTCTTTGTTAGAACAAGTAGGAATATTAATTGGTGTCTGTTTTTTTCCTTAACTGCGTTATTGTCATTTTGAACATTTACCAAGTTTGTACCATGTTTTTTTATTGCAGTGCAGCGTTTACTCATTAAAGGTTACCTACATTTTCTGAATAAATTCTTTTGCATTTAAAGCACATAGCTACCTTACAGAAATAAAAATTTTCCAAAGTATGGGGTACCGTGGCTTGGATTTTGAAACAGCAGGGTGTCTGCAACCTCCATTTTGAAACAGCGAGGGTTCTGCAGCCTCCATTTTGAAACAGCGAGGGTTCTGCAGCCTCCATTTTGAAACAGCAGGGAGTCTGCAGACTTTTGTTATTAGGAAACCACTGAGACAGATTATACCCAAAGTTTGAGATGAGAAAACAGCAGATCATCCATCATTGCTTTGTGCCACATTAATATCCTCTATTTTCACGAACGTCCGATTTCTGGAGTCCACTTACTAAATGTTACGACAAGAGTGGAATGGATAAATCAAACACCTGTTGTTTTGTTAAATGGAAGCTGTGAGAATAAACATTTTATTTTGCTGTCTTCTTTTTGTTTGATTCTGTGTAACAAAGCTTATGAGGAAATAAATGTGTTATGAGCTATATAATGTGACTTAAATTGTTGCAGAAACCAAGAGTTACAACATGTTTATATTTTGCTATTGACAAAAAAAATTGTCAGCACTTCCAGTGTGTCTTAGTTTTTGAGATAACAAAAAATAATTCAGCACTGGGTGAAGGTAGGCCAGCAAAGTATTCAGCACAGCGGGGACCAGTTCTTGAGAAGTACGTAGCAGCGAAAAAGGTTAAACAATTTTTTTAAAAGACAGATACATACCCAGTAATTACGCATGGATTTTTTTTTTTACACTGGTCAGTTCCTGTCTTTTCACTGTGCATAAAGTAATTTCAGAAATAGTGGTTTTGTCAATACAACATTTAGTACTTTATACTTCTTTTTTAATGTAAAATTACACCTTTTAAATATCAGTGGGAGTTAAATGTATGTGTGAATTATTTTTTAACCTCATTTGCTGCAAGATGTAATCTTTACACAACGCTCACACGCTGAACCAAAATCTTATAACGTCTGTTTCTGTTAGAATAAGTTATTGAAATTAACACAACTGACAAACAAGTTTTTGAACAGCATTACGCCATGATGTCAGATTGCTCTCAGTGTCTGCGTGGAAATAGTTTGGTAGGTTAGATTTTTTAAAAATGAGGGAAAGGAAATCTTAACAGCAGTTTTTGCAGTCAGTCAACTCTGTCTGTGTTAACTGGCAATATTGTAATATTGTTATGCTCATGTTGCTCTTTGTCCATGAAAGCTGCCCACTTTTTGTCTTCTATTTCATATGGTTGTCTAAGTTCTAGAGATAAATCACTTGTATACTTCATATGGTTGTATAAGTTCTAGAGATAAATCACTTATGTGCTTCATATGGTTGTATAAGTTGTAGAGATAAATCACTTGTGTACTTCGTATGGTTGTATAAGTTCTAGAAATAAATCACTTGTGTACTTCATATGGTTGTATAAGTTCTAGAGATAAATCACTCGTATACTTCGTATGGCTGTATAAGTTCTAGAGATAAAGCACTTGTGTATTTCATCATGGCCAGAAGTCTTCATTGTTTTGGAAGGAATGATCCATGTTGGACTGTAAAGCCAAGAACTGTGTTCCGCCATCTCTCGCTGCTCATCTATCGCCATGACCTCGGATACACAAATAACAGATACTAACTGTGCTGCCAAAAGTTGGTTAAACACTGAATCACAAAAAAATCACTTAAAACTGGGAATCAGTTTGGAAGCAACATAGTCAGCCAAAGACTTAAGACTGTTTCCAATTTTTTGCTAAATTTGTTTTTCACTTCACTGACAAGAATCTACAGTATGTCCTCTTTTAAATTCCGTCCCTGTAAGAAACAATGTGAAGCCCCTGTAGCAGCCATATTGTATAAGCATTTCATTTGCTGCTTCAGAAAACTCCATGTGCCCCTGTAACACTTTATTTCCATTGTTTTCCAGAATGTTCAATTTTCTGAGTGTAGCAAAGAGTTTACCACTCAAGTCCAAGAAGATGATGATAATAAAAGCAGAAATATTCAGAGAATGAATTGTATTGTACAACATGATTGTTTTGAAAGAAATGAAGGTAATCATGGTAAAGATATCAAGTGGTATGAGAAAGTTCCCAGACTGGTCCAAAGGAAAAGCACAAGTGTGCTTTATTTATATTAATAGTCCCCTTGGGAAATGTATACAGAGATCTCTATGACTCAGAAGCACTTTTCCTGAAGGCCATCCAGTACTGCCTGCAGTTCCATTCATATTTCAACTATGGTGTTGAAGTGGCACACCTTCAGCTTCTGTTTCATTTTGGGGAACAAGGCAAAGTCACAGAATAGTCCTAACACAAGGTTACAGAGTCTTATTCATCATCTTCTTCCACAGTTTTCTGAGCCTTTGAGTCTTATTGCTACAGGTAAAGTTCATCTCCTTTCTTCTCTATTCCTAATCTTCTCTCTCCAGTTGGTGACATCACTTTTCAGTATATCCTCTTCTGTGTTGTCTCTCCACAGAAGTGACAGACTCGGCAGGCTTGAGAGTAATGACCTTCAGCGTCCCGTACGTATATGTCAAACAGTACAGTCCAGGAACTTTCTGATACCACCTTGTAACAGATTTTTTTGGAAGTATATACATATTCCTGGAGAATTCTCAGAACATTTATTCCATGATCCTGAACTCCCACAAAAGTTATATGAACCAATCTTTTTATACTCAAAAAAAATACTGCTGTTGGGTGTAAGCTTTTTTTGCTTTTAAAATATCACTTGAGTAAATTAAACAGATGAAAATCAGAATGATCTTGAAATTGTTAGGCACATTTAATAGAAACTGAAAGGAATATGGAATGCCAAGTTATAGGTTTGATACTTCATCTGATAATAATGTTGTACCATCCTCCGTCTTCATTTAGGATGTTCAGTAATTTGGTTTTGACTGCACTATGACTCTTTTAAGTTGATATGTTCAGATTCTTCCCAAAATATTGTCATCATGATCCATATGAGATTATGATGTAAGATGATTATGAAAGTACACATTCAAGATCATATTCTTACAGTTGTGGGTTGAAAATAACCACTCATCTCATTTTAAGTGGGGGGAGGAGGGGGGGAGCTGGTTTGAAGTGTAATTCGTACTTAACTTCTTGACCCTCCCATGATGCAGTTTTTTTCCTTTATACATAATTTGAGAGATAAAATAGATTACACAAGAATCACTCTCAACATAACAGGCACAGATAGTTGTATCTGTTGTTGTAGAGCCATAGAGCAAGTTACTGTTCTCAGGTAGTTGCTCATTAGTTACTTGTTGTTATGGTCACCTAGAAATTGTGATAGTTCATATTACTTTTGTAAACCCTACTATTGAAGAGCAAAGAAAACTGCTTATTTGTGCAATTGCCTTTCTGTAACAACATTTGTGGGGTAATGACAGTTCATGAATATGCATAAGCAGGTAACTTGACTTCTCTTCAGCTGATCTTATATCCTTCCCGTGCCATTAAACGTCACATAGGGCTATCAAAGTAGTTCGCCAATTTTTCCTGTCTTCGGCGAGTCTTTCAACCTCATCAAAGGATTTTATGCCTGTTAATTTGGCCACTCTTAATAATGTCCTCTTCAGAGTTTCACACGGTCTGCCTCTTTTTCTTCGACCTGTTGTGTTCCACTTGATAGCTTGTTTTGGGATTCTCTGATCATTTCTTCTCATCAAGTGACCAACATATATCCACTTCAGCTGATACTACTGTGAAAATTTGTAGAACAAACTTTCTTTTGCTGACATCTTCAGAAAACAGGAATGATGAAAGACGAGTTTCAAGATTATGTTAGAAGGTCATCAGCACAGTAGCAACTGTTGAGAAGTCAAATTTGTCATGTCAGAAAGCCATACCAACAACCTTCTGTTCTTTGCTGTGTCATATGTGTTTTTATAAAGAAATAACAGTAATTGTTTTTAAAAAAAACTAACTAATATGTATGTGCAGGTTGGTCATAAAGAACCTGATTAAGAAAATTCGTACATTAAAGACTGTACGAGATAGAAACATGAACGTTGTAGCATTATGTAGACTGATTCTTACAAGGTTTTTATTTTTCTGTACAGGTAATGCTGCAATCACCAGTGTAAAATGGCATCTATGAAGGAGAAAGCCCAGTGTGCTTTGTACTATCATGAAATAAATTCACCATTTGTGAGGGATGGTCCAGTACCGTGGTCAGCAAGTTCACCAGGCAGTACCCCTCTTAAGAATTTTTGTGGGGCCATACTAAGGGCAAAGTGCTCAGTTCACTCATTCCTGATACTGAAACTGTGAAGACAGGGATAATGGATGCTTCTAGTGACAGTGATTAAAGAGATGTTGAAGAACACATGGCAAGAAGCTTGTGTGTCACTTGGACATTCTCCTGGCAACAAACAGACCACATGTTGAAGTGCATGAATAAAGAGTTGAGGTAAAATGTACAAAAACAAGCCACATGTCTGTACCCAGCATAGTTTTTGTGGAATAAACGTTTGAAACGAGGGAAAGATTATGCTCACTCTCAATAGTAACTGTCTTGAACTTTTCATTTTAATATTTCAGAGCCAGTCTCTTGTGCCCAACCCTGTCATTACCTCTCAACATTAGAGCATCTCCAGGCACAGAGGACAATATTACATGATCATAAATCTTCACATGTGTTACGCCAGTACTTGGTGAACTTTACCATGGAAGGTGGCTCCAGTGTTACTGTCGTTACACAACACTGTAACACAGAGTCTGCAGCAGATAAGAAGGAAATATCTATGGGTTCTGTTAATTGTCAGGAAGAGACCGCTGTTGTTAACAGGGCTCAGGATGATTCTGGTGTAGCACTGCCAAGGAAAAACTGTGGCACAGTGTCACAAGAAGTATTTCCTGCATGTGACAAAGACAAGGGTTTCAGCTGCATAATTGAAAACAATCAACAAGTTGAAGAATATCAGAGAGTGTCTATTGCACAGAAACCTCCTGGATGTGGTGTTAGTAGAGTAACATTTACTAGGGGGAGTAATCTGAAGAAATATAAAAGCATCCATTCAGAAGAAAAACATTTTAAATGTGATGACTGTGATGCAGGATTTACTTTCTGGAGTCGTCTAAACATACATAAAAGAATTCATTCAAGAGAGAAGCCTTATATATGTGATATATGTGGTGTTGGATATATTACCAGCAATCATCTAAAAAGGCATAAACGAATTCATACAAGAGAAAAACCTTTTAAATGTGATGACTGTGGTGCAGGATTTCTTTTCTATAGTCAGCTAAACATACATAAGAGAATCCATTCAGGAGAGAAGCCCTATAAATGTGATATTTGTGGTGCAGGATTTGCTGCCAATAGTTATCTGAATTCACATAAACGAATCCACACAGGAGAAAGACCTTTTAAATGTGACCAATGTGGTGCAGGATTTATTTTCTGCAAACATCTAAACATACATAAGAGAATTCATTCAGGAGAGAGGCCTTACACATGTGATGTTTGTGGTGTAGGATTTGCTAGGCGTAGTGTTTTAAACATACATAAGAGAGTCCACACAGGAGAGAAGCCTTATGAGTGTGATATTTGTGGCGTAAAATTTACAAATCACGTTTATTTAAACAGACATAAAAGAATCCATTCAGGAGAAAAACTTTTTAAATGTGATGATTGTGGTGCACGATTTATTTTCCCTAGTGATCTTAAAGTACATAAAAGAATCCATACAGGAGAGAAGCCTTACAAATGTAATGTTTGCAGTGCACAGTATTCTCGTAGTAATCACCTAAAAAGACATAAAAGAATTCATACAGGAGAAAAACCTTATAAATGTGATGTATGTTGTACAAGATTTACTGAATGCAGTAGTCTAAACATACATAGAAGAAAACATACAGGAGAAAAGCCTTATTTATGTGATATTTGTGGTGCAGAATTTGCAGCCAGCAGTAGGCTTAGTGCGCATAAAAGAATCCATACAGGAGAAAAACCTTTTAAATGTGATGATTGTGGTGCAAGATTTCTTTTCCTTAGTCGTCTAAACATACATAAAAGAATTCATTCAGGAGAGAAGCCTTATGATTGTGATATTTGTGGTGTTGGGTTTTCTAACAATGGTACACTAAACATACATAAAAGAATCCATACAGGAGAAAAACCTTATAAATGTGATGATTGTGGTGCAGGATTTGCAGAAGGCAGTAGTCTGAATGTACATAAGAGAAGCCATACGGGAGAGAAGCCTTACTTATGTGATGTTTGTGGTGCAGTATTTACTTCAAGCAGTCATTTCAGTGTACATAAAAGAATCCACACAGGAGAAAAACCTTTCAAATGTGATGTCTGTGGTGCAACATTTATTTGCTGCAGTTATCTAACTAAACATAATAGAGTCCACACAGGAGAGAAACCTTATAAGTGTGATATATGTGGTGTAGAATTTACTAGAAGTGATTATCTCATCAGACATAACAAAAATTCATGCATAAGAGAAGTTTAGCACAACCTTGGACTTTTCCTTCAGTAGTGTTGACTTTTTGTTTTTTTTCATTGACTGCATAGTCCATGTTTAGTAAATGTTCCACCCTGTGCCAGTGTTAATGATGTTGTCACTCACACTTAAGACTAGAAAGAACAACATGTATTGCCTTAATGGACACTTCTTATAAAAAGTATTGTTTCTGTACCATTATATTTCATTGTGCATCATTATTTATTATAGGTTTTTCACATTGAGCACTTTTTCAGAAATGCTGTTCCATATTAAAGTCATATACATTTTTTTTTTTTTAGATTATCAAATGTTGCCTCAAACTTCACAGAATTTACATAAAAGAGCTTGTTCCATTTCAATATTTATTCAGTAGTCATTGTTAAGAGTCATTATGTAGTTACTTCAGCTTCTGCCTATCTGATGTGGTGATTTTATTTTATTCATTTCTGCCTGTTTCTTCTAAGGCTTGACATGTTGGAAAAAAAAAAGTTTCTCTTACTCAGCTGACCACCTTTGGAATGCCCTACCAACTCATGTAAAGCTTAGAAGTAATATTTGTTCTTATAACTGTGTCAATATCTGTTTGATATGGACTGTATGTCTCCTTAAAATTTATTTGTGTTTATGTGTATCTGTATGAATATGTATGAGTATGTATTTGTATATGTATGAATGTCTGTGTGTATATATGCATACATGTGACAGCATATGTTTATTTGTATACATGTGTATGTATGTATATGTGTGCATTTGTGGTACACACTTGTATTTGTGTGTGTATATATGTATATCTGTGCATGTGTTTATATATTTGTGGTACATACTTGTATTTGTGTGTGTATATATGTTGCTGCATGTTCTTGCATATATGAAAAGTATACAAGTATACAGATGTGTGTGTGTATATATATATAACATCTGAGTGGCGAAGTGGTTGGTGCACTGGTCTCTCATGGCAAAGGTCGGGGGTTCAAATCCAGACAGAGGTGCCCCAGTCACCCAGCTGTAGAAATGGGTACCCGACTTCTTCTGGAGATTGGGAAGGAAAGGCGGCCAGGCGTGATGCTGACCATATCACCCTCTAGTGTGCTGACAGGTCAAGGAAAATATGGGCACTAACACCATATCCCTGTGTGCCTCAAGGCATGACAGGATTACCTTTATCTTTTATATATATATATATATATAGTCAGAGTCTAAAAGTATGGCTTGATTGTTGTATTTTATACTTCTTTTCTATAAATTTGTTAGTTTTGAATGAATATAAGTTTATTCATATAGTTAGATAAATCAGAGTGTGGAGTGTATGGACAAGAGATAGTTTAGTATTTATTTATGTAATCATTTAACTGTTTCTTCATGCTTATTATGCTATTAACAAATGTTGAATGACTGTGACCGAGTGAAAGCTGTATGATGAAGGGCAGAATGTTAGACGGACCTGCGTGCACAAGTCTTAACCCTTTGAAAATAAAGTATGTGCGTTTTTTCATTTGTTCCTCCTTTAGTGTTTGCCAGAAAGTTGTTAGAACTCTTCTCATTGTATGTGCTTCATCTTTTTTCTTGAAAGTCTGTTCTTACAAGAATCATTTCCATATTTTTTGGCCCTCATAATTTCTGTTACTGGTTCGTTATCCAAGAACTCAGTTTTCATTTTCTTCATGAGTGTAGCACAGACAATGAAGAGAAGCATTCCTTGTTTTCCACATTTTGTGTAAGCATCAGAAACATGTCTCAAGGCTTATCTGACTCTGAAACTGCACTTCTACCATCAGTCTGGGCTGAACTTTGACCTATTTATTCCTCCAACCTTGATTGCTTAACAACCCTACCATCAGTGATTAGAGGCTAAATGAGAAAGCTAAGTGACTCTGTGTCCCTACCTTTGCTTGCAACAAGAATTTATAGTGGGTTTGGTTTAGTTATATACTGTGACATATTCTAAGACTTGACTTCTTTTGTTTTAATAGATCAGAATATGGTGGGTTGTGTGGGCTGTGCCAGTGTCAGATGCTGCTACAGCGTCTGCTTATTTATTGTTGTAAGTTTTTGCTAGTTTTTTTTTCTTTGTAAAATAAAATGAGAACATTTATTTCAGAATGTTTTTGCATAAGTAGGAATGAAAAAATCAGTTTTAAACTGCTCAGGGTTTTTTTCCCCAGATATAAAATTTATGAACTATGTGTTCAAAATGTTTGCTGATAAAACTGGAGCCCAGAAACAACAAGAAAAGGGGAAGAAATGAGAGAAAAATAAAAGGAAAACAAATGCTTTTTAAGTAAGGATTACATGTACTTCTACAACTGAAAACTGGATAAAATCTCAACCCAGGCCACGGAGCAGCTGATTTTGGACGTCAGTGTAAGAGGTGTACAGTCCTTCTAGCAGAGAATCCACAGAACCTGCAGAAGTTGAAATACACAGGCCAGGAATGAGGACTGGAGATCAGTATCAAGAAGACCAAAGTAACGGTGTTCAGCAGGAAAGACCGGAAGCCACAGGTGGATATAAGGAGAAACTGAAACAAGTGACAAACTACTGCTACACAATAACTGAATATGGGAGGTGTGAGATGGAGATAATGAAACATGTATTTAACACCATGAATAAAATCCTATTTTCCAGGAATCTGACCACAAAAACAAAATTGGTTTTAGTAAAATGTTATATCAGCTCTGTTTTACTGTATGGAGCAGAAACCTAGACTCTAAGCTAAAAGCTAGAGAGAAAAATTAATTCAGCAGAAATGTGGTTATACAGAAAACTAGGTCATATAACATGGAGAATGATAAGAACAAATGCACAAGTTCTTCAGCTACTCCAAGTGCAGTGTGAACTCATAGAAATAAAGATCAAGAAAACAAAATACGAGGCTCGTACTGAAAGTCGTGAGCAATTTTTTTTTAATCAGAATTTATACATAGAAAAAATATAAATGTGTCACCTTAACCTGCACCCTTTTCTTCACTTTTCAACATAATCTCCATTTCTCTGCACACATTTTTCCCATCGCTCTGCAAGTTGGAAAATACCCTCCCGGTAGAATTCCGTTCCAGCTGACCGACGGCACAGACGCACTGTTTTCTGGACGTTCTCTCCTGTGGGACACAGCTGGCACAAACATTTCTATAGCCTAGGGTTTCAATCATTTCCTGTACTGCATTGTGTTCTATTCCAAGATGTACAGCAATTTCAGATACTGTGACACGTCTATCTTCTTTAATGATGTCGTTAACCCTTTCCACGTTGCGTTCAGTAGAGGCAGTTCGAGGGCTACCGCTGCGAGGCATATCTTGGGTGCTCGTGTTTCCATATTTGAAATGTTTCACCCACTCCTAACACTGCTAGCACCCATACACAAATCTCCATAAGCAAGTTAAAGTCTTTGGTGAATTTCAGCAGCGGGGATTTCCTCTTTAACGAGGAACTCAATAACAGCACGTTGACGAAACGAAACTTCGCCACCCGCCATTGTGTTTATGCTCCTCGTGGTCACGTGACACGTGGTGATGACGTCATGTGACCTGTACATGAAGTGATACATTTATATTTTCTTTATCTATAAATTCTGATTTTTTAAAAATGTTTGCTCGTGACTTTCGATATGACCCTCGTACTTTGGCCATATCAAAAGACATAACAACATACTGAAGACCATACTAGAAGGAAAGGTGGAAGGAAAAAAAGAGTGAGAGATAGGAAGAGAGTGAGGGACTTATGAGTGTGGTGATTAAGTAATTAAATTCTTTACATGGTACAAGTGTACTGTGTCGCCAACTCTAATTTTGAAGAAAATCTGACACAACCATCCCGGCTCCCTGATCTTTGTTTGCCAACAGTTCAACCTGTAGATATTATGTCTACTCTGCTTCTCCCTTGCTTTTTAGAATTGCTGTAGACTTCATCATGAAAACAATGCTGCATGGGTAAAACGGGCATTGTTTTGGGTACATGGGCACTGTTCCCTCTAAGTTGCGCGGCCGCGCACATTTTTAGAGCTGCGCAAAAAGAAGAAAGAAGCTGCTACTTTTGTTTTCCAGATGTTGCTCCGTGCTATAATTGCCATCAAGAAAACAACAATGATGGTACATGTTTTTCCTGTGCTGTTCCTTTCTTGTTGAGAAATGGCTTTCGGATCGGATGTTTCAACTGGTCTTTTATCTCGTAGTTTAGCAGAATCACTGAATAAGTAAACAAAGAAATCATCATTGCAATTAACTAAATACCAGTAACTGAAGAGTACAGCAGGTTTATCCTGTTATTAAATGTACAGGCCTTTACAGCATGTTGTGATGTGCGCGCACATAGACCGCAAACCCTGGGAACATTGGACCCAACTAGATCTTAATTTTGCAGATGACATAACTCCTTATCAGTGACAATGTGAATTCGATGCAAGAAAAAACATATACCCCGTCTTCACTGGCTAGCAGAATAGGACTTGAAATTAACAAGGAAAAAAAATGAAACTTCCCATTAATCAAGAAAGAAAAATATACGTAGAAGGAACAGCTGTTGACGAAGCAAACCAATTTGCATACCTCAGCAGCTACATAGGCCAAAATGATGACACCAGAAAGGAAGTTAGAATTGCAAAAGCACCATTGACCTTCAAGAATCTTGAGAACATATGGCACGCAAAAGTTGTAAGCACAAAAACCAAGCTAAGACTATTCAATTCAAATGTAATATCCACTCACATTTATGCATGCGAAAGCTGGAAAACAACTAAAAAAACAGACAACAAATCAGACTTCGAAAACAAATGCCTAAGGAAAATGCTCGGTATAAAGTGGAACGAATTCAAGAACAACGCAGAGATAAGACAGGTGAGCAAACAACAACCTGTCTCAGGTTGTTCAGGAAAAGGTCGAAGAAAAAGATCACGTGAAACTCTAAAGAGCACATTGATCCCCACAAGAAAAAACATCAACGGAGTGAGGGCCTTCATAACACCTTTATCTTAAATACTAGAACATAGCAAACTGTCCATCCTTGTTATGAATAGCTGTTAATAGACATTATATCAAAACTCAACATTACATATATAATATATGTGCATGGCAATGACATCAAACTCGTGTCAAACGAATATGCATAAATGAACCATAGTTCAAGGTCATCATCAGGTGCCGTGCCGACTGGCGTTGGCTATTATGCTTCTCCAGAGTGCACGATCCTTCATGCAGGCCATCAGCTCAGTTGGTGATCTCCTCTCACACCATCCTGTCAGACTGTCCAATATCATTTCTCTTGGTCTTCCTCTTGATCTTCTTACTTCTATTTTTCCTGTTGTTATAATATTTTCAATGCCCCCTCTTCTCATTGCATGTCCTATGAAAGTACATTGTCTCTCTCTTATCTTTTTGACAAGGTTTTTTTTTGTCTCTCCAGCTCTTCTCATACATTCTTCATTAATTATTTTTGCTGTCCAGGGGATTCGCAACATTCTTCTAATAAACCACATTTCTGCTGCTTCCAGTGATTTTTGTGCAGACCTGCCTATTGTCCATGATTCACTTCCATATAACAAGATAGGTTCAATATAGCATTTTAGGACTCGTTTTCTAACATTCACTGATAAAGATGTGTTAGCTAATATGTTTCTCATTCTCTGAAATGCAGTCTTTGCTTGGCCTATTCTGTTCCTAATTTCTGTTCTGCATTTCCCATCTGAAGTTATTACTGCTCCAAGGTATTTTAATTTCTACACCTGCTTTAGAATAGTTCCGTTTAGTTTTATACTGCATGCCGTTGAAGGTATCTTACATAAATAAATCAACCATGTTATCAGCATAGACCAAAAGCATTATTGTATGTCAACCCGAGCTTTTAAGTATATATTAACACTATCCCAACTCATACTACAACCTTGCCATACATACCTATGAGTGCACCCAGCACATACGCTATCATCCTTAAGAAATCATCTCTATTAACCAACCTCGTACAGAGTCAACCTAAATGAGCCCGGGGTGTCGGTGGGGGTCATAGCCAACAACCACATATCACATATACTTACAACATAAGCAGTGTGGGGCACAGTAACACTGTATAACTCCAATATCAAGAACCAACCACATCCACAAAATCACACTCGCCCACCCAGACATGTCCTGACTAACAGGAAATATCTTTGCAACAACCTGTATACTAAATAGTGTCCGCTGCCAAATGTCCTGGCCGCTGACAACAGACTGTTACAGGTAGAGGGAGGAAACTGCAGAAACCTTAACTACCCATTATATGAAGCAAATCGCTGAGCTCCCCTCAACACTGGAAGGTATACAAGGATGGTGGCTAGACAGTGAAATATAGTATTTCAGGCGTGCATGTAGAATCTGAATACAAACATTGAGCTGTGGACTCGAGTCGGACTTTCTTCACTTAGTGGACGAGGTAGTAGCCTTGTGAAGGAGGGCACTGGCTGAACCTGAAAGCAGAAGTTCGGGGATCGACACAAAACATGGAAGTTGTGAGAGGTTTTGTGTGATCTTCAACTTGAAAACTCAACTTTAGAGCTGAGGTCGATGCACTAAATGTATTAGCGGTAACCTTAACGGCAGGAGAGGGTGTAAGTACATGCTCTGTCGTTCGTAACAGCGTAAGTACATGCTCTGTCGTTCGTAACAGCGTAAGTACATGCTCTGTCGTTAGTAACAGCGTAAGTATGTGCTCTGTCTGTCGTAACAACGTAGGTACATGCTCTGTCGGTCATAACTGCGTTGATGACTGCAAGAAATACAGAAATAAATGAACAGAGAGAGAAAAAAAAGAGTAGAACATGATCCAGTTTTAAAATATAGGTGTCATGCAGTGAAACCATTTAAATGCAATATCTTCAGAATTTATTGACAAGAAGGGCAGATAACACCTACAAATAGACAAAGCAGACCATACGGCAAGATCCAAAATTACTTATTAAAGCTAAATATAAAACAAGTTCCCAAACATCATAAGAAATAGCATCTTGTTGACAGAAATGCAGATGAAGCCACTGACAACAATTATTGAGGAAAGACGCTGGCGATGGTTAGGACATGTGCTCCGAGTGACTGACAACTCACCACCAAAAATAGTACTAAGATGGACACCACAGGGGAGCAGAAGTAAGGGTAGACCAAAAGAGACATGGAGAAGAACAACAGAAAGGATGTTGAGCAATAGAGGGCTCACCTGGGCAAGAGCGGGAAAAAAGTCAAAGGACAGCCACTTGTGGAAAACCCTTGCGGAAGCCCCATGTGCCCTGCTGAGCACTTAAGGTTGAGAGAGAGAGAGAGAGAGAGAGAGAGATATATATAAAACAAGTGAGAAAGAACGCACACATGTTATCAGAAGAGTTTTGTCTATCACAAGCTCGGCACAGGGAACAGAGCAAGATCTTGAGACTCGGCGTGTACAAGAGGCTGCGATATAACAAACAAGTGTATGGTGCCGGACAGATAACATCCCAGCATTTACTGCGGCATACTAGAATGGAAGAAGGCGCACAAAGCCACCATTAGTACTCACGCAGATGAAGCTGTATGGCGACATGCCAGCCTAAAACGAACTTTTGCATTCTTCAGTGTTGTCCGAACTGACGTATGTGCAGACGAAGAAGAAAATCAGATCCCGATATTAGACAGCAGAACAATGATCGTTTCTACGTATAACTCTCTCTCTCTTTCTCTCCCTCCCTCTCTCTCTCCCTCCCTCTCTCTCTCCCTCTCTCCCTCTCTCTCCCTCCCTCCCTCTCTCTCCCTCCCTCTCTCTCTCCCTCTCTCTCTCCCTCCATCCTTCCCCCCCCCTCTCTCTCTCTGGTCCACGCCAACCAGGCGTTGGTCGTCATCGGCTTCCACAACCATCTGTCCTTTGCTCTTTCTGTAGGATGTATATTGAACCGTGCTCAGTGCCACTCTTTTAGTCCGTCAAGTATCTTATTTGTCTTCCTTTGTCCCTTTTTTCCTCTAGTTTTCCTGTTGTCACTGGGTGCTCCAGTCTGACTATTCTCAAGATATGTCCTACAAAACTTGGTTGTCATGTTCTGAATGTTGCCATAATTTCTCTCTTTTGTTCAGCCTCACTTAGAGCCCCTTCGTTTTCTTGGCCGCCCATGGTATTCTCATCATTCTTCTTAAGAACCACAACTCTGCTACTTCCAGTAGATTTTGAGTGCCTTTGGTTACTGCCCATGCTTTGCATCCATATAGCAATATGGGCTCGATGTAACTCTTTCTGGCATTCATCGACAGAGCTTTTATTGCATGTGATGTTTTTTTTTTTTTTCATTTTCATAAATGCTGACTTCGCCCACATATAACACTCCAGTGAAAACAGCTGTAGATACAGACAGACAGACTTGAAACAATAACTACAGACAGCAAACAGACTTCACATCGCCATGACTGCACCGTGGAATAAACATTGTATAAACGAATGAATAACTTGTCAGACACTTCCAGGTTTAGCAATCTGCAGCAACTGCCATGACACGACGCTGGGTTATGACGACCATGACAAGAATGTATGTGAGTCTAACGTGTGGGCTACAGTCAAAATCCAACCAAAAATCCCCGGATGTTCCCGTCTTGTTGGTATATTCTTCGATGAAGAGAGACATATGGCTTCAGTTCTAAATTGATTTGGAGGGGGGGGGGGTAATGAAAATAAAATAAACAATGAACAAATCATACGAACAATAAAAACAGGCACTACAAAGCTGTTGGTCCGAAAGTTACGAAATTATCAAGCAGATAAAGCAGTGCTAGTCATTTTGTCATGGTTCTCATGACCCGGGACATACTCGAGAAGCAGCAACAAGCAACAGTGCCAAGTTCACCATTTCAATCATGACAAAGTCAATTCCTACATCATTCTTCAAGCTCCTGTGACATCGCAGGTAAAATTGTACCATTAAGCATTTGATACTTTTAATCATTATTTATTTCGTTAATTATTTTATTTTTTTCAACCTCACAGCTGATTCCACATTTGGTAATTCAAAAACTCATCATGATCATCATCATGTGCCGTGCCGACTGGCGTTGGCTATTATGCTTCTCCAGAGTACACGATCCTTCATGCAGGCCATCAACTCAGTTGGTGATCTCCTCTCACACCATCCCGTCAGACTGTCCAGTATCATTTCTCTTGGTCTTCCTCTTGATCTTCTTACTTCTATTTTTCCTGTTGTTATAATATTTTCAATGCCCCCTCTTCTCATTGCATGTCCTATGAAAGTACATTGTCTCTCTCTTATCTTTTTGACAAGGTTTTTTGTCTCTCCAGCTCTTCTCATACATTCTTCATTAGTTATTTTTGCTGTCTAGGGGATTCGCAACATTCTTCTAATAAACCACATTTCTGCTGCTTCCAATGATTTTTGTGCAGACTTGCCTATTGTCCATGATTCACTTCCATATAACAAGATAGGTTCAATATAGCATTTTAGGACTCGTTTTCTAACATTCATTGATAAGGATGTGTTGGTTAATATGTTTCTCATTCTCTGAAATGCAGTCTTTGCTAGGCCTATTCTGTTCCTAATTTCTGTTCTGCATTTCCCATCTGAAGTTATTACTGCTCCAAGGTATTTGAATTTCTGCACCTGCTTTAGAATAGTTCCGTTTAATTGAATACTGCATGCTGGTGGATTCTGTTTCTTAGATATAACCATAGTCTCTGTCTTTTTGATGTTCAAAGTAAGGCCTTTCTGTTCACTTTCTTTGACGACTTTATCCAAGAGATTTTGCAGGTCTTGTTGGTTCTCAGCTATCAGTACTGTGTCGTCAGCATACCGAAGGTTGTTAATATTGTATCCTCCAATTTTTGTGCCTGGTTCTGTGATGATTGTTCTTAGAATATTCTCGCTATACAGAGAAAAAAGGTCTGGAGATAGTACACATCTTTGCCGCACCCCTTGTTTTATAGGTTGATATTTTCCAATTCTATTTTCAACTCGAACTGCTGCTTCTTGCTGCCAGTATAGATGTTTTACAATCCTCAGGTCTTTGCCGTCTATATTGATGTCTTCAAGCATTTTAATAATTTCATTCAAAAACTATTCCATCAAAATAACCTTCGTATTGTTTCGTTAAACTTAACATACAATTACTTCCGGGGCGAATGAAAGTCAAAATGGCGACGTTGAAGATATTTTGTTCTCGTTCTAACTGTAAGCTATACAGAATCTTGTTATGCTGTCTTCCCTTCACAGTGTTGTTTCATGTAAAAGACTGGATAATTCAAAATTAGTGATTATAATGCATCTTAAATGGATGCACTGGCCTATTTTTATGAATTATTCCACACGATTACACTTTTTTTGTGTTTAAGATTTATTACAGCTGGTTTTGTGTGCGTGTTTTTTTTAATATCGGCCAGAATGAGCGAGGTATTGATGCTGCACGAAAGCCAGGAAACTGAGCCGTTTGCTTTTCTGGCCAATGAATAGTGGAGATAGCTGGACGAGACAGTTTAGCAGGTCTTTTTTGGGCTTGTTATTTGCACTCGTCCACTCAAGCAGAGAAATGGATTTTTGTTCTCTATCCCCCCCCCCCTTTTTTTTTTTACATGACCCTTTCAGGCAGACCGTAAATCTTGATTATCCTGGGAATTGGTTGAATGAGATTGCTGCTGCACCATTTTCATATCTGATATATCAGTAAGCCTGATGTTGCATTAAGTTTATTTTAAACAAAGTGTAATGGTTCACTGATCATTTTTGACCTAGTTGATTCTCCCAAATGTGTCCCTAGAAACAGACAGTAGTCTGGCAACTTGAGTAGGGACGGCAGTGTGAGCACAGACCTGGTCTTAAAAGTGTGTCAGATGTATTAGGCCAAAAGGCATATAGCTGTAAACCAGTTGCCTTTTGGAATCCAGCAGTAAAAAGGATGAAGTCAAAGTGACTTATTTTAGGCATCTGACACCAGTAGAAACAAAATACCACAATAGTAGTGTTTTAGAACTGGAGACAAGTTTGTGACTTTTGTGGGAATTCATTTTCAAAATACTAAGGTTTTTATGTATAAAATGTCTTGAAACATCACATCACCATCTTTTTTAACGGAAGACAGTAGATAGGATTGGCCTATAGGATAGGATAGTTAAAGAGGCTTTAGATATGAGAGAAAGTAGTAGGAGGTAGAAATATTTAACTGATTCTTTAGATGTGAGAGAAAGAAAATAATAAGAGGTAGGATTGTCCTTAACAGTTAACTGATGCTTTAGATATGAGAGAAAGCAGTAGTAGGTAGACATATTTAACTGATTCTTTAGATATGAGAGAAAGAAAATAATAGGAGGTAGGATTGTCCTTAACAATTAATTGATGCTTTAGATATGAGAGAAAGAAAATAATAGGAGGTAGGATTGTCCTTAACAATTAACTGATGCTTTAGATATGAGAGAAAGAAAATAATAGGAGGTAGGATTGCCCTTAACAATTAACTGATGCTTTAGATACGAGAGAAAGAAAATAATAGGAGGTAGGATTGCCCTTAACAGTTAACTGATGCTTTAGATACGAGAGAAAGAAAATAATAGGAGGTAGGATTGCCCTTAACAGTTAACTGATGCTTTAGATACGAGAGAAAGAAAATAATAGGAGGTAGGATTGCCCTTAACAGTTAACTGATGCTTTAGATACGAGAGAAAGAAAATAATAGGAGGTAGGATTGTCCTTAACAGTTAACTGATTCTTTAGATACGAGAGAAAGAAAATAATAGGAGATAGGATTGTCCTTAACAATTAACTGATGCTTTAGATACGAGAGAAAGAAAATAATAGGAGGTAGGATTGTCCTTAACAATTAACTGATGCTTTAGATATGAGAGAAAGAAAACAGTAGGAAACTAACAGAGAATGCATTCTGTAAGATTCTGACCAGACATCATCTATCTTTTGCACTGCCAACTGGTGTTGGCTATCATGCTCTTCCACAATTCCCTGCTCCAAGTGATGATAATAAGCTGTGTTGGCATTCTTTGTTAATGCCATCTAGATAATCTGTCCAACATATTCTCTCTCTCTGTCTACCTTGATCTCATTTTCCTTCTGTCTTGTACATTAAGATATAGAAATAGGCACCTGGCTCTACTTTTAGCGGGGAAAGTAAATATGTGATGCTGACCAGCAATACCATGTCTGTTTTGTGTGTCTATGGCATGACAGAGCTTCTTTATTGTAACTTACATTCTTCTACATTTTTGTTTTTCAGTGCAAGGATTCATTAGGACAGGTTTGTGCTCAACTCTCTGTGCAGGTCAACAGAAAAGAACACATTACAGTGAGTAGTTCATTTGCTTTCAAGAAAATCATCTGCTGTTTGATTAAAAGGAAATGATTGGCGAGGAAACTCAATTAATTCACTGTCTTGTACTCTGTAGGGTCACAGTTGTTAGTAACTTCATTTCTTCTTTTTTTTTTCGGTGGGGGGGGGGGGGGGTGGATTTCAGTGAGAGCTTGTTGTCACTGATCAAGACTGTGTGCAACCCATTGTGTGTGGTCATTTTTTTTTTCCTCCTTAAAACATTAGTTTAAGTTTTTATTTTTTATTCCTCTGGTAAAATTAATCCCGAAATTGAGAACAGATGCAGTAAAGTAAATCAGGTCATTAGATAAATGAAACCTTTACTGAAAAACAAATACATCACAAGTGATTGAAAGGTGAAGAATTAGGCATGCAGGCCTGTCTGACATTCAACCCTTTATCATAAACTTTGTCTTCGTTCCAGACATTGAAACAAAAGTAGTGTATATCACTTTTTTTTTTCTCCCAACTCTATGCTGTCAGTGTCAAACATGGACACTAACAGCCAAAAACAAAAGGAGAATCATCATGACAAAAATGAGATATTTAAGGAGAGTACTAAATGTGACAAGAAGAAACCAAATAAGAAATAATACCATCAGGGCAAAGATTGGAGGAATACCAGTATTACACTTCTTCAGGGTACTTCCTCTGATGATCTGAAGGAGTTGTGTTGTTGTTCCACTCTCTACGGTAGAGAGTTTCCTGCATATCTACTTCCAGAAACAAATCAGATGATTTGAGCATGTAAAATAACTACCACCAGACAGTATACTATAAAAAACACATTTAAATTAAGAATTGTAAGAAACAGAGGGAGAGGCCACTCATACAAGAAGTGGAGGGAGGAAACTACAGAAACTTTAAATATCCCATTATGTGAAGCAAGTCGCCAAACCCTGTCAAGATGTCTGTCCCCTCAATACTGAAAAGCATGTGAGGAAGGAGACAAGGCGGAAACCTACTTGCAGTATAACTAGAGTGCTTGTGGTTGAATAACAAGCTGGGGGGCAGAGATGCAGCACTGGGGCTGAATGAAGCACTGATCAATGAGCCATGGCTGACTGCTTGTACGGGGGTTGGCGAGTCACAGTCAACCAAGACCATACTCTTTCAATGTGATGACCCTGGAAACAGACAGTACTCTGGCCAAGTGAGGAGGGATCACAATGGGAAGGTAAAAGCAGTTCAGAAAAGTATTGTAAAAACTCCCATTTTCATGCCATTAAGGCACATTGGGGATACAGTGTTAGGCCTGCATCTCCGCGACCTTCAGCACATGAAAGTCTGATGTGGTCAGTATCATGCCTGGCCTCAGTTACCCTTTCTAGATTTCTCTGGGACCCATTTCAAGAGGCTGGGACCATGGGGCCTTTTTGGTGTGTAGCAGAAAAAAATCCCACAGCTGGGAGTTCAACCCGGTACCACTAGATTGGGAAACTGAGCACCCAACCACTCAGCTAAGCAGGCCACCAGTTCAGAAGGTATACTAAGCTGAAGTTGGACATTTTGGGCTGAAAAGCATATAACGACAACACAACCAACACAAATGTGAGAGCAAACTCAAAAAGAGGAAATTACTCATCAGCATTGAGTGTAAAGAACACAGGCTTATAGCTGTGGTGAAATCAGAAGAGACTTTGTTTAAACAGATCACTTTGTCCATCCCTGGCTACTTGTGTGTTTATTTTATTTCTAGAACGAGGTTGCGTGTAAAAGCCCAAGAGCTTGGATATGGTGCAGAAGCTAGCTCTGCCAGTTTGCTTTCTTAAAGCAGTGCATTGAAAGGTAGAACAGCCAGGTTTTGAGACATGCTTGTTATTACCTGATCATTTACTGTGCATGAGTGTACCAGAGAATTTGATACATAATTTCTCTTTCAGAAAATGTTGGACAGAAAGAACCAGAGATGGAGTGGACTCCCATCATGGACAGGGCTGCTACAACAGTTTTCTGGAATGATCTTTTAAAGGGTACTGTCACTGTTAGCATCCTGACAGCACTTAATATCCAAATAACTGTCTTGCCTAGCTTGTTCACAGCTGTCCTATAACTTTCTCTCTCATCATCCAAACAATTGTCTTTCACCACCCAAGCAAGTCTCTCTTACACATCATCCAGACAACTCTCTCTCTCTCACCACCCAGACAACAGTCTCTCTCTCACATCATCCAAACTAACTATTCAGGGTGTGCAGAATGGTGAGATGCAAAGCAGCCTTGTAAGATCAACAGCCACACTTAGTGTGCTAGATGACAAATATCCATGTGACACCTGGATACGTGTGTATACAGATGGATCTGCACACAATACCATAAAGAATGGAGGGGCAGGAGCACATATTGAATATCCAAACAACACCACTGACAAGATTTCCATACCCACTGGAAAATACTGCAACAACTTTGATGCAGAAGTTAGGGCAATTATTGCTGCAGTTGAAAAACTATCAGACTCCAGAATTGATACATGTCCTGTAGTAATTCTCACAGATGCAAGATCAGTACTGGAAGCTCTTCAGTGCAACAAACTACCAGACCTTAAGGATGCCTTGTCAAAAATTGGCTTACAACATGGAGTCACTTTGCAATGGATTCCCTCCCACTGTGGGATACCAGGCAATGAGAAAGCTGACCATCTGGCCAAAGAGGGCACTGAAATGGAGCAACCAGACATAACAATCACCTATAATCAGAAGAAAAGCATGATAAAAACCTACAGGAAGCCACAAACACCAACACATGATGACTATCACATGCTAAACTGAAAGGAACAAGTCACCATCTTCCGTCTCCGAACAGGACACAGCTGACTCCGAAGTCATATGTATACAAAGTTTAAGGTTGGTACTACTAATCTATGTACATGTGCCCAGGTGCCCCAAACTGTGGAACATATCCTCCACAACTGCACCAACTATGAAACACTGAGAAATAATTACTGCCCCAGTGAAACCACTAAAGAAGATAAGCTCTACGGTTCCATACATGAATTACAAAAAACAGTGAAATTTATCCAAGAGACAGGACTGCAGGTATAGACAGACAATGCGAACGAAGAAGAAATCATCCAAACAACTCTCTCTCTCTCTCTCACCACCCAGGCAACAGTCTCTCTCTCACATCATCCAAACAATTGTCTTTCACCACCCAGGCAACAGTCTCTCTCTCACATCATCCAGACAGTTGTCTTTCACCACCCAGGCAACAGTCTCTCTCTCTCTCACATCATCCAAACAGCTCCCTCTCTCACCACCCAGGCAATAGTCTCTCTCTCTCTCTCACACATCATCCAAACAAATGTCTTTCACCACCCACCCAATAGCCTCTCTCTCTCTCTCTCTATCAAACAACTGTCTTTCACCACCCAGCCAATAGTCTCTCTCTCTCTCTCTCTCTCTATCAGACAACTGTCTTTCACCACCCAGCCAATAGTCTCTCTTTCACATCATCCAAACAACTGTCTTTCACCATCCAGGCAATAGTCACTCTTTCACATCATCCAAACAACTGTCTTTCACCACCCAGGCAAGTCTCTCTCTCACATCATCCAAACAACTGTCTTTCACCACCCAGGCAAGTCTCTCTCTCACATCATCCAAACAGCTGTCTTTCACCACCCAGGCAAGTCTCTCTCTCACATCATCCAAACAGCTGTCTTTCACCACCCAGGCAAGTCTCTCTCTCACATCATCCAAACAGCTGTCTTTCACCATCCAGGCAATAGTCTCTCTTTCACATCATCCAAACAGCTGTCTTTCACATGGGCACACTCAAAAACACTGAAGTAGGGGAAGAGAACCAGTGAAGGGGGAAATTATAAATGATTTTCAAGTTAACTGTTATGAAAAGATTGCCTTGTTATGGAAAGATTGCCCTGTTATGGAAAGATTGCCCTGTTATGGCAATATTAATAATCTGAGGTCATTTTATTTGTGTGCTGAATAAAAGATGTAAGTTTAAAATATGTGTCTTCTGTGTGCAGGTTTTGGTATAGGCCTGGGCATGATACTCAAGGAGCCAGCGACCATCAATTACCCTTTTGAAAAGGGGCCTCTGAGTCCACGTTTTCGTGGAGAGCATGCGCTGCGTCGCTATCCCTCCGGAGAAGAGAGGTGCATTGCCTGCAAACTTTGTGAGGCCATTTGTCCAGCGCAGGTAAGATACTATGTGCTGTTAACAGTTGTATTTGATTATTTATGACATCCTCGGGCACACTACAACAGCATGTTGCACTCAGATTCTTCTCGGCGCTTTCCTCATTTTATCCGGACCAGCCAGTGAAGACTTTGAAGCGTCACATGTTATTAGGGGCTGATGTTTTTTTTTTCCTTTCATGGGCTGACAGCCGTGTGAGTGTGCACAGCATAGTCCAGTGTGGGTCACCTCACTTGGGACTTTTCTCAACTTTCAGATAAATTTTACCTGGAACTGGAGTGGGGGAATACCATCTTTTTATGCATATAAAATGCTTATTATACAACATGCACTTTAAAGGTGTGTTAACATTTTTTATAGGCAGCAGATACTTATTTCTTCTTTGTTTATTATTTTTAAAGAAGAGGGGGTGCTCCCGGAGAATGTGGAAAACATATATAATTACATGACAGAAAACATATATAATTACACGACAGAAAACATATATAATTACACGACAGAAAACATATATAATTACACGACAGAAAACATATATAATTACACGACATAAAACAGATATAATTACACGACATAAAACAGATATAATTACACGACAGAAAACAGATATAATTACACAACAGAAAACACATAATTACATGACAGAAAACAGATATAATTACATGACAGAAAACAGGCATAATTACACAACAGAAAACATATATAATTACATGACAGAAAACAGACATAATTACACAACAGAAAACATATATAATTACATGACAGAAAACAGACATAATTACACAACAGAAAACATAGAAGCAGGGATTAGAAAACAAGAAAATTAAAAATGTCTTGCCCTCTGTGTTATCTTCTTATATGATCAGAAAATAAACCTGATTTCTCACTTATATGTGTATTCACATAATCAGATAAACCTCACAAGAATGCAGAATTCAGATATGAGTTAGAACACATACTAAGAATATGAAAAAAAATTCACAAAAAAAAAAATAAACCGTAACCTCTGAGCGACTTCAAATACAGCATGGCATCGAAGGTAATTACTCACTGAAAAGTGGCATGGCCTTACTTTTGGACGTCAGCTGGATGGGCCACACATCATCCACCTGAACCTAAAAGGGTTTAAATACATACTTAACTCCCCCATGGCTTGTGACTCCTTCCAGCTTAGGCCTCTTTTAGAAACATTTTGCAGTCATCTATTTTTGAGTTCACTACTAGCATCTGACACAAGTTTCTGCAGTCATCTATTTTTGAGTTCACTACTAGCATCTGACACAAGTTTCTGCACTCAGTCAGGGTGACCAGCTCTGAAAGTTCCACACACTATTCTGAGTGCATTCTACATTTGTGCACATTATATACTTCACAGGATCTAGATTTTCCATGTGTGCATGTTATATACTTAACAGGATCTAGATTTTCCATGTGTGCACATTATATACTTAACAGGATCTAGATTTTCCATGTGTGCACATTATATACTTGACAGGATCTAGATTTTCCATGTGTGCACATTATATACTTGACAGGATCTAGATTTTCCATGTGTGCACATTATATACTTAACAGGATCTAGATTTTCCATGTGTGCACATTATATACTTGACAGGATCTAGATTTTCCATGTGTGCACATTATATACTTGACAGGATCTAGATTTTCCATGTGTGCACATTATATACTTGGCAGGATCTAGATTTTCCATGTGTGCACAATATATACTTAACCTCTGCATCTGCAGAATGAACTGTTTGTGAGAGAATAAGCTCCCTCGCTGGAGGGAAGTAACAAAGCCACAGTCAGCAAGCACAGAGACAGTCAGTACACATACCAGGATCTAAGCTCTCTCTCTCTCTGGAGGGAAGTAACAAAGCCACAGTCAGCAGACACAGAGACAGTCAGTACACACACCAGAATCTAGAGAGAGAGCTGCTAGCTTAATCCTGGTGACCTTGGTTACTGGAAGAGGCAGCAAATGAGATATGGTAACAACTTGGCTACAGTGCTGCCACCTACAGAGATCGGTCCCTGATGAAGGTCAGGGTGAACCTAAAGTGGTAGTAAGAAATTTTTTGTGTGTACGATCTTAAATAACTTGTTTGTCTCAGAAGCAGTTCTGCTTTTGTTTTCTCCCAGGCCATCACAATAGAAGCTGAGCCACGAGCAGATGGCAGTCGTAGAACAACACGCTACGATATTGACATGACAAAGTGTATTTACTGTGGTTTCTGCCAAGAGGCCTGTCCGGTGGATGCTATTGTGGAGGTGAGTCAAGATGGCCACTTCTTTGTAGATTCATACTTACAGAGAGGAGGTGGGTCAAGCTTCAAGATGGCCGCTTCTTTGTAGATTCATACTTACAGAGAGGAGGTGAGTCAAGATTCAAGATGGCCGTTTCTGTGTAGATTCATACTTACAGAGAGGAGGTGAGTCAAGCTTCAAGATGGCCGCTTCTGTGTAGATTCATACTTACAGAGAGGAGGTGAGTCAAGCTTCAAGATGGCCGCTTCTGTGTAGATTCATACTTACAGAGAGGAGGTGAGTCAAGATTCAAGATGGCCGCTTCTTTGTAGATTCATGCTTACAGAGAGGAGGTGAGTCAAGCTTCAAGATGGCTGCTTCTTTGTAGATTCATACTTAAGAGAGGAGGTGAGTCAAGCTTCAAGATGGCCGCTTCTTTGTAGATTCATACTTACAGAGAGGAGGTGAGTCAAGCTTCAAGATGGCCGCTTCTGTGTAGATTCATACTTACAGAGAGGAGGTGAGTCAAGCTTCAAGATGGCCGCTTCTTTGTAGATTCATGCTTACAGAGGGGTGTTATGTATAAGTAACAAAGATCAAAAACACGTCACTGGAATTTCTGCAGTAATAATCATTGATTGTTTTTTGTTGTTGTTTTTTTTTTTTTTGTTAAGATGATAGTTTGAGATTATATGATATTAATCTCAGGAGATTGTAAAATTTAACTGGGGCACAAATCAGATTATATTTTCATTTCTTCTCCCATCAATTTTTTGCTAGGTTACACCTGCTAGTGGACATTATGTGTGTATGTTTTATGTGCTCTTTCAGGGGCCCAACTTTGAGTACTCGACAGAATCAAGAGAAGAGCTTCTCTACAACAAGGAGAAGCTTCTGAGCAACGGGGACAAGTGGGAGCCTGAGATCGCTGCAAACTTGCAGGCGGATTATTTATACAGATAAAAACGCAGATTGTTATCTGTTTGGTTTCCTGGTCAGATCTGTAAATATTGTGGCCTGCAGGTTTCCTGGACAGCTGGAGACTGTATAGACAGGAGTGTGGACTTAGTTTTAATGCAATTTGACATAGAAAAGAAAAGAAAAAAAAAAACAACTTATGTATGGCAGAAATAAATTGTCTTGTCAGTAAAAAAAACTTGATGATTTGCTTGATGAGTTTCATTGTCCATTTTTAGTCTGTGTTACAAGTATTATACCGTGTATTAACTCTTTCCGTGCGTATGGTCAAATTTTCGACAATTCCGGTGGTCCCCAGCGTGCGTATGGTCGAAAATTCAACAATCATTGTTCCATTAAAACAAGCGGTGTAACATTTATATTGTACGGATTTTGTCCACGATTCCGGTGACACTTTCAAAATGGAGAATGTGTGCCTAGTTACAAGCGATGCCGAGTGAGAACAAGGACGCGAAGCATGGAAATTTTTCAATTTTTGACGATGTAGATAGGGGTATGGACATAGCCTATGGCCACCCCACTGCTCTTGAATGTTTTCTAAGTAGATTTAGACGACTGGAGAAGTAGTTAGGAGGTTATTTCAGACATTCAGTAAGCGAAAATGCCATGCGGAGTCACAATACGAGATCGATAAGTAGATCTACACATCTTAGATGGTAAGTAGCGCGATCTAGACCTAGCCGATGGTGAACTGGGCACAGTCAGTGTCTAAAAACATCACATTACTTCTTTTTTCCTAAAAAACTCTGCATTTATGAAATTTTCATTCATTTAGCTACACTTTGACACACATTACATATATGGAAGTGCATGGAAATACTGTTTTCCATTCCATTTTACAACTAGACCCCCTTACTGACAAAGACCCGCGTATTACTCCCGCACGCCATGACACGTCTGTGTTTCTTCTGCTGCACGGAAAGAGTTAATAGTCTGCCTTATATTTTATTTTATAAAATGTTGGCATACTGCCAGATTTTTCTGAACTTTGATGTTTCTTTACATTCCCTCTCTATGGACTGTGGTGACATGCTTTTTTTGTCAGTGTCATGTTCATGTGATACCCTGTGTTCCCTTCATTCAGTGTCATGTTCATGTGATACCCTGTGTTCCCTTCATTCATTGACAACAGTGGTGTACCTCACTGTGCAGGCAGGAATTATTCATCTTCACATGTGTTTCCATGGCACTGGTGTGTTAGATACTCATCCTTTTTACAGCAGGGTTGACTGAAGGTCTCAAGTAGAAGGCTGTGACCCCACCTCAGGACAAGCCACTTGTTGATTAGACTACACAAGGCCCAAGATAAGTGATATCTCTTCTTTCCTGGTCCTCACTTTAATATAGTTTTATTGATCTCTTTGTAATCTCTCCGCTATGCACGTCTTACAGAGAGCAAGTCATTCATACAATTTCTAAACTTTCTAATATCATAGAGAGTTTAACAGTCTCCAACCAAAGATTTTTGTCTCTTTAAAACAACAGATGATGTTCTAAGAGAGTGGGACCCTTTATGACAGTACTGCCATTATTTTATTTTTTAAAAAAACATGAAATTTCCTGCCTTCAGTTATCTTTGAAAATGTGAGGAAGAATGGTGTTGGTGTGTTCGGTTAAAGAATGGTGTGTTCGGTTAAAGAATGGTGTGTTTGGTTAAAGAATGCATAAAATTCCAGGAGACTTTACAAGAATGTAGCACAAAGACCATGTGGGGCATGACTCAGAGAGAGAGAGAGAAGAGTGTGCTTAAAAATAGCATAAAAAGATTTTATGCTGTAAAAATAAACAAATAAATATTTACCCGTAGTGGAAGAAAACGTGAGGTGCCGTCAGTCTGATCAAAGTTAATGATTCAGACTCGGGCTTCACTGCATTCGGGACCACCCCATATATGCTCCGCCGCATGCCGCAGCATCCATTGAAGAGTATATTTGCTAATAGTTCCTGTCAAATGTTGCTTGATTACAATGTGTTTTATGCCACACAGTTCAGATTTCTGATCAAAGAGTTCAAATGATTATTTGCCATCAGTGATAGAAGGTGTACATGTGCTGTCATAAAATATGTAATAAAACTGCTGTCCATAGCTTTCTCATTGAATTGTTATGGAGCGAGACAGTGTATCCACCTTTTTTTTTTTTCTTGATACCAGTTTGCAGTGCTATATAATAGATAGAGAATTCTGCTGTTGGCCTTAGTATTTTCTGTGGATTTTAGTGAACACCTTGCCGGCATGGCCAAGTAGGGAGTTGCTTCCAGTTTTCTTCATTACTGTTTCTTCTGTACAAGTGTTATAATGGCTCATCCAGTTTCATTATTGTTTCTTCTGTACAAGTGTTATGATGGCTCATCCTGTTTCATTACTGTTTCTTCTGTACAAGTGTTATGATGGCTCATCCAGTTTCATTACTATTTCTTCTGTACAGGTGTTATGATGGCTCATCCTGTTTCATTACTGTTTCTTTTGTACAAGTGTTATGATGGCTCATCCAGTTTCATTACTATTTCTTCTGTACAGGTGTTATGATGGCTCATCCAGTTTCATTACTATTTCTTCTGTACAAATGTTATGATGGCTCACCCAGTTCTCCAGGGCTGTAGCTTCTGCTCTTACCTGCCTCTCCACAGCCTTTGCTGCTCTGGCTGGTATCTCAACGGTTTGCAGAGCTTCTCTGATTGAGTTTGACTTGATACTTTCTCTGTCTCTTGTCTGACTACTGGTGGCTTCTTTGCCTGAGATTTGATGGCTTATTGTCAGTTTAGGTGGCTTCTTGCCTGAATATTAGTGGTTATGTGTAACTGTTATGTTTATGAGCGTGCGCTGTTATCTTCCCTGTACCCAGTGTTTCAGTAGATCATCAGAGTATTCTTCCACGCGTCTAAGATCTTTTCTGTAATTATAAATGAGATTTTCTGCCATATCCTTGCATTCCATTTTATGGTAGATGTCATCTCTTGCCTTTTCTTATGGTTATGTGAAAGTTACATGTTAACTGTGTGTGCCCATATGGTCAGATTTTCATAATATAGTCTCAGAAAGGTGAATATATCTAGATGATTAGTTGTCATTGTAAGGTGTGTATTACACATCTGGATGCCTAGATGTCATTGTAAGGTGTGTATTACACATCTGGATGCCTAGATGTCATTGTAAGGTGTGTATTACACATCTGGATGCCTAGATGTCATTGTAAGGTGTGTATATCTGGATGCCTAGATGTCATTGTAAGGTGTGTATATCTGGATGCCTAGATGTCATTGTAAGGTGTGTATATCTGGATGCCTAGATGTCATTGTAAGGTGTGTATATCTGGATGCCTAGATGTCATTGTAAGGTGTGTATATCTGGATGCCTAGATGTCATTGTAAGGTGTGTATTACACATCTGGATGTTATTGTAAGGTGTGTATATCTGGATGCCTAGATGTCATTGTAAGGTGACCTAAGTAACTACTGGTTTTATTTTCTTTCAAATAAAACTCAGACAATGCTTTATCTTTGCTCATCTTACACAACAGTCTGCACAAGAACATACTTTTCTGACACATTTTTTGACATTCTGTCACTTCTTTCTGCAGTTTAATACTTCTGTTATGATGCTGGATCTGTGGCCACATCACCTTCCATTATGTCTACAATGTGATCGTCCCTGTGAAAACTAAATCATCATCATCACTTGTTTATCTAAATCATCACTTCTTTGTCTAAATTATCATCATCATCACTTGTTTGTCTAAATTATCATCATCACTTGTTTGTCTAAATCAACATCATCACTTGTTTGTCCAAATCATCATCACTTGTTTGTCCAAATCATCATCACTTGTTTGTCTAAATCATCATCATCATCATCATTTATTTGTCTAAATCATTATCATCACTTGTCTAAATCAACATCATCATTTGTTTGTCTAAATCATCATCACCATCGTTTGTTTGTCTAAATCAACATCACTTGTTTGTCTAAATCATCATCATCATCACTTGTTTGTCTAAATCATCATCATCACTTGTTTGTCTAAATCAACATCATCACTTGTTTGCAATCATCATCATCATCTTCACTTGTTTGTCCAAATCATCATCACTTGTTTGTCTAAATCATCATCATCAACAAAACCACTTTTCCGGTTTGACTTAAACATTACACAGAATAACTGCAAGTGCCCAAACAGCTGCAGCATACATCCTGCAAATCTGCACTCCTTGCTGAGACTTATAAGCCCAAACTTGGATGCAGGAAAATAGCATGGATAGAAAACTTGAAGTATGCATGAAGACCTCCTTCAGATGCCAGATTCATGAGAGCAACCTGTTTACTTGCCTAGATATTGAAGAAAACAACAGATCATATCAAACCCAAAGTGACTGAGGCTCATCCTCATTTAAGAAAAATTAGGTCAATATTGAGGACACAAGCACAAAGAAACTAGACCTTGGGGGCACAGGCACAAAGAAACTAGACCTTGGGGGCACAAGCACAAAGAAACTAGACCTTGGGGGCACAAACACAAAGAAACTAGACCTTGGGGGCACAAGCACGAAGAAACTAGACCTTGGGGGCACAAGCACAAAGAAACTAGACCTTGGGGGCACAAGCACAAAGAAACTAGACCTTGGGGGCACAAGCACAAAGAAACTAGACCTTGGGGGCACAAGCACAAAGAAACGACCTTGGGGGCACAAGCACAAAGAAACTAGACCTTGGGGGCACAAGCGCAGAGAAACTAGACCTTGGGGGCACATATGTAGTTTGATGTTACTCTGACTGAACGGGACAAATAAAATATTGGTAGTATCAGTCGTGAGAGAAAGCTGCTGAGAAAAATGATGTTTTGCAACTTCCAAAAGAGCTAATATCCAAGAGTCACTACCATTTTCATTACAAAACATAGCACCTAAAGACAGAGCTCGTGAATGTCTGATTCGTAACATCCTTGGACTGTTTTGCATCGTGGTGTCAAACCCTTACGCCTTTTTTTGGTGAAAATGTGTGGAAACGATCTTTGTTTTGTTTCGTATAAATGCAATAAAAGCGAAACATATGGATTGTATATTTGTATATTGCGTTACGAACTAAAAAGTTGGAACAGGGATAATCTACACATACGGAAATAATTGCTAAACATTTTGGGCCATTATCAGCGCTAACATTAACCTTTTGATAAGATCCAAACTAGAGCAGATTAATTTTTGTTTTAGAGATCGAAGAAACTGCTGATTAGTGTCGCCATCAGCACGAACTGCCTAGCTAGCAGCGTCATTCCTCTTCCTTCCCAGAGAGTCAACCCTGGTACCCATTTTGTCTTGAGGCCGAGAGTATTTTCGCTAGCCATGGTCTGACCACTGTCATCTTGGTGAGTGGACATCGAAACCGGGTCGTCTGGTTGGTAAACCAGTGTCTTATCCCCTGGGCTAACTCCGCTTCCATTTCGTATAGCATATTTGTTGAAAATGTTGCAGAAATGGCGATTAAAACATGGACAAATATTCGCACAAGTTTTGCAAAGCGTACGAAGGTACTCGTTACAAAATATGAATTGTTTATTTAGTAAATTCATTACTCACCCTGGCGTGACGGAGCTCTCTCGCGCGGTTGATCGTAGTTTTGTGCCGATCTGTGAGGAAGCAAGCGCACACGAACTAGAGAAGCTTCAACATTTCATCAACGACCACCACAAGTTGTTTGTTCTGACCGGGGCAGGGATCTCCACAGAGAGTGGGATACCGGACTACAGGTCGGAGGGGGTTGGCCTCTACGCCACCAGCACAACTCGACCTGTTACTTTTGCAGATTTTCTGAAGAATTCATCTGTCCGGCAGCGATACTGGGCCAGAAATTTTGTTGGATGGCCCAAGTTTTCCTCATTCCAGCCAAACAGGGCACATTATATTCTCAGCGACTGGGAGAGGCAAAGAAGAGTGCACTGGCTGGTTACTCAGAATGTTGATGCGTTACATTATAAAGCAGGCTCGCAGAATGTTACAGAGCTGCATGGCAGTGCTCACCGTGTGCATTGTTTGTCTTGTTCCTTCACAATGACCAGGCACGTAATGCAGGACATGATTCAGGAACTAAACCCGGGCTGGTCAGTGCAGGCAGCTGGCGTCAGGCCAGACGGAGACATTGATATCAGTGCAGACCTTATCAAAGACTTCAAGGTAGGAAGTTTGTTCATATATATCATTTTCAGTTCTCTTCTGTATATGTCGTATCCGGTTCTCCATCCAAAATATATTTAGTTCACTTTGCAGATGTCATATTTAGTTTTGTGTCCACATAAGTTCAAAATAGCAACATGGAGTGTTAGAACTTTATTCCAGGCTGGAAAATTAGAAAATGTAAAGAGGAAAATGGAAAGGATGAAGATCAGCATGTTAGGAATGAGTGAAGTTAGATGGACAGGTGCAGGGAAGATAAACTCTGATAAATATACAATAATATAATCAGGAAGTGAGAAACATGAACGAGGAGTAGGAATAATATTTGACAAACAAACAACAAGGACAATTGTAGGATATTTGAACATCTCGGACCGAGTCCTGCTAGCCCAACTGAAAGGACGACCAATAAACATAAATATTATACCAGTGTACGCTCCAACATCTGAAAGTTCTGAAAAAGATGTACAGCTATTTTATAATGACATAGAGACAGCACTACAACACACAAAGTCACATGAAGTTTCTATAGTCATGGGAGATTTTAATGCCAAAGTTGGTAAGGGAAGAACTTCAGACATCGTTGGTGACTATGGACTGGGAGAGAGGAATGACAGAGGTAGTAAATTAATTGAATAGGCAAGAATACATAGCATGGTTGTAGGAAACACCTGGTGTAAACAACATCCCTGAAGACTGGCAACGTGGTGCAGCCCAGACAAAAAAGACTTTTTAACAAGATAGACTACGTATTAATCAACAAATGATTCCAGAATGCATTACTGACAACAAAAACCATGCCAACTATCCACCAAACTGTTAAGGAGATAATACCACCGAAAAAAGAAGTCCCTAAAAATAAATGGATGACAGACGACATCTTAGGACTGATGGACAAGAGGAGGAGTAAAAATAACCAAGAAAAATATAGCAAGATAAATAAAGAAATAAGACGCAAATGTAGAGAAGCAAAGGAAGTGTGGTTAAATGAACAGTGCAGACAGATAGAGGACTCATAATAAAGACAGCAAAAACATGCACAAACGAATTAGTGAACTCACAGGCACGAAGACAAATTATATCACAGGATGCCTGAAATCAAAAGAAGATAAAATATTAATGGGAAAAGAGGACATTGTGGACAGAGTAACTCGGTGAGCTATATGGAGGAGAAAGACCAGAATTAACACCAGATACTGGAAACTGTGATGGACCACCAATACTTGAAGCCATCAAACACATGAAGAAAGGAAAAGTGACTGGGCCTGATAATATAACAATAGAAGAAATAGAGGCATTAGAGGAGATAGGAATAAAAATAATAACCAAGTTACTGAACGACATTTACAACAGTGGTTATATGCCCAGTGACTTGCTTAAATCCACATTCATAGGACTACCAAAGAAACCAGGTGCAAAGAAATATGATGAACACTGGACTATCAGCCTCTCATGTCACATAACGAAGCTACTTCTGAGAATATTATGAGAAGAACAAGGAAAAAGATAAAAATGGAAATAGCAGATGAACAGTTTGGATTTGTTGAAGGAAAGGGAAACAAAATGCCATTTATGCTTTACGAACACTAACAGAAAGAGCTTTAGAAATACAGAAAGATCTCTACTTATGAATCATTGATTACACCAAAGCATTCGACAAGGTGAAACATAATGAAGTTATTAAAATGCTTGAGGACATCAATCATCATCATCATCATGTGCCGTGCCGACTGGCGTTGGCTATTATGCTTCTCCAGAGTACCCGATCCTTCATGCAGGCCATCAGCTCAGTTGGTGATCTCCTCTCACACCATCCCATCAGACTGTCCAGTATCATTTCTCTTGGTTTTCCTCTTGATCTTCTTCCTTCTATTTTTCCTGTTGTTATAATATTTTCAATGCCCCCTCTTCTCATTGCATGTCCTATGAAAGTACATTGTCTCTCTCTTATCTTTTTGACAAGGTTTTTTTGTCTCTCCAGCTCTTCTCCTACATTCTTCATTAGTTATTTTTGCTGTCCAGGGGATTCGCAACATTCTTCTAATAAACCACATTTCTGCTGCTTCCAATGATTTTTGTGCAGACTTGCCTATTGTCCATGATTCACTTCCATATAACAAGATAGGTTAAATATAGCATTTTAGGACTCGTTTTCTAACATTCACTGATAAGGATGTGTTGGTTAATATGTTTCTCATTCTCTGAAATGCAGTCTTTGCTTGGCCTATTCTGTTCCTAATTTCTGTTCTGCATTTCCCATCTGAAGTTATTACTGCTCCAAGGTATTTGAATTTCTGCACCTGCTTTAGAATAGTTCCGTTTAATTTAATACTGCATGCTGGTGGATTCTGTTTCTTAGATATAACCATAGTCTCTGTCTTTTTGATGTTCAAAGTAAGGCCTTTCTGTTCACTTTCTTTGGTGACTTTATCCAAGAGATTTTGCAGGTCTTGTTGATTCTCAGCTATCAGTACTGTGTCGTCAGCATACCGAAGGTTGTTAATATTGTATCCTCTAATTTTTATGCCTGGTTCTGTGATCATCAGTATAGATGGCAAAGACCTGAAGATTGTAAAACATCTATACTGGCAGCAAGAAGCAGCAGTTTGAGTTGAAAATAGAACTGGAAATTATCAGCCTATAAAGCAAGGTGTGTGACAAGGATGTGTACTATCTCCAGATCTTTTTTCTCTGTACAGTGAGAATATTCTAAGAATGATCATCACAGAACCAGGTATAAAAACTGGAGGATACAATATTAACAACCTTCGGTATGTTGACAACACAGTACTGATAGCTGAGAACCAACAAGACCTGCAAAATCTCTTGGATAAAGTTACCAAAGAAAGTGAACAGAAAGGCCTTACTCTGAACATCAAAAAGACAGAGATTATGGTTATATCTAAGAAACAGAATCCACCAATATGCAGTATAAAATTAAGTGGAACTATTCTAAAGCAGGTGCAGAAATTCAAATATCTTGGAGCAGTAATAACTTCAGATGGGAAATGCAGAACAGAAATTAGGAACAGAATAGGCCAAGCAAAGACTGCATTTCAGAGAATGAGAAACATATTAGCTAACACATCTTTATCAATGAATGTTAGAAAACG
Source organism: Achatina immaculata (assembly GCA_009760885.1). Classification (NCBI taxonomy): domain Eukaryota; kingdom Metazoa; phylum Mollusca; class Gastropoda; order Stylommatophora; family Achatinidae; genus Lissachatina; species Lissachatina immaculata. The sequence goes on from CM019693.1 coordinate 9,137,495, forward strand.
AGTCCTAAAATGCTATATTGAACCTATCTTGTTATATGGAAGTGAATCATGGACAATATGCAGAAATGTGGTTTATTAGAAGAATGTTGCAAATCCCCTGGACAGCAAAAATAACTAATGAAGAATGTATGAGAAGAGCTGGAGAGACAAAAAAATCTTGTCAAAAAAATAAGAGAGAGACAATGTACTTTCATAGGACATGCAATGAGAAGAGGGGGCATTGAAAATATTATAACAACAGGAAAAATAGAAGGAAGAAGATCAAGAGGAAAACCAAGAGAAATGATACTGGACAGTCTGACGGGATGGTGTGAGAGGAGATCACCAACTGAGCTGATGGCCTGCATGAAGGATCATGTACTCTGGAGAAGCATAATAGCCAACGCCAGTCTCCATGGCACCTGATGATGATGATGATGTCATATCCAGTTCTCTGCTCAAAATATCTTTAGTCCTCTCTGCAGGTATGTCATATTTAGTTCTGTGTCCACAGTTGTCATATCCAGTTCTCTGACCAGATATATATATATATATATATATATATATATTATATATATATATATATATATAATATATATATATATATATATATATATAAATAATACCCAGTTCTTTGACTGTATGTACCATATTTATTTATCTGGTCAGATGTATCATATATGGTTCTCTCTCCACATACATCACAACCAGTTCTCTGGCAACATACATCACAACCAGTTCTCTGACAGCATACATCACAACCAGTTCTTTGACAGCATACATCACAACCAGTTCTCTGACAGCATACATCACAACCAGTTCTCTGACAACATACATCACAACCAGTTCTCTGGCAACATACATCACAACCAGTTCTCTGACAACATACATCACAACCAGTTCTCTGACAACACACATCACCAGTTCTCTGACAACACACATTACAACCAGTTCTCTGACAACACACATCACAACCAGTTCTCTGACAACACACATCACAACCAGTTCTCTGACAACACACATCACACCCAGTTGTCTGACAACATACATCACAACCAGTTCTCTGACAGCATACATCACAACCAGTTCTCTGTCCAAAATATAACACATCCATTTCCCTGCAGTTGTGTGTCTGTGTTCTTATGTAAATGTGTGTCAAGAGCTTGTGTTTGAATAAACCTAATAACTGTTCTGCTTCATCACATTTCTAAAACTTACATGACCACATTTGTAAACTGTCTTTGAAGGTTCCAAAATGTCCGTCATGTGAAGGTGACCTCAAACCAGAAATAACATTTTTTGGTGATAATGTGAAGAAGAGTACGGTGCACTTTGTCCTTGACAAGATGTTTGAGTCGGATGCTGTTCTGGTTGTTGGATCATCACTTGAGGTTGGTGTTTTCATAGTCAAGTAGCTGCTATAGATCATCACTTGAGGTTGGTGTTTTCATAGTCAAGTAGCTGCTATAGATCATCACTTGAGGTTGGTGTGTTCACAGTCAAGTAGCTGCTATAGATCATCACTTGAGGTTGGTGTGTTCACAGTCAAGTAGCTGCTGTAGATCATCGCTTGAGCTTGGTGTTTTCACAGTCAAGTAGCTGCTATAGATCATTGCTTGAGGTTGGTGTTTTCAGTCAGGTGGCTGCTATAGATCATCGCTTGAGGTCGGTGTTTTCACAGTCAGGTAGCTGCTATAGATCATCGCTTGAGGTTGGTGTTTTCAGTCAGGTAGCTGCTATAGATCATCGCTTGAGGTCGGTGTTTTCAGTCAGGTAGCTGCTATAGATCATCACTTGAGGTCGGTGTTTTCACAGTCAGTTAGCTGCTATAGATCATCACTTGAGGTTGGTGTGTTCACAGTCAAGTAGCTGCTATAGATCATCACTTGAGGTTGGTGTGTTCACAGTCAAGTAGCTGCTATAGATCATCACTTGAGGTTGGTGTGTTCACAGTCAAGTAGCTGCTATAGATCATCACTTGAGGTTGGTGTGTTCACAGTCAAGTAGCTGCTATAGATCATCACTTGAGGTCGGTGTTTTCACAGTCAGTTAGCTGCTATAGATCATCATTTGAGGTTGGTGTGTTCACAGTCAAGTAGCTGCTATAGATCATCACTTGAGGTTGGTGTGTTCAGTCAGGTAGCTGCTTATAGATATCATAACTCAAGGGTGGGTGTGTGTGTGTGGAAGTCATGATATAGTAACATATAGATATATATTAGATTCTTTCGAACGCAAATGCCTCAGGAAAATACTCAGTATAAAGTGGAATGAATTCAAGAACAATGCAGAGATTAGACAGATGAGCAAACAACAACCTGTCTCATGGGTGATCAGAAAAAGAAGATGGACATATGTCAGTCATATGCTGAGAAGAAACAACCAGAGAATCCCAAAACAAGCTATCAAGTGGAACACACAAGGCCAAAGAAAAAGAGGTCGACCACGTTAAACTCAAAAGAGGACATTGTTAAGAGAGGTCAGCTTAATGGGCATAAAATCCCTAGATGAGGTTGAAAACCTTGCTGAAAACAGAAAATCTTGGCAATCTACCATGCAAGCCCTGTGTGACGTTTAACAGCACGGGAAGGATGTAAGAAGATATTTATAGAAGTCATGATAAAGTAACATGTAGACTTTTATTGAAGTCATTAGATAGTAACATGTAGTTTATGGGAGTCATGATGGAGTAAAATATAGATAAGTAGATGTTTATGGAAGTCACAATATAGTAACATGTAGATGTTTATGGAAGTCATGATGGAGTAACATATAGATAAGTAGATGTTTATGGAAGTCATGATTCTTATCGCTGTGTGTTCATTTTTGTCTAATGCTCAACGCTTTAACTTGCTTATGTCTGCAGGTGTACTCTGGCTATCGTTTTGTACACAGGGCAAGTAGCCATGGGATGAAAGTTGCTATCATAAACATTGGACCAACTCGAGCTGACAAGGAGACAGACATTAAAATAAGTGCCAGATGTGGTGATGTTTTACAAGGACTCAAAATATAACTCTTTGGTGTTCTTTGTCAAAGATTTGTTCAACATAATAGCTTTGTCTTTCAGTACCATGCATGTATGTTTCTGTAGACACGTTTCTTGTTTAACTTTGCAGTTATATAAGAAATTTTTTAAAAATTATTAACTCATCCCATACCATTGTCACTATAGTGCGAACTTTGGGTTACTGAGTTGCGTGCCATAGTCGTTATAGTGACAATTCATTTGTTTCAGTAAAACAACTGGTGTAATATTTAGATTATTCATATTTCATCTGTGTTTCCGGTGACACTTTTCAAAATGGTGAAAGAGTCCTTAGTTACGAGTGATGCCGAGCAAGAAAAAGGAAGAGAAATATGGAAAATTTTCATTTTTTGATGATGTAGATAGGGGTATGGACATGGCCTGTGACCACTCCACTGCTCTTGAATGTATCCCAAGTAAATCTAGACATATTTAGACGACTGGAGAAGTAGTTAGGAGTTATTTCAGACATTAACAAAAATGCAACACAGAATCACAATACAAGATTGACAAGTAGATCTAGACATCTCAGATGGTAAGTAGTGTAGATCTAGACCTAGCCGATGGTGAGCTGGGCACAATCATTGTCTAAAAACATCACATTGCTTCTTTTTTCCTAAAAAACTCTGCATTTATGAAATTTTCATACATTTAGTTCTACTTTTAAACATAATAAGTACACGGAAGTACATGGAAATACTGTTTTCCATTCCATTTTACAACTATACCCCCTATACAGATCAAGACCCGTGCTTTTATTCTGGTCCCCATCTGAACGTCCGCATTTCTTCCTCTGGCACGGGAGAGTTAAGATTTGTTTCCAGATCACATATTAAATTATTTTTTATAAATTTCATATTGAAAATTTAATGTGAGGAAAATGCAAAAATAAATTGTAAATGGAGCAATATCACAAATGAAACTGTAAATACAGGCTTTGGATTTTAGTCTCCATTTTTTAAAATTGTTTATAAGAAAGTTAATGATTTTACAGTGAATGATTACATGCAAATAAGAGGATTAATGATTTTACAATGAATAATCATGTGTGAATCAATGATTTTAAAGTGGAAAGTGTACAACTATAACAAATAATGTATGTTATTTATAGTTTCCTTGCTCCTTGTAGACCAGGGATTGAATGCTTCACTGTGTGCCTTGTCAGCATATTTCAGGGAATGGCATCTACCTCATTTGTTTCTTAGTAGAACAATAACTTATCTTGATCCGTCTTCGACACTCATCAGAGAGGAAGTGAAGACAAGAATCAGAAAACACATATTTGCTTTCTCAGTCTTCTTCTCATCAGCTCCCTGAAGTCTGTTGTGCTGTAATTTTCTACCCTTCAGCCTAGCACATCCAGCTTTTGGCTTGATGCATTATTGCACCAGGTTCATCATCTCCCCACAGAAATCCCTTTTTACTGGGCCATACAACTGTCTGTGTCCAGGGTCACAGTTGGGAGGTGGAACATGGTCTTGGCCAGCTTTGGTCCACCAGGCTTGATATAGGTCACACTGACCACTATCTCATTCAGCTTGAGTAGTGTCTTTGCCCTCATGTTCTTCTCAGATCATTTGTTTGAGCATTCAGAGCAATAATGCGTGTGTGTGTGCGTGCATTTTCTGACTGGACTACCGTATCTGTGGGACTGAGTCAAAGGCTTACAAGAACTTAATATTGAAGAAGGCTGGCTAGTAAACAGGATTAAACAGAAAACTTAAATATTTTGGACACATTAAATGTCTTGATAATTTAGAGAGGACCGTCTTGGAAGGTGCATAAAGGGAAAAAGAGAGGAAGACCAAAGCGAAGATGGCTGCAAGACATCGTTGATAATCTGCAAAAGGATGCATCAGCAGCAGGGCATCTTGCTTAAAATCAAGAGGGCTACAGGAGAGCTGTTAGGGAGGCAAAGTTCTGCAAGGGACATGCAAATGACTGACAGAGTAAAAGGCTATTGTGAAAATGCCATCTGTGTGATGTGATGTGCTACCATGGCCATAGATCTGTGGTAGAAAAGGTGGCTGTCCCTCTGAACATTGTCATTAAGGCTGATCTACCTCAGAAAGATGTCCCTGATAACATTTTTAAGAACACTGAGAAACATACAGACAGGAGAGCAGAAAACAGGATTAACCTCAAAACTTTCTACAACCAACACTTTAGGCAAGAGAGGAAGATAAACAGCAAGTGAAGTTTTGTAATTAATCAGTTAGTGCATTGTCTTCTCATGGGCAGGCAGATGGTCATCCTGCTGGAGTTCTGGTTCCTGTTTCCAGTCACTCTCTTGCTGTTTCGTTCTCTCATGTCCAGGTTGTCTTCTTTTTTTTTTTCCCCAGATAAATTTTTGAGGATATTTTGTTTCAGTTAAACTGTGTAGCCATGGTTTGACCTGTGAGACATTGTCGTCATGGTTGTGTCCCTGGTTTCTTTTGTTCTAGCTTGTCTCACTCCTCTAGGGACAAGAACCACATATCACATGCCAGGAAGTGCATTTACATGCAGATTTTACATTTTTTATTTTTTGTTTCAAGAACAAACTCTGATGGCTGTGAAATTATCTGTTATATCTGTGTGGTGTTCTGTTTGTTTAGCTGATGTATGTCAGATGACTTACATAACTCTTTTTGTATGTTTAGAGATGATGTGAATCTCATTTATGGTTAACAGATAGTGAAAAGTCACATAACTGAAAATAATATTCTTGGAAAAAAAAATGTATGTTTCTTCTTTCAGTTGTGAATTTTGATAGTTTTCATGAACAGTTTAAAGGACTAGGTATATGCAGCGATTGATGGTTGTTAGAGAATTCAGCCATGATCATCTTCACCAAAGTTAAGACATTCTCTCACCACCTACACAAAACAGATTTGGTAACATTCTCTTTCACCACCTACACAAAACAGATTTGGTAACATTCTCTTTCACCACCTACACAAAACAGATCTGGTAACATTCTCTCTCACTACCTGCACAAAACAGATTTGGTAACATTCTCTCTCACTACCTGCACAAAACAGATTTGGTAACATACTCTCTCACTACCTGCACAAAACAGATTTGGTAGCATTCTCTCTCACTACCTGCACAAAACAGATTTGGTAACATACTCTCTCACTACCTGCACAAAACAGATTTGGTAACATTCTCTCTCACTACCTCCACAAAACAGATTTGGTAACATACTCTCTCACTACCTGCACAAAACAGATTTGGTAGCATTCTCTCTCACTACCTCCACAAAACAGATTTGGTAACATACTCTCTCACTACCTGCACAAAACAGATTTGGTAACATTCTCTCTCACTACCTGCACAAAACAGATTTGGTAACATACTCTCTCACCACCTGCACAAAACAGATTTGGTAACATACTCTCTCACCACCTACACAAAACAGATTTGGTAACATTCTCTCTCACCACCTACACAAAACAGATTTGGTAACATTCTCTCTCACCACCTACACAAAACAGATCTGGTAACATTCTCTTCACCACCTACACAAAACAGATCTGGTAACATTCTCTTCACCACCTACACAAAATAGATCCGGCAGGACTATAACATTACAGGCTCATGAATGACCACAATCCTTGAATGCAGAACTCCATTAACATTTTGGCACTTTCTTTGACTTGTAGAAATATCACATGTCATTCTGACCTGGATATCACATACATCCAAAGTCTTCAGCAAATATGTGCAGCTAATTTTTTCATCATCTTTTATGAATCTGTGTTGTGAATTAAGCTTGTGTGACTTGCTAAAAGAAAAAAACAAAGCATTTCACCTGTGAGGAGAATTTTAATTTATGCAATGTTTTCATATGTTCATATTTTTAATATATATATATATAAAGAAATAAAGAAAACACACTCGCTAACAGACAATGCTATAGCTAGCAAAACCTGAAAAGAAGATATCTGTACTCAAGAGTTCCACACTGCAGTGGATGTGAACAAATGAATACACAACTCCACAATACAGCAAATGTGAACAAATATAACCAGAGTTCCACACTGCAGCAGATGTGAACAAATGAACACAGATTGCACTTAACTCTGAGCATAAGCTCAAACATTAAAATCCAGCAATGATACATGGGCAGATGTCACATACAACAGAAAACCTTTCCCTAAGAAACATCTGCCACATTACTGAGTCGGCTTCAAAAATATTTCTTTAAATAAATAAATCTAACTTTTTTGATGCTCTGCTGCCAACCTGTGTTAAAAGTGGTTGGTGGCTGAACCCTAGCCAACCAGCCAGGATACTGACATCATCAATGTACACAAACCCAAGTCCAGGAAAATAATGACACTATAACCTGTGTCTCTGTCTGCCTTAATGCCCCAAAAAGGCAGATTTTTAAAAGCCAGTGTCCAGTTTTCCAGGTTCTGTTTCATGAATAAACACTGAAAAATCAAAACACTACTCAAACAAAATAAAAAAAAAACAACATAATGAGGGTTATAAACTACTTGGATCTTTCTAATAAGAATAAAAACTGGTTGAATCAAGATGAAATGTGTTTAATATGAAGCAACATCAACAATCCAAACCAGCAACACACCTTTAGTACACCAAGTATATTCCAGACAGCAAGTGCCGAAACACACAAGAAGAAACTATACAAAATCTACTCGAATGCCATGCACTGAAGTTCCATGGAAACACCTGCTATCAACAAAAGACTGTGTACATGAAAACTCTATCACCAACAGACTGTATACAGACATAGAACTAAAAAAAAACTTGTATGTTTATCTCCCAGACACAGAAGAAATGAAATAAAACATGTTTATCTCCCAGACATAGAACAACTAAAAAAAGCTTGCAAGTTTATCTCCCATCAGAATAAACATGTATGTCTATCTCCCACAGGTAACTTCAGCACAAAATGTGAGAGTGCAAACAAAGGACAACTTATCAGTGGTGAAAGAGAAAAAACTGAAAGATGGAGGAACACTTTAACACCCTATTAAACACTGACACTAGACCAAAAAACTGATACTAGACAATGGTCTGAAACCACATTCAAGTCGCACCAAAAACTGATACTAGACAACGGTCGGAAACCACATTCAAGTCGCACCAAAAACTGATGCCAGACAACGGTCTGAAACCACATTTGATATCAAAGCCGGCCCATAGCTGGTCAAAACTAAAAGCACATTTTTAATCCCAGATGCCGCTCACCTAGTTTTACTAACAAAAAAACCCTGACTAGTTTCTATAACACATGCAAGAACCAACAAAACCTGCACTGATAATACAAGACAAAGAGAGGGGCCTACCAGGATAAGCTTCAGGCAACCTATTTTTCCACAGCATACTAAACATGACAACACACAACTTCTGTCCCCGGCTGATGTGCATCTGGATGAACAAGGTCTAATAACAAATTAAGCCTTCTTGGAAGTTAATTATTTTATCAGTTAAAAATAAGATAAAAAGACCTGAGACTTCCCCAATCTCTACATCCATTACATTTTTTTTCCCTCCCCTGATCTTGTGACAAAAAAAAAAAAAAAAACTGATGAGATATTCTGTAGCTATGTCTTGTTATGTTGGTAGATCATCAAATTAAAATGATGGAATATCAGCCCCAGTGACCAATTCTGAATGTGCACCTCCCCAGGTGAGGTCTGTCTATAACCAAACCATCAACTATCACTTGAAAATACAATCATGACCGCAATAATGTCAGAAATATTAAAACACTCAAGTTACGAGCTTTCCTCTGTCCCTTCTTTTGCTCCCCCCTCTGTTCGAGGTGAGTCCTCATCTTCTCTCCTCCAGATGCACACAAGATTGTTGTCTGTCCCCCCAGTGATATATTCATGATTGCTGCTGATGGCCACAGTGTTGACCACAAGCTCCTGAAAGTGAAGAGACAAAAGATATTTTGATGACCACTATCAACATAGACAAAGATATTTTGATGACCATTTCCAGCATAGACAAAGATGAATATTTCTAACAGACACATCAGCTGTTCCATATTCTACAGCTGTATGCATGCACAAGAGAACATGAAAGTGTCTGGTAGTGCTGTTACTAGGGTATGTTGACTACATTTGCCAAGACACTACAACATCTAGAGAGTCACAGATGATCAAGACACTACAACATCTAGAGAGTCACAGATGATCAAGACACTACAACATCTAGAGAGTCACAGATGATCAAGACACCATGACAGATAGCAAACTACAGATGATCAAGACACTACAACAGCTAGAGAGTCACAGATGATCAAGACACCATGACAGATAGCAAACTACAGATGATCAAGACACTACAACAGCTAGAGAGTCACAGATGATCAAGACACCATGACAGATAGCAAACTACAGATGATCAAGACACTACAACAGCTAGAGAGTCACAGATGATCAAGACACCATGACAGATAGCAAACTACAGATGATCAAGACACTACAACAGCTAGAGAGTCACAGATGATCAAGACACCATGACAGATAGCAAACTACAGATGATCAAGACACTACAACAGCTAGAGAGTCACAGATGATCAAGACACCATGACAGCCAGCAAACTACAGATGATCAAGACACTACAACAGCTAGAGAGTCACAGATGATCAAGACACCATGACAGATAGCAAACTACAGATGATCAAGACACTACAACAGCTAGAGAGTCACAGATGATCAAGACACCATGACAGATAGCAAACTACAGATGATCAAGACACTACAACAGCTAGAGAGTCACAGATGATCAAGACACCATGACAGATAGCAAACTACAGATGAGCAAGACACTACAACAGCTAGAGAGTCACAGATGATCAAGACACCATGACAGACAACAAACTACAGATGATCAAGACACCATGACAGACAGCAAACTACAGATGATCAAGACACCAGGACAGACAACAAACTACAGTTGATCAAGACATCATGACAGCTACCAAATCACAGATGACCAAAACCCTATCAGAGCTAATAACATCTGACCATAACCCTATCCTACCAGCTCATTCTGCTTTCAGAAACAAGCTACTGCGGTACATCAGGTTGGTCAACTTGTTTCTGTCTCCCCGAACTATAAGCAGGATGTTCTTCTCAACTGGTGCTGTGAAGGTGTTAAGCACATGATCACATGACAAATGAGAAGTGAGTCCCTGAGCTGAGCTATGCTTATTTAGCAGAAAGCAGATTCCACTCCCACAGGAACTTTGATGATCCTTGGCCTTCTAGCCAGCCTGAGCCTGTTTCTTGAGGTTTGCAACAGAGAGGTGGGACAGGGTCTTGGCTGGCTATGGTTCACCAAACCTGGCACAAGCAGTCAGCTATAGGTCCACAGAGGAAGGATCACTTCTTAAGATTTTTAACTAAAGATAATCACTGTAGCCCACGCCTCATCCAGTTCCATGCCTGGGTTTCATAATCTTCACTATGACCCTAACCATTGTAACTATGCCCTGGAACATCTTCATTAAAGGTGAAATATTCAGGAATTTTGAAGCCGTAAACATCCCAATCCTCTAATAAGAAACCTGTCTCAACTTACCTGCCGGAATGCCAATGGTTTCTCACTGTTGACAATATTGGGCCACTCCAAAATCTGAAATATGGAAGTGCACAATAAGAAAAAAAAAGAAAACTTACACACATAAGGAACAACCCCATCTGTATTTTTGATGATTCTCCTGCAGACCATCAAGTTCATATACTGAAATCTTCAGCAATACATGAAATGTGTATACTAGTCTACCAGAAGCCCCTAACAGAAAGAAGTCGTTGCCAAATTCTATAACAGAATCTTATTAGAAACAAAAAAAATTACTGTCAAATTCTTATAAACCCTCACTTTCAAACATAAAAAAAATTACTGTCAAATTCTTATAAACCTTCACTTTCAAACAAAAAAATTGTCAAATTCTTATAAACCTTCACTTTCAAACAAAAAAATTGTCAAATTCTTATAAACCCTCACTTTCAAACATAAAAAATTACTGTCAAATTCTTATAGATGCTGATCTTATAGATCTCATAATATCCTTAAAGTAAACTAATTTATAGCAATATTTTTTGTGTATATTTCTGTATTTAGTTTTACATAAAAAAAGGCACGTATTAACTCCATCTAGTTCTATAGAAACCAGATGGATGAATGTGTCTTGTGCATCAAGTACTGTTGATAGGGAAGTAAACTAAAACACTGATACACAACATAATGCTGAGTGATGTACTTCCAATTGTAAACTAAAGTGCTGCCGTCTGTTATCATTATCTGCAAGGAGAACACTGATCTTTCACTCTGAACACGTTATATAAAACAAAGATAACACAATGGATGCTATTCAGTCACAAACACTCCGACCTTGCCTCAGCAACAATCACACACATGCACTATGACATGCACTCTGACATTCCACATGCACTCTGACATTCCTTACAACAAATGTTCAGAAATCAAGTTTGTCAATCAGGAATTCCCTGACTAATTCTTACATTTGAAGCCTCCCACACATTTTCCTCATCCTCACTGCGCTGTTTGCTGATGACATCTTTGATGCTATACAAGAGAAGATTGCCCCGATCATCACCAACTCCAAGAAGACCTACAAGACATCCATTTTGAAACAATTACATCAGCTTTATCAGTTACTTCTTCATGTTAAAGTCACTATCATCTCTGCTCATACTGCCTATCTACTTATTAACTCCACAATTTCCACTATTCAACTCTGCATGCTAATCTTGCTCTCTATCAGGATCTTAAGAAAACTCCCCTAGAAAGTCAGACCACAGAGAAAATCTTACTGCCCCCTCATGGCCTCACACTGTACCTCAGCAATCTGACTGTTGCTCATCTTTTGATATTTCTAAACTATATGCATATTTATTGCCTTGTTCATTTCTTTCAACTTTTTCTCAAGCACAGCTTGTAGTATATTATTATTCCTACTGACAATGTAAAAAGCAACACATTTGTCAGATTATTTTGTTTGTCATTATTTTTCTTTTCAATTCAAATAATTTTGAACTTTTTTGTCGTCTCTTCTTCCATGAAACAATGTTTTCTCTCGTCTCTTCTTCCACGAAACGATGTTTTCTCTTGTCTCTTCTTCCACGAAACAATGTTTTCTGTCGTCTCCTCTTCTGTGAAACGATGGTCAAATTTTATGAAAATCCAAACTTCAAAGCCCTCGGCTTTCTTTTCCATCCTCGTGTGTGATAATGCTTCTGTCTATGGTGAAGTACTGAATATACACAAAAGCAGACAACTTGACTTTAACCAGATGTACACAGCATCAAACAAATGATTAACTGTGTGTATACATATCACTAGGACTATCAGCTTTAATTGAGTATATGTAATACAATGGGGCTCTCAGTTTTATCTTAGTACACACAACGTTAGAAGACTCTCAGCTTTAACTTCTGTTAAATTTCTGTTCTGTATCTCAATGTCCAGGTCAACCACATGAAACTCTAAAGAGGACACTGTTAAGAGAGGCCAAATCAGTCGGCATAACATCCCTTGCTGAGGTTGAAAAGCTGGCCGAAAACAGGCGAACCACCATGTCAGCCATGTGAGAAGTTAAACATTACAGGAAAGATGTAAGATGACCTCAATGTCCAGGGGAACTACTCTGTTTACCCTGTTCTGTCCCACGAAACCAGGCACCTGACATTAGGGACAAGGAAGTGCCCCTGGCAAGAAGATATCTTCCTGCAAACACGCCACATGTTAAAAGATAAAAAAAAAAAAAAAAGAAGAAAAATATTTGTGATAAAATCAGTCATTTGGAGCCAGGAGATAATCCCTAGTTAAAAATAGATGAACAAAAAGGATAACAAATTATCACTATGACACTAGCAGCAGCTGCCATGAGGACGAAGTTTTCTCACCATTGCTAAAGCCTAGGTTGAGATACTTCACGCTGTGTTGTGGGTACTTGAGTTTTATCAGTGGCTCTATTGCCACCTCCTTCTTCTGCTTCTCCATGTGCTTGGCCAGGTCCCAGATCAGGATCTCCCCGGATCCCACTTGCTTTGTTGCTAGAAGACACGTCAACACAAACATTTGACAAACACGGAAAACAGTAAAATGCTAACAGAAGAAACAAGAACCACACAGATAACACGAGTAAATTACACATAACCAAATAATTATTTCAGAGCATTAGTAGAGAATAATATAATAATAGAACACAAAATGAGCATGAATGAAATTCAAATTAGAAAACATGAATAAAATTTCTAAAAACAGAAACCCCTTAGTAGTATCATCTGTTAGCACCAAGTTCAGCGATGTCTGTAATCACACAGCAGCATGGTCACTGAGCAGCAAGCCAAGAATAGTACTTGTCAAGATGGCAACTACCCTGCAAGGATGAGTGAGCTCTGATTCCCGTCTGCCAAAGCTGTGAACCTCTCGGGACACAACACCATGAAATATCTGCTGTGTGCAGCAATGAGTGCATATGCAAGACACAAAGTCTACAACTGGGTTACAAAACTCAAGATGGACATGACAAGTTCATATGACGTGAACTGCCCTGTGCCACAAGAGACATGGTGCACCGGTAGCTGAGAAATCAGGAACAAAGGGGTTTTTTCTTACAGAAATTCAGACACTGATTTACAGTTTGCACAAAGGCATTGCAAAGCAAGGGCAATATAATGAAAAAAAAAAACAACAGGGTCGTTATTTTTCCTGTACGAAATAAAAGTTTGTGTAACTCACATCGTCTATCTTTTATCTGACTCATCACAGTAACAGTAGAACAAACATAAATAGCATACAGAACGTGAGTACATTAATGATAAATAATAAATTATTCTAAAACATATACAGAATCTGAGTACACTAATGATAAATAAATAATAAATTATTCTAAAACCTAAACAGAATAATACAACAGTAGAAAAATGTAAATAAAAAGCTATATAACCATGAATAAAGCATACATAAGCAATGATCTTGCTGTTTTTACAAAAATTATGACTGTACTAGGATTTACCACCAAAGTCAGGACGTAGACCATACAGAACTAGAAACAATGAACTTCACAAACAAGAAATTCTACTTCAAAATTCTGAAAATTGTTTTTCAGGACTTTAAACCTGTTTCTTGGCACAAAAATAACGCAAGACAGAGTTTCAACTTAAACTTGCAACTACCAACCCTTCTTCAGCTCTCAAGCACTGAGTTATACAAAATTAGGAGTACCAACACAAGTGTGAAGTTCAGTTTTCTCCAAATTCTGGTGATAACCCCACCATTTCTGTCTCAGTCAAGTTTTGAACATTAAATCTACGTGCTCCCCTGATCAACGGCTAACTGAGGTACTGGTTGCTTGGATACAGAATCAGACACCATTCTTTCCCAGCTGTAGCCGGTATGAATGACCCAACATGTCAGTCTGGACTGTCAAAAGACAAAACATCAAGCGAATGTGTTTCCGAGAGTTTTCACAGTTGCTGCACCAGACTGACACACTTCACTTTCAACAGACCACGGTGTTTTTTTGTTTGTTTCAGCTTTATCCTCAGCTTTCCGATATACAACATGCACCCAGGCCCAGTCACATTACTTCTTCGATTAGAAAAGGCTTGGGATTAGCAATGGTTCTCTAGACCATCATCTGAAACAATAACAGTATCAAGCAAAAAGAAGAAATACAAGACAATCATAAAGTCACTCCCTAATTAAGAAAAACCACATCTTAAAAACTATGCCACTATGCTAAACAGAAATGCTCTCACGTGGCATTAAGCAGGCCGATTCTTTGGGGATTTTTTTTTTCTTTTCTGTTTAGGTAGCGCTGCAATCACAAAACGGCGACCGTGAAGGAGAAAGCCCAGTGAGTTTTGTGGTATCACGAAATAAGTTCACCAGTTACGATTCAACAAAGGTTCACAAACAGACTAGATCTGCCAGATGTTAAAAGAATCAAATGTTGGTACTTGTTCAACTAGATGGTGTACTGCCACACTGGGGTTTAAATGTTTGTGAGTTCCTGAATGCAAATTTTCCAAACTGATATATTGCAAGAGATGGTCCAATGCCATGGCCACCATACTCATCAGGGGTTACCCCTCTTGATCTTTTTTTTTTAAGGGGGGCATACTAAGGACACAGTTCAGTTCACCAGCTGCTGATGTTAAATTTAAAACTGTGAAGTACAACAGGGACTTTAGTGATGATAAGTAAAGAGATGGAGAACATATGGCAAGAAATCAAATTATCACTTACATATTCTACAGGCAACAAATGGAGCACACACTGAGCCATAACTTGCAAAAGACCACATGCCTGTATCTAGCACAGTTTTTGTGTAACAAATGAAATCAGGGAAGGACTTTACGCTTGCCCTATATATCATCCCAAGTAACTTGTAATATCACTACATAACTACCAATACATGCTGCCACAGCAGACACTTACCAATCAAATCACCTGGTAAATTGATCAAGCCATCAACAGTCAAGGTCTTTGATTTGGGGTGCTGGAATGTTATGTCAGCTTTCCTAGGACATAAAAGACAAACAACTGCTGTCATATGTACATGTTCAGTACGTCTAGAAGAAGCTAACAAGAACAAATAATCTAGTATTCTCACATAAGAAAGTTTTATATGCTCTCATATCATCATGTGCCGTGCCGACTGGCATTGGCTATTATGCTTCTCCAGAGTACACGATCCTTCATGCAGGCCATCAGTTCAGTTGGTGATCTCCTCTCACACCATCCCGTCAGACTGTCCAGTATCATTTCTCTTGGTCTTCCTCTTGATCTTCTTCCTTCTATTTTTCCTGTTGTTATAATATTTTCAATGCCCCCTCTTCTCATTGCATGTCCTATGAAAGTACATTGTCTCTCTCTTATCTTTTTGACAAGGTTTTTTTGTCTCTCCAGCTCTTCTCATACATTCTTCATTAGTTATTTTTGCTGTCCAGGGGATTCGCAACATTCTTCTAATAAACCACATTTCTGCTGCTTCCAATATTTCTGTGCAGACCTGCCTATGCTCTCATATGCTAGAAAAAACTGATCAGACGTGGCTGTACAATGATGAAAGTCAAACATAAAAAAAAAGTGGGAAAGAGAAAACCCCAGCTGGCCCAGAATGACCCCTATCACCAGCTGGACTTGGAAGGAAAGGTCAAGACCTCAGAACAGACTACACAGCCCACAACAGACTAAGATGCTACTACCATATGGTTAACAAGCTGAAGATAGGAGCAACTGATGTTATGCACCTGTAGCACTGGAAAAATTACAGCCCAGCATCTGCCACCAGGGAACAAAGATGGCACAACGGCCATCACCAATACCAAAATGTGTTAACTAGGAAAGAAAGTAGGAACAGCTTTATTACTTAATAAGCACACAGCTGTGACGTTTCAATGTGAATCTTAATCATACAAAAACACACAGGACAAAGAAATAGAGAGAGAAGATAAAACATAAATTCACAAAAATGCTATGTGAAAAACAGGAATGGAAACAAAAAAAAAAAAAATGAATGTAGCACTTAGCTGTAACTTGTAAGAAACTGTGGCTTTTAAGAGGCTGTGTTCAAAAGCGTGCATGGTGAAGTGTATAGTTATATTCATTCATTCATTCATTTGCATGTCCCTTGCGGAACTTTGCCTCCCAAACAGCACTCCTGTAGGCCTCTCGGTTGTGAGCAAGATGGCCTGCTGCTGTTGCATCCATTTCCAGATCGTCAACGATGTCTTGCAGCCATCTTCGTCTTGGTCTTCCTCTTTTTCTTTTTCCCATTATGTATCCTTCCAATACGGTCTTCTCTAAATTATCATGATGTTTAATGTGTCCAAAATATTTCAGTTTTCTCTCTTTAATCCTCTTCACTAGCCAGCCTTCTTCAATATTAAGCTCTTGTAGTATAGATATATT
Organism: Achatina immaculata; assembly: GCA_009760885.1. Lineage (NCBI taxonomy): Eukaryota > Metazoa > Mollusca > Gastropoda > Stylommatophora > Achatinidae > Lissachatina > Lissachatina immaculata. The sequence goes on from CM019693.1 coordinate 9,154,420, forward strand.
TGTTCTTTTTTGTGTCCACGATATTTGGAGAACTCTTCTGTAGCATTTACATTCAAAGGCATTTATGTGTTTCTCAGCTGTTTTGTTAAGTGTCCAGGTCTCACAGGCATATGTTGCTATGGGAAAGATGTTATATACTTAGTTTTATATACATATATACTAATTATTTGTGTATCACCAATACCAATCCAGACCAAGCTGTATGGCAATATCAACAACTTCTGTATGGCAATATCAACAAATTAAGGTAAACTGCTATGTTTCTCTGGGATATCCAGTTTGATGTCTGAGACTGTTCGAAGAAGATATGGGTATGATGAAATGATACTGATAATTATAGTGAAATGAAATGTCAATCATTAGACAACTAAGTCACAAGATAAACACACCAAAACTGCATCTCAATCACTAGTTAAGTACAGTGAAATGATATGTCAGCCATTAGATAACTATGAGAAATGATATGTCAATCACAAGATACATACAGGCAAATGGCAAGACAATCACAAGATATGTATAGTTATATGAGATGTCAATCACAAGATACATACAGATATATTACATGTCATCATAACATAAGTATAGTTACATGAAATGTCAATCACAGGATAAGTATAGCTATATGAAATGTCAGAGTTAAGGCCATGTCAATCACTATATGTACATACTGAAATATGTCAATCGCCAGAAACTTATAATGAAATGACATGTTAGTCACCAGAAACTTATAATGAAATATCATATCAGTCACCAGATACTTAAAATGAAATGACATGCTAAACACAAGTACTCACTCTATAACTTTTGCTCTCCTAACCGGGGTGAGAGACGGGCAGTCAGTGACTACCCAGCCAACACAACCTCTTTCTGCGCCAGCGATCAGAAGCTGAGAGCGCTCACTGAACACAAGATTCAAAGCATCACCAACTGTGTCTTGAAGCGAGATTTTCAACAGTGGCCTGTCAGCAACAACAACAAAAATATAATAAAATTTACTGGTAACATCTGTAACTTGTTACCTAATACAACTGTTTGCAGGCAACTGAATACTGCAGGCAACATTTCTAACATGTCAACTAACAGAGTAACATAATCTGATGGCAAAATATACAAAATATCAGTGATTACTGGCAACATTCCAAACTAACAGAAATGTAGCCGAGATGGCTGCACTAAAGTTATCAGCACCAGCAAACAACAGCTCATCAAGACTGTCATGCTATACTGCTAGTGCTCTTGGAAACAGTCTTCTGTGATAAGCTGGACTGCTAAAAAAAAAACCAAAAAACACTGAAACTAACTTGTTTCCCTCATGATGTGAAACCCATTGCAGTTAATGAAAGTCAACACAGCTCAGTAACTCAACTGTTTTGTGTGACCTTCACTGCTGTCTAGTTCAAGTTCATATCAACTAACCTAAAGAAGTTAAAAACAACAAAACACTCACATGTAGTTACTGTTTGGAGCTTTGTCTGGGATCCCAATGTCCCAGAGGAATACAAATCCATCCCTTGAGCCACCTACAAAATGTAGACAGAAGATCAAAATCAATGCCAATGATAAACCACTCTCAGCTTGCAGGCAACAAAAAAATAAAACAATAACAAAAAAAAAGAAATACATCATTACCAGAGAGCCAAAATAACTGTGGGCTGTTGCATTACTTCACCTTGTCTAGTATGTTGTGTGGGCTGTTGCATTAATTCACCTTGTCTAGTATGTTGTGTGTGCTGTTGCATTACTTCACCTTGTCTAGTATGTTGTGTGGGCTGTTGTATTAATTCGCCTTGTCTAGTATGTTGTGTGGGCTGTTGCATTATTTCACCTTGTCTAGTATGTTGTGTGGGCTGTTGTATTAATTCACCTTGTCTAGTATGTTCTACGACACGGAAGAATGAATTGACATGGTTAATCAGAATGGAGAAAGATTAATTGAAATATGTTTAACAGAGGGCATGGTCATTGGAGGCACAATATTCCCACACAAAGAGATACATAAAACAACATGGATATCTCCAGATGATAGAACTAGAAACCAGATAGACCATTTTTGTATTAGAAAGCAATACAGAACATCTCTCATGGATGTAAGGGCTTATAGGGGTGCAGATGTCAACAGTGATCACAACCTGTGCATAGGGAAAATAAAACTAAAATTGAAAAGTCAACACAAGAAATCAGTACACAGAAAGATAAACATCCACAGCCTACAAGAAGAAAATACTAACATTAATTTCAATCAGGAACTTGCCAATCATTCCAAAACACCCAGTGAAGTTGAGGAGATAGGTATAGATGAGTTATGGAATTCTTACAGCACAGCCATAATCACAGCAGCAAAAGTAAGCGCTGGATTGGAAAAACCAAATAGAAAAGCATGGATATCAGATAAAACATGGAAGTATATACATGAAAGACGAGCAGTCAAAATAAACATGTTGAATGCAAAAGCAGATCATGAAAGAGATTCGGCAAAAGCAAAATACAAAGACATAGACAAGAAAGTAAAAAGTTCAGCTAGAAGGGATAAAAGAGAATATATAGACAATATGGCGAAAGAGGCAGAAAAAGCAGCAAAAACAGGAGACAGCAAAACTTTATATAACATACAAAAGAGGCTAACAGGTACTATTGCATCTAAAGAAAGACCAATCCTTAGCAAAACTGGAACACTATTAACATCAAATAAAGACCAAAAGCAAAGATGGGCTGAACACTTCCAAGAAATACTCAATCGACCACACCCAAAAGAATTGTTAAACCTTGAAACTGACTTACCAGCCCCACAACTAAATGTCAATCTAGATGAAATTGAATTGCATGAAATTGAAACAGCTAACAACAAAGCTGCAGGTGAAGATGAAATAACAGCCGAGATGCTAAAAGCTATCAATAGTGACAACATGAGACAACTACAAAGAATGTTTAACAAGATTTGGAAAGAAGAAAAGGTCCCTTCTAATTGGAAGAAGGGAATCATTGTGAAAATACCAAAAAAGGGCAACCTTAGTGACTGTAACAACTGGAGAGGAGTAACCTTAATATCAGTTGTGTCAAAAGTATTTTGCAAGGTCATTTTGAATAGACTCAAAGATATAGTGGATACTGCAATGAGAGAAGAACAAGCAGGATTTCGAAAAGGGAGAAGCTGTCTCGACCAGATCTTTACTCTCAGAATAATACTTGAAGAACATATTGAAAAGCAGAAACCATTAATACTGAATTTCATAGATTTTAAGAAGGCATTTGATAGCATACACAGAGATTCATTATGGAGAATTTTATGTCTATATGGAATACCATCTAAAATTGTCAACATCATTAAGGACTTATACAATGGATATGGTTGTGCAGTCAAGACAGAAGAAGGGATGAGTGAATGGTTCCAGATTGAAACAGGTGTGAAACAAGGATGTATACTGTCTCTTTTACTTTTTGGGATTACAATAGACTTCATAATGAAAAAATGCTGCACAGGTAACACAGGTATTGACTGGCTACATGGGACCCAACTAGAAGATCTTGATTTTGCTGATGACATAACTCTTATCAGTAATAATGTGAATTCCATGCAAGAAAAAACAGATAGCCTATCTTCACTGGCTAGCAAAATAGGACTTGAAATTAACAAGGACAAAACAAAAATAATGAAAATTCCCATCAATCAAAATGGAAAAATACACATAGAAGGGACAGATATTGAAGAAGTCAATCAATTTGCATACCTTGGCAGCTACATAGACCAGGATGGTGACACTAGAAAGGAAGTTAGGATCAGAATTGCAAAAGCAGCATCAATCTTCAAGAATCTTGAGAACATATGGAATTCAAAAGTTATAAGCACAAAAACCAAGTTAAGACTATTCAGTTCAAATGTAATATCCACCCTCATTTATGCATGCGAAAGCTGGAAAACAACTAAAGAAATAGAAAAGAAATTAGACTCTTTTGAAAACAAATGCCTAAGGAAAATACTCGGCATCAAGTGGAATGAATTCAAGAACAATGCAGAGATAAGACAGATGACTGAACAACAACCAGTCTCACGGGTGATCAGGAAAAGGAGATGGACATATGTTGGCCACTTGATGAGAAGAAATGAGCAGAGAATCCCAAAACAAGCTATCAAGTGGAACACAACAGGCCGAAGAAAAAGGGGCAGACCGCGTGAAACTCTGAAGAGAACATTATTAAGAGAGGCCAAGTTAACAGGCGTAAAATCCTTTGATGAGGTTGAAAGACTCGCCGAAGACAGGAAAAATTGGCGAACTACTTTGCGAGCCCTATGTGACGTCTAACGGCACGGGAAGGATATAAGATATAAGATATATAAGTATGTTGTGTGTGCTGTTGTCTTCTCAATGCAGGTTTATCCTCTAAGTTTCCAGACACATTCCATAAAAGGAAAATTAAAAAGTCATTATCAAAGAAATGAAACAAATTATTGTTCCCAAACTAAATGAGATGTTCACGCACAAAATGTTTCTTACTGAACAGCAGCCGTGTCAGCGTTGGGTGGAAGAGCAAGCAACTGATGTACTTCTTGTGCCCACGGATGGTGGCATACATAAGAAGTTGGCTTGGATATATCAGCTTTACCATAGCACCTTCACCTGAATACAACAAAATGCCATATTACCACACATATGCCAAAATGTCAAGTACTGCTTAAATATTACACATACAACAAAATATCATGTACTGCATTCGCACTCCCACATACAACAAAATGTCAAATACTGCATGTATATATTCCAAAGACAACAAAATGTAAAGTACCACTTGCACAAATTCCACAAAATGTCAAGTACTGCATATACATTCAACAAAGTGTCACAAACAACAAAACATGAAGTACCGCATATACATCCACATATAACAAAATGTCAAGTATTGCACATACATCCACACACAGCACTAAAACCTGAAAGAAAACTGTAGCCATGACTTCAGTGTTGACACCACTGAGCATACAGATAATGAAGTTTCCCACCAATATGTACTACAATTCTATTTACTAAATCTTTATCATACTACTTAGTATGATATTTTCTGTAATAATCATATCTGTCTCAACCCCTGGGAACAACTGTGTTAAGAGCACACTTATCTTAACATAGTCTTTGTGAGACAGGGAACATAGAACACACTTATCTTAACATAGTCTTTGTGAGACAGGGAACACAGAACACACTTATCTTAACATAGTCTTTGTGATACAGGGAACATAGAAAACACTTATCTTAACATAGTGTTTGTGAGACAGGGAACATAGATCTGTTTGCTTAAAAACTCTGACCTGCTTCTGTAGCCCAGAAACTTGTAGCAATCAACACTAATTGTAATTGTTATTTTTGTAAAATGTAATGTCAGGTTGGTGGACAGATGGGGACATGGAGATCTCTGGCAGCGATGAGGGAAGTCTGGTGTGAAACCAATGAATCCAGGACGTGACAAGCCTATAGGTCTTTACAACAATGGCTATCAGAATAATGTAAACAAAACAGAGCCAGCAGACTATAGGTGGCGGGGAATGGATATCGTTGAAGCACTCATCAGATTCCTCATCTCAAAGTCAGAGTGTCTTTGTGGAACTGTCTCTAAACCATCTGACATGAAGAAGGGACTTACATACAGCTACCAGAGGCTGGAAAACAAAGTTTTGGCCAGGCCAGCCACACTGTCTTCATGGCAGTCCGAGCAAGACCACAGTCTGTCCTAGCAAGGAAAGGTGCTGAAGTCGGAGTTACCCAGCCAAAAGGTGCATCGCAAAAATCAGGGTAACACGCATTATCGCTAATGAAATGTCTCTATCTGCAGTTTTCAAACATGGTGCTCGCCCTGTGAAGACTAACCAGGCAGGTGCAGTGCCGGGCCCCCTGCCTCGAAAAGGTCCACCCAATGCTACTGGAGGTCCTCTCAGTTCGTTTTGTGGAGTCAGGAGACATGAGAGTAGAGCTACTGGCCACAAAATACAACGGAAGGAAACAACCAAAAAGCAGGAACTTAAAATAATGCAGTGGAATGCTGAGGGTGTCAGCAGTGTTAGAGATGGCTATTGCAAAAAGGTGGAACTAGAGAACATACTTTTTGCAGAGCAGGTAAGTATATGCTGCATACAGGAGACACACCTAATCAAAGATGCCGCCTTTAAAATCAGAGGCTACCAGTGTTTTAGATCAGACCGACAGGACAGAAGAAAAGGAGGAGTACTCACACTTGTTAAGAATAACATCAGCGCATGTCAGGTGGGAGTGTTCATGGAAGGAGCCGAATATCAAATGATCCATCTAAAAAGTAGTAATACAGATTTCCACCTCCTTAACTATTGCTGTTCTAATCACCGCCCACCTGCTTTAGAAACAATCCCACACAAAGAGAGACTGATGGTTTGTGGTGATTTTAACAGCCATTCCCAGAGCTGGGGCTATGACCACATAGACAAGAGAGGAGAGGAAGTTGAGAGCTGGCAGGATGATAATGGACTTCTCCTGATCAACCAGCCAATGGATCCCCCAACATTTTACTCAAGGGCTTGGCGTACAACCTCAACACCAGATCTGGCATTCCACTCTCCAGATCTGAAGTGGAACATTACACGTGAAGTTGGAAAACAACTTGGAGGTAGCGACCATCGTACCACTGCTAAAACCAGGGGAAAACAGTGATACTGCCTCCAGCTACAGGCCAATCAGTCTCACTAGCTGCCTATGCAAAACGATGGAACGCATCATTGACCTGAGGCTAAAATGGTACCTAGAAAGTGAAAACCTTCTCGTTCCACAACAAGCAGGATTTAGGCAGTACTACAGTACAGAAGATCAAGTGACCTATCTCTCTCAAGAGATTGAGGATGCATTCCAAGAGAAAAACCTTGTACTAGCAGCGTGGATAGACCTGAAGAAAGCCTTTGATAAAGTATGGAAAAAAGGTCTGCTGTGGAAACTAAGAAACTGCAATGTGAATGAAAGACTGTACAACTGGATAAAGTCTTATTTACACAATAGAAGAGCTAGAGTAGTAATGGATGGTCACAAAAGCCAGAAAGTACTTCTGCGACACGGTGTACCACAAGGAGGAGTCCTTTCACCTACACTATTCCTTGTATTCATTAATGACCTGGTCAAGGAACTTCCCTATGGAATCAAAGCGGCACTGTATGCAGATGATCTGGTCATGTGGTGTACAGATGAATATGCGACAGTTGCTACACAGAGACTCCAAAGAGCAGCAGACATCTTGACATCATGGACAAACAAATGGTGTGTAAGTATCAACACAGAGAAATCAAGTACCACTCTGTTCACTCTCTCATCTAAACAGAAAGCAGGTAAGATCTTTGTAAATGAAATATCTTTAAGGATAGACAACCAACCTACTTACTTAGGAGTGACTCTTGACTCAAAACTGACCTGGAAGCAACACATCAACAGTGCAGAAGCAAAAGCCAGAAGAAAACTAGCCATATTAAGAAAATTAAGTGGAACCACATGGGGAGCTAGTGAAAGAATCCTCAAGAATGTATATCAGCAAAGTATTCTACCACATTTAGAATATGGCTCAACATCTTGGTGCACAGCATCAAACACTATGCTGCATAATCTAGACAAGGTTCAAAATCAGTCACTACGGATTATCACAGGTGCCATGAGGTCCACACCAATAGTAGAAATGCAGAAAACAGTTGGTGTTCAAGCGCTAAAGGAACGTAGAGACACAAAGGTCATGACCATGGGAGAGAAATTCCTTAGCTCTGTAAGCCATCCCCTGAAGGAGAGATTCAATAACTTGGCATTAAGACGGCTTAAAAGAAGCAGCTTCATTCACCAGGCCAAGCATATGCGTAAGCTGATACCTGACCTTCCAACTGTAGTCGCTCCATTATCATCTGTACCAGAGAATACACCATGGAAAGAAGCAGATTATACACAAATAACTATTCAGACTGAAGTGAAAGGTGTGCAGAATGGTGAGATGTAAAGCAGCCTTGTAAGATCAACAGCCACACTTAGTGTGCTAGATGACAAATATCCATGTGACACCTGGATACGTGTGTATACAGATGGATCTGCACACAATGCCATAAAGAATGGAGGGGCAGGAGCACATATTGAATATCCAAACAACACCACTGACAAGATTTCCATACCCACTGGAAAATACTGTAACACCTTTGATGCAGAAGTTAGGGCAATTATTGCTGCAGTTGAAAAACTATCAGACTCCAGAATTGATACATGTCCTGTAGTAATTCTCACAGATGCAAGATCAGTACTGGAAGCTCTTCAGTGCAACAAACTACCAGACCTTAAGGATGCCTTGTCAAAAATTGGCTTACAACATGGAGTCACTTTGCAATGGATTCCCTCCCACTGTGGGATACCAGGCAATGAGAAAGCTGACCATCTGGCCAAAGAGGGCACTGAAATGGAGCAACCAGACATACCAATCACCTATAATCAGAAGAAAAGCATGATAAAAACCTACAGGAACCCACAAACACCACCATATGATGACTATCACATGCTAAACAGAAAGGAACAAGTCACCATTTTCCGTCTCCGAACAGGACACACCCGACTCTGAAGTCATATGTATACAAAGTTTAAGGTTGGTACTACTAATCTTGGGGGCCGGCTAGCGTAGTGGTTAGAGCACTCGTCTAGCAACCAAATGGTCGAGGGTTCGAATCCCCAGCTGAGCGGGATTTTTTTTTTCCGACCAATACGGCCCCGAGGTCGACCCAGCCTCGTAAAATGGGTACCAGAGAAAATCTGGGAAGTAAAGGCAGCGAGGAAAGGAACTGGTCACCCTACCTCATACGCTGATGACCCAGCATAATGAGGTCTCTAACGCTTCACCCCCTACGGCATTTGCTATGGGACTATCTTTACTTTTTACTACTAATCTATGTACATGTGCCCAGGTGCCCCAAACTGTGGAACATATCCTCCAGAACTGCACCAACCATGAAACACTGAGAAATAATTACTGGCCCAGTGAAACCACTAAAGAAGATAAGCTCTACGGTTCCATAGATGAATTACAAAAACAGTGAAATTTATCCAAGAGACAGGACTGCAGGTATAGACAGACAATGCGAACGAAGAAGAAGAAGATATCTGTCTCACAGAACACAGCTTCAGATACCTTATTTCAGTTCTGCATGTGCAACGAATGACAGAAGCTTAAGAATTCTCTAACAGAGTCAGGTTTCGATTCTTGCTCTCAATCAGACCACAAAACAAAAGCTTTTACTTGAAAGCAGACACACTAGGCACTCAAACTCCACAACATCTGCCATGAAACCTACCAGCAACTGCCAAAATGTTAACTTTCTTCTTGGTGCCTGCTTCAATGGTCGTCCAGGCCAGCGTGTAGAAATTCTGTCAATAGGAAGGGTATCATAAAAGAGAGCATTGTCTTTACAGAAGAACAACAAGTGTTCTTTTGTTTGAAATGTCATTTTGAATGGTCTTCATTTTCTTTGTGCTTTCCTTGTTTTTCTATTGCCATGTGAAATTTATGTGAAAACATCATAATGGGTAGCAAAACAGTAATTTTTTTTTAATAGTAAAGGATTTTAAATACATATATCTCTCTCTCTCTCTCTCTCTGAATCTTAAGTCCCCAGGGCATATGGGGCTTCCACAAGGGTTTTCCACAAATGCCTGTCCTTTGCCTTTTTTTCTGCTCTTGCCCAGGTGAGCCCTTTATTTAAATACATATATGACCAATAAAATGATAAGATTCAGAATAGGAATGGTTAGAAACATATTGATGATAAACTAATTGTTACCAAAACTGATTCAGGATAGAAAAAGGTCTGAATATACAAAAGCTGATAAACTGGTGCAAAAATTGAGTCAGGATTAAAAAAAAAAAGGGTTTGAACACACAAAAGCTGATAATCTGACCTCATTTCTGTCGGTGTCCTGAAATCGTTTGAGTACCTGCTGTGTCTGGACATCAATTATGCAGACTGTCTTTCCTCCACAGGTGGCGAGGAGATTTGTTGTTTCTTCTGTCCAATGGAGAAACATTTAGTTTTGAGGGTGACCTATGTAAACTCTGTGTATTTTTGTCAAATACTGAACCTACTGTTGCATAATTTATGATAGTTTCAGCATCAAGGACCTGGTCATTCTTTTCTTATGAAATCATACAAAGATTATAAGTAAATAATCTTATACGAGCATATGAGTGGCAAAGCAGATAGTGCAATCATAGCCAAGGTTGGGGAGGGTTCAAATCCAGCCAGAGGCACCCTAGTCACCCAGCTGTAGAAACTGGTACCTGACTTTTTCTGGAGTTAGGGAAGGAAAAGTGGCCAGGCATGAAGATGACCATATCACCCTCTAGTGTGCTGACAGGTCAAGGAAAATAGGGCACTAACACCATATCCTTATGTGCCTCTAAGACATGTCAGGATTACCTCTACCTATGCTTACATGTGTCTGTGCCTGCACATTTTGGAACATGGTGGATGGCTTAGGGAATTTTTTTGGTTCTACAGATGTTTCCTACATCCTACTAACCCTGACAAGTTCCAGAGATGGTAACACCCAAATACACTCCAGAGATGGCAAAACCCAAATACACTCCAGAGATGGCAACACCCAAATACACTCCAGAGGTGGCAACACCCAAATACACTCCAGAGATGGCAACACCCAAATACACTCCAGAGATGGCAACACCCAAATACACTCCAGAGATGGCAACACCCAAATACACTCCAGAGGTGGCAACACCCAAATACACTCCAGAGATGGCAACACCCAAATACACTCCAGAGATGGCAACACCCAAATACACTCCAGAGGTGGCAACACCCAAATACACTCCAGAGGTGGCAACACCCAAATACACTCCAGAGATGGCAACACCCAAATACACTCCAGAGATGGCAAAACCCAAATACACTCCAGAGATGGCAACACCCAAATACACTCCAGAGATGGCAACACCCAAATACACTCCAGAGATGGCAACACCCAAATACACTCCAGAGATGGCAACACCCAAATACACTCCAGAGATGGCAACACCCAAATACACTCCAGAGATGGCAACACCCAAATACACTCCAGAGATGGCAACACCCAAATACACTCCAGAGATGGCAACACCCAAATACACTCCAGAGATGGCAACACCCAAATACACTCCAGAGATGGCAACACCCAAATACACTCCAGAGATGGCAACACCCAAATACACTCCAGAGATGGCAACACCCAAATACACTCCAGAGATGGCAACACCCAAATACACTCCAGAGATGGCAACACCCAAATACACTCCAGAGATGGCAACACCCAAATACACTCCAGAGATGGCAACACCCAAATACACTCCAGAGATGGCAACACCCAAATACACTCCAGAGATGGCAACACCCAAATACACTCCAGAGATGGCAACACCCAAATATACTCCAGAGGTGGCAACACCCAAATACACTCCAGAGATGGCAACACCCAAATACACTCCAGAGATGGCAACACCCAAATACACTCCAGAGATGGCAACACCCAAATACACTCCAGAGATGGCAACACCCAAATACACTCCAGAGATGGCAACACCCAAATACACTCCAGAGATGGCAACACCCAAATACACTCCAGAGGTGGCAACACCCAAATACACTCCAGAGGTGGCAACACCCAAATACACTCCAGAGGTGGTAACACCCAAATACACTCCAGAGATGGCAACACCCAAATACACTCCAGAGATGGCAACACCCAAATACACTCCAGAGATGGCAACACCCAAATACACTCCAGAGATGGTAACACCCAAATACACTCCAGAGGTGGTAACACCAAAATACACTCCAGAGGTGGTAACACCAAAATACACTCCAGAGGTGGTAACACCCAAATACACTCCAGAGAAGTCTCACATATTCTAAGAACCCCTGACAATCAACCAGACTTTAAATCAAAGTTTCATGCTCTAGCAAGGACAAGCCTAACACGACTAACATCTAACTCTCTGTGTTCTTGTTTTCCTACTTTCCTCCAACTTCTTTGTCATCTTTTCTCTCATTCATTTTGCTGTGATTTTCTTCCATGACCACTCTTTTACAAATGACTGCTGAGCAGGTTAGTTTGTAAAACTGTTTCAAGATGACATAAACCTGCCATTTTTTCCACGATGGCAGCATACTAGAAAGTATCTTTGCCTAAATCAAATGTAACTCAAAGGGGCAGTCATGTCTCGTAAAATATGGCTTACCTGGATTATCCAAAGATGGCTCAAAGGCACATTTCCATATTTTGGTCTCGTCATCATTTTCCTTTTGATTGTGGCAACGAAGGAACAAAGTTGGAGCATATTCATCTAAGGACGGCTGCAGAGAGTAATGGATGCAAGGAGTCACAAGATGGCTATCAAGAGTTATGGTGGTCATGAGTGTAAAACTGACTGCACATAGCAGTGGAAGTCCAAAAAACCTTCAAAGGTTATAGTTTTATCAGTAATTTACCAGCAAGTGGTGGTTAGCTGTCTCTCTGTAACCCAACTCATCTTTCCTGTATTATTCTGTCCAAAACATTTGCTTCTATCTACCAACATCCCACTGTAGCACCCAGTCCTTTGCTAGTATCTGTTATCAATTATATTTTGTCTCCTCCACCTCCTGGCTCATTTCGTCTGCTTGGTAAGTTTCACATGAAACCTTGTCAGCCATGCACAGTATTAGTTTAGTTGCATTTTACAATGGCTGTCAGACACATTATAAAAGGATTATATCAAGAATCCCTTCCTTCATACACAAGCTGAATTTATACAATTGTTCTAGAACATTAAAGCACTTTTATACTCTTGCATAAAAAACTTATATTTTTAATATAAAAAATAAAAAATCTTCACTAAATTCATACCAAATGGCCAAGATCTGGAGCTTTCCTCTTTATTCCACGTCTGGCCATCTTTTTAATGTGAAAACTGGCAAAGAAATTATTTAAAATTATTCTAGACAAAAAAAAAAAAACAAACAAACAAAATACTTTCAAACTGTCACTGATATAGTGCTTTCTACAATAAACTGTAATTAACACTATTTGTCACCTTCTGATGCAGTTAAGCAGAACAGTGTATTGCTGTATACAGTAGTTCTGAATAAGAACAGATGATTTATGAATAACATATGACAAGTACGTCATCACAGATTTGAGGCAGTTACAACCGAAGCTCAAGATATCCTGTGTGCTAGCATCTCCTCCATCTATCCATATCCTTGGGTGTTAACAGAAAAGAGATCAAGACTCCATAAGCCACAATGGAAATATCACACGCATAACAAGATAAAGACAGGCACAACTGATGAGAGTGTACATGTAGCACTGAATAAATGACTGCCCAACATCTGTTGCAAAAACTGCCCAGCAAAAAAAAGGAGCAAAGAAGACAGTCAAGATCAATTTCTTAGTGTATGTTTTGAGAAGACTGGTTAAAGAAATTGATAACACTGACATGTTATGAGAAAGCAGTAGTTGGAGAACTTGATATTTCCTTGGTTACTGTCCAAGTCTCACAGTTCTGTGATACTTGGTTATTGTCCAAGTATCCAAAGCTTACAGCAATATTAGCTCTGTAATACTGTTTCAAGATGACATAAACCTGCCATTTTTTCCACGATGGCAGCATACTAGAAAGTATCTTTGCCTAAATCAAATGTAACTCAAAGGGGCAGTCATGTCTCGTAAAATATGGCTTACCTGGATTATCCAAAGATGGCTCAAAGGCACATTTCCATATTTTGGTCTCGTCATCATTTTCCTTTTGATTGTGGCAACGAAGGAACAAAGTTGGAGCATATTCATCTAAGGACGGCTGCAGAGAGTAATGGATGCAAGGAGTCACAAGATGGCTATCAAGAGTTATGGTGGTCATGAGTGTAAAACTGACTGCACATAGCAGTGGAAGTCCAAAAAACCTTCAAAGGTTATAGTTTTATCAGTAATTTACCAGCAAGTGGTGGTTAGCTGTCTCTCTGTAACCCAACTCATCTTTCCTGTATTATTCTGTCCAAAACATTTGCTTCTATCTACCAACATCCCACTGTAGCACCCAGTCCTTTGCTAGTATCTGTTATCAATTATATTTTGTCTCCTCCACCTCCTGGCTCATTTCGTCTGCTTGGTAAGTTTCACATGAAACCTTGTCAGCCATGCACAGTATTAGTTTAGTTGCATTTTACAATGGCTGTCAGACACATTATAAAAGGATTATATCAAGAATCCCTTCCTTCATACACAAGCTGAATTTATACAATTGTTCTAGAACATTAAAGCACTTTTATACTCTTGCATAAAAAACTTATATTTTTAATATAAAAAATAAAAAATCTTCACTAAATTCATACCAAATGGCCAAGATCTGGAGCTTTCCTCTTTATTCCACGTCTGGCCATCTTTTTAATGTGAAAACTGGCAAAGAAATTATTTAAAATTATTCTAGACAAAAAAAAAAAACAAACAAACAAAATACTTTCAAACTGTCACTGATATAGTGCTTTCTACAATAAACTGTAATTAACACTATTTGTCACCTTCTGATGCAGTTAAGCAGAACAGTGTATTGCTGTATACAGTAGTTCTGAATAAGAACAGATGATTTATGAATAACATATGACAAGTACGTCATCACAGATTTGAGGCAGTTACAACCGAAGCTCAAGATATCCTGTGTGCTAGCATCTCCTCCATCTATCCATATCCTTGGGTGTTAACAGAAAAGAGATCAAGACTCCATAAGCCACAATGGAAATATCACACGCATAACAAGATAAAGACAGGCACAACTGATGAGAGTGTACATGTAGCACTGAATAAATGACTGCCCAACATCTGTTGCAAAAACTGCCCAGCAAAAAAAAGGAGCAAAGAAGACAGTCAAGATCAATTTCTTAGTGTATGTTTTGAGAAGACTGGTTAAAGAAATTGATAACACTGACATGTTATGAGAAAGCAGTAGTTGGAGAACTTGATATTTCCTTGGTTACTGTCCAAGTCTCACAGTTCTGTGATACTTGGTTATTGTCCAAGTATCCAAAGCTTACAGCAATATTAGCTCTGTAATACTGTCCATGTCTCACAAGCTTACAGCAATATTAGCTCTGTAATACTGTCCATCTCACAAGCTTACAGCAATATTAGCTCTGTAATATTGTCCATGTCTCACAAGCTTACAGCAATATTAGCTCTGTAATACTGTCCATCTCACAAGCTTACAGCAATATTAGCTCTGTAATACTGTCCATGTCTCACAAGCTTACAGCAATATTAGCTCTGTAATACTGTCCATCTCACAAGCTTACAGCAATATTAGCTCTGTAATATTGTCCATCTCACAAGCTTACAGCAATATTAGCTCTGTAATACTGTCCATGTCTCACAAGCTTACAGCAATATTAGCTCTGTAATACTGTCCATCTCACAAGCTTACAGCAATATTAGCTCTGTAATATTGTCCATGTCTCACAAGCTTACAGCAATATTAGCTCTGTAATATTGTCCATGTCTCACAAGCTTACAGCAATATTAGCTCTGTAATATTGTCCATCTCACAAGCTTACAGCAATATTAGCTCTGTAATATTGTCCATGTCTCACAAGCTTACAGCAATATTAGCTCTGTAATATTGTCCATGTCTCACAAGCTTACAGCAATATTAGCTCTGTAACACTGTCCATGTCTCACAAGCTTACAGCAATATTAGCTCTGTAATATTGTCCATGTCTCACAAGCTTACAGCAATATTAGCTCTGTAATACTGTCCATCTCACAAGCTTACAGCAATATTAGCTCTGTAATACTGTCCATGTCTCACAAGCTTACAGCAATATTAGCTCTGTAACACTGTCCATCTCACAAGCTTACAGCAATATTAGCTCTGTAATATTGTCCATGTCTCACAAGCTTACAGCAATATTAGCTCTGTAATACTGTCCATCTCACAAGCTTACAGCAATATTAGCTCTGTAATACTGTCCATGTCTCACAAGCTTACAGCAATATTAGCTCTGTAATACTGTCCATCTCACAAGCTTACAGCAATATTAGCTCTGTAATATTGTCCATCTCACAAGCTTACAGCAATATTAGCTCTGTAATACTGTCCATGTCTCACAAGCTTACAGCAATATTAGCTCTGTAATACTGTCCATCTCACAAGCTTACAGCAATATTAGCTCTGTAATATTGTCCATGTCTCACAAGCTTACAGCAATATTAGCTCTGTAATATTGTCCATGTCTCACAAGCTTACAGCAATATTAGCTCTGTAATATTGTCCATCTCACAAGCTTACAGCAATATTAGCTCTGTAATATTGTCCATGTCTCACAAGCTTACAGCAATATTAGCTCTGTAATATTGTCCATGTCTCACAAGCTTACAGCAATATTAGCTCTGTAACACTGTCCATGTCTCACAAGCTTACAGCAATATTAGCTCTGTAATATTGTCCATGTCTCACAAGCTTACAGCAATATTAGCTCTGTAATACTGTCCATCTCACAAGCTTACAGCAATATTAGCTCTGTAATACTGTCCATGTCTCACAAGCTTACAGCAATATTAGCTCTGTAACACTGTCCATGTCTCACAAGCTTACAGCAATATTAGCTCTGTAATACTGTCCATCTCACAAGCTTACAGCAATATTAGCTCTGTAATACTGTCCATCTCACAAGCTTACAGCATTATCAGTTCTGTGATACTTGCTTATTGTTCAAGTATCTAAAGCTTACAGCAATATTAACTCTGTAATGTGAGACGTAGACACTTAACAAAACAGCTGAGAAATACATAAATGCCTTTGAATGTAAATGCTACAAAAGAGTTCTCCAAATGTCGTGGACACAAAAAAGAACAAATATATCTATACTACAAGAGCATAATATTGAAGAAGTCTGGCTAGTAAAGAGGATTAAAGACTAAAATATTTTGGACACATTAAACGTCATGATAATTTAGAGAAGACCATATTGGAAGGATACATAATGGGAAAAAGAAAAAGAGGAAGACCAAAACAAAGATGGCTGCAAGAAATTGTTGACGATCTGCAAATGGACGCAGCAGCAGCAGGCCATCTTGCTCACAACCGAGAGGCCTACAGGAGTGGTGTTTGGGAGGCAAAGTTCCGCAAGGGACATGCAAATGAATGAATGAATACTGTCCATGTCTCACAAGCTTACACCAATATTAGCTCTGTAATACTGTCCATCTCACAAGCTTACAGCATTATCAGTTCTGTGATACTTGCTTATTGTCCATGTCTCACAACCTTACAGCAATATTAGCTCTGTAATATTGTCCATGTCTCACAACCTTACAGCAATATTAACTCTATAATACTGTCCATGTCTCACAAGCTTACAGCAATACTAGCTCTTCAATACTTATTTACTCTTTAAGTCAGAAAAAGCAGAAGACATGAGGCTGCATCTGTGTACTGGCACTTTCGGTCTAAAGCTGTTGTGGGTTTTGCCAAGCGTAATCTTACTCAGCCACACCTCTCTTGACTGACTGTACCAACAGCTAATCAGTTTGCAAAGTCATCTCGCTGTGAGCTACAAGGGCTGCATCATCAGTAAAAAAAGAAGCTCACTGATTAGGACTTGTCTTTGTCTTGGCTCTAAGATGTGCTAAGATAAACAATGAGTCATCTAATCATGTGTGAATGTATGAATAAACGCATCACCCCGGATGTCTCTGAATGTGCAGTTTATGAGGGCTGCAAGGTATATTCCGAGGAGGGCAGGGGCTAGGCACAGTCTTGCTTAACTCCACCCTTGACATCAAAACTATCAGATGTACTCCCATCAACCTGTATGACAGCCTTCATATTCTTATGGAACGTTGCAATCATTATGAGCAGCAAGGAGGGCAACAATGTACTCAAAAGCAATGAAGAAGGATGTTCCTTGCTTGAACTCTTTAAAAACTGTCTGAGTGTAAAGACTGTGTCACCGGTTGATCGCCCAGCCCTAAAACCAAACCATCATTCAGGATGACCTGAGCAAACAGCTTTCATCATAACTGCTGATATTGGGGGGGGGGGGGGGGGGGGTTGTGAAGAAATTACATGGATCTGAATGATAAACTTTGGTAGAACCAAGTCTACAGTACGTGTGCCACATAAAACAGTGTACACTGTCCAACATAACCTTAAAATGAGGGGCAATTGATAAATAAGGTCTCCAACCACATCAAATATCCAATAATGTAGAAAAAAGTTTGCATATCTGTTAGGCAGCCATTACTGTGTAATGAAAACAGCCAAGTTTCAGTGCAATGTTCAAAGCTGTTAAGCAAGTGTCGGTTAGTAAAGGCTACATCCAAGTTACATGTAAGACAACAATCAGTAATGGCGTTCTTGACACTAGAAAATTGTGCTCTGATTGACATTCATAGACATATGAAAGCAATTTATGGTGATGGTTGTGTTGATGTGAAAAATGTCTGCAAGTGGATCCCAAGTGTCAAAAGCTGAAGTAAAGGTGAGATGAGTGTCTCTTATAAGCAAAGACCAGGGTGACCCACTTCAGTGAACCATGACAAGAACCAATGCAAAAGTAGATGCAATTATTTTTTAAAAATCACTAAATTAAATAGAAAGAAACTGCTCTACAGTTAGGTATAAGGCAAGAAAGAGTGTATCATATAACTGAGACACTGAATTACAGAAAAATGTATGCCAGGTGGGTCCTAGGACAACTGACACACCCCATGAAAGAACAAAGAGAAACTGTTTCTCAAGAACTTCTTGATCAATATTGCCTTGAAGGGGATGATTTTTTTTCCTGAATATTGTCACTGGTGACAAATCCTGGCTTCAACATTATGATCCTGAAAACAAAATGCAATCCATAGAATACTGTCATCTAGTTTCTCTGAATGGAAACAAATTTATGTGTTCCTTCAGTGAAAAAAGTCATGCTCGCCATTTTCAAGGATGCAAAGGATGTGATTTAAACAGAATTTCTGAGCACATGAACAATAGTAAATTCCTGAAGGTATTGTAATATTTTGTGATTACTCATGCAACGTATCCACAGCATCGGATTTGAAAGGAAAATTTTCTTTTGCATCAGGATAATGTAAGGCTACATTTGCAGGGCACAAATGAAGGAAACTGAAACAAGTCTGAAATTCACAATTGCTCCATATCCTCCCTACAGTCCAGATTTGGCACCGTCTGACTTCTGGCTGTTCCCAAAATTGAAAGCAATGTTGAAAGGTCAGCATGTCATCGGATACCGAAGTTTAGGCTGTTCTCAAGTGGATCAGATGCCAACCAGAAACTTCTTTATCAACAGCATGAAACAATGGCTATCGTGGTTGGAAAAATATGTAGCTGTAAATGGGGACTATACTGAAAAAATAAGTTTACAATGTGTGAAAGAAATTTGACTGATACCAGTTTTATTATTTTATATTGTCAGAAACTTATTTTATACAGCTGGAGATCTTACTTATAGCACACACAATGCACGCCATTACAACATAATAAAACAACAGTAATAACAATACAGATGAACACAAACACGCTACAAGCTTTTTAAAAAAAAGACCAAACGCTCACAATATACGAGACCTCTCGCTCGACTCTCAGACCTGCCAAGACCTACGTCTGTCACACACTTACTTTTTCACCTGCTTTCTTCTTACACTTTAACTATGGGTTCTTGTGTGTTACACACACACAAATTACACAATATTCCGAACAGTCGTGACGAAGTTTTACAAACTGCGAAGTTTCCAAGGATTTAACCCAAAGCAAAAGTGAGCATACCCGCTAATTTTTCTGCCATAAACAAACAGTCAAAGCCGCAGTTTCGTACAACGGACACGTACATGTAATAGTCTATATATGTTTAAAATGTACATGTTTACAGCAAATAATAGTAAGAAAAAAGGGTAGACTTTCTTGTCAAACTTTTTAGGGACTTTCAGTTTTTAAAAAATGCAAATAAATGTTTATTACGAAAGTTTATTACGAACAATTATTTCAGCATTTTACGAGACTAACCAAAGCAGATAATTTACTTTAAAAAAACTAGGAACAGTTGTATCCTACCCAGTAGCGAAGTAAACACAAGCCAGTGTATCCGTAGAGACAAGGGTGGGGTGGGGCGCAGGACAGTTCAGGAAGCCAGCGCTGTCTGTACAGTGACGACCAGCAGCATGATGATGGAGATCATGGCAGTGAAGAAAACATTTATCTGACTGGGGACACACTCATATCCGTGAGTGGTTCATTGAACATAATACAAAAGGTTCAGACGGGGTCGTGTCAGAGATTCAGTGTCACCTTTATTTATGTACCATATCGCGCTGATGTCCGGGTTAGTGGATAGGTTGGCTGGTGTGGCCACCATAGATGATGGCTGGCCCATGGGTCTTGCTGACATTCTTAATGTCCTGAGAGAACTTGGAAGAGGGGAGGACAGAGAGATGACATCGCCGCCACGGATGCACGAGCTGAGAGTAAATAATGGCATGGTAAGAAATAAGCGGTTTTCCCGACAAATGAAAGGAATCGTCAGTCAGCATCGACCTGGTCACATTTAGTCGCTGGAAGCTGGGGGCTATACCGAGGAGGAGATGAGAGCACCTGTGTACATGGCCGGAGTGCGATGACGATCTATCCACAACATAACATATTCGTTACATTCAGACTTCGATTTTATTCATACGAAATCATACACGGCGGGGGAAAAAAAGATAAAGAGGCTAAATTTACTTGTACGATGTATAACAGATAAGATTGGATGAAAAACCGTTCTGTGTGATGTTGTGTTGTTAGAACTGTGTGCTTCTTTTAAAAAAAAATAGTCATGCTATGTTGCAAATTGAAATGATCGATTATTGGCTCCGCATTTTCAATTTTATCCAGACTATATTTTGGTCAATGTTCATGACTTGGGTATAATTTTGGTCCATCATCAGTCACATGAGGTTAACTATTTTCTAATGCACGCTTGTAAGCCCTTTGTTCAGAATCTGTCCTACAACTGAATGAAAGCGTGTAATGTTATGTCCCGTGAATCATAGTAATAGAGTGTGTGTGTGTGAGAGAGAGAGAGAGAGTCTGAATATGACACTCTTTCCCCCTGGGAACAACTGTGTTAAGAGCACACTTATCTTAACATAGTGTTTGTGAGACAGGGAACATAGAGCACACTTATCTTAACATAGTGTTTGTGAGACAGGGAACATAGAACACACTTATCTTAACATAGTCTTTGTGAGACAGGGAACATAGAACACACTTATCTTAACATAGTGTTAGTGAGACAGGGAACATAGAACACACTTATCTTAACATAGTGTTTGTGAGACAGGGAACATAGATCTGTTTGCTTAAAAACTCTGACCTACTTCTGTAGCCCAGAAACTTGTAGCAATCAACACTAATTGTAATTGTTACTTTTGTAAAATGTAATGTCAGGTTGGTGGACGGATGGGGACATGGAGATCTCTGGCGGGGATGAGGGAAATCTGGTGTGAAACCAATGAATCCAGGACGTGACAA
This sequence comes from Achatina immaculata, assembly GCA_009760885.1. Lineage (NCBI taxonomy): Eukaryota > Metazoa > Mollusca > Gastropoda > Stylommatophora > Achatinidae > Lissachatina > Lissachatina immaculata. The sequence goes on from CM019693.1 coordinate 9,175,978, forward strand.
GCCTATAGGTCTTTACAAAAATAGCTATCAGAATAATGTAAACAAAACAGAGCCAGCAGACTATAGGTGGCGGGGAATGGATATCGTTGAAGCACTCATCAGATTCCTCATTTCAAAGTCAGAGTGTCTTTGTGGAACTGTCTCCAAACCATCTGACATAGAGAAGGGACTTACATACAGCCACCAGAGGCTGGAAAACAAAGTTTTGGCCAGGCCAGCCACACTGTCTTCATGGCAGTCCGAGCAAGACCACAGTCTGCCCTAGCAAGGAAAGGTGCTGAAGTCGGAGTTACCCAGCCAAAAGGCGCATCGCAAAAATCAGGGTAACACGCATTATCGCTAATGAAATGTCTCTATCTGCAGTTTTCAAACATGGTGCTCGCCCTGTGAAGACTAACCAGGCAGGTGCAGTGCCGGGCCCCCTGCCTCGAAAGGGTCCACCCAGTGCTACTGGAGGTCCTCTCAGTTCATCTTGTGGAGTCAGGAGACATGAGAGTAGAGCTACTGGCCACAAAATACAACGGAAGAATACAGCCAAAAAGCAAGAACTTAAAATAATGCAGTGGAATGCTGAGGGTGTCAGCAGTGTTAGAGATGGCTATAGCAAAAAGGTGGAACTAGAGAACATACTGTTTGCAGAGCAGGTAAGTATATGCTGCATACAGAAGACACACCTAACCAAAGATGCCGCCTTTAAAATCAGAGGCTACCAGTGTTTTAGATCAGACCGACAGGACAGAAGAAAATGAGGAGTACTCACACTTGTTAAGAATAACACCAGCGCATGTCAGGTGGGAGTGTTCATGGAAGGAGCCGAATACCAGATGATCCATCTAAAAAGTAGTAATACAGATTTCCACTTCCTTAACTATTACTGTCCTAATGACCGCCCACTTGCTTTAGAAACAATCCCACACAAAGAGAGACTGATGGTCTGTGGCGATTTTAACAGCCATTCCCAGAGCTGGGGCTATGACCACATAGACAAGAGAGGAGAGGAAGTTGAGAGCTGGCAGGATGATAATGGACTTCTTCTGATCAATCAGCCAATGGATACCCCAACATTTTACTCAAGGGCTTGGCGTACAAAATCAACACCAGATCTGGCATTCCACTCTCCAGATCTGAAGTGGAACATTACACGTGAAGTTGGAAAACAACTTGGAGGTAGCGACCATCGACCAGTCTTCCTGACAATAGAAAATGAACTCCTTAACACCAGTAGCCCTCTCCCCAGATGGAACTATAAAAAAGCAAACTGGACAATGTATAAACATCGTACAGATATCCTGGTGGGACAGCTGTCCATAGAAGGTAAGGATATTAACAGCATAGTGAAGGAATTCAATGCTTGTATCCTTCAAGCCGCTCGTGAAACCATTCCCAGAGGAGCTCGCAGGGACTATAAACCATACTGGTCTAGTGAGCTGGGAAAACTCCATGATGACGTGGAAGCAGCTCGAAAGCAAGCAGAAAATAGACCATGCCAAGAACACCACAATAATTACCAACATTCTAAGGCCAAATTTCAGAGAGCAAAGCTGCAAGCCAGACGGGAAAGTTGGAGAGAGAAAACAGAGTCCTTAAACTTTGAAAAGGATGGAAGGAAACTGTGGAAACTAATCAAACAGTTAAATGATGAGAGTACTTGAAGAAGTACAAAGATTACACTAATAGAGGATGGGAAAACTCTTACAGGTAAGCAGGTAGCAGATCACTGTGCTCGCATGTCTGCACAGGACTCCAACATTGATATCCAGAGAAAGAGCGTGCAGTGCGCATTGACCCACAGAATGAAGAGGAACAAGTCAGAAAAGTGGAGGTCATGGATGCACCAATCACACGCAGCGAGTTAGACCTAGCAGTCAGTAAACTGAAACCAAGGAAATCACCAGGACCAGATGGAGTGTCCAATGAAATGATCAAGAACCTGGGAATGGCAGCAATGGGAAAGCTGTTGGATATTTTCAATATGTGCTGGAGCACAGGTAAGTTACCTCAAATCTGGAAGGAAGCAAGCATGGTACCACTGCTAAAGCCAGGGAAAAACAGTGATAATGCCTCCAGCTACAGGCCAATCAGTCTCACTAGCTGCCTATGCAAAACGATGGAACGCATCATTGACCTGAGGCTAAAATGGTACCTAGAAAGTGAAAACCTTCTCATTCTACAACAAGAGGGATTTAGGCAGTACTACAGTACAGAAGATCAAGTGACCTATCTCTCTCAAGAGATTGAGGATGCATTCCAAGAGAAAAACCCTATACTAGCAGCGTGGATAGACCTAAAGAAAGCCTTTGATAAAGTATGGAAAAAAGGTCTGCTGTGGAAACTAAGAAACTGCAATGTGAATGGAAGACTGTACAACTGGATAAAGTCTTATTTACACAATAGAAGAGCTAGAGTAGTAATGGATGGTCACAAAAGCCAGAAAGTACTTCTGCGACACGGTGTACCACAAGGAGGAGTCCTTTCGCCTACACTATTCCTGGTATTCATTAATGACCTGGTCAAGGAACTTCCCTATGGAATCAAAACGGCACTGTATGCAGATGATCTGGTCATGTGGTGTACAGATGAATATGCGACAGTTGCTACACAGAGACTCCAAAGAGCAGCAGACATCTTGACATCATGGACAAACAAATGGTGTGTAAGTATCAACACAGAGAAATCAAGTACTACTATGTTCACTCTCTCATCTAAACAGAAAGCAGGTAAGATCTTTGTAAATGAAATATCTTTAAGGATAGACAACCAACCTACTTACTTAAGAGTGACTCTTGACTCAAAACTGACCTGGAAGCAACACATCAACAGTGCAGAAGCAAAAGCCAGAAGAAAACTAGCCATATTAAGAAAATTAAGTGGAACCACATGGGGAGCTAGTGAAAGAATCCTCAAGAATGTATATCAGCAAAGTACTCTACCACATTTAGAATATGGCTCAATATCTTGGTGCACAGCATCAAACACTACGCTGCATAATCTAGACAAGGTTCAAAATCAGTCACTACGGATTATCACAGGTGCCATGAGGTCCACACCAATAGTAGAAATGCAGAAAACAGTTGGTGTTCAAGCGCTAAAGGAACGTAGAGACACAAAGGTCATGACCATGGGAGAGAAATTCCTTAGCTCTGTAAGCCATCCCCTGAAGGAGAGATTCAATAACTTGGCATTAAGACGGCTTAAAAGAAGCAGCTTCATTCACCAGGCCAAGCGTATGCGTAAGCTGATACCTGACCTTCCAACTGTAGTCGCTCCATTATCATCTGTACCAGAGAATACACCATGGAAAGAAGCAGATTATACACAAATAACTATTCAGACTGAAGTGAAAGGTGTGCAGAATGGTGAGATGCAAAGCAGCCTTGTAAGATCAACAGCCACACTTAGTGTGCTAGATGACAAATATCCATGTGACACCTGGATACGTGTGTATACAGATGGATCTGCACACAATGCCATAAAGAATGGAGGGGCAGGAGCACATATTGAATATACAAACAACACCACTGACAAGATTTCCATACCCACTGGAAAATACTGCAACAACTTTGATGCAGAAGTTAGGGCAATTATTGCTGCAGTTGAAAAACTATCAGACTCCAGAATTGATGCATGTCCTGTAGTAATTCTCACAGATGCAAGATCAGTACTGGAAGCTCTTCAGTGCAACAAACTACCAGACCTTAAGGATGCCTTGTCAAAAATTGGCTTACAACATGAAGTCACTTTGCAATGGATTCCCTCCCACTGTGGGATACCAGGCAATTAGAAAGCTGATCATCTGGCCAAAGAGGGCACTGAAATGGAGCAACCAGACATACCAGTCACCTATAATCAGAAGAAAATCATGATAAAAACCTACAGGAAGCCACAAACACCACCACATGATGACTATCACATGCTAAACAGAAAGGAACAAGTCACCATCTTCCATCTCCGAACAGGACACACCCGACTCCGAAGTCATATGTATACAAACTTTAAGGTTGGTACTACTAATCTATGTACATGTGCCCAGGTGCCCCAAACTGTGGAACATATCCTCCAGAACTGCACCAACTATGAAACACTGAGAAATAATTACTGGCCCAGTGAAACCACTAAAGGAACGTAGAGACACAAAGGTCATGACCATGGGAGAGAAATTCCTTAGCTCTGTAAGCCATCCCCTGAAGGAGAGATTCAATAACTTGGCATTAAGACGGCTTAAAAGAAGCAGCTTCATTCACCAGGCCAAGCGTATGCGTAAGCTGATACCTGACCTTCCAACTGTAGTCGCTCCATTATCATCTGTACCAGAGAATACACCATGGAAAGAAGCAGATTATACACAAATAACTATTCAGACTGAAGTGAAAGGTGTGCAGAATGGTGAGATGCAAAGCAGCCTTGTAAGATCAACAGCCACACTTAGTGTGCTAGATGACAAATATCCATGTGACACCTGGATACGTGTGTATACAGATGGATCTGCACACAATGCCATAAAGAATGGAGGGGCAGGAGCACATATTGAATATACAAACAACACCACTGACAAGATTTCCATACCCACTGGAAAATACTGCAACAACTTTGATGCAGAAGTTAGGGCAATTATTGCTGCAGTTGAAAAACTATCAGACTCCAGAATTGATGCATGTCCTGTAGTAATTCTCACAGATGCAAGATCAGTACTGGAAGCTCTTCAGTGCAACAAACTACCAGACCTTAAGGATGCCTTGTCAAAAATTGGCTTACAACATGAAGTCACTTTGCAATGGATTCCCTCCCACTGTGGGATACCAGGCAATTAGAAAGCTGATCATCTGGCCAAAGAGGGCACTGAAATGGAGCAACCAGACATACCAGTCACCTATAATCAGAAGAAAATCATGATAAAAACCTACAGGAAGCCACAAACACCACCACATGATGACTATCACATGCTAAACAGAAAGGAACAAGTCACCATCTTCCATCTCCGAACAGGACACACCCGACTCCGAAGTCATATGTATACAAACTTTAAGGTTGGTACTACTAATCTATGTACATGTGCCCAGGTGCCCCAAACTGTGGAACATATCCTCCAGAACTGCACCAACTATGAAACACTGAGAAATAATTACTGGCCCAGTGAAACCACTAAAGAAGATAAGCTCTACGGTTCCATACATGAATTACAAAAAACAGCGAAATTTATCCAAGGGACAGGACTGCAGGTATAGACAGACAATGCGAACGAAGAAGAATAAGATGACACTCTTTGACAAAATTGTTTCGGCGTATTGCCATTTTATGTATTTCAAATGTTTTGTAATGCAAGAATTAAAGAAAAAAATAGATCTCAGGCTGGTTGAAGAGAAGCAAATAAGTTTCATAATTATCGCACGTCTATTTTAAACTGCTGACGGATCCTAACACAGTGGAGACCTGCTACATGAGTATTCCAGTTCTTTAGGTTATATGGAAGACAAGAACTCTAATGTTGTGAAGAAGACACTGTTACACTCTAATGTTGTGAAGAAGACACTGTTACACTCTAATGTTGTGAAGAAGACACTGTAACACTCTAATGTTGTGAAGAAGACACTGTAACACTCTAATGTTGTGAAGAAGACACTGTAACACTCTAATGTTGTGAAGAAGATACTGTAACACTCTAATGGTGTGAAGAAGACATACTAACACTCTAATGTTGTGAAGAAGACATACTAACACTCTAATGTTGTGAAGAAGACATACTAACACTATAATGTTGTGAAGAAGACATACTAACACTCTAATGTTGTGAAGAAGACACTGTAACACTCTAATGTTGTGAAGAAGATACTGTAACACTCTAATGTTGTGAAGAAGACATACTAACACTCTAATGTTGTGAAGAAGACATACTAACACTCTAATGTTGTGAAGAAGACATACTAACACTCTAATGTTGTGAAGAAGACATACTAACACTCTTATGTTGTGAAGAAGATACTGTAACACTCTAATGTTGTGAAGAAGACACCGTAACACTCTAATGTTGTGAAGAAGATACTGTAACACTCTAATGTTGTGAAGAAGACATACTAACACTCTAATGTTGTGAAGAAGACACTGTAACACTCTAATGTTGTGAAGAAGATACTGTAACACTCTAATGTTGTGAAGAAGATACTGTAACACTCTAATGTTGTGAAGAAGACACTGTAACACTCTAATGTTGTGAAGAAGACATACTAACACTCTTATGTTGTGAAGAAGACACTGTAACACTCTAATGTTGTGAAGAAGACACTGTAACACTCTAATGTTGTGAAGAAGATACTGTAACACTCTAATGTTGTGAAGAAGACATACTAACACTCTAATGTTGTGAAGAAGACACTGTAACACTCTAATGTTGTGAAGAAGATACTGTAACACTCTAATGTTGTGAAGAAGACACTGTAATACTCTAATGTTGTGAAGAAGATACTGTAACACTCTAATGTTGTGAAGAAGACACTGTAATACTCTAATGTTGTGAAGAAGATACTGTAACACTCTAATGTTGTGAAGAAGATACTGTAACACTCTAATGTTGTGAAGAAGACACTGTAACACTCTAATGTTGTGAAGAAGACATACTAACAATCTAATGTTGTGAAGAAGATACTGTAACACTCTAATGTTGTGAAGAAGACATATTAGCACTCTAATGTTGCGGATAAAACAGAGAATACCTGCCTGTATGATGAGACTGATGAATGTTAATATGCGGTTGATATATCTTTGCTGTGCTGATAGACAAATGTAGTCTGGCATGTGTCCAGAAGAAGCATATTGTTTGTGAACTACATATTTAATGTGCTCTTCTCTGAGCTGCACCAAAAATTTATTTCTACAGACTAAGAGCAGCAAAGACACTTCTTGTTTTAGCTTCAGTCATAATGTTCTAGCTATAAAGAACTAAAACACACCAAGTACTTCAAGTTTATTTCAAGATAAATGTAATTAAAATAATTAAGAATAAACCTGGAAGATCTCAGTGACAACATAGCAAAATTCTAATAAAACAATATACAAAACCGAAACTTTCAACTCTATGATAATTCCTGAGCATGAACTTCCAAGTTTTAAATTCCCCCCCCCCCCAAACAACAAACACCAATTATGTCTTCACACACACTTGAAACACAATGTGAATTTAAGTACAAAAATTACTTTCTTCTGTACTTTCCTGTACCCTTGTACTAACACATTTTTTAACAGACAATAATTTTGAGCCCTCTTTTTGTGATATAGTTTTATCAACTCTGAGAAATAATTTATGTGGAATGTTGAAGTTTTGTTCAAATTTCCTTACACAAATGAATTTATATTTACACTCGATGCATAAAATTGTTTAAAAAAAAACAAACAAGAAGCTAACATTAAAGCAAATACAAGAATCACTAACAACAAAATTTCAGCATAATATTTTGTTCTACAAGCAACTGCTCCACAAACACAACCAAAAAATTTCTTGTAAGAAAGAAAAAAAAAAACATGCGTTACAATTAACACATCCTGGTATTTGTCGTAACATCTCTTTGGGTTGTCACAGAAGTATAAAACAACAAAGAACTGGAACCCATCACAGGCCAAGAACTCACAGAAGATACTGAAACCCAGTTTTTAGTGCATCCTTACCAGCCCCTGGGTTTCACTTATTTGTTGAAGCATTTTAATATTAAAATAAGCAGTCTTAATCACTTGTTATGTAAGTTAAATAAAAAGGTTGTCAAATTTAAACAATGTGATGTTAATGTAAAACAAACATCTGATACAAGTTACTTCTATGAAAAGATCACTCCTATGTTTCGGGAGGGTTTTTTGGGGGACAAGTTACCATCCCAAAAGAACAAGTTATTAGTTGAAAATGTCAGCTTCCACTAACGTGCTGAAGTGACATGTGAAGTGACACAGACTAGCTGTACACTGTGTGACACATTACCAACACTTGAGGGCAACAGCAGAAGAAGAAGAAGCAGCTGCTGTCACTGAAAGTTAGGCCTATGATCTCAGTGGCCAAAAGCTACACAGTCTCAGAGCAATGTCAGCACCTGGATACTACACGTGTAAGCTGTGCAAGATATCATGGCAGGTGAAAATATATATTAAAAAAAAAAAGTTGCTATTTTAACTTTTATCCCTGATCATATAAAAAGTTACTGTCTTAACTTTTATCTTACCCCTGACCATATAAAAAGTTTTTAAAAAAATTAAATGAGTGTAGTGACATGTTTTTTGTTCTGTAGCTGGAGGTTTACAATTTTAAACTATTGCAAATGCTTAAAACAGGCATCACATCATCTCTCAGTAAAAGAAATATGGCAGCTAAGCTGTTTGATTACAGACATGTTCATATGGTCCTGAGTGTTGTTTGATAAAGTATGAGTTAATTAAGAACCCATTCATATTCACAAAGATATGGTACAGTTCTGAAACAGAGATATTTTTGGCATTTTATAAAACAACAGTCTCTGAAGTGCAGAGTCACCTATCAGCACAGCCAGGGTAATCAGAACACAAGGTTACCAGTGTTTTAAAGATGCAGTATCCACATCAAACCTGCCACAGATATGTGACCAAACCTGCCACAGATATGTGACCAAACCTGAGCTCACTGGAGGGCAACACAACCACTCATAGGTCACATAAATCATATATTAAAAGAGACAACAACAAAAAAACAGGCTACACAATCCTGTATACCTGGCACAAATCACACTGCCAAGTAAAATTACTTGCTTTTCTTCTGCTAAAATGCAGGCACAATGGCTTCCCTCCAACTACTTGAATGACATCTTTGAAAAAAAAAAACACTGAACAATTATTTAATAACATTTAATAATGTTACTGCCACAGCATGAACTCCCTGACATAGCTCAAGTTTATGCAGGAAATGTTAGTGTTATAAGAATAAGCAGCTCTGGCCTGATAAGGAAATGTCATCATTTAAAACCAGAATGAAACTTATCACTCAAAATCTCCAAGGTGGTGGGAGGGAGTTTCTATTGTGAAGGTTCAGATGGTTAAGCAGTGTAACACAGCGCACACAACTGTCTGACAATAAGCATTTCTGCTTCATACAGGCTTTTTTTTTACCTGGCTTATCTCTTTCAACATGTACCAGAGCTGTGTGATCACAGAGTTTATAATCTAGCAGTACCTCAGTGATCACATGAGTTTATAATCTAGCAATACCTCAGTGATCAGAGTTTATAATCTACGAGCAGGAATGATGCATCCCATCAACAATCAGCTTTGTTAATTAACCTTCTCCCAAGTCACCACCACAGCCAAACTCACAAGATAAATGATTTAAAATCAACAAACATTCAGTTTTGAATAAAATGTTATATGTGCTTTAAAAAAAAAAGGCACTTTGGTAAGCAAGAACTGCTGGGCTACATTCACACAAAGCAGTCTATGCATCTTATCCACACAAAACAACACTCACTGACACTGATCTTGTCTATAAAAATAGTAACTGTATACAGGCCAAAAAAAATGTACATCTTGATTATGAATAAATATTATGGTGGGATACTTTTGTTTATACATTGTAATAACCCAGAAATAAAGAACAAAACTCACATCACATTTCAAGAAATCTTTGTCATGTACATCAACAATGAAAAATAAAGTCATAAAACAGGTGGTTTCATGTACAGATACCAAAGATTTTCTTCACAAAAGCTGATATGTACAAATTCTTAACTTCATATTCATAGTTCATGCACTGGACATCTTCTGGATCAGGTGCTCTTGACCATGGGCACATGGACAACTTAAATAGATTGTGAGAAACTTGTTGAACTTGAATTTAGAAGAAAAAAAAAATTACAAAGAATTAAAAAAGCTATATTTTGTCATTCAACAATGAAAGAAAATGACCATGTAACTTATAATCTTTAGATTCAGCAATATTTGGAACAAATCTCACAAAATGTTATATACCTGCTGATAATGGAACATTGTCACACCTGCAGTGCCCTTTAAAGAAACTGCTTACACGTTAGTCCATAAATTAATACATAAAAATATATAGGCAATGTGACACATTTTACAAGAGTTTTTTTTCTTTTTAAATACATTTACCATTCTAAAAGAGCGCACGCGAGCATGCACGCACACACACATAAAAGACCTCTGTTCTAGATCAAATGCTTCTATTTCAAAATTAAAATGTCCAGCAAATTGTCCATTCTTTTCATGTTACAGATTACAAGTCTACAGATATCATATCTTGACAGAAAATACTAGCATCACATCATAAAAAAACATGACTACTTTTTATTTTATATGGGGCATAGACATAGCCTATAATCTTTTATTAAATCAAAGAATCAGCATATTTGGTAACTATAATCTTTTATTAAATCAAAGAATCAGCATCTTTGGCAACTATAATCTTTTATTAAATAAAAAAATCAGCATCTCTAGCAACTATAATCTTTTATTAAATCAAAGAATCAGCATCTTTGGCAACTATAATCTTTTATTAAATCAAAGAATCAGCATCTTTGGCAACTATAATCTTTTATTAAATCAAAGAATCAGCTTCTCTGGCATGCCTGTTTTACTGACTCATGTGATGAGAAGTGTGTGGCTGCATGCTTGTGAAAACTAGCCCTGACTGCCAACACACAAGAAGAAAGAGCTATCCATTTATAGTACTCACATGAGTACCATTGGTGCTAGCACTGTCCAGTGTACTGTACGCATTTCCTTTGCAGGATAACTTTAAATATGTTTGGATAACATGAACTAGTGAAAAACAAAGAAAAGAAGAAAAACAGTGTAGGAGTGGCTAATGACAGGGCATGTCTCCACAAACATCAAAGAAGACTCTTTATTTGTGCACTCTGTTAGGGAGCAGATACCGCTAAGTATTAGTATGACTTTTTGAACTAAATGTAATGGATTCTGTTCTTTGTTGCTTACATCCATTCAGAGATCTCACAGGCACTACGGAGTTCATGCACCTGTGCCTAGATCCTCCTTCCATGGAGATGACTAGTCCACATATACCTGCCTCGAACGCAGTGATGATAACTTATCAATGTTTCAACAGTTTTTAACTCTATCCTGGCCAGACATCGCAAAAGTGCTGGTTCCGGTGTAATGAGTCATGCCCACATGTCGATATAGTGATACATGCTTTGTTTCATTAAAAAACCTGTGTAACTTTTGATTGTAAACAATTTAGTGCGTGTTCAGTGACCTTCATCATCATATCCAAGCATCCTTAGCTACAAGAGTGAAATTCGATGGTTCAGTCAAGAATTTTCATCCATTTTGCAACTTTGGAGGCATATGGATATGCCTATGACTAGACCACTGTTCTTGAATGGACCCCAGGTAGATCTAGACCTATTAAATGGACTGAAGAAGTAGTTAGAAGGTTATTTCAGGCATTATTTCAGTGAGCATTATATCATCACACGACGAGATCTGATAAAGCTACAAGTAGATCTAGGCATCGCCGATGGTAAATAGTGTGGATCTAGACATCGCCGATGGTAAGTAGTACACAATTATCAGCTAAAATCATCACATTACTCCTTTTTTTCCTAAAAAACTTTTCATTTATGAAGTCTTCTTACATTTACAGCTATTTTGATGCATAATATGTATACTTTTAACATGGAAATACTTTGTTACACTCAGTTTTACAACTATACCCCCTATATATAACAAGACCCGTGCTTTTAATCTGGCACCAACTGAATGTCCATGTTTCTTCCTGCAGCATGGGAAGCGTTAAACATCATCATTATTCTACAGCAGTATCAAGGCAGTCTCTCAACGCTAAGAGCATCATCATCATTTGGCACAAAATACTCATATCATATAATGCATCAGTCAATTTCATCCTAAATGGCCAACCTGCAAATTTCTTTCTCATGGGATAGTAGACATGATTCTTGCGCTGAAAATATTTTTTTCTCTTTATTTACAAAACAAATAATGCCATGTTTTAAAAATGAACTTTCTTATTCTGCTCACAGATTTAGAGGTGTCACAACATACCTGGCACACCTCCTCAGATGGCCATCCATCAAAATTAAGAAATGATACTAATTATCATGAACTTTTGCACAGCTTCATCACAACCAACAGGATTATGCTTATAAAACTATAATACAATGTACAATCAAAGTATTGAAACACAGCACAGCAAAGGTAAACACACAAGTTTTTCTCTTATCTACTGCATTAGTACAATCTCTGAGTTGTCAAGAGCAAGAGAGTGATGCTTCAGAAACTGAAAATGGCAGCAGGAAATAAAAAATATAATGTCATCTAGTTTCAGTGTTGTAGCTGATTAACATATTGCTGAGGGCACAGATGTGCTGGGCAAGCTGAAGAGTCAAAGTCTCAATCTGCTTCAGTTCCCTCCTTTGAAAACAGCATCTAACACTTGCACTAAGAACTTCTACGTGCTTCTAGCCCACACCTAAATCTTGATCAAAGGAACAAAGTCATAAAGTCACGAATGGGCATATCAGAAACTGATGTAAGAGTTTCCCCGTCCCCCCACGACCTTAAATGCTGTGCGACCTTTTTTTTTTTCAGAATAAACCAATTTGTATTGTTCAAACGTGTAAAAATGTATTCTCTAAAATAAACACAAACATAATTGTTCTATCATTACTGTATGTATGCTGTGGCAAGCAGAATGAAATTAAAATTAAGGCAAGCATGGAATTTATTAAGACTGACACTAGCATTCATTAAGGCACTGATTAAAAAAAAATCATTAAGATCAGCTGTGTCATGGATAATTAATATTGGTAACAATTTGTTAAAAATTCTCCAACATTTCACAAGGCACAATTGTTTTAATCACATCATAATGAAAGACAAAATCTATGAAGCTTCAAAAAGAGGTCTGGGCATCAGGCAATCTCCACATATTTCTTAAGCAATTAAAAGTTAAAAAAAAAAAAAGAGGCTTATTATCAAATTCCACAAGATGGCCTGTGAACGAAAGCATTGCGGGGTTTAGTACATGTCTGTCTCCGAGCTGAACATCAGACACTTCTCTCCTTGCTCCTGGCCTGGCTGGCCACAAAGACCTGGTCAAATCTTCATCTCTTTTATTTTCCCAAAAGTGCATGGTGTTGAGTTTTATGTTTACCTGCAGGTTTCATGAGACCTGATTACCTGATACCAGTTAAGCATTCAGAAAAGCTGGACAGATTCATGATGCCAGTTAAGCATTCAGAAAGGCTGGACAAAGTTTCATGATACCAGTTAAGCATTCAGAAAGGCCAGACAGATTCATGATGCCAGTTAAGCATTCAGAAAGGCCGGACAGATTCATGATGCCAGTTAAGCATTCAGAAAAGCTGTATGTTTCATCTTCATTAAGTTCTGTTTTTATTTCATACAATCAGCTCTTACACTGTCTGGTTTTACATCACTTATTAGTTGGCAAACTCATAATCTCTTGAAATTTTGATCTCCTAAAACAGTTTGCCTGGCCGCTCCAGAATTCCCAACTCATCTCTGGTAGTGCCTAACTTTACTTTGTCACTTTTTGCTACTCTCTGTCACCACCAGGACAGCTTGCAACTGAAATATCACGTTGTCTTGTTACTGCTATTCTGAATGCTCATATATGCACAACGTTGTTGAGTCTGGTCTCTCTACGTGGACTCCAGCTATCTGCAGATCCACATTAAACTACAAGACATCAAAATTACAAGCTCATGAACTTTTTGGTTACTACATTTTCAGCACTTCTATCTACAATTCTTTCAAGATGAGAGAAAAAAAAAATGAACTGCATAAATTGTATGGATTGTAAGAAATTCAGGAATTTCACTATTACTATTCCTATACTTTCACTGGTCAACTTTAAATAGTTGAATTTGCTATGCTTGAATAAAAAGTTGCATGTGAGGTGAAACACTGGGTTTCATGAGAATATTCAAGGAAAGGTTATATCAGGAAACGAAACTGTTTGGTGGAAGCACAAGACCTGTATGTTAACGCTAACACTTTTTAATAAACACTCTGGACAGTAATGACCATGGAGAGACCACACAATGTCTTTTCCTTTTCTTTTTTTGTTTTCTGAACTTTGCAATGCAAATTCTGTCAATTTTATCTTCACAAAACTTTTATTTGAACTGTTCTGTACTATACTTCCCTCCTTTGTATATCAGAAGCCTAATCAGCGTCCACATATGAACAAATTAAAATTTTAACAGCCTTTTTTTTTTTTGTAAGCAAGATTCAGAGACATTATACAAGAGGAGGGAACTCTGGTGAAAGATCTGCGGCTGTTATCGATTGTAGGAATGGTTTCCAACATCCACACCGCCCCACTGTAAAATCTGTTTGTCTGGACAGTTTCGCCAGTCCTCACCATATGCATCTGGTCTCAGCTACAATTTGAAAAAAAAAAAAAAATGATTTAACAACAACAGAAAAAAAAAAAAAAGAAGCACAGTAAAATTTAGTTTCATACATCAGTAAACATTAATAAACAGTGATAATGCAGTTTAACTTAGTACAACTTGGCCTGCCCTTTTTTTGTATGTAAAAATTTTAACTGATATCTTCTTCTTCGTTCGCTTCTACCACCAAGACCGCCCTGTGATCCTACTGAATTTACACCTGTGGTCCTCAATAGGTCCTGTGATACCCCGTGTGGTCCCCAAAAGGATCACAAGAGGTTCAGAGTATCGCAGGGCTTGAGCCTGTATTCTTGGTGGGTCTCAGAAGCGGGATTGCGTGACGCCGTGGTTTTCATTGCACCAGTTTAATCTAGAGTTGGACTTTCTCACTGGAAAACCTTGGTGTGTTTTGGATATTAGTATATCCCCGCTGGGTGAGGGGTGGTAGCCCATTCAGGCTAGAGTTGGACTTTCTCACCGGAAAACTTCGACGTGTTTTGAGATACCTGTGTATCAACGCCAGGTGAGAGGTGGTTGCCCATCCAGTTCAGTGTTGGACTTTCTCACCGGAAAACCTCAGCGTGATTAGGATACACATACATCCCCGCCGGGTGAGAGGTGGTTGCCTATCTAGACTGCACTGGTCCAGTGTCTCTGACTTCAGCATTTTGTGGTCGTGGCCGCTACCCTTCCTAGTTGTGACCAGGACGGAGCTTTTGTCCAGGATGAATCCTCACTACCATTTACTTCCATCCCTGGGTTGAGCCGGTTTGGCCATATTATCCCAGTATGTACATGTTTAGGACATGACCGACCTCTAGAGCAGAGGTACTGTGACATGTGTAGCCATCAAGTTTCACCCCTGGCGTAAGCTGGTTTAGGCATATTTCACCAGTATAGGTGTATATCGGACGTGACCGACCTCTAGAGCGGAGGTACCGTGACATGCGTAGCCATCAAGTTTCACCCCAGATATTCGCCTTCGCCCCTTCTCCTGTCAGTTTAAACAGTTCTGCCATGAGAAGGCCAGGAGCTGGACTTGATTGTCAGAGGCTATTTGAGATGCATGCCATTGGAGTGGAAAGCGTATCCTCCTCCCCACCTCCGGCAATAACAGTCCTTAGAACCTCTAACTGATATAACTGGGCTTGCCATTTTTGTATGCGAAGATTCTGATATAACTTGGCCATTTTTGTATGTGAAGATTCTAAGTGATATAACTTGGCCTGCCATTTTTTCTATGTGAAGATTCTACTGAATCTCTAAATATCTCAGCTCACCAAAGAATTCTAGAACAAAAAAAAAAGGAACCATGAAAGTTAAAAAAAAATTCTGGCAGACTGCCAAGATGTGCAGTGGAGGGCTGCCTGAATGGTTTACTAACATTATGATCCAGTTCACTGTAGTTCTTCTTTTCATGTGTTTTGAAACCATCCCTTAGTGTCACCTCCGTTTAATGATTTATCGCATTTTGTCTTCTGTTTCCTCAGCTACAGGTAAAAATCTTCACATTTTTTTTCATTAATTTTTTTCATGCAAACTTCAGACAATATCTTCTCCTTGTAACACTTTACCAAGGTTTTAATACCGTAGGTAAAATGTGTTGAAACCAACTGTTTCACTGTATATGACAAAACAGATGACTGCTCCATGCTTTTAATAAAGTGAATGTACTGGTTTCCTTGCAGCACTGCTAAAACAGTTTAGCCAGAGAAGCCAGCCAAAGACAACCTGGCAGAAATGAGTAGCATGCAACACAGTTGGGGCATCAAGAGACTGTGAGAGGTGGAGAGAATTTACTGCTGCCCTGCAAGATGTCACAGATCATACTAAGCAGTGACTGCTTGATCTATCATCATCCTAGAACATGGATGAATGTACTGGTTTTTACAATTTCCCACTCCATTTCCTTGTATTAACAGAAATCATCCATCCTGTGTTCTATCATCAGTTGTAATTTTACTGAATGTATGTGTTGAGATACTTCATGCTTTCCTATCACTTCATTCAAATAAACTTTTCCACAAAAAAAAAAGGCCGTTACCACAAAAGATATGTATGGCCTGCCACAAAGGTGGGTGATTACCTTGCGAAACTTTTCCTTCTGTACCGCTTTAAACTCCCAATCTTTCTGGTTCTTCTGAGCCTGCAAAGCTGTCTCAGCTCCACAGCCCCAAACCTGGACAATAAAGGAGCAAAAATATGACCCAATTTTTGAACATGAAAATCACACTTATGATCAAGATGTGAACACAGAGAAAGTCAGGTTTACTACTGTATTGACAGAGTTGACTAGGATCCAGATGTTCAGACAGACAGACAACATGAAAATAACATAAAAGACATTTTAAACACTGAATCTGGAATAAGAATACCACTAGTAACACTGAATTTTAAATAAGAACGCTAACACTGAATTTGGAATAAAAACACCACCAGTAACACTGAATTTTAAATAAGAACACTAACACTGAATCTGGAATAAAAACACCACCGATAACACTGACTTGATACTTAATTTAGTGCACAGTGACACAAACCTCAATTCTGTGAATCTCACAGGGTGCACTGTAGTGGAAGATCTTATCAAACTCTGGGGACAATCGAAGAACCTCAGATTTGCCATCACATCCAACAGTGATCCCTTTGGGGGATTCTCTTGCATTCTCATTCCATCGTACCATTTTCTCACCAGCTTAAATCAGAAATACACCAGTGATTACAATTTATTCACATAATTTTTTTTTGTCAAGTTAATCAACATAGGAAAATCCAGATTGCTGCAACGTTTTTTTTTTTTTAAATAGGACAACTTCACTGAATAATAATTTAGCTGACAGAGCAACAGCATATCTGGCAATTAAGTTTCTCTTGTGAAACTGGAACACAAAACATGCCAAATCACACAGAACAACAAATACTAGATTTACTACTCAAAGAATGTAGCTGATTAAAACATCTGGCAAAAACTTGATGATCAGTCACATGAAGTCTGGCTCCTTGAATTGTTACAATTTGTTACTAAAATACAAGATAATTTTATTAAAACGGTTGCATCTATTCTGCGCCCCCACAGACCTGGCATCTTCCACATCTACTCAGTTCTCTACTTGTAGGTCACGCAGGACCTCATTCTCCAAAACAAGCTGGACCTGTTTAACCTGTACTTAGATTCACAGAATATGGAGAAATTCTCTAATCACCAAAAATGGACTGTTTTAGAAGAAATTTCTCCCCACTAGCGCCACAGACAAGTACTTTGCAAGAACTGCCTGTCACAACTGAAACCTAAACTAGCACAGTATCACCTGACAGGTGAACAGTGTAAACAGAAAACATTTTTGTGCTGTTAATGGAATGGAGGCTGTCTTGACTTACTAGTCTGTGTGTCATGCTTTAGGTATAATCTCTGTGAATGAAATGCAGCCTGCATTGAAGTATGTATCTGTGACTAGAATGATGGCTGTACTGAGATATAAAATGTTGACAGAATGGAAGCTGCAGCAAGGTTCTAGACTGCTCTATGGTTCTACTTACATTATTAATTTCTCAACATATATGCAACAATGTTGTGTTGACTGAAAACTTCATAACTTATTTTTTTAATTCTATCAAATCCTATCACTTAACTCATGACCACACCCACTGTCCATCTGCTCATCACTTAACTCAAGACCACACCTACTGTTCATCCACTCAACTGAAGATCTTGTCATCAACCAATGGCCAAATCAAGGCTTTCTTCTTGTTAGCTAAAGCCATCCTGGAGCCCACAACTAAAAGATGTAAATAACACTTTTCTACTGTCATGGAGGGGGGGGGGGGGCTGGACAGAGCCAAAGAGAAATTTTGAATGTAAAATTGAAGGGGCCTTAAATAGAAAAAGACTGAGAAACCCTGACTAAATCACATTTCTCTCTTAGCTTCTGCTGTCTATCAAGACCTACGTCATGTCTCTGTGGGAGTTACTTTGAAACGTTACAACAAAAATTTTACACACTCTGTAGTGTCATAAAATTGAGGCCATTAAGATTTTCTCATGAAAACACACATGAAAAATAAGTGACCTGAAACTATGCCCAATGTGCAATAGCTTCCTGTCACAGTTTACAAGCTGTGAGTTGTTAATCAGAAAGGCCGCGTTTGGCATATCTGTGGATTCTTCTAGGTTAATAATCTGGCACATGACACCATCTTTCTCAATATTTTATGCATGAGAACACTGACTCATACAACTACAGTTGGTTTCATAAGAACTTATTTTCATGAAATAATTTTTTTTAATTTATTACTTTTAACTTTCAAATTCCAGCCAGATTTTTCTCACTAAATAATTTGTCTTATCCTGCATAGCACACCATCACCACCCATTTCTGGCAAAATAAAAGTGCGTTACTGTGCATTCATAACCCGACCACGCAGCGGGAAAGTGCCTACAGAAACTCGGTTTTCTCAAGGTATCTCATGTGAAACGTGAAGATAAAAAAAATGTAACCATTATTACAAACACCAACAGCAACAAATCCCCTATAAAGCAATGATTAAAAAGCTTTTAACAAAGATAAAACCAAGATAAAACAGAAAAGGGCATTCAGACTAAACATGTGACTACATCAGCTACCTTGTACAACACGGTAAACAGGTAACAACTGAATCAGCATGCAGTCCACACCTCCAAACTTGTTTGGTCCCTCCCTAAAGTTAAAAATTGCATGCAACTTTAACATCTGCAGAAGATGATCACAAAATTTTTAATGTTACAGAAAACATAAAACAGGAGGATATAAAAATGACAAATATACTGGGATCAACACCCAAAAGGCGTGAATACTGTCTGTCAGTTGTACACTTGTGGTTCCCAACTGGTGGCCTGTGGGGACTTTTTTTAGTTTCACTGTGAAATGTTTAACAACCAATGTTCTGGTGGTTCCTTTGGGGGTGGAGGAAAGAACTTATTTTTTCACATTTAAAAAATAGGAAATACTGAACCAGATGTGGAAGCTATTGTTTGGAATAAAAGAAGGCATGACTTCTCTCACCATATTCAGGTTGGTTAGCTGTCACACATTTCATATTATGTTCATTTGCCAGAACATGTAGGAATGTTAATTGCTGTCTATTTTTTCTCAACTGCATCATCATTCTGAAAATTCACCAAGTTTGTACCGTGTTTTTTTTCAGTGTAGTGCAAGCATTTACTCATTAAAGGTCACCCACATTTTCTGAAAAAAATTCTTTTGCATTTAAAGCACATAACTACCATACAGACATGAAAGTTTTCCAAGGTATGGGGGCCTGTTTCCTGGATTCTGAAACAGCAGGGGGTCCACAGACTTTCCTTAATTGGGAACCACTGTTGTACATTAAACTGTTTTAGCAACACTCAAAAGAAATGAATTAAAAGCATGATATCAGAGTACATCAAACATTTCAACAGCAAACCAAACACATCCAAAACTCTGTTGTCCCATCAGTGCCTAAGACACGTGGGGCTGTTGGTAGGAAGAGAATCTGTTGATCAATCTAAAACTAGCACCTGAAAAAAACTCTGGTCTTGTACACCAGCATGCATTTCAACTCTGCAGTCACCCACTTGAAAAACAAACTGTAATATTCAGTACATGCAAGTGTGCCAACTCTGCAGTCTCTAACTTGAAATGTGAAAAAAAAAACAAAAAAACCTCAAAACCTACTCTTGATCACTGCTCCAGACATAACAAGGCATCTATATCCAGCCAATGGTAATTTGTTCCTGGAAAATCTTGCACATACCAAATGCATGAAGCCTACAAAGATAGTTGAGCATTTCTTCTGACTACTTGATAACAATTATCCTGATGAAACAGGGCCAACTATAACACGTGGGGGTCCAAGTTGTGACCAGGCAATTAATAAAGGATTAAGAATGTTCTGTGCTGGACTTGTTGGTCTATTATTAGAATATTACAGGAGCAAATACAACAAACCTCTAAAGCATAAAATAGAAATGAAATTTCCATGCTGATCAACCAGTTTATATCATTTCTCATGGACTGAAGTACACAACATATAACAAGAAGACAGCACATGAACTACTTACACCCAGCCTTTGTCAATAGCCAGACAGTAAAGGTTTCTTCCTTCAAAAGCCATGAAAGTCACAGTGGGGGCATGGTAAGCTGACACGTGATGGTTGAACCTATGTGGAGGCAACACACAATATAAGATATAGTCTTATGCCAGATTAATGAAGGCTAACAGAAACATGTGAGACCACTAGTGTCCCCAGACTGATCTTGTTATGACTGATATTAGGCCGAGTGCTGTGCCCTTATGTCTCATGATGATGATGATGTGGCTCTTGGTAATATCAGGCTGTCATGGCTTTTTCAACAGCCCAGACCATTGGATTCCAACATTTTTATAATCAAGTACCACTTTTCCAACTACAAATAAGCTGTGTACCACTATCTTACATTAATATCACAATACCATGAACTCTCAATTGTATTTATTCAATATATAGCATCAATATTACATGATAATGCAGCTGCAGACTACCTGATAATGCTCTAAGGACCACTGGCTGACTCAACAGGTCTTGATAAACCCTCCTAAAACATGATCTCTCTCTCTCAAAATATAACTCTCACTGTTTCAGCATTTTTTAATAACCTCTATTTAATTTCTATTCACTTGTTGATCAAACTGTGATCATGCAGTCTAAACTTCTGAACTTCCAAACACATGATGTTTACCATCAACTGAATCAAACTCAATAACAGTGAGATTTAAACTGGTACATCTGATTATAAAAGGACAGCAAAGTTTCCTCATTTCTTGTGAAGCATACATAAACATAATTTTACATGAGAACACAACTACATACTGTAATAAAGTGTGGAAAAGGTCTCAATGGAGGTAAAAAAAAATCCTTTAAAAAAAATCACATTTAAATAGTTCAACTCATAGTTTCACCATGCTGGATGGCGAGATTCTTCAGCTGGCGTGCATGGAGTGAAACTCCTCCCAGCCAATGAAGAAAGATGCGATTAGGGTTGCTGCGTGGTGCCACTATGGAAAAGGTGATGGAAAGGCTTAAGTGAAGTTTAATTGGCATGGCCAGCAGTCTTGCTGTGAGGGATACCCATATCACGGCACCTCTGCTCTAGAGGCTGGCCATGTCCTATATACACCCGAACTGGGGCAATATGCCTAAACCGGCTTAACCCAGGGGTGGAACTTACTAGTGGCGAGGATTCATCCTTGACAAAAGCTACATTCTGGTCACCACCAAGAAGTGTACCAGCCATGACCACCAAACACTGAAGTCAGAGACACTGGATCAGAGTAGCCTAGTTTTGGCAACCTTCTCTCACCCAGCGAACTTCATATCCAAACCACATTGAGGTTCTGTTGAGAAAAGTCCAACTCGAAGCTCTCTGGAGCAACAAAAACCACAGTGTCAGGCAATTTGCTTCAGTGACCCACCAAGAATATAGGCCACAGCCCCCTGATAAGCTGAGCCTCCATCCTAAATGAGATCTATCTCGAGGATCACAGGAGTAAATTCAGTAGCAGCATGGGGCGATCTTGGTAATAGAAGCATACGACGAAGAAGATAGCTTCACCAGAAAAAAAAAAACCTCTGCACCAGATGATAAGAGAGAAATGGGAGCAGATGATTGTAATAAAGTAATGATTAATACCAGAATCTTCATCACTGATGTTTGAAGCATAAGACAGAATTTCTTCCATAATGTCTATCTTATGATAACCACCTCTGTTTATTCCTGGTACACTAGTTATTCGCTCCGCTTTTTAAAGTTTTTTTTTAGACATGGATACTTTAGTATAACAAGAAAGAACATCAACTAAAAGAAAGGGTTACGGTGTTAGCTGACCTGTTGAGGGACAAGCCATGGTCACTAGAGTTATACAGCATCTTCCATTCCTGGACCTGAGTGAGCCTTGCCTGTACAACAAAATGGAAGAAATAATCTCACAAACAAATTCTACATGAAGCTTCACTCAGTAAACCAGGTCACTATGTGAAGCTTCACCCAGTAAACCAGGTCACTATGTGAAGCTTCACTCAGTAAACCAGGTCACTACATCAAGCCTCACTCAACAACCTGTTACCAGGAGCACCAGCAAGAGGTGAGATGGTCTCCATGCTTGTTCCAGTCTGCTAGCTCTGATTACTGCATCATCCAACACCTACCAACTTCAAGGATGATATCTAAAAGGAAAACTGCTATTATGGTGCACATCATGATAGCACTCCCTCTCTTATGACCTCTTTGCTGATTACTGCACAGTTTACACTAGTGACAATGACTGTGTTAATCTTGAGTCAACTTTTCAATTTGAAATAAATAGTCTAATTAACTGGAGCAACAACAACAGAATGCTCATAAACACCAGCAAAACAAAATCCATGCTCATTACAAGACATAAATTAACAAATTCACCAACAACAACACTACAGCTCCATGTTGGAACTTCACAGATAGAGAATGTTAGTGAACATAAAACTCTAGGTCTCATGATTGACCACCACCTCAGCTGGAATCATTGTGTAGACAATCTAACCAAACTCACTGCACAAGAAGTTTACCAATTTACTAAAATTAAACATTTTCTTGACATAGACACCAGAAAAATATACTACATAACACAGATACAACCACACTTGGACTACTGTTCCACAATCTGGGATAGCTGTTCCATGTCAAACATGAAAAGACTTTACTCACTTCAAAAACGAGCAGTAAAGCTTATAGATGACAAACATGCAGCACGTATTACAAATAAGGACAAACAACTTTGTATTCTACCCCTCAAGAAGAGATTTCTTTTCAATAAAGCCAAGCTGATTCATAAATTTCTATCACACAAAGCTCCACCCTATCTGTGGTCATTGTTCAAATCCAACCCAAAACACAGTCAACGCTTAAGCAATTGTATTCTCCCAAAACCAAGGCTTGACATGTTTAAAGAAAGCTTATCTTACTCAGCTGCCCACTTTTGGAATGCCCTATCAACTCACATAAAACTTATAAGTAATATCCGTTCTTTTAACTCAAACTTTGTCAACATCTGTTTGATATGGACTATATGACTCCCTAAGCATAGTCTAAAGTAGTTTTAAAGAATGGCTTGATTATAGTAATTTTTAACAGCTTTTCTATAAATTTGTTACTTTTGAAAGAATGTAAGAATGTAAGTTTATTTCATGTTGTTGCATAAATCAGAGTGCAGAGTGTATGGACATGAAATAAGTTTATTATTTATTTATGTAATCATTTAATTGTGTCTTCATGATTATTATGCTCATTAACAAATGCTGAATGACTGTGACTGAGTGAAAGCTGTATGATGAAGGGTAGAATGTTAAACAGGCCTGCATGCCCAATTCTTAACCCTTTGAAAATAAAGTATGTTCGTTCGTTCATTCCTCTATTTTTCTTCCAGCATCCTGTCCTTAACAAACCCCAGTGAATCATCTTTATGATTTCCCCCCCCCCCCTCTATTTGCATTTATTTACTGTTTTATCTTTTATGTTGTCCTTGAAGTGGGTGAATGACACTAAATACTGTCTGCCTTTGATTAAATTTCCCCCTCCTTCTCATCTGCTCATCCTACCCCTATCTTCAGCCCGCTTCACGAATCCTCAAGTATTACAGTATCTCTCTATGTATAATGCTCTCATCTTTTTTTTTTTTAATGAAATCTTCCTACCTCACTTTCAACAATAAACTGTCTGTTAGCAGTATCTTACAAAACCCAGATTTTCTCCCCACTTTAAACTCAAATGAAACTTTCATTCTGTGAGCAAAAGCATTTGTTATATCACACATTTCTCTTTACACACTGACCATGGTACATACGCAGCTTGCTTTGTCTGGCAGTCAAATATTTTTCATCTTAAGAAGCAAGATTCCCCAACATGTGTGTATTCTGTACCTTTATTTACATCCAGTTCTACTGGAATATGATGACAGTTGGTTTCCAATGCACAATCTTTGAATATGAAGAATCTGTACTAACAGACACATATGTACCCCCCCTCCCTCCCCATACACACACCACTACTACCACTATTCCCCAAACAAATATGTCGAAATATATCAACTTCCAATATCATCAATAAGAAATCAGTTTTACTGTAACAATGCACATCATCAATTATGGCCACGTGTGGCTACCAATTATGCCAATAATGAAAAATTAATTTTACAGTAACATTAGACATGATCAATTATGGCAAACACGATAAACCATTTTCTAGACATTACTATCTTCCTCAGCAAGAGCATTGAGGTCCACATGGGATCTTTGGTTGCAGCACTGGAGGCGGAAGCAGAGGCCCCTCCTGCAGCAAGAGCTGGATTGGTTGGTGGCTTGGTGTAGATGGCTGGAAGTGTGATGGACAGAAGCCACAAGATAGACATTGAGGTGCAGTTATTGCTGCTCACAACTCCCTCCAGCTGCGGTACCCTGGCCACTTCCTGAAAATTTTAGAAAATTATTAATTACCATAGCAACTGTCAGCTGCATTTTTCTTCCCTGCTACATATAGTGAATCCACATGTCTGCTTACCATGTGAGAGCTTATAGACAATAATAAATCTATTATGGTTGTGCAAATTCTTCACAAGTGTTACGGAGTCAGTGGTCAGATGACTTTCTCTGTCAGATAACCTGGGTAATGGAAGGCTTTGGGTATGGCAGCAGGACGAGATCAGAACATTCTGAGAAGTGGATGGTAGAGGATGTGAGAGCTTGATGATATGAGAACATCTCAGAAAATGGACATCAGAGGATGTGCACGGCCAGCTCTAAGAATTATGCCTCCCTGTGTCATAGCATGCCTTGCCACCCCAAACAGTGTTAATAACAATTTATAGATTAATGAAAAAAATCACAAGATAAAACTGTAAATATACTACAAAAGAGAAACAATAAAAAAGACTGTACACATCATCATAACGCTCATCACATGAAGAACAAAGAGCTTTTAAACCACAAACAATGATTTTGTGTGTTTTAGTTTTCAGCACAAGTCTTCATATTGTTCGCACTTTTGCTCTTTCACGTAAATATCTTGTGTTTAACTCTTCCCGTGCCATAGTCGCTATAGTGACAATTTCCGGTTACTGAGTTGCGTGCCATAGTCATTATAGTGACAATTCATTTGTATCAATAAAACCAACTGGTGTAACATTTAGATTGTACATATTTCGTTTGTGTTTCCGGTGACACTTTTCAAAATGGTGGAAGAGTCCTTAGTTACGAGTGATGCAGAGCGAGAAAATGGAAGAGAAACATCGAAATTTTTCAATTTTTGACGATGTAGATAGGGGTATGGACATGGCCTGTGACCACCCCACTGCTCTTGAATGTATCCTAAGTAGATTTAGACATATCAGACGACTGGAGAAATAGTTAGTACGTTACTTCAGACATTAATTTAGCGAGAATGCAACATAGAATCACAATACAAGATCGACAAGTAGATCTAGACATCTCAGATGGTAAGTAGTGTAGATCTAGACCTAGGCGATTGTGAGCTGGGCACAATCATTGTCTAAAAACATCACATTACTTCTTTTTTCCTAAAAAAACTCTGCATTTATGAAATTTTCATACATTTAGTTATATTTTGAAACACAATAAGTACACGGAAGTACATGGAAATACTGTTTTTCATTCCATTTTACAACTATACCCACTATACAGATCAGGACCCGTGCATTTTGTGTGGCATGGATGGGAACGTCCGCATTTTTTTCTTGGGCACGGGAAGAGTTAACAAAAGAAAGTTTTCTTGGTTTCATATTCACAAAATCAGAAAGAGGTCAGTAGAGTCTAATTTTTTACCAGTATCATGCTCAACTCAAACCATGGCAAATCATTCCAATCAAGTTTTAGTCAATGCTGTTCATAATAAGTTAATGACTAAATGAAAAACATACAACATCCAATATTTCAGCTTGAGCCTTTTTCAAGGATTCCATGCACAAACACAACACAACATATAACTAAAACTTAGCTCACACTGAAATATTGGATGCTGTATGTTTTTCATTTAATCATTCTCATCTTACTCTCATACTTTCTGCTATTTGTTTTTCTCTCACTCCCTCTGCCACCATATAAAACTGTACCATACACCTCTTTTTACCTTTATTACTAGAACTAGTTTTACTGCAGTCGCTTATCCCCTTTTATCTGTATAATACGTTTACCAGCAGCATTAATTTCATTTAAAACATAGTGCCGAATAACACAACACCATAAACACTTTAATCCCTGACTTTACGTTTCAGCTTCATGTCCTGCCATCTTGTCCACTGACTCATCATCAGCAATTTCTATCAAAAGCATCATAAAATTCGCCAAGAGAAAAACTTAAAGGATGAATGGCTTTGATTCTAGATTCCCAGCAGGTGGTACTTAGTGGCTTGAGCATTAGCGCTGTAATGTGCTTTTATAAAGGTTCCCCAGTGCTGAGTTGACCCTGAGAAAAATCACACAATTTCTGACCCGTTTCAAAATATCAAACTTCCTCTCTAAATGACACTGCAGCATTACTGACAACTAAGATGAGAGCACGAGAACGAGGAATGGGGAAAAAAAAAACTCTCGGATTCAAGCCTGTAATGAGTAACTCCTGAATGTTTTCCTTTCTTATCTGATCTACTGTCATACCACGGCCACATGTTTGTGATTGAAATATTCATGTCTGACAACTTTCTAAGAAAACATTCGGCTAACACTGAGCCTGTAGTGGCTTCTACAGGAATAAAACCAAGAAAATGTTTATGAATACTGAAGTGATCTGTATTAACAAATCTTGTGAACAGTGTTATTTGTTCAATATGACTTACATCCAGAGTACAGTCTGTGATTATGATATAATATATAGCTTTCTGCACCACAGAAATTCTTTTTTCTTTTTTTTTTAATGGCCCCAGAGAAGAGAAAAATCAGCTCATTTTGAATCCTTTTCCCAAGATAATATTGGGCTAAACTACGATTAAGCATAATTAATAATAAATGTAAATGTTTTTTTTTAAATAATTAATTTTCATATTATTTTAATTTCCTTTTTTGGTTTATCCCAGTTTTTCCTTTCCTCTCCTCCCCCCCACCAAAAAAAAAATAAGCCAATCTTGACATCATGTTAAACTGTATGTGTTGTACTACCAGTAGTGTCAACTCTGAGGATATGGCAACAGAATGAGATCATAGCATTGCAGGAATGGATGGTGTAGGATGTGGCAGCAGAATGAGACCACAGCATTGCAGGAATGGATGGTGTAGGATGTGACAGCAGAATGAGATCATCGCATTGCAGGAATGGATGGTGTAGGATGTGACAGCAGAATGAGATCATAGCACTGCAGGAATGGATGGTGTAGGATGTGACAACAGAACGAGATCATAGCACTGCAGGAATGGATGGTGTAGGATGTGACACCAGAATGAGATCATAGCATTGCAGGAATGGATAGTGTAGGATGTGGCAGCAGAATGAGACCACAGCATTGCAGGAATGGATGGTGTAGGATGTGACAGCAGAATGAGATCATCGCATTGCAGGAATGGATGGTGTAGGATGTGACAGCAGAATGAGATCATAGCATTACAGGAATGGATGGTGTAGGATGTGACAGCAGAATGAGATCATAGCATTACAGGAATGGATGGTGTAGGATGTGACAGCAGAATGAGATCATAGCATTACAGGAATGGATGGTATATGATGTGACAGTATTTTGTGCTCAAACAGTAGTTTGACAACTCTAAATTCTGCTCAATGGTTGCACAAAAGTCTGTCTGAATCAATGCTTGCAACTGAATGAAAACTGAGCAGTAAAGGGCAGACTGTCTGGCTGTACTGCATACCCAATGTTCCAAATAATAAAGTTTGTTTGTTCCTTCATTCTTCAGAAGCACTAACGAAAATCAGGTTACAAGATGGTCAGCTCTGGTTCTCATACAAAACTCCATCAAAACTCTAGCAGAGTTATCTTTGCTTGAGAATGTGTCATGTGTGTTTTACATAAACATATTAACATAATTAACACTGTTTACATAAGATTTACATAACAGAATCTCAAAATAGATTACCAGGAAATGAACCCCCCCCCCCCCCCCTCCCAAAAGCAGGACACAGAAGTACAATTACAATACAGAAAAAAAAAATACGATTCTAACATTCTGACAGATGTGAAGCACACATATACCAAAAATGTAAACAAATGGCCTACCATTTCCTGTGGCAAAGACGAGCCAGTAAGAACCTGTGAGACCCAGTTATGAACTGAATGAAACAGGTGAGGGCATGACTCATTCAGCCACTTGCTGAACTCATCATGACCAATCTCTGTTTTGATGCCAAACTAAAAAAAAAAAAATAAATAATAATAAAAAACTTCAACTTAAAAAATTACCAACGTCATAAATTAAAACATTACAGAGATTTAAAAGAAGATGGGTGAACGAATAAAGAATCTGTGGAGAGGAGCAGACAGAACCACAAAAATAAGATTTTTAAGGGCATGCATCTTTCCCATAGCAACATATGCCTGTGAGACCTGGACACTTAACAAAACAGCTGAGAAACACATAAATGCCTTTGAATGTAAATGCTACAGAAGAGTTCTCCAAATATCGTGGACACAAAAAAGAACAAATATATCTATACTACAAGAGCTTAATATTGAAGAAGGCTGGCTAGTGAAGAGGATTAAAGAGAGAAAACTTAAATATTTTGGACACATTAAACGTCATGATAATTTAGAGAAGACCGTATTGGAAGGATACATAATGGGAAAAAGAAAAAGAGGAAGACCAAGACGAAGATGGCTGTAAGACATCGTTGACGATCTGGAAATGGATGCAACAGCAGCAGACCATCTTGCTCACAACCGAGAGGCCTACAGGAGTGCTGTTTGGGAGGCAAAGTTCCGCAAGGGACATGCAAATGAATGAATGAATGGGTGAAGGAAGGGAAATGCAAAAAAACAGCTTTCAATGGCATGAAGAAGAAACTAAACAAATAAAACAATGGTCTTAACAATAAGATGGAAAACTCTAGTGATCTGATTGTATTTCTGTGAGGTACTATTTTTCTGTGTTACACAATATGTTCAGTCTTTAGATGCTACCTGACAGGTACGATGTTTGTCTATTCTGTGCAATGGTCTTTGATATTTATAATCACAACTTTTGTCTTCTCTTCATGTGCCACTTGGTCATCACGATCAGGCACTTTTCTTTTAGTTCTCCCTTCCTTTCTCACTATTTAGTTTTCCACCGATTGTCAGTGACTACACACACACACACACAATAAAAACAAACAAAACAATTCTTACCAGACCAGTGGCCATGGCGGTAAACATACGAGGGTCCCTTTCATCCTCCTGGTAGAGAATTTTGGCCAGCGACAAAGTGAGAGCAAAGGAAACCTCAAACATACGTTTGGCATCTAGAAATATACAACACATAATTGGAACACCCTTTTCTTATCATGCAATATACATTCCTACCAAATAACTTTCAGAAACAACACAGCACAAGATATTTTTCACATCCCAAAACAATGAAAAAAAAAAAGACTTCCATTCTTTTTCTTCTTCTGCGTTCCAGGAAGGCTGGCCATGCCAAATCCGCAGCCCTATCACCCTGATGAGGTTCTCCATATTCTCCAGTGTTCAGTGGGAGCCTCGTAACTTTTACAATCTTTTCTATTCTTCATCATCTGGTGTGAACACACACACACACAGATTTCATTACAAGTATTCTGAGCAATGTGATAACATTAATCAAAGTCTTAATTAAACTATGCAGATTACAAGAATATTACAGCAAGAATAACTGAGATGTTTGTGACAAATATGAATTATTAAGAAAATCTGAGGAGTATGTGATGTAGCAATATAACAAATAACTGAAGTATATGTAACAAACAGCACAAATGACCACACAGATGATACTATGACAATTTTCTCACCTTCAATGGTAAGAAACTCTTTTCCCTCAGCAAAAAAGTGAAAGTAGAAGCGAACAAGTTGCTTCTCTTCATACATCATGAGAATCTCTCTTCCAGCTTTGACAAACTGCTCTCTTGTAATCCTCTCTCGATTTGTTGCAACACTGACTGTCATCATGTGTCGATACAACAATTTCCCGAACAGATGCAAAGGTCCATGAAATGCACTCTGAGAAGACAAGCAAAGTCTTTTGTGTGTGTCTGCACAAGTCAAAGGTTCAAGCATACAGCAGTAACATGAAGTCTGTTTAGCATGATGAAAGCTAAGTACTGACAAACAAGATGTATCGTTAACTTTAACAAGAAGAGAAACAGCAACAGAAGATATGAAGATCTTGTGATAACGAAAAGAAATAAGAACAGCCATTACCTAAGAAAGTCTGGACACATTCAGGATGGATGAAAGATAAAAGCTGAAACCAAAGATAACCCAGTTATCATGCCCCAACAAACTGCCGCTAGCCAGGACTCTCGCCTATCTTCTGCCGGTGCTTGTGGAAACTGTCTGCTGTATTACTTCAGCTTGCTCAGCGTAGCTAGGACCAGCATACCATGACAAAGTTCACTTTTTTGGATCTAGTTTGGGAATTCAAGAAAGTTACTACTGCCCACTTAGCCATCTAACTCCATGGTTACACTTCTTTACTTTGGTGCTTGCTGCGAGCAGGTCAAAGTCTGTAATTGTATAATAGTGTAGGAAAACACAGCTGAAACTAAGGTAGAAAGACTCTTCATTACTATCAACCACAACAGCACCCAAACTTATTTCTAAATAACAACAGGAGAAAAAAGTATGCTATAAAATCATGAGAAAAGGAAAATGTGCTGCCAGACATTATCATTTTTCTTAGGTGCCATTCTGGAAAGTGTTGGCAATTGAGTTTGTCCACAGACACACACAAAAATCACTAGAGAGAAGGAACACAAACAAAGCAATACAAGAAGTATATTCAGAGATAAATAATAAAAACACACAAATATAATGACACTAAATGCTGAATCAAGATGTACCAAAATGTGGAAGTCTCAATGTTACAATTAATCATCACTCATGTGCAAAATTCTCACCTCAAAAGTTGTCTTGGAGAGCTCACCAGGATGTTTGTTGCCTTCATCCTGAGTCAGTTCAAGTTTCTGAGAAAGTTGGGATCATTATCACATGATTTTACTATTAAATAATTTGTTTAAAATTACACAGACTCTGATATATGAATACTGGGTAATGCAAAAAAAGAAACACCTGAGTGTTATTTGATATATGGTGTGTGAAGGATGTAGCAGCTGTGAGCAGAACAACTCTGAGCAGAAGCTGACAAAGTTTCAGATGGTGATGGAAGTATCAATAAGGAAGAAAGCTCTAGATGAAAGGCCATGTAGAAACTTGAGTAGAATTATACTGGCAATGACATACACAGTACTGGGACACCCATACATAAATAGCATCCACATGTGGAGGATTTATCCAGACGTTCATAAATATACCAGTCACATGTGTCAGAATACCAGACACTCATAC
This sequence comes from Achatina immaculata, assembly GCA_009760885.1. Classification (NCBI taxonomy): domain Eukaryota; kingdom Metazoa; phylum Mollusca; class Gastropoda; order Stylommatophora; family Achatinidae; genus Lissachatina; species Lissachatina immaculata. Next base: position 9,207,960 of record CM019693.1, read on the forward strand.
ATAAATAGCAGCCACTTGTGTCACAAAGTTCAAGTTCCATGGGGGAGATCATGCTAGAGAGAGAGAGAGAGAGAGAGGAGGAGGAGGAGGGGGTGTGGTTTCAAAATCACAATTCACTGATCCAGGAGTGAATGATCTAAGAAAGTTGTCACATTTTAATACAACATATAGTAAGGTTAAGATAGCCTTATTATAGCACAGAGACATCTGGGGGATATAGTGGATATACTTTCCATTTTCCTTGACCACTGGCACACTAGAGGGTGATGTGGTCGGAACAGTGGTTCTCAACCCATGGGCTGTGGCCCAAAGGTGGGCTGTGATAGGGAGTATTGTGGGCCACACTGAAGTCTCAAAGCAGCAAAAAAATAGAGAGAAAAAAAGCAGATACAATAAATTATTCTGCATTTTTCACCCAATAAATAGGGGCAGACGGCATGGATGCAAGCCGCAGAATTGTAGGTCACTTTATTAGTAAATTAAAAGAACTTTTGTGTAGCAATGAATATGCAGTTAAACATATAGAGAAAATATAATACTTTATAAAATTAGATGTATACCTTGCAAATATAAAGCACTTTATTAGTGGGCCACAAAGATGTTTGACTTTTAAATGTGGGCCATGCAGCAAAAGGGCCTGAGAACCTCTCAGAAGTACACTTGGCTGTCTTTTTCTTCCTCAGTTCCAGAAGAACCCAGGCCCTCAGTTCTACAGCTGGATTACTAGAGCACTTCTGGTCAGATTCGAACCACTGTCTCTCACAATGAGAAACAGTTGCACTACTTCACTTCGCAGGCACCAAGCACATCAAGAGTTTTTGTGGTGAAAACACTGATCAAGGAAATAAAGTGCTGGCTCTTCTCTGATACAACAAGACACTGTAACTGTTTCACTCTCTGTGTTAGTTTTCTGTCCACAAAATCACATCTCAAACAGTTTCACCACAGATGCCTAACAGGACATTGTACTTAACCAATGAGAAACTAAACTCCGAATACTAATTCTGTTACATGTATTAAAAACCTTACATCAATTTCACTTTGCAGAAAAATGCAACTATACATATGAAATGAACTTATCAAAGTGACCAGTTCTGGTCCTTTTCTTTGTGTTGTCATTCTTCTTCTGGCACTTAGCATAATGTACCTTTTTATTACTTCTAAAATGCTGAATCTACAGTGTCCAAAAATTCTGCAATCAATGGTAAAAAATATATTTTCTTTGGAGATGAAAACTGATATCAATACTGAATGGTAGGATAGACATAGGTCTCTATGGATGGGACCGAGAGGGTACTTTCAATACGTTGGGTCTATATCATTTCCATTATGCATAATCTATGTCAAGTGCTTCAAGCTGGGTCTATACCATTTCCATTATGCATAATCTATGTCAAGTGCTTCAAGCTGGGTCTATACCATTTCCATTATGCATAATCTATGTCAAGTGCTTCATGCACATTAACAAGCTAATGTATGAAATATGAACTGTTATTCATATTGGTGTATAAATAAGTTTATTTGACTCATTTTCAGTTAGTGAACTGTTAAGTACTCTGGCATCTATAATTTAGCAAAGTAACACACTGCCATCCTTTTCTGGACACAACGATTTTGTGTTAGCTGATTAACTAGTTCAAGTCAAGCCCAACAGACAAACGTCCATATGGTACTGACAGTATGACGAGTGCTGAGCTATGCCCGAAATACAGTAACAAAAACAGACACGGCCGGAACATGTAGTTGTCATGATACACGTGTATGTGTTATGTATGTGATACATGTATGTGTATGTGAATGTTCGTTACTTCAGACTTATTCAAGCCGACTTATGAACACTTTCAATGAGGAAGAAAATATCAAGTTAGTGTAATTCGCCACAGCAAAACCTAATTTTGTCTACACCCAGATATGATAAAATAAGCCATGCTTCACGTATGTTAGCAACTCACTGAAAACAAAAACTTACTTCAAATAATTTAACAAGAGCAACTGTCAGATGTTTACGGCTTTTCCTTCTGTTCATGTTTTCAAATTCTCCATCTTCAACATCGCCACTCAGCCCAGATCCGGCATTGCTGTGATCGTTGGAAGTTTTCCTTTTTAGATTAGGTGGCAGAGATCCTAGTTTATTACCCATAACAGAGGATTTGGCGGTAGATGGATTATAAAAGTAAAACACAAACAACACAAGTTGTCTTATTATATTCCTTCACGATTAGCACTTGGTTAAAAGGCGTGTTTCTCTTGTAGTAACAACAAACAGCTGCTCTTAAGTCTTGCGGGATAGGAAAGCAAATGTCACTTTGTTATTGCTCTCTGCCATTTTAATTTTACGTAACCGGAAATATCGGAGGGAGCATGCGCACTAAGGAGGTTGTGTATTACTCCTCCTGCTAGCAGAAGTCAGTCGAATAAACAATGCCGCAGATTATTCGTTATTTCTTCAGTAATATTTTGATTACGTCTTTTATATCAGTATAAAAGGGGAAACGAAGTATGCATCTTTTACTTATTTTGAATATTTACATAATCATTTGGCTTTACACCTGACTTGCCTGATGTTCGTTAGTAGGAAGGAGAGATGCTGGCTAGAAAGATGAATATCTCATGAAGATAAATGGAAGTCTGGAAAACTCAGCGCCGAGTTTTGACTATTATGCCTTGAAAAAGCTCACAAAAACATGTCAAGGTGTGAGCTTTCCACGAAGATAATACCTGCAACATTTGCATGGTTCCTGATTATCGTGTGTACTGGTCTATACTTCGCCTTTGTGTAAGTATGGACAATAATTGCTAATCATTTAATGAATTTGACTCTGCTGTAAGTTTTTCCCCTTTCAGTATCTACTACAAAAGATCTGAAAATTTAGAAATGCTATACTTTTAGATTTAACTTTTGGGTTACATAGATTTTGAATAAGGCTACGAAATGTTGTATCTTGCAGTAAGACAGCACATATGTAATTATGATAACAATACTAGCAAAATATATGCAACAGTCTTAACTTGTTTGAAAAGTGAAACCATCATGGTAGAGAGAGCATTGTCATTACACCTGACACATCAGAGCTATTCAGAATCCTCTCCTGCATCTTTGTGGTGCTGCTGGTAACTGGCTTTTATGATATGACCTGGTCAACGTGTGGAGCCAGTATAGAAGCCATACAGGTCTTGTCTGAGAAGTGAAACCACCAGTTCAGTTTCATAGCTATTTTTTAATTATGTTAAGACCTTTACCATCACATCAGCTGCTAACAGCTTCTGCAGAAAGCTGCAACAATGATAAGTCTTGGTTTGTTTCCACAAGAATTGTCCAGTGAATAAATGGGTTGATTTTTTTTTCTTTTACTTAAAATTATTTATTTGAAATGTCATTATGTTCAGTATTTTTTTACTCCGGCTTTCATATTAAATTGACTTATTAATCTTGATTTTGTAGTAATTTAACTTATTTATTCTCTCATGTCTTATTTATCATTCCTGTTTTCTCATATTTTTAGCTTTTTTAAAATTTTAGCATATATTCACTCATTTATTACACTTTTTTCACACATATATTTAACTTAGTTATTGCCCTTGTTACATTTGGGATCAAATGAACAAACATTGTTCTAGTTTAAAATTTCTTTGTGGGGGATGTTTGTTTTTGAAGTGATTGTTTTTTTTTTCCTACAATTATTTTCAGCTGTCGATATTTGACAGAGATGTATAGCTATGCCTTCCCAGTTGTTCAGGGAGTTATTACAATTTTTATGGTGCTCAACTTATGCCTGTCTACCTTTATGGATCCTGGAATATTTCCGAGAGGTAACTATGCCGTCAGTCTTGTTTGTTCCTGGGAACATAGGTGACTCACATGGCATGACTGTTAGGTCCATGACAAACCAGAACTGACCAAGACCCTACCAAAAACATCCTGTGGTGGTCCTAGTAGCAGGCTAATGTGCCCTTCCAGTTTGGCTAATGGACTAAGGCCTGCATTTTTCCTCTTAGTGGCCAAGTCTGCAGAGAGGCTTGTTGTTTTTTTTTGGGTCCACTCCAGATTTGTAAGCGGGGCACTGTAGCTCGCTACCATTCTTGCATGATGCTTATGCGTCAGCATCATCACAACATCAGCTGCAAAGAGCAAAAGTTTCAGAGCAGTCACAGCAAGCCCAAGGCCGTATTTATTTTGAACATGATTAATATACATTGTTGTGGTTTTAATATTTCAGATAAATATTTATAGACAGAATATGTACTCATAAATATTACAGATATATATTTATATAGGCAGAATCTGTACTCATTAATATTACAGATATATATTTATATATATCCATGCAGGATGGTGACACCAGAAAGGAAGTTAGAATTATAATTGCAAAAGCAGTGTCGATCTTCAAGAATCTTGAGAACGTATGGCATTCAAAAGTTATAAGCACAAAAACCAAGTTAAGACTATTCAATTCAAATGTAATATCCACCCTCATTTATGCATGCGAAATATGGAAAACAACTAAAGAAATAGACAAGAAATTAGACTCTTTTGAAAACAAATGCCTAAAGAAAATATTCAGCATCAGGTGGAACAGGAGCAATGCAGAGATAAGACAGATGACTGAACAACAACCAGTCTCATGGGTGATCAGGAGAAGGAGATGGACATATGTTGATCACATGAAAAGAAATGACCAGAGAGTCCCAAAACGAGCTATCATGTGGAACACAACAGGCCAGAGAAAAAGACGTAGACCATATGAAACTCTAAAGAGGACATTGTTAAGAGAGGCCAAATTAATAGGTATAAAATACCTTGATGAGGTTGAAAAGCTCACCAAAACAGGAAAAATTGGCGAACTGCCTTGCGAGCCCTTTGTGACGTATAATGGCACGGGAAGGATATAAGATATACAAGATATTTATGTAGACAAAATCTGCACTCAGGTTGTAGAAAAATATCTGCTAAAATTTAGTCACAGTAACCTCTACATAGTACTATGACAATAAAGTAATGTTTCATCTTGTGCCTTCAGCAGACAACAATTGAAGTACAAGTAACTGAGAATAAATTGCAGAAGGAAAAGTGTGAATAAAAACCTGTTTTTTTTCAGATCTCATGAAACCTCTTTAAATGCTCTGGTAGTGCAGCATAAATTGCAACACTTTAACCCATTAATTGTCACATTAAGTGTGGAGCATTTTATTTAAATCAGCATTTTTTACTTTAGTTTTGATGTGGATTCAAATGTTCTCGAGTTTTACTTTCTCACTTATTTATTCTTATCTTCCAGCTCCGGATGATGAAGCCAAAGATGATGACTTCCGTTCACCGTTGTACAAAAATGTTGAAATTAGAGGTGTGCCTACACGCATGAAGTGGTGCACAACATGCCAGTTTTACCGACCACCTCGAAGTTCACACTGTAGTTCCTGTGATAACTGCATAGATGTGAGTCATAGAGTATAATTTTAACATTAAAATTAGCATCAGTTAATTTCTAAGGACTGCTATTGGCGGAGGAGGGGTGGAGAATTTGTTACAACCCAGAGGTGGAAGTCACTAGTGGCGAGGATTTGTCCTCCTGGACAAAAGCTCCATCCTGGCCACAACTAGGAAAGGTAGTGGCCACGACCACAAAATGCTGAAGTCGGAGACACTGGACCAGGGCAGTCTAGATAGGCAACCACCTCTCACCCGGTGGGGATGTATGCATATCCTAATCATGCTGAGGTTTTCCGGTGAGAAAGTCCAACACTGGACTGGATAGGCAACCACCTCTCACCCGGCGGTGATACACGGGTATCTCAAAACACGTCGAGGTTTTCCGGTGAGAAAGTCCAACTCTGGCCAGGGTGGGCTACCACCTCTTACCCGGCGGGGATATGCTGATATCCTAAACACGTCGAGGTCTTCCGGTGAGAAAGTCCAACCCTAGACTAAACTGGCGCAACGAAAACCACGGTGTCACACAATCCCGCTTCTGAGACCCAGCAAGAATACAGGCTCAAGCCCTGAGATACTCTGAACCTCCTGTGGTCCTCTCGGGGATCTCGTGTGGTCCTTTCGGGGACCACACAGGGGACCACGGGACTTAACGAGGACCACAGGCGTAAATTCAGGAGGATCACAGGGAGGTCTTGGTGGTAGAAGCGAACGAAGAAGAAGAAGAAGCAGCAGAAGCATCGTTTATTTTGTTCAGTGTTGTCTGTTATGTTGGGTTACAATTTAGCAAAGATCATGCATGTTTTGTTGCCTACAGAGATGTTGATATGTGTGTGAGAGAGAGAGAGATTTTTTTTATTAATACATATAAAAAGTTTAGCCTGCCAATTGTTTAATGCTTTTCTTTATGCTTTTGCAGACGTTTGATCATCACTGTCCATGGCTGAACAACTGCATTGGTCGGAGGAATTACCGCTACTTCTTAACATTTTTATTGACACTTTGTATACACATACTTACTATACTTGTCCAGTGTGTTTTTTACATAATAGGGCATGATGAAGACTTGCTGAGGCCAGGACCCATCATTGTGTATCCTCTGTCTGATTCTGTAAGAGGAGAATTATGCTAGTTCAGTGTAACTCAGTTTCATGTGTGTGTGTGTGTGTGTGTGTGTGTGTGCATTTGTTTGTTTGAGTGTGTGTGTTTGTTTTATAAAAGAAGTATTAGCTGATAGGATCATTTTTGTGGTTATTATTTTGATGGTTGGAAGTGAATGTTTGTACATATAGATTTGGGTGGAGCTTTATCATCAGAGATGTGGGCTTGGAGTGCTAGAGTAACTGAGTTCATCAAGAAGTACAGGACAGTGCAGACTGTTTAGAAACATAAGAGAAAGACGGCAAGAATTCTTTGGGCGTTTTCAAGAAGAGAAAAGAAGTCTGAAAATACCCGGAAAAGGAGCATAACTCGCAATGTACAAGGCCAGGGAAATGGAGTTGGCCAAGACACTGTCCCACGTTTCTTTTAACATTTCATGCCCTGGTTTCATGCTCACCCTGGATAGCTGATTTTGTTTTTTTTTAAGATCCCTTCCAGATCTTCAGGCTAACTGCCATAACTAGTTCTCATTCAGTGTGATATATTCATCACCTCTCTAGATCTTCAGGCTAACTGCCATAACTTGTTTTCATTCTATATGATATATTCATCACCTCTCTAGATCTTCAATCTAACTGCCATAACTTGTTCTCATTCTATATGATATATTCATCACCTCTCTAGATCTTCAATCTAACTGCCATAACTTGTTCTCATTCTATATGATATATTCATCACCTCTCTATATCTTCAATCTAACTGCCATAATTTGTTCTCATTCTATATGATATATTCATCACCTCTCTAGATCTTCAATCTGACTGCGCAGTTCACACTCATTCTATATGATATTCATACCTCTAGATCTTCAAGCTATCTGCATAACTTGCTCTCATTCTATATAATATTTATGTTTCATCACCTCTCCAGATCTTTAGACTAACTGCCATAACTCACTCACTCTTCTATATGATATTTACACTTCACCACCATCACAACATCAGCTGCTAAGAACATGCTGCTAGAATTTCTAGAGAGAACAAAAAAAAGTTACCAGAAAACTGAAAGACTGAAATAAGAGAGAGAGATATATCTGCATAAGCACAGAAAAGGAAAAACTGCAGATCAGCCTCCAGGTACTAAGGATCACATAGATTGTGTAAACATGAATGTTTATTGGTATTTATTTCACATGATGATGGTGCACTATAGGTTGGTGTATGTTGTTAAGTGAATTAATGCAGTTAAACATAGCAGTCAGAGACATTCCTTAACATCGACTCAGCATTGTTATATCCATCATTATTGTTCTAGTTTTGTTTCCTGTTTTTGGCCTGACAGGATTTCATATATTTCTGGTCTCTAAAGGCACTACAACAAATGAACAGGCAAGTTTATGTTTTATGAGTTGCTGTAAATCTTCAGCTATTTTCCTTATCTAATATGCTCTACATCAGTGGTTCTGTCATATTAGTTCTCTGCAGCAATAAACTTATCTGATCATTTCATTGATTTTGTTTCTTGCACTAACTTGAAGGAGAAACAAGTTTTCTTTTAGTAGCAGTGGAACATACTTTCTTCACACAGCAGAAACAAAATGATGAAATGAGACTACATACTATAAGTAAAGAGTGGAGAATTTAAAATTTGAAAGGAAAAAAAAAACATAAATAATGAATAGCAACTTTGCTCACATAAAGTAATTAATTACTTGTTTAATAGTAAAAATGATTTAAGTCAGGAATTTTCTCCCTTTCTTTAGGTGACAGGGAAGTTTAAAGGTGGACCCAATCCATTTACAAGAGGTTGTATCAAAAACTGCTGCTATGTGTTCTATGGGCCAAGATGGCCAAGGTAAGTACAGCTCTAGTAGGATATGAATAGATTGTTGTTGGCTTGTCATTGTTTTACCAGCATGTTCCAAGTTAAGAATTCTGTCAGTCGAGGGTAAAGAAATAAGACTTTCAGTATACGTGGTGTACTTTCTTCTGCTTGTAACTTGGAACTAGACCCATCCATATACATCTCTGGCCCTTCGGTGCCTAAGACACATGAGGCTGATAGAAGCAAGAGATTTCCGCTGTGCTATCTTCTTGCTTGTCTCCCATGTCAGTTCTTTATCCGTATACATAAGATAGACATTTCATGTGATATCTTTTTACATCCTTCATGCAACAAATGCTTTGCATGGATATGTTCTGGTGTGCCTCACATTGTTGGCAGACATTCTCTGATCTCAGTCAGTTTTTCCAGGTGCATGCCTGCTTTTTTTACACCAGGGTCAGCTGAAGCCCAAAACCAGCAAGTCTTCAACCAGTTGCCTTTGAATGACAGTATACGTCACTATCAACTCAGTCACTCCGATGTTAAACATGTCTAGATTTTTTTTATATTCCCTGATTTCAACACACACAAAAAAAACATCAGATGGTCAGATTTTTCTGCTTTTTTTTTACAGACTTGTAGGGTACATTCCAAAAACCAAGACTATCAAAGTTGACTCCAATAAAGTCACTTACGTTGCTGCAGACAATGATGTCAGCATTGCAGTTGGGCACAGCTCTAATGGCATCCAGCACGTTGGTAAAAATCATGTAAGTGTCTTGTTTTGATGAAATTTATTGTTTGTTTGCTGTAAACATATTTGATTTGCATGTGATTAGACATATGCAAAATTTCCTCCAAAATACCAAACTGATTATGTAAACAGACCTGGAAAAAGGTGATAATTGGTCAGGTAGTCCAGGCGGTGTTAGGCACTTTGGTGTTTATCATTTATAAATAAGCGATGGTGAAGGTGTCTGAGCTTGAGGAGCTAGAGCCAGTGGATGACTGGTGATGAAGACTCCATCTTCTCTCTCTATGGTCTTGGTAGTCGGTGGATGACTGGTGATGAAGACTACATCTTTTCTCTCTATGGTCTTGGTAATCGGTGGATGACAGGTGATGAAGACTTCATCTTTTCTCTCTATGGTCTTGGTAATCGGTGGATGACAGGTGATGAAGACTTCATCTTTTCTCTCTATGGTCTTGGTAATCGGTGGATGACAGGTGATGAAGACTACATCTTTTCTCTCTATGGTCTTGGTAATCGGTGGATGACAGGTGATGAAGACTACATCTTTTCTCTCTATGGTCTTGGTAATCGGTGGATGACAGGTGATGAAGACTACATCTTTTCTCTCTATGGTCTTGGTAATCGGTGGATGACAGGTGATGAAGACTACATCTTCTCTCTCTATGGTCTTGGTAATCGGTGGATGACAGGTGATGAAGACTACATCTTCTCTCTCTATGATCTTGGTAATCGGTGGATGACAGGTGATGAAGACTCCATCTTCTCTCTCTATGATCTTGGTAATCGGTGGATGACAGGTGATGAAGACTCCATCTTCTCTTTCTATGATCTTGGTAATCGGTGGATGACAGGTGATGAAGACTCCATCTTCTCTCTCTATGATCTTGGTAATCGGTGGATGACAGGTGATGAAGACTACATCTTCTCTCTCTATGATCTTGGTAGTCGGTGGATGACAGGTGATGAAGACTTCATCTTCTCTCTCTATGATCTTGGTAGTCGGTGGATGACAGGTGATGAAGACTACATCTTCTCTCTCTATGATCTTGGTAATCGGTGGATGACAGGTGATGAAGACTCCATCTTCTCTCTCTATGATCTTGGTAATCGGTGGATGACTGGTGATGAAGACTTCATCTTCTCTCTCTATGATCTTGGTAATCGGTGGATGACAGGTGATGAAGACTTCATCTTCTCTCTCTATGATCTTGGTAATCGGTGGATGACAGGTGATGAAGACTTCATCTTCTCTCTCTATGATCTTGGTAATCGGTGGATGACAGGTGATGAAGACTTCATCTTCTCTCTCTATGATCTTGGTAATCGGTGGATGACAGGTGATGAAGACTACATCTTCTCTCTCTATGATCTTGGTAGTCGGTGGATGACAGGTGATGAAGACTTCATCTTCTCTCTCTATGATCTTGGTAGTCGGTGGATGACTGGTGATGAAGACTCCATCCTCTCTCTCCTCTATGATCTTGGTAGTCGGTGGATGACAGGTGATGAAGACTCCATCTTCTCCCTCCTCTATGATCTTGGTAGTCGGTGGATGACTGGTGATGAAGACTCCATCTTCTCCCTTCTCTGTGATCTTGGTAGTCGGTGGATGACTGGTGATGAAGACTCCATCTTCTCCCTCCTCTATAATCTTGGTAGTCAGTGGATGACAGGTGATGAAGACTCCATCTTCTCTCTCGTCTATGATCTTGATAAGAGTCATATGGTTCCAGACTGCCACAGTATGGCTGCTGTTGGTGGGTCACATCACACTTCATGTTCCCAGTAAGGACAGTGTTGCAGGATACAGTGCACCTGAGGCATTGTCTCTCACATTTTTTATCCCCGCAGTTTGGCAGCAGAGAAGTCTGGCCTTGGAGGAAAGTGGAAAGTTAACTTCAGAAACAGTCATAGCCATGTTTAACTAGAACGTGCACTCCAAGACTATATGAGTACCTCTCTCTCTCTCTATCTCTCTCTCACACACACACACATGCTATTGCTATCTTGACATGTGACTACAGGGGTTATTATATTGTCATGTTTGGTTGAGCAGTATGTGTTTGTGGGGGGGTTGTTTGTTGAAGGTTTGAGTTTTTGTATATTGTAAAATGTCAGGTAAATAAACCTACGTAACTGTATGTCACTATATATGTTCTGCACTGTGCTTACAGGGAAAATATTTCATTCTTAATTACAATATACATTGTAGGAATATTGTGTCACTTCTTGTAGAACAAAGTATAGCAAAATCATCCAAATCTGAACCACCAGTGAAACATACAGCTGCACTTACTGGCAAGTAAGAAGTTCAGCTCTACACCTTTGTACATGAACTACAAAAAACAATTTATCCAAGAGGCAGAACTGCAAATATACACAATAGACATGTAATAAAAAAAAGTTTATTATAAAGTTGTTTGTGTGGTCTTTGAGTTTTTTTTTTTTAATTTAGTAAAATAAAGAGTTAATCAGCTGCTGTTGGGGTTACAAAGATTTATCTTTAATTTTATTTCTCACTTGTTTTGACAGTTCTTTCACTTCTGAGCTCTGAATAGTTTATATACATAGTTTATCTCTAAGATTTTCTTTACTATAGTTTGTATACATAGCTATCTATAAGATTTTCTTTACTATAGTTTATATACATAGTTTATCTCTAAGATTTTCTTTACTATAGTTTGTATACATAGCTATCTATAAGATTTTCTTTACTATAGTTTGTATACATAGCTATCTATAAGATTTTCTTTACTATAGTTTGTATACATAGCTATCTATAAGATTTTCTTAACTGTAGTTTGTATACATAGCTATCTATAAGATTTTCTTAACTGTAGTTTGTATACATAGCTATCTATAAGATTTTCTTTACTATAGTTTGTATACATAGCTATCTATAAGATTTTCTTTACTATAGTTTGTATACATAGCTATCTATAAGATTTTCTTTACTATAGTTTGTATACATAGCTATCTATAAGATTTTCTTTACTATAGTTTGTATACATAGCTATCTATAAGATTTTCTTAACTATAGTTTGTATACATAATTATCCATAAAAACTATAGTTTGTATACATAATTATCCATAAAAACTATAGTTTGTATATATAATTATCCATAAGATTTTCTTTACTATGGTTATTTTAACTTCTATCTTCTTAACTGTTCCATCAGAGGATTCTTAGTTCTGGAGACCATGATGAGTACTTGGACAAGAGCAGTCAGTCTTTTGATTGTGAGCCCTCACCACCAATGATCCGCAGGCAGGGTGGGTCATACACAAATCTTTTTAACTCCGGTAGCACCCAGCACCAACAGCATCCTTTTAAAGTGGGTCTTCAAGCTAATGCTCATAGCAACCACATTGGGGAGACTGGATTATCACATGTCACACAGTCTAAAAATACATTTGAGCACCCAGCTAAAAAGGTGGGCTTCTGCAGTATTCAGAATGGTGGGAGTCTGCGTCGACCCAAAACATCCAGTGTGAAGGAAGAAAATGAAGACACAGAACTCTTCCTTCAAATGGATGCAGGTCCATACGCCATAAATAGCCCTGGTATTAACAGAAGAATCAACACACCAAATGGACTTGGCATTCAGAGTGCAAGTGCGAGCCTGGAGAGAGCATTACCTTCAACGACACCATCAACATTGCCAAGGGTGAACTCACCTCACCATTTGGCGTCTGTACCATCTCAGCACGGAGAGAGAGTTCTTGGACGACCGCCGCACTCACCTCACTCACCATCACCTGCCAGAGGTAGCACACACACTACAGGCATGTCCTTGGTCCATTCAGCCTCTCCTATTAAGGACAGGATGAAATACTTTTACCCAAGCCGCTCTAGAGAAAACCTGCATGGATCCAGAGGATGTGTGAACCGGTCAGACATTCAGTCTCCTGAGAGAGGAGACCCAGCTGGCCAGAAATGTTCAGATTCGTGTGAAAAAGTGAGTTTGAACAGCTCACATGACCAGCATGATGGCAGATTTTACAGAATGGCAGAAATGAGCAGGAATGATGGAGGTTCTCCAAGAGATGTTCCTCCAAGCAGTTGCAGAGCACGAAGCAGGATTGGGTCAAAGGATTATGTAAACAGATCTGGAAAAGGTGATAATTGGTCAGGTAGTCCAGCCGGTGTTAGGCAGAGTGGTAGAGACAGGTTCTATAGGGAGGGAAACTCATCCAGGTATGGTGCTGAAGATGCTTCTGATCTGTGTCTGCTACCACGCCGGAGCTCTGAGAGTCATTCAACAGGTAGTTCATCCAAGGAATCTCATTGCCCTAGAGATCGTGATCGTTCCAGGAGTTTTGACTTTGACAAGTCTCCAGGTAAACCAGAACCTAAACAGAGAGAGAAGGCAGGAAGTGGAGACTACAGTATTCCTAGAAATTTATCAGAACCATTACAGCCAGGAAGTGAGGATAATAACCATATTGGTTCTAGTACATACCAGCCTCAGCATGAAGCACAGACAGTTCCGGGATACCATCAGACATGTAGCACAGGAGTTGCTGTCTTCAGCCGTCCAGCTGGAATGCTGATGGTATCGTCAGGCAACTCTCCTCTTACTTCCACATTTATGTGCTCATCCAATCCTCATCATTCTATCCACGCTCAAAACAAACTTCCCTCGCTTAGTCCTTCAATCTTGTCATCTCATCGCACCAGCAGACCTCCTATAGCATCCACCACGCAGCAGCAACGGCAGAGTCCACCGACTTTCATGCCGGCGTTGCCAGGTGGCGATTCGTTGAAAATGCGTGACAAACGCATCGGCGAGAGACTAGGTCGACAGAACCAGCTGCCCCACAAGGAGAGATCAAACAACATATATGACACATATGAAGCTTCTGTGTGATAGAATGTTTTCATCTTTTCTGTGATATTATTTGTTGTTTTTTTTTTATGGTAAAGTAATATTTGTTGCTTGTATTGGTGGATTTGTGAGAGTGCTAGTTGTTAACAGAGAGTAAAGTTATTTGTTAAATGTTTTTGGTTCACCAGAAACTTTCTGTGTAGGAAAGAATGAAAGTTTCTTTGCTTAACATAAACTATCCATTTGCTGTTATATTGATGGGATTAGTTTGTCACAGTCTGTGACCTACGTGTCTTTTGATGGGATTAGTTTGTCACAGCCTGTGACCTACGTGTCTTTTGATGGGATTAGTTTGTCACAGTCTGTGACCTACGTGTCTTTTGATGGGATTAGTTTGTCACAGTCTGTGACCTACGTGTCTTTTGATGGGATTAGTTTGTCACAGTCTGTGACCTACGTGTCTTTTGGAGCAAATTTAATGGACAGTATTTTTATTTTTAAATATTCAGTATCAGATGAGATGTAGTTCAGTATACATAGGGGTGATATTAACATGAACATGCATAGACAAGTGTGTGTTTAGTGTATTCTATGTCTTACAGGCAGGTTATTCTTTGAGTTCAGAGGTAGTTTCCCTAAATACAGTGTGTCAGGTATCCATTTTTAAAACAGGGTTGACCAAGCAAAACCAGGGACCGCCTTCGCATGAGAAAGCAGCTCTCTGTCAGCTCAGCTGCTTCTGTGCTCATGAAGAGCACCATTACATACTTAGTTTGCTGCATTTATGTGGCATTTTGTTTGAAGCATTTTGTAGAAAACAAAAAAGAATAACTTTGGTGTTCCTTTTCATATTCTTCTGCATCATCTTTTTTTATGTGTGTATAAAAAACTTCAGTAATATTTGGGATAATCTTGTCAGAGAGAAAAGTTCTTCATAAACTTTTTATTTGTTTTCTCATTGTAGTGACAAAGTTTGTGCTGTTTGTATTTTGTCATCGCTGATATACAGGGTGGTTCAAAATTATTATTGGGGTTTAAGTGACCTATAGGAACTCAGAAAGTTTTCATGCCCGTAGAATCACTACTGCAGAATGCTGAACAACTTCAACACATGTGCATGTCGTGGCATAGAAGATGTCCAAGCACTCTTCAGTTTCCTTTCAAGTGTTCTCAGTCCTTGCAGTGTAACTATTTCAATGGCAACAATTCTAAGCTTCATTTTGTCAAGGCAGGCCACAAGAGTCTTGTAAACACTGTCTTTAATGTGTACCCACAGGAAGAATTCAAGTGGTTTAATATCAGGTGAGCGTGGAGGTCACAGAACTGGCCCATTAGCAACCAGGAAAATACATGTCAAGAAATTTTTAGACAGTATGAGCCCATTGTAAGGATGCATCACCTTGTTGGAACGCTACATTTGGCTGATGATCTTCCAAAACTTCTGAACATGACAAAGCACATGCACATTTACACTATCTCTTTTGATTCGTCAAATGGTATGAGGGTTTTCTGATCCCTGTATTCTGCAGTTACAGTGATTTACCTTCCCTGATAGATAAAACATTGCTTCATCACTAAATATCTGTCTCAAAGGTACTTTTCACCAGCTTAGATGTTTGACAGATTGTCTTTGACAAACTTGAAAACAGCCGAAGTGAAGCGAAGGTGGTTTGTGATATACTTGACTGCAAGGAAGTTCATCTGGTTGATTGATTCTTGTGGCTTTGTCTTGTGGGTTTTATTAAAATGCTTCCTGTATTTTATCAACATTTTTCTGCCAAGTGCTTGGTCTTCTTGCTCATTTTCTTCACTACCAGTCTCTTGAAATTCCTGTGACCAGTTATCTGAAGGTGGATATCGCTTTCCTGTGACCAGTTATCTGAAGGTGGATATGGCTTTCCTGTGACCAGTTATCTGAAGGTGGATATGGCTTTCCTGTGACCAGTTATCTGAAGGTGGATATGGCTTTCCTGTGACCAGTTATCTGAAGGTGGATATCGCTTTCCTGTAACCAGTTATCTGAAGGTGGATATGGCTTTCCTGTGACCAGTTATCTGAAGGTGGATATGGCTTTCCTGTGACCAGTTATCTGAAGGTGGATATCGCTTTCCTGTGACCAGTTATCTGAAGGTGGATATCGCTTTCCTGTGAACAGTCACCATTTTGAAGTATGACATCATATTTTCTGCCAGACATCACTTCAGTGAGTACAGTAATGCCAAAGAAAAACTTTGTGAGTTTTATATTCTATAAGCAGTTTTATTTTGTTGTCTCTGGTTTGAAAATGTGAGCCATGAAAACCCCAAGAGTAATTTTGAATCACCCTGCAATGAGTGGTGGAGCTGTGATATGAGACAGAAAACTAGTGTCTTACCTTGAAATAATATAAGTGCTCCACATCTTGCACTGACTCTTGTCTTCAAGGCTGATCCATCCGCGTATGCCTGGTCCAGTCTTGAGAAATAAAGAGGAAGTGAGGGCCAGAATTGGAGAGACAAGTGCACAGAGAATGGACCTTGCATTACAATCATGATTTATTGTTACTGTGACTGATTGTGCAAATCACAAAGTGCTAGAATCAGTCATGTAAGAAACTGCTCACCAGAATGATGCTGAACACAAACAGAAGACTCTTTTGAAAACCATCTTCTAAATTGAGAGCCAGTATAGTCATTTATAACATTTGAATATATTGTGATTGTGCTAGTGTGCTGTCATGTGTTACAAGAGTGTAGTTATGGGGCTTGCTGCTTAATATTTGAACTGTCTTGTACTAAGCAAGTAAATTGAAAGTTCTGTGTTATTTGAGATCATAACTAGCTACAAGATAAGGCCTGTCTCTGTGTGTGTATGTGTGGTAAGGTAGAGTTCAGTCTTGTTGTGATAACATTTCTGTCAGATAAAGCGTTTTTATTCCCAACTTTAACTCTTCATTTCCTCATTGTTCGCCCTCAAGAGGACATTGGTTGTGTTGTGTTGCAGTTATGCAGCTCACAGCCCAGCACATCCAAATTTGGCTCGGAGTAAGTATAGAACGAGGTTTGTCTTCCCGCTGTGATCCCTGTTCACTTGGTCAGATTACTGTGTATTTTCAGGGGCATCACTGGGAGGTAGAGTAGGGTCTTGGCCAGCTGTGTTTTGCCAGCCTTAATACAAGCAGTCAGCCACGGTTCACCGGTGCTATTTTTTCAGTTTTAGTAATGCTTCTTTGATCCATTACCTCCATTTTAATGAAGGCTTTGTTTAACTGGGGGGAGGGGAGAGAGGCTGTGTGCATGCGTGCAGAATATTTAAGCCACATAAACCACTGCCCAAAAACAACATAAATGTCAGTCAACAAAAACAACATAAATGTCAATCAACAGATACAACATAAATGTCAGTCAAGAAATACAAAGTGTAGTCTGATAGATTTTTCTGCCATTATGTACAGACAGGAATCGAACCAAATTTACCAGTCAAGATACATCAAAAGATGTCGATGGGCCTATCTCAGCCACTTTCTCAGAATGGATGAATCCAGACTCCCTCGCCAAGCCCTCACAAGGTCAGTGAAGGGCAAAAGAAAGCAAGGCAGGCCAGGGGAGACTCTACGTAGAACCATCACTAGAGAGAGCAGGCCAGGGGAGGTTCTACGTAGAACCATCACTAGAGAGAGCAGGCCAGGGGAGACTCTACGTAGAACCATCACTAGAGAGAGCAGGCCAGGGGAGGTTCTACGTAGAACCATCACTAGAGAGAGCAGGCCAAGGGAGACTCTACGTAGAACCATCACTAGAGAGAGCAGGCCAAGGGAGACTCAACGTAGAACCATCACTAGAGAGAGCAGGCCAGGGGAGGTTCTACGTAGAACCATCACTAGAGAGAGCAGGCCAAGGGAGACTCTACGTAGAACCATCACTAGAGAGAGCAGGCCAAGGGAGACTCAACGTAGAACCATCACTAGAGAGAGCAGGCCAGGGGAGATTCTACGTAGAACCATCACTAGAGAGAGCAGGCCAAGGGAGACTACGTAGAACCATCACTAGAGAGAGCAGGCCAAGGGAGACTCTACGTAGAACCATCACTAGAGAGAGCAGGCCAAGGGAGACTCTACGTAGAACCATCACTAGAGAGAGCAGGCCAAGGGAGACTCTACGTAGAACCATCACTAGAGAGAGCAGACCAAGGGAGACTCTACGTAGAACCATCACTAGAGAGAGCAGGCCAAGGGAGACTCTACGTAGAACCATCACTAGAGAGAGCAGGCCAAGGGAGACTACGTAGAACCATCATTAGAGAGAGCAGGCCAAGGGAGACTCTACGTAGAACCATCACTAGAGAGAGCAGGCCAAGGGAGACTCTGCGTAGAACCATCACTAGAGAGAGCAGGCCAAGGGAGACTCTGCGTAGAACCATCACTAGAGAGAGCAGGCCAAGGGAGACTCTGCGTAGAACCATCACTAGAGAGAGCAGGCCAAGGGAGACTCTGCGTAGAACCATCACTAGAGAGAGCAGGCCAAGGGAGACTCTGCGTAGAACCATCACTAGAGAGAGCAGGCCAAGGGAGACTCTACGTAGAACCATCACTAGAGAGAGCAGGCCAAGGGAGACTCTGCGTAGAACCATCACTAGAGAGAGCAGGCCAAGGGAGACTCTGCGTAGAACCATCACTAGAGAGAGCAGGCCAAGGGAGACTCTGCGTAGAACCATCACTAGAGAGAGTACAACTTTGGGATTCAAGTCCATCCAGGACCTACAGCGGGCGGCGGCGAGTCGTCAGACATGGAAGGATATGATTTCCGCCCTATGAGCCAATGTTGGCCCGAAAGGAGTGTCAATCAAATGTAGATGACTAAGCTACCTCCACAGCTCTGTCTCAGTGTTATGTATTTGTCTGTGTGCAGTCCATCAGGATTGTCTGATGCCAATATTTATAACAAAAATGATCTTATGAATCAACACATCATTTTTAAATATTATAATTTATGTTTCATTATCAGATAGTGGAAGTAAGCTTTTGTTTTGTTTTGTATTTCCTGAAGATGTGCCATGCCAAAAGATATTTCAATACAGCTTTTTCTTAACTTCATTTTAAAACCTGAGTCCACCAGAAATGTCATTGTTAGAGTTGCTGGTGACTTGTCATAAAGGTTGACATTATTCATGTCATTTCTCCATGTACTATTTGCTGTAAGTTCATGTTTTACTTGTTCTGTGTGTATTGATTTTTGGCTTGTTCTAGAGGAAGGAGGCGGAGATAATGCTTGGCTTGATCTTTACTGATACAAGTCTTGCACTTTTAGTTCTGGTTTGTTTTGTTTTTTTTTTTTTGTACAGGAGAAGTTTGATTTTGTTCGTTTTTTTTTTTTAAACATATGTGGACTGTGAGTCTGGTCTCAGCACAATATTCTGGTCAGTCACCCAGTTTTCTTTCAGGGTGTTGTCTGCTGCTGCTGCTGCTCATTGTATAAGAGTACTCACTTTCAGGTGTTTTATTTTAATGGAAAAAAAAAAACGTTATTTATTTCAGAGGGGCAAAACATAAAATGTACAGAAATATAAGAGAGACTTGTTGCTGTAAAGCTGTGTGACTGTTGGCTTTAAAACATTGGGAGCATCTTCCTTGTAATAAAATATCAGACTTTAAAACAAAATGAGCACACAGCTGTAATGTTTCAGTTGACACCTTAATCATACCAAAACATACCAGGCTTTGTATGTGTTACTTTACTGAAATAGTCGGATTATTAAAATAAAGCTGCCCCTATCTTTTCAGATGTGGAGAGCATTTTGAATTGACATAGTTGTATTTTTGAAGCAGATATATGAGTTTTTGTTTCCAGTATTTGAATAATAAAAATTTCTTTTCTGCTACATTCATATATTTATATCTAACTGCTAAATCTGTATGTTCAGCATTTTTTATTCATTAAATTAGGACCGGTTTACTTTTAAATGGTAGTATCATAAACCACTACCCCGGTTCACTTTTAAATGTCAGTATGATGAACCACTACCCTGGTTCACTTTTAAATGTCAGTATGATGAACCACTACCCCGGTTCACTTTTAAATGTCAGTATCATGAACCATTATCCCGGTTCACTTTTAAATGTCAGTATGATGAACCACTACCCCGGTTCACTTTTAAATGTCAGTATGATGAACCACTACCCCGGTTCACTTTTAAATGTCAGTATCATGGAAAAAAAAAAAAAGAGTCATTTCTGTGTGAGATAATCTACTTCCTTCCTGGCCAGCTGCGTTGTATCATGGATGTGACAGTTTGATGTTTGAAGTTACTTGGATTAGTTTTAAAACTAGAATTGTCATTTCTTTCAAGAAAAACTTTCAAATGAATGGTTTATGTTTAATCTGGTGCAGTTTGGAAATAATACATACAAACATTGCGATGAGAGTAATTAAATAACCTTGATTTGGGAGGGGAGGGAATCTTGTAACCCACCAGTGAAGTCTGACTTTGGAAGTTTCTTGACTTTATAAACTGAACTTGCATACAGATCATACACTGGAATGTTACTTTATATTCCTGTCATTCACTGTCATAGACTCACATCCTTGCCTCCAACTTTATGTTGTGTCCTGTCTTGTCATACTCGACTGGCAGCTCTGTACAGTCCAGTCCAGTGTGCCTCACCCTGCAAGCAGATATTCTTCATTTTCAGAGGCAGTTTTTCCCAACACTACTGTGTCAGGTCCTCATTTTTAAAGCAGGGTCAGTTGGTGGGTAATACAAGCAGATCTCCAACCTACAGCCTTTGCAAGAAAAGGCAGTCCACTGTTTTTTTTTTTTAACTTTATTTTCATAAATTAGTACATGACAGTTTCAGACATAAATTTGACATAATAATTTGATCAGACAATGTGTTATGAATATGAAGGTGATCTGCAGTGTGTTTTACAATGCCATGATGGAAGTGTTGGTGAAGATACAATGTAACAAAGGTTGTTTCTAAGTATATTTTACAAAGAAAAGGTTGATGAGACAAGGACTGGTGGTTGTAGCCCGGGGCGGTTGCCGCTGGTTAGGTGACACGCCTGAGTGGATTATTGCAGGCTGACATGGAAGTTGAGTGATAGGTGTGGCTTCTATTGCTAGTCTTAGGATTAAGATTAGAAGAAGATTAGATAGTAAGTACTTTTTTCATTTACGTGAGGGAAGCTTACTCAGGTCTGTGTTTACATCATACAGTTGTAGTCTTATCACATCAAGCAGCAAACATCAAAACTAAATACTAATTTGGAAAGACAGTCCGCTTTTGGTTAGACTACACTTGGTCTCAATTTATGAAAGGAAAAAAAAAACACCCTCCAGAAGTGAAAGTATTAAAGGGTTTCACAAAAAAAAAAATGACAAGATGTATATTTGATCAGATGTTCTCTAACTCTTTGTTGATAGCTAATGTTTGAAATGATGTGGTAGTTGATAATAATTTCAAGAAATGAGACAACTGGCAAGCTGCAGTCTAATAATAATAATAGTTACATTTAACACATTCTTCTTCTTGTAGTCATCACAAATAGCAAACAGGCAGTAAATTAAACTGTAGTATTTTATATGAAACTATTCTGTAGCTCCATACGACAGTTTATTGCCAGGTTTTGTTCAACTTCAGGGCTGAGAGTATTTTGTTCCGTGTTGCTACAGTTTACTTGTTCCTGTCCATAAGAAGATGTAAGCTTTTTATTTAAGTTGTGATAATTGTGTTGATGGCAGTTTAAAAGATATATATATATATTTTGAATGGTTAAGTTAATACATTGGTGCTATTATATTGTGTAAACATTTAGCAAGTTTTTTTTTGTTGTATGGCTGTTGCAAAAAATATGTGTATGTTTATATGTGGAGGGCAGAAATTTAGATAACATAAATGTAATTGTGCTGTGATCCCTTTGTAAGTGCAGAATTAGCAATTGTCTGTAGTGAAGATCTTCAGACACAAGCGTTAAAAAGACCTTCATGCACTTGAGTGAAGTTGGGGAATGTTTTCAGAGAGAAATATTATGTTGGTGAAGATCTCTGGAGACATTAAGCTGGTGAAGCTCTTCGGACAAAGGTGCTGAGTTGGTCAAGGTCTCGGAACTGTGACATTAAGTTGTTGAAGGTGGCACGGAGACATGACAGGCAGATAGTGCTCTCCGTAATTCTTGGAGATCCAAGTAGAAAGGCTTTATGGTAAGATCCACCTGTCTTGTAAGGACTTGTACTTTGGGGCAAGCTGATGTCACAAGTCTGCGTCTGCGAGCAGCATGTGGAGGCAGGGTTGTTCCACCTTGTGCAGGTTTTGTTTTGGCGGATCAAGCAGCCGTACATCTTCTCCCTTGCACCAGCCAGCTACACAGCTTATGGATCTGTGAAGGGAAGGATGCAGGTTGTTAGGCTCAGTGTACTACACATAGCACAGAAATTCACGGACTCTGTGGGCAGAGACCTTGTGCCAGCCCGGTTGTCTTGACTGCTTAGTTTAATCTTTTTATGCTGAAATATTTCTTTACAGTTTGTCTAGTGGCACGACAGTGAAAGCTTCACTATGATGAACATTTGTCTAGTCACAAGAGAAAGATAGACTTATACTTTACATTTTATTAAAAATGAACATTTGTCTAGTCACAAGAGAATGATTTTACACTCTACTATGATGATTATCTAGTCACAACTGGACACTGCCCTAATTATCTGGTCATAACTGCACAGCTCCCTAATTATCTGGTCACAACTGGACAGCTCCCTAATTATCTGGTCACAGCTGCACAGCCCCCTAATTATCTGGTTACAACTGGACAGCCCCCTACTTATCTGGACACTGCCCTAATTATCTGATCACAGCTGGACACTGCCCTAATTATCTGGTCACAACTGGACACTGCCCTAATTATCTGGTCACAACTGGAAACTGCCCTAATTATCTGGTCACAACTGGACACTGCCCTAATTATCTGGTCATGGCTGGACACTGCCCTAATTATCTGATTGATTGATTGATCTTTATTTCAGAAGGGTTAAGAATTGGGCACGCAGGCCCGTCTGACATTCTGGCCTTGTAGTATCTGGTCACAACTAGATAACACCCTAATTATCTGGTCACAACTGGACAGCCCCCTAATTATCTGGTCACAACTGGACACTACCCTAATTATCTGGTTACAACTGGACAGCCCTCTAATTATCTGGTCACAACTGGACAGCCCCCTAATTATCTGTTCACAACTGGACAGCCCCTTAATTATCTGGTCACAACTGAACAGCACCCTAATTATTTGGTCACAACTGGACAACATCCTAATTATCTGGTTACAACTGGACAGCCCCCTAATTATCTGGTCAGAACTGGACAACACCCTAATTATCTGGTCACAACTGGACAGCACCCTAATTATCTGGTCACAACTGGACAACACCCTAATTATCTGGTCACAACTGGACAGCCCCCTAATTATCTGGTCATGGTTACTTGTCCTAAGTGTGAGGTTGGACTCAGGTCACTCTGACACCTCTTATGTTTCTCTCAGGTTTGTATGCTTTACCTGCCTTTAATTTTTCCTGACACATGTAACCAGTTTTCATACTTTTCTATTCTGAAGCCTCTCTACTTCGTATGTTGCTAACATCCTTTCACTAGTCACAGATGTTTGAAATGGTTGTTAAGAAGTGTTTATTGTTTCAGTAGATGTGGACCTTGCAGTAGCTGGCTTCTAATCATGAAAAGTAGGAGGGGGTTTTTTTTTTGTTTGTTTTGTTATTTATTTATTTATTTATTTGTTGTGTAGGACATAACAGTCACTTTATTACTGTTGTGATGTTACTGTGAAGATTATTGATGTTACAGTGTGATATCAAGTGAATTTATAAATGAATGAATTAAAATATTTCAATTTCTCCATTCCAAGTTTGTTTTTTTTTCTTTCTTGTGGACACCATAAATATAGAGCTGTTTGTTCTTGTCCTCACACTGAAGATGTGACAACATTTTTCTTGCTGGGACCACAACAAACATTTTTTTTTACAGAATCCAGGATGAAAAAAGAAACACATCACAGAGACTTCAGTGACATCATGACATATTCCAGGCTTGTCATATCAGGATTGTTCATGTTCCCTACGGAAGTCCACTCTCATGGAATGTCATGCTAAGTTACCTAGCTTCTCCACAACATACGCAGCCCACAACTCAAACAGTTGCTCATAGTTTACATAGTACATTTTGTGGACATCCCAGGAAATTTCTTCCAAACTAACTTTGGAAGTTGAAAACTTGCAGATGGTCTGTGCTGTTTTCTCTTATCAACTCAGCGTAGATGTACCATCCTAGTATTGTAAATAAACAAATCTGTATTAAAAAGAATCATGAGGTTTTCTCCACCTAATTATACTATGAAAGCGAAAGCTTGTGGACCGCTGACTGTATTTTCTAAATATAGATATGTGTTGGCTCACAGCCTGTAGATTGATTCTACAGCCATCAGGCCCTATGACAGTTGTTACATTTTAATTAGTACTGTAACTATGAGAACATTCATCACAAGATATAAATCACAACATGCTAAATACAGAATCATACTGGTGGACACATCAATGTACATACACACATGTGAGCATACATACAGGCACAGTACTGTATAATAACTTAGATATGCACAGTGTACCACTCTATGCTGCCAGCACCACTATAATAAGTGTAACGCATACAACCTCAGGACTCTGTAACAGCCAGGGTTAGCCAGTTCTAGAAGATTTCCTGATTTTTTTCCTATAGATCCTTGACCATAAGTCAATGCTTGACTTGCTTGGAGCAGCATTCGAACAATTCTATCCAGATTAAATAATGTGTCAAATTTGTGCCTTGCACTGTTAGCACTTAGTAAAAAGTTTGTTGACTTCAACAGTTTGCTCTTCCTGCATGAAACAGTAACACAGAAACGTATTTCTATGTGTTAGGCATCAATTTTCTGTTACAGTTATGAATACCGTTAATTGTCTTGTCCCAGCAGTCCATTCTACCAAAGTCCAGGGTTTGAGTCACAGTTATTCTCTTACTGTTTATCTTTCTCTCACATCTAAAGTACTTTATCTATATCTTTCTCTCACATCTAAAGTACTTTGTCTATATCTTTCTCTCACATCTAAAGTACTTTGTCTATATCTTTCTCTCACATCTAAAGTACTTTGTCTGCTATTTTTTCCCATGACAACCACATTTTCCTCTAGCACTTTTTTGTGAGCATCAATAATTACTTCCAATTTGCTAAAACTATGTCTACAAGCATACAGCTGTATGTGTTAATGAACTTCAAACTCATTATATCTATACACAAACAGCCTGAAAGGTCCTAGAAACGTATTTAGTTCTTGCTCCATGAACAGAGAAGATGACATGCAAGAGAGTGTTGGATCTATTGAAGAATGTGGAAATAGAAGAAGAAACAGAAATAAGTAAAAAGATAAAAACTGGGCAACTATCAAGAGGCATGACAATCCTGGGAGTGCTTGAGAAAAAGTTGAAAGGAAAGCTGGGAGATGACAATTATATTTGATAGTTGGACAGAGCTGCACAGAAAGACCCATGTATAAATGCACACCTGTCTCTGAATATAAGAAAACAAGTACTATATATGTGACTCAGAAAGTAACTGCAGTTTAGCTCTAAAACTTCTAAATCAAGTGGTAGACGGCTGTAGTACAGGTATGTTATATCCTCCCTCTTTAGATATATGTGCACGGAGGAACATCAGCCATTTTGGAAATAAGATGTCAGCAGACCAGATCCAAGACATCTGCTGCTTTGGAACCATGCAAAAGAGTTGTTACAGCATGATAATGGGCAGCCTCACATAGCATGTACAACAGCTCAACAAATTACGGATCTGCATTTTGAGTGTCTTCCACGTCTTCCATATTCACTTGACATTGCACCATGTGATTATCATGTGTTTGAACCCCTCAATAATTCTAGATGTGAAGAAGATCAGTGTGGACGATCAGATAAGAGGTAGCACATATGCGGTTACATAATAAATCCGAAGATTTTTTTTTCTCAAGGAATCCAGGTTTTATTGAATTGATGGCAGACCTGCAATGAATGTGAGATATGATGCTGACTACATCACACTTTCATGTGCTGATGGTCTTGGAAATACAGGCCCAGCACCATATCCCCAGTATTCCTTAATTAATGGCATGGACACAGGGATTTTACCTACCTTTACCGTACCTGCATTGGATGGAGACAATTGTCAGAAACTGATAAAGTTTTCAATCACATTTATACATGTATGTTAACGAAATATTGCAATTACTTTTTTAACTCAGCCTTGTATTGTGACCACCACCCCTCCCCCATCTTTCTCTATAGAACTGAAGTGTGGACAATGAATACGTTAATACACAAGTCTCTGAAAGCATGAAATGCTTAACGCGTAACGTCTTATAAAGAACTTCAAAAACAACTTGGCCAGCTAAGACGACAAATGAGAAATGTACAACAAAAGGAAATAGCAAAAACAAATCTAATTAAAGTTAGAAGAAACAGACAATCAACGGTCACTGTACATGAAATGAGAAAAAAAAAGGGGGGGGGGGGGTTTGAAAACATCATACCAGGAACAATAAACAGGAAGAAAGGCTGAACAGGGGAATCGATGATGATGATGATGATGATGATGATGATGCAAGACTTGCAGTGCTTCATGTTAATTTTATTCTCTAGTACGAGAAAGTTAGAAAAGACTTACGATTTTGATGAACATAACTGAAAAATAAACAGACTTCTAGTTACATGTCATTAAACAACACATACAATTATCACAGACTTTAGAACACACACAAAAATAACATGTTACTATCAAAGACTTTTTTTCCCGTGTGACCCGGGATCTGCAAAGAATAGGACCACCGTACCCTCCCACGCATGATCGTAAAAGGCGACTAAGGATTGTTCGGCATAGGACCAGCAAACCCTATCTGGTAAAAAAAAACAAACCATCAGACTGCTACAGAAACAGAAGCAAGGGAAAAACAAATGCAGGTGGAAGGAGAAACGCGTATCAGGAAACTGAGCCCATGAAGGTTGTGGATGAAAGCCAGCCACTGGAAGACCCCAGCCCGACTGCAGATCTCCTGGAACCTAAACACAAGATGCAAATAGGCAGCTGGAATGTAAGAACACTTAACCAGACTGGAAAACTAGCACAAACCATCAAGGAAATGCACAGATACAAACTAGACATACTAGGAATACAAGAATCAAGATGGACAGGACAGGCCAGAAGGAAATTAACAACACAGCGCACAGAAGATGCAATAATATGGTCAAGTAAAGAAGGTAATTATGAAGGAGGAGTAGCATTGATTATAACAAAAGAAGCATCAAGAGCATTGCTGAAATGGACCCCTATAAAGGAGAGATTATTATATGCACGGTTCAACTCAAGATTCACGAAGCTGTCTATTACAGTTTGTTATACACCAACAGAAGCAGCTGAAGAGGAATTCACAGAAGATTAGTAAAACAGCCTCCAAGTCACAGTAGAAACAATACCCAAGCATGATATGCTACTCATCTTGGGTGACTTCAATGCAAAAGTAGGTGAAGGAAATGAAGATAGAAGAAGAATCATGGGAAGAGAAGGAATCGGAGAAATAAATGAAAATGGAGAAAGACTGTGGAGTTTCTGTGAAGAAAACATGATGACCATCGGAGGGACAATTTTCCAATATAAAAACATCCATAAAGTGACTTGAAGGTCACCAGATAAAACCACAGAAAACCAAATCGATCACATACTAATAAACAACAAGTGGAAACGGTCACTACAAGATGTGCGAGCAAGGAAAGAAGCAGATGTAGGAAGTGATCACAACCTTGTGGTAGCAAAAATAAAACTAAAATTAAGGAAAGCCAAAATCGGAGAACACAGAAAGATACATTTTGATATAGGAAACAGCAAAAGAGGTGCTGGGATATCGGAAAAGGAGAAAAGAGGAATGGATAAGCGAGACCACATGGGAAAAGATAGAGCAAAGAAAAGAAATCAAGAAAAAATTACTGAACACCAAATCACAACGGCTTAAAGAACGAGTTTTAAGTAATTATGCACAAAAAGACAAAGAAGTGAAGGAATCATGCCGTCAAGATAAACGTCAATATTATGACAACTTAGCAGAAACAGCAGAGAAAGCAGCATATACAAATGACATGAAAACCATATATAAAATCACAAAGCAGATGACAGGTAACTTCAACACAAGATGTGAAAGTGCAGTAAGAACACAAAATGGATAACTGGTCAGTGGAGAAATAGAAAAAATTGAAAGATGGAGGGAACACTTTAACACCCTACTAAACAGAACACAAGCAGCACAAACAATAGACACACCTGAAGCAAAAACGGAACTAAACATCAATACAGGACCAATAACAATAAATGATGTAAAGGAGGCGATAAAGAAGCTAAAATCAGACAGGGCACCAGGTGAAGATGAAGTGACTGCTGAGATGTTGAAAGCAGAAGAAACAGAAACACCGAAACAACTTTGCCGGATATTACAACAAATTTGGGATCTAGAAAAAGCCCCAGAGGAGTGGAAAACTGGGCTTATAGTAAAACTACCAAAGAAGGGTGACCTCAGAGATTGCGGGAACTAGAGAGGCATTACCCTACTGCCACTCACCAGTAAAGTATTTTGCAGAATAATCATCAACAGAATTGTACCTACACTTGAGGAAAAACTTCGGAAAGAGCAGGCAGGATTTAGGAAAGGAAGAGCATGCATAGACCACATATTTGTACTTAGACAAATATTAGAACAGGCAAATGAGTGGCATAGCACAACATATGCATTATTCATTGATTTTGAGAAAGCTTTTGACAGTGTCAACAGAGATGCACTGTGGAAAATCCTAAGATGGCATGGCCTCCCCCATAAAATAGTTAATGTAATCAAAGCCCTATACGAGGGTTTTCAGTGCAAAGTTATCTGTGGAGAACATACCTCCAGCAGCTTTAGGGTACAAACAGGAGTGAAACAGGGATGTGTACTATCACCAACATTATTTATCTTGGCAGTAGACTGGTTAATGAAGGAGGCAACATCAGACAAACGCAGAGGATTACAATGGACCCTTGACACAGTGCCGGAGGACCTTGACTTTGCGGACGACATTTGTCTGTTATCAAGCAGTCACAAAGATATGCAAGATAAAATAAACAAGCTAACTCAGAATGCAAACAACATAGGACTAAAGATCAACGTAGGAAAGACAAAGTTAATGAAGCAAAATGTGAACAACAGAAATGTACTCAGAGTAGATAACAACTTAGTGGAGGAGGTCAATGAATTTTTATACCTTGGCAGTAGAGTAGTAGAAAATGGAGACAGCACAGAGGACATCAACAGCAGACTTACTAGAGCAAACCAGGCTTTTACAATGCTGCAGAATATATGGAAATAAAAAAAAACTAAGCATAAATATGAAAATCATGATATTTAAGAGTAATGTTCTAAGTGTACTATTCTATGGAAGTGAATGCTGGAAAATCACCAAAACCATAGAAAACAAGTTGAATTCTTTCCACAGTAAATGTTTACGAAGAATTATAAAAATACTTTGGCCAAACACCATAAGAAATAAAATCTTATTAGCAGAAATGAAGATGAAACCACTGACAACAATTATTGAGGAAAGACGCTGGCGATGGTTGGGACATGTGCTCCGAATGACTGACAACTCACTACCAAAAATAGCACTAAGATGGACACCACAGGGGAGCAGAAGTAAGGGTAGACCAAAAGAGACATGGAGAAGAACAACAGAAAGGATGTTGAGCAATAGAGGGCTCACCTGGCCAAGAGCAGAAAAAAGGCGAAGGACAGGCAAGAAAGAAAGAGCAAAGAAAAGAAATCAAGAAAAAATCACTGAACACCAAATCATTCATTCATTCATTTGCATGTCCCTTGCGGAACTTTGCCTCCCAAACAGCACTCCTGTAGGCCTCTCGGTTGTGAGCAAGATTGTCTGCCGCTGCTGCATCCATTTGCAGATCATCAACGATGTCTTGCAGCCATCTTCGTTTTGGTCTTCCTCTCCTTCTTTTTCCCATTATGTATCCTTCCAATACGGTCTTCTCTAAATTATCATGACGTTTAATGCATCAAAAATATTTAAGTTTTCTCTCTTTAATCCTCTTTACTAGCCAGCCTTCTTCAATATTAAGCTCTTGTAGTATAGATATATTTGTTCTTTTTTTGTGTCCATAATATTTGGATAACTCTTCTGTAGCATGTACATTCAAAGGCATTTATGTGTTTCTCAGCTGTTTTGTTAAGTGTCCAGGTCTCACAGGCTTATGTTGCGATGGGAAAGATGCATGCCCTTAAAAATCTTATTTTTGTGGTTCTGTCTGCTCTTCTCCACAGGTTCTTTATTTGTTTTACTTTCTGAAGAGCAGTAGATGTCCTCCTTTTAATTTCCCTCATTTTATCTCCATTATTAGTTAGTAGTGATTCAAGATATTCAAAACTCTCCACTTCTTCCAATTTTTCCTCATTGATATATATATATATATCAGCTGCCTTGTTTGTTTTGTCAGGTGTCATCAATTTAGTTTTCTTTGCATTAAGATAGAGGTTCTGCTCTTCGCTGTTCTTACGGACTGACATAATTATTTTTTCCATTCCTTTTTGTGTTGTGGACAGTGTCATCAGCATATGCAATCTCTGGTATTTCATAACCTCCAATTGTTATGGCATCGTAATATTCTTTGTCTACATCTTCTTTAACATTCCTCATTATATTTTCAGTATACAAGTTAAATAAGTAGGGTGACAATATGCATCCCTGACGGACCCCTTGTTTTATGTCAAACCAAGTTGTTTTTTTCACCATTTATTCTTACTGCTGCTTGTTGGTCAAGATACAGCAGTGATGTTAATTGTATCAAATGTGTTGGAAATCCCATTTTTTCCATTATTCCCCAAAGTTTCTGGTGTTGTACACAGTCAAATGCCTTTAAGTAGTCCATAAAGGATAAATATAGATTCACATTAAACTCTCTGCATTTCTCTATTATTAATCTTATATTGAATATATGATCTCTTGATTCTCTTCCTTGCCTGAAACCAGCTTGGACCATATTGACTTCTTCTTCTATTTTCTTTCGAAGTCTACCCAAATGACAAAGGCTAAAAGAACAAGATTTAAGTAATTATGCACAAAAAGACAAAGACGTGAAAGAATCATGCCGTCAAGATAGACGTCAGTACTATGACAACTTAGCAGAAGCAGTAGAGAAAGCAGCATATGCAATTGACATGAAAACCACATACAAAATCACAAAGCAGAAGACAGGTAACTTCAGCACAAGATGTTGTAACAGAATTCTTTAATTATATTCTTTATTCAATCTAAGGGATATAATCCATGATAAAAGTTAGTAATTTGTCCACATTTTAACGCCCTTGATTGACGTGGTTATGGTCCGATTAAAGGTCAGTCTTGACATTTTAAAAATCCCGAGATTTATGATCATGTTTGATTAACTTTAACTTGACATGTTTTTTACTCAAGCTTAGTTAAGACCTTGGAAAATCTCGGGGAGTAGCGAATTTTATCCTGGCACATTTTTAGTAAAAGATAAATTTGGAATCTCCAGTTAGTTTTTCACTCAAAGCCATTTTCGGACGTTGAAATCCTGAGATTTTGATTGAACTTTCTCTAAACCTGTTTTTGTGGCTAGCTAAAAATCAGGTTGTTTTTCAGAGACTAGCCCAAGGTGAGTAAACAGGCTACTGCACTAATTTTAGACTTTCTCGTGAAGGAATGTTCATGAACAAAGGAAAGTAGAAATGGTAGTTAATATTTAAGCTGTGGACTTTTACGTAGGAGCATGATGTTTAAACGTAGATTAGAATGTGGGATTAGGATGAAGATAGAAGTGTGAGAAACATAGTGACAGGCTTGTGATTAGTGACTGAGTTATGTGATTATATTGAGTGAGATGTTTGATAGATAGTTGAGAGATTTGATATCATTATGGGTTAGAAAGTGTTCTAGGAAATTGTGTAGTAATTTGTGATGGAATGTGAATTGAGTTTTTCTTCCATGGATCCAGGTATGTTTACTTGTAACTGAAGAATGTAACAATAGTTCTTTTGAAGCATTGTAGGACTTATATTAAGGTCCGATACTTGTGTTATTTTCTTACGGGTCCATGGAAAAGCTTCTTGTGAGAATGTAAGTTGGCATTTATGTCCATTCATGTTGTATGTCTGGCAGTTGGTCTGAGTGTGAGTGTAGTGTTGTATGTCTGGCAGTTGGTCTGAGTGTGAGTGTAGTGTTGTATGTCTGGCAGTTGGTCTGAGTGTGAGTGTAGTGTTGTATGTCTGGCAGTTGGTCTGAGTGTGAGTGTAGTGTTGTATGTCTGGCAGTTGGTCTGAGTGTGAGTGTAGTGTTGTATGTCTGGCAGTTGGTCTGAGTGTGAGTGTAGTGTTGTATGTCTGGTAGTTGGTCTGAGTGTGAGTGTAGTGCTATATGCCTGGTAGTTGGTCTGAGTGTGAGTGTAGTGTTGTATGTCTGGTAGTTGGTCTGAGTGTGAGTGTAGTGTTGTATGTCTGGTAGTTGGTCTGAGTGTGAGTATAGTGTTGTATGTCTGGTAGTTGGTCTGAGTGTGAGTATAGTGTTGTATGTCTGGTAGTTGGTCTGAGTGTGAGTATAGTGTTGTATGTCTGGCAGTTGGTCTGAGTGTGAGTGTAGTGTAGCCCACTCCTTCCTTATATGGCGAACAAGCTCTTGTCAAGGTTAGGAGTGGTTTGTTCATTTATTACAATCAATATTCTTCATCCTCACTGATCACCGCCCATTCTTTTCACAATAAATACGTAGTTTATTTGATTCCATAAAATTCGGGTGTCAGTGGTTTTCAAACTGTTGTACTGTCTGTGTACCTGTACATTTAGAGTCTGAGAATTTAAGTTCGTTGAAAATCTATACTGGTAAGGTACTAAGACCTTAGTTAGAAAACGAGTATAATTGGTGCTTGTGTCCAAACCTCTCGGCAAAATTTTTTTTTTAAATTGTTGCTCAGATGGGCACTATCTTTCAAGTCCATCCGCAGATTTCCATTGTTGCTCATCTTTGTTACTCTATCTTTCGGCCTATGAGATTGCTGTAACTTAGTGCCGAGTCTAGGTTTGTTTTTTTTTTTTTGTTATACAGTACAACAGTATTTTTTTAGTCTGTGCAAGAAAGTTTATTTTTATTTTGTCGAAATTGTTAGCCATTAGAAGTAGTAAAGTACTGAGACTCGGGAGGGCTGTGTAGACATTGCTAAGACAATGTTCCAGACCTTTATCAAGTTCAAGTTTGGAGAAACTTTCAAGCTTGCCATGTGCAGTGTGTCTGTACATCTAGCCTTGTCTTGTGCAGTGTGTCTGTACATCTAGTCTTGTCATGTGCAGTGTGTCTGTACATCTAGCCTTGTCTTGTGCAGTGTGTCTGTACATCTAGCCTTGTCATGTGCAGTGTGTCTGTACATCTAGCCTTGTCTTGTGCAGTGTGTCTGTACATCTAGCCTTGTCTTGTGCAGTGTGTCTGTACATCTAGCCTTGTCTTGTGCAGTGTGTCTGTACATCTAGCCTTGTCTTGTGCAGTGTGTCTGTACATCTAGCCTTGTCTTGTGCAGTGTGTCTGTACATCCAGCCTTGTCATGTGCAGTGTGTCTGTACATCCAGCCTTGTCTTGTGCAGTGTGTCTGTACATCCAGCCTTGTCTTGTGCAGTGTGTCTGTACATCCAGCTTTGTCTTGTGCAGTGTGTCTGTACATCTAGCCTTGTCTTGTGCAGTGTGTCTGTACACCTAGCCTTGTCTTGTGCAGTGTGTCTGTACATCTAGCCTTGTCTTGTGCAGTGTGTCTGTACATCTAGCCTTGTCATGTGCAGTGTGTCTGTACATCTAGCCTTGTCTTGTGCAGTGTGTCTGTACATCTAGCCTTGTCTTGTGCAGTGTGTCTGTACATCTAGCCTTGTCTTGTGCAGTGTGTCTGTACATCTAGCCTTGTCTTGTGCAGTGTGTCTGTACATCTAGCCTTGTCATGTGCAGTGTGTCTGTACATCTAGCCTTGTCTTGTGCAGTGTGTCTGTACACCTAGCCTTGTCTTGTGCAGTGTGTCTGTACATCCAGCCTTGTCATGTGCAGTGTGTCTGTACATCCAGCCTTGTCTTGTGCAGTGTGTCTGTACATCCAGCCTTGTCTTGTGCAGTGTGTCTGTACATCCAGCTTTGTCTTGTGCAGTGTGTCTGTACATCCAGCCTTGTCATGTGCAGTGTGTCTGTACATCCAGCCTTGTCATGTGCAGTGTGTCTGTACATCCAGCCTTGTCATGTGCAGTGTGTCTGTACATCCAGCCTTGTCATGTGCAGTGTGTCTGTACATCCAGCCTTGTCTTGTGCAGTGTGTCTGTACATCCAGCCTTGTCTTGTGCAGCCTTGTCTTGGATCCTGAACTTGCTGTGTCACAGTGGTGCGTCACCTGCCTTAGTAATCCTGCACATCATTAT
This sequence comes from Achatina immaculata, assembly GCA_009760885.1. Taxonomy (NCBI): domain Eukaryota; kingdom Metazoa; phylum Mollusca; class Gastropoda; order Stylommatophora; family Achatinidae; genus Lissachatina; species Lissachatina immaculata. The sequence goes on from CM019693.1 coordinate 9,242,449, forward strand.
CAACGCAGAATAAGTGAAATATCATCAATTATAAACTTTGTATTCTTTTTATAGCTTCCAGTTGCTGTGTATTCCAGCTATTACTGACATTCTCGTCCAGGAACATTCCAGTTTGGAACAATATATTGTTCATGGACACAGTTGGTATCATCAATTCTCCAGATGTCTTCTTTACTCGTGGATTATTGAACAGTGTCAATTTTCCAGAATCAACACCGCGGAACATTACATGTTATCTTATTGGAGATATCTCAAGGAACTTTGAATATTAGACAGTAGCCGGGTGGTCACTTAATCGGCGGAATTCTATCGTTGACATTTTTTTTTCAAGACTTTTGGTGTGGACATCTTGAACATTCCAGTATCAAGTTGCAATATGGTTTAGTATTGTTGGATGACATTTGATATAGTTTGCTTTTTTTTTTAATGGTATGGCATTGCATTTTATTAATTATTGATATTGCTTCGCTTGTGTTTCTGGTCTTGTTTTGTTGGTTGTATAGAGATCTAGGTGTTTCCTCTGACGAACGACGCACGATGGTTTCAGCTCCGTCCACGTATGATTTGCTGGGGCTAGAATTCCCTGTTTCAAGCCAGCAATGACTTGAATTTCGGCCAGACCATGTCGGCTATAGATAGGTTCGACGGGGACTCAGCCAAGTTAAAGCAGTGGCCGGAGAAGCTTAATAAGCTCATGGAGATTAAAACGTCTGATCTGGCAATGAGGAAGAACCTGGTGTACCTGCGCACCACGGGTTCCTTGGCGGAGTTTGTTAGGCAGTGTATCCATCTTCTGGAGTCCTGGGAGGAGTTTGTGTCTGTTCTGCTAGCACGGTATGGTGTGTTACAGGCTTGTGTCTGTTCCACTAGCACGGTCTGGTGTGTTACAGGCTTGTGTCTGTTCCACTAGCACGGTCTGGTGTGTTACAGGCTTGTGTCTGTTCTACTAGCACGGTATGGTGTGTTACAGGCTTGTGTCTGTTCTACTAGCACGGTATGGTGTGTTACAGGCTTGTGTCTGTTCTAATAGCACGGTCTGGTGTGTTACAGGCTTGTGTCTGTTCTACTAGCACGGTATGGTGTGTTATAGTTTTGTGTCTGTTCTACTAGCATGGTATGGTGTGTTATAGTTTTGTGTCTGTTCTACTAGCATGGTATGGTGTGTTATAGTTTTGTGTCTGTTCTACTAGCATGGTATGGTGTGTTACAGGCTTGTGTCTGTTCTACTAGCACGGTATGGTGTGTTACAGGCTTGTGTCTGTTCTACTAGCACGGTCTGGTGTGTTACAGGCTTGTGTCTGTTCTATTAGCACGGTATGGTGTGTTACAGACCTCCTAATGAGGTATGGCATATGCTCGTGTCTATCCGTCAGACTCCCAGAGAGTCAGTACAAGCACTGGCAGATCGCATCAGCGAGGCAGCAAGAGTTGCCTACACTGCAGGGGAATTGTTAACTCCGCTAGCTCAGAGGCAGCTGGTGCAGTCGTTCACGGATGCCCTATTCCCAAGAAGCATCAAAACCAAGTTGTTAAGAGAGAAACCTGCTACGTTTAGTCAAGCAGTTTATATTGCTTTAAAAGAAACTATGATTATAAAGTCAGTGAACCTTAGTTGTGTGTCCCAACAGAGACTTTTTTCAGGTGCTCCACCCACCAACGAGATGGCATCAGTGAATGAGGCCTCACGTCCTGTTTCTCAGAGAGTGCAGCTGAGTTCGCGTCAAGAATAGTCGACAAATTCAGCTCCACAAAGAAAAGAAGGTAGGATCGACCAGAAGAGGTCGAATACAGGAAGAATCAAGCCTGTTCGTACACTACCACAAGAAAACAGGACATGCTTTAACTGTGGAAGACATGGTCAGATTGCCAGATTTTGTAGGCAGCAGCCTCGAAATAATCGGCCTCGGTTAAACTAAGGAGTTGGCGCACGAAGAGCTCGCTTGTGTCCTACCGTATTTTTACACCATCTAGGTCTGCCAAACAGTCCGTCTCATTTTCGCATGCTACACCACTACTCTCGGTGGCTGCGAATCCCTCGACTCCTACTTCTGTCCTTGTTTCTACTGGTTCGTGTAGAGTTAGAGCTTTATTAGACACATGAGCTAGTGTCTGTCTTATCAAGGATTCTGTATACAGATCCTTACCTTCTGCTCCAAAACTCTTGTCTGCGAGAATTACTCTGCAGACTGTCACTGCAGCTTCTATGAGAGGAATTGGCAGAATTTACTTACCTATCTCTATTCCTGGTGTTACGGTTTCACATTGCTTTTTGTGGTTATTAAAATGAACCGTTCTGCATTCTTGGGCGTGATTTTCTTTCTCGTTTTGGTGCTGTCATAGATTACAAATCTAATACACTTAACATTCACAACAAAAAGATTCATTTACAGTTAGATGCACAAATTGCCTCTATTCTTCGTGTCCAGCGTTTTTCTCTTCTTTCTCTACGTTCTGTCAGTCTTATTTCTCTGAAGGTAAAAGACCAACCACATTACCCCTCTGGTAGTTCTTATATGGTTCAGGGTATTGACACACCATTCTTACTGTCACAACCGGAGATATAGCTGGTAGACTCTGTATGTGAACTCCACACTAATCACTATCCCGTGTTGACAGTAATTAATCATTCTAGCAAACACATGAAGCTGAAATGCGGATGTGTACTCGGAAAGTTGACGCCACTCATAGAGTCAGTGGATTCTGTTGAGCAGAATTCTGATACTGAGGAATCAACAATTGAAAGTCGTTGTGAGGTTATCGTTCGACAAGTTCAGTGCCCTGATGAACACAAGGACATAATATCTAGTTTGTTGACACAGAATAAGGATGTCGTTGCCTTGACTGATTCTGAGATTTCTCACACCTCGACAGAGATTGATACAGGCGATCATCCGCCAATCTCCAGGAAACCATATCGTACTCTTTTGGCGGGTAGAGAGGTGATCGTGAAGGCTGCCGAGAATATGTTGCGTGATGGAATCATTTCCCGCACAATCTCAGAGTGGTCATCACCAGTTGTCTTGGTGACTAAGAAAGATGGTACGCATCGTTTCTGTTGCGACTACCGTGCACTCAATGTTGTGACATGTTCATTGTCGTATCTCTTACCATGCATTGAGGATGTTCTCAACACTATTGGAACAGCATTTTGGATGCTCAGTGTGGCTTTTAGTGCATTCCCTTGTCCGATGATGCACAACAGAAGTCAGCTTTTAGCTGTCATTTGGGCTGTTTCCGTTGGAATTTTATGGCCTTTGGTTTAAAAGGGACACCATCTACTTTGTCGCACTCATGGACACAGTATTACAAGGGTTAGGAAAGTTTGCACAAGCCTATATCGACGATATACTGGTGTTCACTGATGGAACGATCAAAGACCATGTTCCCGATCTTCAGACGGTATTCAACCGATTGCGCGAACACAATGTCAAGCTTAAACCATCATAATGCCACTTTGTGACCTCTGAGACAAAGTATCTCGGTTATGTCATCAGCCAGTCAGGCATATCTCCTGATCCTGAGAAGGTCAGAGCCATTGCCGAAATGCCGTCTCCTTTGAATGTGAAGGAGGTGCGCTCTTTTCTGGGGACGTGTAATTACTATCGACGTTTCATTCCCCATTTTTCGGAGACCGTGGTTCTTATTGTTGACCTCACCAATAAGGGTCATAGATTCAAATGGTCTCCAGATTGTCAAATGACGTTCGAGTTTCTGAAGGATTGCCTTGCGAAGATACCGCTTCTCTCGCATCCTGATTTGCAGAAACCACTTACCATGTATACAGATCCCTCCAGTGTTGCGATTTGAGCCTGTTTGGTGCAGACGGCTTCCACTTCTGATGGGCTCTCAGTTGAAGAACCATTATATTTTCTTTCACAGAAGCTGTCGCGCTCTCAGACTAAGTGGTCTACTTTCGAGAGAAAAGCGTATGCTGTCCATTACGCCACGCAAGAGGTTAAGATATTTTCTGGCGAATAAACACTTCATAGTAAAGTCTGGCCATAGACCCTTGGTGGATACATTCCTAAGTCGGAATGAGATGTTTCAATGGTGCCACCTCTGTACCAGTACCAGCCCATGTTGTTGATAGGAACCTCCCTCAGTCACAGGGGTCTGAGACAGGTGACATCAAGTCTGTGAGCGTTGTCGAGGCCTGTTCACAGACGGGGCCCCAGGTTTTAGTAGATTGCTCAGTGCCGACTGGCCTGCCGTGTCCCCGTCAGCAGAACGAGAGGGTAGAGAGGGCGACTAATACATTGTATCCTATGGTTCAGGACATCGCCATTAATGTATCGTTGCCTAATGGGATCTTCCAGAGGCAATATGCGCAAGATCGTTGTAGATCTTACCTGCCACGTCCCATTAGACAGAGATTTTCTCTTCCGCCGCCTCCTCGCTTTGTTCCCAGGCTCCCACCATGGTACCTGAAGGAAACCCAGCAGAGACTGGTCCCTGGGGCTCAACCCTCAGACAACTATATGGAGGTGGATGCTTCCGCCTCAGCAGTTCCTATGTCGGTGGATGATTTCCAACCCCGGCATAGGCGGAAGAAAAGGAGGAGAGCTGATGTCTGCCATCAGTCTCAGAAGGAACACTGTCCTCATGGTGAAGATTATTTCCTTGACGAGACTTCACCTAGTGCCGATTGCAATACGGAGATTGATCAATTAAACGTCTCTGATCGTAAGCTCGTTGTGGCAATAGGGCAGATAATGGATACCGTGAACTTGGAAACGTTCACGATGCAAGATCTTCAAAAGGTGCTTATGAAAAAGTTCCCTCTATTGGAACTGGTTATGAGAAAGCATTTTATAGAACGTGTTGTGGTCAACATAATAAGTGCCCTTCTTTCTACTGTATAGGTAGTAATCTATAGAGATTTCTATAAAAACACAATAGACACTAGTTAGGCAGTGTTCTTCAGATAAGGAGTCCATCCTTGCACCTGTCCTGTTTCTATGGCAGTAGAAATAAATGGTGTAATTCAAAGAGCTCATTATTAAAACGTTGTATATATATATATATATATATATATATATATATATATATATATATATATATATGCTTAGCACAACAACTGTTCTATGTACTAATTTGTACAAGTTGTTAGTGCAGAAATTTATGTTGCTACATAGCCAGCGTTGATTTTTGAGTGTTCATAGCTCGCATCTAGTAAGAGTTAACTGTTAAAGGTTTTTTTTTTAGATATTGGAATGAACAAATATCTACTTTTAGGGAGTGGGAATATCTGTAACAGAATTCTTTAATTTTTTTCTTTATTCTATCTAAGGGATGTAATCCATGATAAAAATTAGTAATTTGACCAAATTTTAAAGCCCTTGGTTGATGTAATTATGATTCGATTAAAGGTCAATTTTGACACTTTAAAAATCCCGAGATTTATGATTATGTTTGATGAACTTTAACTTGACATGTTTTTTTTTTTACTCAAGCTTAGTTAAGACCTTGGAAAATCTCGGGGAGTAGCGAATTTTATCCTGACATGTTTTTATTAAAAGATAAATTTGGAATCTCCAGTTAGTTTTTCACTGACGGTCATTTTTTGGACGTTGAAATCCCGAGATTTTGATTGAACTTTCTCTAAACTTGTTTTTTATGGCTACCTAAAATTAGGTTTTCAGAGATTAGCCCAAGATCAGTAAACAGGCTACTGTACTAAGTTTAGACTTTCTCGTGAAGGAATGTTCAAGAACAAAGGAAATTAGAAATGGTAGTTAATATTTAAGCTGTGGACTTTTACACATGAGGATTAGAATGAGGATTTTATAATGTGAATTTTGATCATTATCATTTGATTGCGATTATTATAATGAGAATGAATTTTCTGAGAAAGATTTTAGTTAGTGATGCTTGTATCATGGGTTAGAATGTTCTGACAAATTAGACAGAAAGTAATAGTTGATCAGTGTGAGTTTTTCTGATAGAATGTTAGAACTAGTATGAATTGAGTTTTGTTCTAGCTAGAGAGTGCTACAAAATGTTGCCTGGTGTTACTGTGCAAGGAGTGTTCAGAACTAACTATTGTTAGTAAGCATTGTGATTCATGTGTATTCAACGAGATGTTCAGAAGGTGTAAGTTATGCTGCTTTTGTGCTATTCCATGTTGTGTGAGCACTGTTGCAACTTTGTTGTGAGAGAGTTGTCCTCTTCCTCCTCATGTGACTAACACTTGTTCTAGCCTCAAACATGATTTTTTTATGTCTAAACAATTCATCAGCGTTAGTCATTTGTCATTATTTCTCATAACAAATATGTTGATGTGTTCAAACTCTCTTCTGTTTAATCCACACTGTTACGTGTCAGTTTCAAGTTATGTGGCTGCTGTCTACGTGGAGTTGTGGAGAATCTGGGTATGTTCAGTTTCTTGTGAATAACCTTGAAACAATTGATAAAACTTCCAGATATAACCTTACCTCTCTGAGTAGTAGTCTGACAACATTAACTACAACCTTCTTACTCCACTAGAAACTTACATAAACAGCTTTAACATATGTCCTTACTCAGACAGCAGAGCATAACTATTGTCAGTGTTGCACGTGATCTGTCTTATCGGTCACGGCCATACTATTTTAATGTGAGAGTGCACTAAGAACACATAAGGGACAACTGGTCAGTGGAGAAAGAGTAAAAATTGAAAGATGGAGGGAATACTTTAACACCCTACTAAACAGAACACAAGCAGCACAAACAATAGACATACCTGAAACAAAAACGGAACTAAACATCAATACAGGATTATAACAATAAGTGAAGTAAAGGAGGGAATAAAGAAGCTAAAATTAGACATGCAAACAACATAGGACTAAAGATCAACGTAGGAAAAACAAAGTTAATGAAGCAAAATGTGAACAACAGAAATGTACTCAGAGTAGATAGCAAGTTAGTGGAGGAGGTCAATGAATTTGTATACCTTGGCAGTAGAGTTGTAGAAAATGGATACAGCACAGAGGACATCAACAGCAGACTTACTAGAGCAAACCAGGCTTTTGCAATGCTGCAGAATATATGGAAATAAAAAAAAAACTACGCATAAATATGAAAATCATGATATTTAAGAGTAATGTTCTAAGTGTACTACTCTACGGAAATGAATGCTGGAAAATCACCAAAACCATAGAAAACAAGTTGAATTCTTTCCAGACTAAATGTTTACGAAGAATTAGAAAATATTTGGCCAAACACCATAAGAAATAAAATCTTGTTGGCAGAAATGCAGATGAAGCCACTGACAACAATTATTGAGGAAAGACGCTGGCGATGGTTGGGACATGTGCTCCGAATGACTGACAACTCACTTCCAAAAATAGCACTAAGATGGACACCACAGGGTAGCAGAAGTAAAGGTAGACCAAAAGAGACGTGGAGAAGAACAACAGAAAGGATGCTGAGCAATAGAGGGCTCACCTGGCCAAGAGTGGAAAAAAGGCGAAGGACAGGCATTTGTGGAAAACGCTTGCGGAAGCCACATGTGCCCTGAGCACTTAAGGTTGAGAGAGAGAGAGAGAGAGAGAGAGAGAGAGAGAGAGAGAGAGAGATCAAAGACTTTTTAAAATACATTTATAACAGTATGTGATTAAGACAATAACATCTTATTAAGCAAATACAAACAACATGCCGAAAAGTGACTATACTACTAGGGGAAGTCACTAAGTAACTCGCAAATTGAAATATTTTATCAGTGGCAGTTATCAGGTAGTATTTAAATATGTCCTTAGTACCATCATCCAGCTGTATAATAGTTGTATGTAGTGGATGCTGGGAGTTACGTGCGCATGCGCAAAGCAATAACAAAATGGCTACCCAACTCTTAATGTATACCAAAGAAGTACAGAGAAGTGTAGTGGGATTTTTGTGAGCTGAAGGACATTAATTTGAGGACATTCATAAGGAAATGAATACAGTTTATGCTGAAAAGTGTTTATCACGTAAAGCGGTCTATAACTGGGTAAAAGAATTTTCTCAGGGAGCCCTGAAATTCTTGACAAAGTCCGACTTGGCCGTCCTGTTCAGATTGCAACAGAAGCGACCGTGCAACGTGTGAGTGAGTTATCAGAGCTGATAGACGAGTAACGATAGACAGTGTAGCAAGTGCAATCGGATGTTCACATAGCTTAGCCTACAGAATAATGCATGAGCAATTGAATTTTCGGAAAGTTTGCTCACGTTTGGTACCCAGAGATCTGAATGATGAACACAAAATGAACCGATTTGGTTTGTCATTGCATCATCTCTGTCATTACACAATATGAAGGTGAAGACATGCTCCAAAGGATTATTACTGGAGACGAATCTTGGATGCACCACTACCAACCCGAATTAAAACGTGCCTCAATACAATGGAAACACCCGTCATCGCCATACGCAAAACAAATTCAAGATTACGTCTTCTGCGGAGAAGGTTATGCTGACAGTGTTCTGGGATTATCAAGGAGTGTTGTTAACCAAGTTCCAGAAGTATGGTGACAGTGTGAATTCTGTATGGTACTGTGAAGTTCTGTCGATGCTACGGGATGCAATTCGAAGAAAACGTCCTGGTCTGCTGACTAGAGGTGTGCTTCTTCTTCATGGCAATATCAGACCACGTACGGCTCGGTTAACCCAAGAGAAAATTAGACATTTGGGTTGGGAAGTTCTTGAACATCAACCCTATAGTCCTGACTTAGCTCCAAGTGATTTTCACCTGTTTGGTCCATTAAAAAGCCACCTCGGCGGGAGAAGATTCTCGAGTGACGAGGAGGTGGAAACAGAAGTAAAAAAAATGGTTCAGAAATCAGACTCCCGATTTTTACGCCATGGGTATTGCATCACTGATTACACGATGGGACAAATGTATCAATGTTGGTGGCGATTGCGTTGAGAAATAGGGGAATAATGTAGGTTCAAAAATTTAAAGCTTTCAAATTATTGTCGCATTTAGTCTTTTTTTGTTTTTGTAACAAGTATTTGCGAGTTAATTAGTGACTTTCCCTCGTACATCGAAGAACAAAACTGAATTACAAGAAATTAATAACAGAAAACAGAAATAAATGACTTTTTAAAAAAGCATTTGCCTGCTTTCAGTTTAGATATAGTCGTAAACTTATACAACTGATTTTTACGTGAACATTTGTTTTCTCTTAATACATTAGCAACTCTGTGTATGGTGTTCTTTGCTATGATTCACTATCTATAGATGTTCTCTACATCTTAAGACTTGATAATTAGGAATCAGAGAAAGGAATGAAAAAATATCCTTGTTATCTGGTGCAAAGAATCCTGACCACAATAGTCAGACACTAAAACAGTAATAGATCCAAATCTGATGATCATAACACAGAACTCTGACATCAATAGCCAGACACTAAGATAGTAACAGAACTAAATATGATGATCAGGACATAAAACTCTGACCACAGTAGCCAGGCACTAGTAACAAAACTAAATACGATGGTCAGAACATAGAACTCTGACCACAATAGTCAGACACTAAGATAGTAAGATAGTAACTGGCCTCCAATTTCCAGGCAATTATGTTTTCTGTCTACAGACAAAGATTTCTTCTTCTTCTTCGTTCGCTTCTACCACCAAGACCGCCCTGTGATCCTACTGAATTTACACCTGTAGTCCTCGATAGATTCACATTAATGTGAATCTATATTTATCCTTTATAGACTACTCAAAGGCATTTGATTGTGTACAACACCAGAAACTTTGGGAAATAATGGAAAAAATGGAATTTCCAACACATTTGATACAATTAACATCACTGCTTTATCTAGACCAACAAGCAGCAGTAAGAATAAATGGTGAAACAACAACTTGGTTTGACATAAAACAAGGGGTCCGTCAGGGGTGCATATTGTAGCCCTACTTATTTAACTTGTATACTGAAAATATAATGAGGAATGTTAGAGGAAGATGTAGACAAAGAATATTACGATGCCATAACAGTTGGAGGTTATGAAATACCAGAGATTAGATATGCTGATGACACAGTATTGTTGTCCACAACACAAAAAGGAATGGAAAAACTAATTATGTCAGTCTGCAAGAACAGCGAAGAGCAGAACCTCTATCTAATGCAAAGAAAACTAAATTGATGACAACTGACAAAACAAACAAGACAACTGAAATATGTATCAATGAGGAAAAACTGGAAGAAGTGGAGAGTTTTGAATATCTTGGATCACTACTAACTAATAATGGAGATACAATGAGGGAAATTAAAAGGAGGACATCTATCGCTCTTCAGAAAGTAAAACAAATAAAGAATCTGTGGAGAGGAGCAGACAGAACCACAAAAATAAGATTTTTAAAGGCATGCATCTTTCCCATCGCAACATATGCCTGTGAGACCTGGACACTTAACAAAACAGCTGAGAAACACATAAATGCTTTTGAATGTAAATGCTATAGAAGAGTTCTCCAAATATCGTGGACACAAAAAAGAACAAATATATCTATACTACAAGAGCTTAATATTGAAGAAGGCTGGCTAGTAAAGAGGATTAAAGAGAGAAAACTTAAATATTTTGGACACATTAAACGTCATGATAATTTAGAGAAGACCGTATTGGAAGGATACATAATGGGAAAAAGAAAAAGAGGAAGACCAAAACGAAGATGGCTGCAAGACATCGTTGACGATCTGGAAATGGATGCAACAGCAGCAGGCCATCTTGCTCACAACCGAGAGGCCTACAGGAGTGCTGTTTGGGAGGCAAAGTTCCGCAAGGGACATGCAAATGAATGAATGAATGAATGGTCCTCGATAGGACCCGTGGTCCCCCGTGTGGTCCCTGAAAGGATCACACGAGATCCCCGAGAGGACCACAAGAGGTTCAGAGTATCGCAGGGCTTGGGCCTGTATTCTTGGTGTGTCTCAGAAGCGGGATTGCGTGACACCGTGGTTTCTTTGCACCAGTTTAGTCTAGAGTTGGACTTTCTCACCAGAAAACCTCGGCGTGTTTTGGATATGAGTATAGCCCCGCTGGATGAGAGGTGGTTTCCCATCCAGGCTAGAGTTGGACTTTCTCACCGGAAAACCTCGGCGTGTTTTGGATATGAGTATAGCCCCGCTGGATGAGAGGTGGTTTCCCATCCAGGCTAGAGTTGGACTTTCTCACCGGAAAACCTCGACGTGTTTTGAGATACCTGTGTATCACCGCCAGGTGAGAGATGGTTGCCCATCCAGTCCAGCGTTGGACTTTCTCATCAGAAAACCTCAGTGTGATTAGGATTCGCATACATCCCCGCCGGGTGAGAGGTGTTTGCCTATCTAGACTGCCCTGGTCCAGTGTCTCCTACTTCAGCATTTTGTGATCGTGGCCGCTACCCTTCCTAGTTGTGACCAGGACGGAGCTTTTGTCCAGGAAGACGAATCCTCGCCACTAGTGACTTCCAACCCTGGTTTCAACCGGTCTAGGCATATTATCCCAGTATGGGCATGTTTAGGACGTGACCGACCTCTAGAGCAGAAGTACCGTGATATGACATGCGTAGCCATCAAGTTTCACCCCTAGTGTAAGCTGGTTTAGGCATATTTCACCAGTATAGGTGTATATCGGACGTGACCGACCTCCATATACGAGATACCGTGACATGCGTACCCATTACGTAAGCCAGGTTAGACATATTTCACCAGTATAGGTGTATTTCAGACGTGGCCGGCCTCTAGAGTAGAGGTGCCGTGGTATGAGTAGTGATACTACTGGACATACCGATTAAGCTTCACTTTATCGTTTCCATCACCTTTTCACATCGGCGCCACACAGCAACCCTAATTGCTTTTCCGCATTTTCTTCCTTGGCTGGAAGGAGTTTCACTCCACGCGCGGCATCCGAAGAATCTCTCCAGTAGTGTCTTAACCTCTTGGTTAAGCTGGTTTAGGCATTTCGCCCGATATGAGTGCACTTACGACATGGCCTACCTCCAGACTAGAGGTGCCGTGATTTGACTACTGTATACTTCGCTTTATCCTTTCTTTCACCTTTTCTACAATGGTGCCGCGCGACAACCCCATTCGCACCTTTCTTCACTGGCAGGGAGGAGCCCCACCCTACTCACGGCAGCTGAATAATCTCTCCAGCAGCGGTAGATGAGCTACCAAACATGACTCTCATCTACCCGAAGCGTCTGGTTTTCAGGCGCCAGATATTCGCCTTCGCCCCTTCTTCTGTCAGTTTAAATAGTTATGCCACGAGAAAGCTAGGAGATGGACTTGACTGTCAGAGGCTGTTTGAGACGCACGCCGTTGGAGCGGAGAGCGTATCCTCCACCCCACCTCCGGCAATAACAGTCCTTAGAACCAGACAAAGATATATTTCAATTAATAATTTCCATTTTCCGACTTCTTTCCGGGCTCCATCTTCCATCTAGAAATTAGTCTATCTTCAGCACAAAAGAAGAAGTTGAGATATTCCAGATCTCTGCCATGCTGGATTACTTTCTAACTATGCTTCGATATTTAAATTTACAGGCCTACTTTAAGATTTCTACAACGCTGTCTAGATTTACTTATTATTTTTTATAGGATGGCTGTCATGTTTAGTCCTATTACTAGATGGAGAACCAAAAAGTAAAGTAACGTAATGGTTGTATCACTTCTCCACATAGTCCCCCCGACCCCTGCAGTCCGATGCGGTTCTTGTATCGTTCTACTTGCTTCTTCATTCCTTCTTAGAAGCTTTCTGGCCGCTCTAAATCCAGATCTGCCCGGCTTTCTTAACCTCATCATCTGACTGCGTGCTGTCTTCAGATGGGTGGAGGACGTGATAGTGGCACTATGCCAGGTCATGGCTGGAAGGGAGATTATTCCATTAGTTATTTTTATCCTCGTTTCATTGTAAAATATTTAACCGTTCACCAGGTTGTTGACCCCCCCCCCCCCCAGAACCTCAATTCTAGGAACCAATTTAAGAATATCATAATATCCTTGTGCAGTCTCACGCAAGTCTCTATTGTACGTCTGTAATCCAACCCTAGGGCGTAACAATAACTCGGGAATCCTGACTATTCACTGATCTCGTCCTTTGATTTCACTCAGTCTGAATTAAAATTGTTGTCGTATTAAAATGTATCTGTGAACTCTATGGCAAGCCTGTCAACTTGTTAGATCTTAAAGTATCTGTTGACACCGACATTCTTTTCACCTCTATAATCTACGAACCCACCCACAGCCAGATATATCTACTTTACACATCCTCTCTCCGTGAAACTTGTAAACAATCTGTCACATACTCCCAGCTCCTCCGTCTTAGCCGCCTATGTCATGATGACCTGGACTTTATAGACCGAACCAACAAATTATTAGAAGTTTACGTCGTCCCCAACATTCTGGACAAAATCCTTCGGAAAGCCCTTAACCGCATCCAGAAAGCAGGTCGCATAGAGGCTTTAAAAAAACAAAACAAAACAAAAGATTTGGGAGTTCATTCGCCAGAGTTAGCGTTTCCTGTCCATCTTCGTGGCAGAATGGCAGACAAGATTCCTTACCGTCAACTGCATGGAAAAATGGCAGACAAGATTCTCTACCGTCACCTGCATGGAAAAATGGCAGACAAGATTCTCTACCGTCACCTGCATGGAAAAATGGCAGACAAGATTCTCTACCGTCAACTGCATGGAAAAATGGCAGACAAGATTCTCTACCGTCAACTGCATGGAAAAATGGTCAACACGATTCTCTACCGTCAACTGCATGGAAAGATGGTCGACAAGATTCTCTATTGTCAACTGCATGGAAAGATGGTCCACAAGATTCTTTACCGTCAACTGCATGGAAAAATGGCAGACAAGATTCTCTACTGTCAACTGCATGGAAAAATGGCAGACAAGATTCTCTACTGTCACCTGCATGGAAAAATGGCAGACAAGATTCTCTACCGTCACCTGCATGGGAAAATGGTCAACACGATTCTCTACCGTCAGCTGCATGGAAAAATGGTCAACACGATTCTCTACCGTCAACTGCATGGAAAGATGGTCAAGATTCTCTATTGTCAACTGCATGGAAAGATGGTCCACAAGATTCTTTACCATCAACTGCATGGAAAAATGGCAGACAAGATTCTCTACCGTCAACTGCATGGAAAGATGGTCGACAAGATTCTCTACTGTCAACTGCATGGGAAAATGGCAGACAAGATTCTCTACTGTCAACTGCATGGAAAAATGGCAGACAAGATTCTCTACCGTCAACTGCATGGAAAGATGGTCGACAAGATTCTCTACTGTCAACTGCATGGAAAAATGGCAGACAAGATTCTCTACTGTCAACTGCATGGAAAAATGGCAGACAAGATTCTCTACTGTCAACTGCATGGAAAAATGGCAGACAAGATTCTCTACCGTCACCTGCATGGGAAAATGGCAGACAAGATTCTCTACCGTCACCTGCATGGAAAAATGGTCAACACGATTTTCTACCGTCAACTGCATGGAAAGATGGTCGACAAGATTCTCTATTGTCAACTGCATGGAAAGATGGTCGACAAGATACTTTACCGTCAACTGCATGGAAAAATGGCAGACAAGATTCTCTACTGTCACCTGCATGGAAAAATGGCAGACAAGATTCTCTACCGTCAACTGCATGGAAAGATGGTCGACAAGATTCTCTACTGTCAACTGCATGGAAAAATGGCAGACAAGATTATTTACTGTCACCTGCATGGAAAGATGGTCGACAAGATTCTTTGCCATCAACTGCATGGAAAGATGGTCGACAAGATTCTTTACCGTCAACTGCATGGAGAGATGGTCGACAAGATTCTCTACCGTCACCTGCATGGAAAGATGGTCGACAAGATTATTTACCGTCAACTGCATGGAAAAATGGCAGACAAGATTCTCTACCGTCAACTGCATGGAAAAATGGCAGACAAGATTATTTACCGTCACCTGCATGGAAAAATGGCAGACAAGATTCTCTACCGTCAACTGCATGGAAAAATGGCAGACAAGATTCTCTACCGTCAACTGCATGGAAAGATGGTCGACAAGATTCTCTACTGTCAACTGCATGGAAAAATGGCAGACAAGATTCTCTACCGTCAACTGCATGGAAAAATGGCAGACAAGATTCTCTACCGTCAACTGCATGGAAAAATGGCAGACAAGATTCTCTACCGTCACCTGCGTGGAAAAATGGCAGACAAGATTCTCTACCGTTACCTGTTTCTGCTACAGCTCGACCCCGACACTCGCGACATCTTCTCTGAACACCCCCCCCCCCACGCCACACCCCCGTTATTAGCCTACAAATGGAAACCAAATCTGAAGGACACCCTCATCCACAGCCACCTTAAGCGAGAGCCTGCATTTGTAAGAACTTGAACATGTGGCCTCCCTCGTCGTGCCTTGTAAGAACTTGAACATGTAGCCTCCCTCGTCGTGCCATGTAGGAACTTGAACATGTGGCCTCCCTCGTCGTGCCATGTAGGAACTTGAACATGTAGCCTCCCTCGTCGTGCCTTGTAAGAACTTGAACATGTAGCCTCCCTCGTCGTGCCATGTAAGTACTTGAACATGTAGCCTCCCTCGTCGTGCCATGTAAGAACTTGAACATGTAGCCTCCCTCGTCGTGCCTTGTAAGTACTTGAACATGTAGCCTCCCTCGTCGTGCCTTGTAAGAACTTGAACATGTAGCCTCCCTCGTCGTGCCATGTAAGTACTTGAACATGTAGCCTCCCTCGTCGTGCCATGTAGGAACTTGAACATGTAGCCTCCCTCGTCGTGCCATGTAAGTACTTGAACATGTAGCCTCCCTCGTCGTGCCTTGTAAGAACTTGAACATGTAGCCTCCCTCGTCGTGCCATGTAAGTACTTGAACATGTAGCCTCCCTCGTCGTGCCATGTAGGAACTTGAACATGTAGCCTCCCTCGTCGTGCCATGTAAGTACTTGAACATGTAGCCTCCCTCGTCGTGCCTTGTAAGAACTTGAACATGTGTGCCTCCCTCGTCGTGCCACATGCTCTGTAGTCTGGGAAACAAAATACATACATACATACATACGTACGTACGTACACACACATACATACATACATACATACATACATACATACATACATGCATGCATGCATACATACATGCATGCATGCATACATACACATATACAAGTGAATTTCTATTTTATCTTCTTTCCTTATTTCTTTGTCCTATATGTTTTTGTATGATTAAGGTGTCAACCGAAACGTTAAATCCGTGTGCTCGTTAATTAATAAAACTGCTCCTACTTTTGTTTTTAAATAGCTTTAACAGTTTGCTAATGAACTGTCCATGACCTCTCTGATTTATAACCTCGCGTCTACAATTATCTATTTAAAAAGCTAACTTCTGAAGTTTCTGATTCCCATGTTTTTTTTTCTCTTCAACATTTGTAGAGTTTTTTGTTGTCAGATCCAAATGTTTGAATTATTGAAGCCTGCAAGATGGCTGAAACTACACTAGCGCTGGAGTTAGAGAATCAGCCTGCCACATTCATTCTACACTAGCGCTGGAGTTAGAGAATCAGCCTGCCACGTTCATTCTACACTAGCGCTGGAGTTAGAGAATCAGCCTGCCACATTCATTCTACACTAGCGCTGGAGTTAGAGAATCAGCCTGCCACATTCATTCTACACTAGCGCTGGAGTTAGAGAATCAGCCTGCCACATTCATTCTACACTAGCGCTGGGGTTAGAGAATCAGCCTGCCACATTCATTCTACACTAGCGCTGGGGTTAGAGAATCAGCCTGCCACATTCATTCTACACTAGCGCTGGAGTTAGAGAATCAGCCTGCCACATTCATTCTACACTAGCGCTGGGGTTAGAGAATCAGCCTGCCACATTCATTCTACACTAGCGCTGGGGTTAGAGAATCAGCCTGCCACATTCATTCTACACTAGCGCTGGGGTTAGAGAATCAGACTGCCACGTTCATTCTACACTAGCGCTGGAGTTAGAGAATCAGCCTGCCACATTCATTCTACACTAGCGCTAGGGTTAGAGAATCAGCCTGCCACATTCATTCTACACTAGCGCTGGGGTTAGAGAATCAGCCTGCCACATTCATTCTACACTAGCGCTGGAGTTAGAGAATCAGCCTGCCACATTCATTCTACACTAGCGCTGGGGTTAGAGAATCAGCCTGCCACATTCATTCTACACTAGCGCTGGGGTTAGAGAATCAGCCTGCCACGTTCATTCTACACTAGCGCTGGAGTTAGAGAATCAGAATGCCACGTTCATTCTACACTAGCGCTGGAGTTAGAGAATCAGAATGCCACATTCATTCTACACTAGCGCTGGGGTTAGAGAATCAGCCTGCCACGTTCATTCTACACTAGCGCTGGGGTTAGAGAATCAGAATGCCACGTTCATTCTACACTAGCGCTGGAGTTAGAGAATCAGCCTGCCACATTCATTCTACACTAGCGCTGGGGTTAGAGAATCAGACTGCCACATTCATTCTACACTAGCGCTGGAGTTAGAGAATCAGCCTGCCACATTCATTCTACACTAGCGCTGGGGTTAGAGAATCAGACTGCCACGTTCATTCTACACTAGCGCTGGAGTTAGAGAATCAGCCTGCCACATTCATTCTACACTAGCGCTAGGGTTAGAGAATCAGCCTGCCACATTCATTCTACACTAGCGCTGGGGTTAGAGAATCAGCCTGCCACATTCATTCTACACTAGCGCTGGAGTTAGAGAATCAGCCTGCCACATTCATTCTACACTAGCGCTGGGGTTAGAGAATCAGCCTGCCACATTCATTCTACACTAGCGCTGGGGTTAGAGAATCAGCCTGCCACGTTCATTCTACACTAGCGCTGGAGTTAGAGAATCAGAATGCCACGTTCATTCTACACTAGCGCTGGAGTTAGAGAATCAGAATGCCACATTCATTCTACACTAGCGCTGGGGTTAGAGAATCAGCCTGCCACGTTCATTCTACACTAGCGCTGGGGTTAGAGAATCAGAATGCCACGTTCATTCTACACTAGCGCTGGAGTTAGAGAATCAGCCTGCCACATTCATTCTACACTAGCGCTGGGGTTAGAGAATCAGACTGCCACATTCATTCTACACTAGCGCTGGAGTTAGAGAATCAGCCTGCCACATTCATTCTACAATGCTTCTGAGAGCGTGCTTATGTAGATTTATTTCTACTGCTGCATTTACTGAAATAGAATTGTAGGAGAAAGTTGACTTTCTACCTGTGTGGTTTGGTCTATTCACTGCACCTGTGTGGTCAGGTATATTCACTCTACCTGTGTGGACACGCATATTCACTACCTGTGTGGACACGTCTATTCACTATCTATGTGGAGACGCCTATTCACTCTACCTGTTTCGTCACATCTATTCGCTGTACCTGTGTCGTTAGGCCTATTTATTCTACCTGTGTGGACACGCCTATTCACTCTACCTAATTGGACACATCTGTTCACTCTGCCTATGTGGTCAAGTCTACTCACTCTGCCTATGTGGTCAAGCTTATTCACATCTTGGACAATCGCTCACGCTGGACATTCTTAGGTGCATAAGTTCTAGTATTTTTTTTTAATTCTCTACTGACAATACAGACTTTTCCTACTGATAATACAGACTTTTCCTACTGACAATATAGACTTTTCCTACTGACAATACAGACTTTTCCTACTGACAATATAGACTTTTCCTACTGACAATATAGACTTTTCCTACTGACAATACAGACTTTTCCTACTGATAATACAGACTTTTCCTACTGACAATACAGACTTTTCCTACTGGCAATACAGACTTTTCCTACTGACAATACAGACTTTTCATACTGACATCCCATGCTAACCACAGTCTGCTTACTTCTTTTGTATGCCACTGACACGCGAGAAATGACCCTACATCCCCCCCCCCCAAAAAAACGTATGTGTGTTGTGTATGTGTGTGTGTTTGGTCACATCTATTTATGGTAGACAGCTGTAGTACAGATATGTTACACAAAAATGTGTGAGAGAGAATGAATGAATGAATGAATAATCTTTATTTTTCAAGGGTAAAGAATTGGGCACGCAGGCCTGTTTTACATTCTGCCCTTCATCACTCCATCTTTCATTCTTCCCACACACTTGATTTAGTGCAAATATACAAATTAAATTAGGAAAAAACATCAAAAGAGTGTAAGATTTAACTACTACATTCAAAGTATGAGAGAGAGAGTAGAGAGAGAGAGGGGGGGGGGGGAGAGAATTAGAGAATCTTAATCTCAAAGAGGGGATATAGAATTAATTAGAGAACGTCACGGACTCCACACACACAAAAGAGAGAATTGCGAGGAGAAAGAAATGTACGTAGGCGAGGACGCCACGACGAGAATGAAGAGGTCTATATGTGCGGACAACAGCTGACCAAAAAAAACAAATAATAATAATAATAATAAAGAACTCAGCAACCTGGAGGAATAACACCTGTAGCGGATGTAGAATAGAGAAATTCACAACACGAATAGATATTAGAGCAGAGCTTTGGCCGCTGGTGAATGTCAAGTGAAATCGTGACTCTTGGCCCCGGAACCTCTACCCTTCCGGCCCCCTTATAACGTCAGCCTACTTGGCTTACAGGAGAATCTGTCACTGTGTGCTTCACCGCAAATACGTCAACCAGGATGCAGTTTTAGACCCTGAAAATATAAAAAACAGTAAATGTGTACATTTCAGGATACACAATAAGATTACCTTGTATTTTGTCAGCAAACTCTCAAAATTGTGTCACGTTTTCCACTCCTGCAGTAAAAATCTGGAAATGCCGGCATATTTTAATGCCAGCCATTTCTATAAAAAAAAAAACAAACAGATAATATGCAATACTGTGTACATAGCTGTGAAAATTGTGAGAGAAGCATTATTGTGTACATAGCTGTGAACAATGTGAGAGTGGCGTCACTGTGTACATAGCTGTTAACAATGTGAGAGCACCATCATTGTGTACATAGCTGTGAACAATGTGAGAGAAGCATCACTGTGTACATAGCTGTGAACAATGTGAGAGAAGCATCACTGTGTACATAGCTGTGAACTTTGTGAGAGCAGCATCACTGTGTACATAGCTATGAACAATGTGAGAAAAGTATAACTGTTTACATAGCTGTGAACAATGTGAGAAAAGCGTCACTGTGTACATAGCTGTGAACAATGTGAGAAAAGCGTCACTTTGTACATAGCTGTGAACAATGTGAGAACAGTATAACTGTTTACATAGCTGTGAACAATGTGAGAGCAGCATCATTGTGTACATAGCTGTAAACAATGTGAGAGCAACATCATTGTGTACATAGCTGTAAACAATGTGAGAGCAGCATCATTGTGTACATAGCTGTAAACAATGTGAGAGCAGCATCATTGTGTACATAGCTGTAAACAATGTGAGAGCAGCATCATTGTGTACATAGCTGTTAACAGAGCAGCATCCAATGTCTAAAGTTTTAGATTCCCCTTTTCTTGTAATTTTGAAAGAACGCTGACGCTGCTCCTCCATCTCACCCCCCACCCCCTCCTTCCAGAGTTCGGTTATCTGAAAAATGTGGTAGTGTTTTATCTTCTACGTCAGAAGATTTTAACCGTTTAGACGCATTTTGGGTTAAAATATCGGCTCTCTCCTGTTAAATCATAAAACTCTTAACCAATTGTACTATTACACCAAACTATGGTACGAACAGTCCAGCCCATATAGATACAAGCTTCGAACCTACTTTGTTGGAGGCATGTTCAGATACAATATCTGCATTTAATTCATTTTGTACCTTATCAATGCAAGATGTAGGCACATTAACTGTGGCCTCTGTTGTTGTTGTTTTTTTTTTTTTTTTTGTTCAGGCCCCGTGATATTTTAGATCATAAAGTTGTGAAATTAGTGTTGAATGATAATCACGTGACCTAAAGCTTTGATCGTGTACAAATATGCCCTTAGCTGCGAGAGCAAAGTCGTCACATTTTGCCTCTTATTTTTGACAAATGCGTTAAGAGTTCTTACTAAAATGATTTACTTCTACGGTCTCATTGTGTTTCAGAGTGTTTTCGTGGGAGGGGGGGGAACGGAGGACTGACAAATTATCAGCCTGATCAATTAGAGAATGACATTAAGCCATAAAACTGGCATATCATTCCACATATTCATCCCAAAATTCAAAGCAATTGGCACATTGTTTCTCAAGTTTCTTCAATCCTTCAAAGAAAAAAAAAATCTGATGTATTGCTCTACTACCTTCGATTCGTCTGAAAATTTCCTGGGGAAACAGGATAACGTCAGACAGAGCAAGATCTGGTGAGTGTGGTGGGTGATCTATGCACTCAAACCTCAGATTCTTCAAAACATGGAACGTCTTGTCAGTGGGTGCATTATCCTACACAAAAAAAAAAAGAAGAAGACATTTCCGCAGCTTTCCTCGCCGCTTTTTTTCCAGTTCATCCTTTAATCTTCCCTGGGAACTACTGTGTTAAGTACACACTTATCTTAACATAATCTTTGTGAGATAGTGAACATAGATCTGATTGCTTAAAAACTCTGACCTACTTCTGTAGCCCACAAACCTGAGGCAATCAACACTAATTGTGATATCAGAATGGTGGATGGATGGGGACATGGAGATCATCGGCAGGGATGAGGAAAATCTGATGTGAAACCAATGAATCCAGGAAGTGACAAGCCAATGGGTCTCAACAACAATGGCTACTAGAATGAGGTAAATAAAACAGAGCCAGCAGACTATATGTGGCGGGGAATGGATATCATTGAAGCACTCATCGGATTCATCACTCCAATGTTAGAATGTTTCTTTGGAACTGTCTCAAAGCCGTTGGGCCTGATGTGGAGAAGGGACTTAAGTACAGCTACCAGAAACTGGAAAACAAACAGACCAGCCTACACCACTGTCTTCAGTGCAGTCAGAGCAAGACCACAGTCTGCCCTAGCAAGGAAAGTTGCTGAAGTCGGAGATACCCAGCCAAAAGGCGTACTCCAAAAATCAGGGTAACAAGCATTATCGCTAATGAAATGTCTCTAAAATCCTTTGATCAACACAAGTTAAGAGTAGAATTCTGCATTAACTCAGTGATGGTTCGGAAGAAAGTCAATCACCAAAGTCTCTTCCTTATCTTTAAAAAAAAAAACTCAATTATCAAATTACCCACCCACCCCCACAAAAAAGTGGACATAACCTTTCCTGCTGACTTTTGGATCTTGACTTCCTTCCACCGTAGAGAACTGAAATAATGCCTCCACTGCAGCGACTTTGTCTCAGGAGCACAGTGGTGTCATCGTGTTTCATCAACAGTGACGAGTCGCCCCAAGAAGTTATCACTAGCTCTCTCAAAATGCCGCAAAATCAACTCAGAGGCGTCCACTCGATTTCGTTCTGGTCGGCACTCAGATATTTCAACACCCACTTAGCCGGCAGTTTCTGCATGCCCAAATGCGCAAGAATTCTAAAGCCAGCTCTTTCACTAGATAAATGTCTCGGCAATTGTTTTAGCCGAAATTTGTAATCTCCCAAAATCAGGTCATGAACATGATCAACAGTTTCTGGCGATGTTGAAGACCTTCCAGATCTTGCTGCATCTTCAGTCTCGAAGAATCTCCACGCTGGAAGTTACCATACCGCTTTTTTCAGAGTTGTGTATGACAGGCTCTTGTCACTCGGTGTTTTTGCAGTATACGCCCAGGGATTTACTTTTGAGTTTTCTTCTACAAGAACAGGAAGTTCATAACAGCCTGGAGTTTACACTTGAAAATTGCATAGCTTCAGTTGACATGGTTCTATCATTGATCTGAAAATAAAATAAAATAAAATAGCGCTGTGATCCTGGAGATTAGCACTATACTTTTATAAAATAATATTTTTTGTCCCAGCTACAGTGACAAAATTCCGCTCAGGTTGTGGGCGATAACTTTTCAGCACTCCTTCGATTATGCTTCGAAATGTCTCTCTGCCCTTCAAATTCAAGGAGGAGGGGGGGGGGGTGACTTTGCACAAGGAACATGACATTGAGTCAATATCTTCACCCTTTTAAACTGGCTTCAGGAATTTAAATTCACTCACCAGTTCCGCATTGAAATGACTTTTTAAAGATTTTTTTTTCTTTTTGACATGACAGCGCAAATTATTTTTAAACACTAACAACAGGAATTTACTAATAATCCACAAAAAACATGTCCTCAAAACATAAAAGTTGAGAATAAATTATGTCACAATGAACTTGACTAGTGATCGACACTTTCCAACACTCTTTCCTCCACTTACTTGTAACCAAAACACCCACACAAGTTGTCATTTTTTTCGGATCTGTATTTTATTTCACTATCAGCTTGAAAAAAAAAAAAGCGGACATTAAGTTTATTTTGCTCAAAAAAAAAAAAAGGTGGGCACGAAGAGAACCTTTAACAAACAGACAGCTGTACTCAGCACGGATATACAGTAACCCTTCACATGTATTGACATAAAATTTAACCCATCCTGATTGGCTACTGAAACCGCTTCGTCAGTTGTAGGAGTTAATGCTATAACAGTTAAAAAGATGCAACAGGAATAGCCACAAGGATCAAAAGAAAAGCATTTCCTGGCCAACTTTTGGGTGAAGAAGAGCGGGAGAAAGAAAACTACAAAAGGCTGTGTTCAGTATTGATGAATGCAGACTGTCTACACCGGCTGGTCATTGTGTCTACACCGGCTGGTCACTGCGTCTACACCGGCTGGTCACTGTGTCTACACCGGCTGGTCACTGTGTCTACACCGGCTGGTCATTGTGTCTACACCGGCTGGTCACTGTGTCTACACCGGCTGGTCACTGACCTGTACGTTGCAACTGGCAAGAACGTTGGTGGTTGACATTTTTGTTTGTTTGCAATGGTTTAATGACTTATTGTTAGCGGATTATTAGTAAATTACTGTTGTTATTAGTAGTTACAAATAATTCAATCAGCTTGGAGTTCTGGGAATTGATCACAGACGACACAGCTTTTTTTTTTTTAAACAGCGCTCATTTTCAGAAAAAGTGTGTGAATTAAGTAATCTAAGTTTAAATTAACCTGGCCATCTTTTCTAAGTTCAGATATGAGACACTCAATGGAACAGGGAGGTGTATAGTTAAATTTATAGTTCAACCCCAAATTTTAATCAGTAAGCAAGGTTTCATAATTTTACATAGAAATATTCCAAATCAAGTCTTCGTGTTCTTTTTCATTTTCTTCAAAACGACATTGTCACTAAGATACTGTTTTTTTTTTGTTTTTTTTTAATTCTGAGTTTTTCCCAGCATGCGGTGATCAAAGAAGAGAACATGGGAAAATATTGGATATGTGTCTTAAAATAGGGGACTTTCAGGCGTCCCAACGAAAGTTACCCGATTCCCGGGACAAATATTTAACATTTGAAACTGTCCCTAGAAATTCTGCTACCTCACGCAGCATCATACCTTGCCGCCCCACACAGTTCTCAAACGAATACTTCAAATTGTAAAATTCGTAATATTAAGTAAGCTTCGACCTGTACGACCGTTCATTTTAAATAGTGTTAATTTATATTTGTTATGTTAAATTATAAATTAAAGACAAAAAAAAATCATAAGATAAAACTACAGATGTTATCACAAGATGAGAAACAGTTCAAAGAAGTGAATGTGGATACACAACTTATGACGTCATAATGCTCATCGCATTTGAACGAAGAGCTTCTAAAGTACAAACACTTAACAATGGTGACAGTACATTTTAGTTTTTAGCAAGTATGTTTTCTCCTTATTTGCATTCATGTAGTTTCAAGTCAATATTTAGCGTAAAAAAAAAAAAGAAAACTTCACAAAATCAGGAAGATGTTCACATGATGTTTGTTTTTTTTTAACCTATTTCGTGCTCAGCTGAAATCATGACAAGTCCGTCCAGTCAAGTTTCGTTACTGTTGAGAGCAAACAAGTTTTAATAAACTTTACTTTTAAAAAATAACTCTCCACTTGCAAACGTTACTGAAATTGACAGTGATATTCTAAATGCTACAGCAACATTAGGAACAAAATTATTTTGAAGCAGCGCTTCATCTGGCGGCGTATTCTCTGTCTTAGCTGGGAGCCACTCCCAGCTCATCACACAGTTTAATGGCGTAAATGTCTCTCTTCTCTTCATGCATTAGAAAACGCTTTTCTAGATCTTTACATTTACTTAAAGGTTCATTTTGTCACATCAGATTTTAATTTTAGAATGTCATATAAAAAGGAAAAATATAAACTATGATATTCCATTTCTCAAATCTTTCCTCAATAGAACTGAACGCGACATTAATAATAAATCGTAACAAAAATTATATTTTAAATTTAATTCTGGGATCAAAAAATAAGTTCATTTCTTGTCTCATAATTCTGAGTTTTTCTCTGTCAAGACACTCTAGTACTTTCTAAAGTTGGTTTCAAATCAGGATCAGCTTCGACTTTCTCAGCTAATGTTGTAGCATCAACAAGAATTTTTTTTTAAAAATTCATCATTTCTGAGATTATTACGGCTTTGGGGAAGATTTCCCAAAGTTGACAGGGTAGTAAGCAATTCTATCTTTATGCTCCGTAATAGTTTACTAGCAACATTAGTTTCACTTAGTGTCATATAACAAGACAGCATAAACATTTTACAATCTAAATCTCTACGTTTAAGAGGGTTTCAGCTTCATGTCTTGCCATTTTGTCCACAGACTCATCATCAGCAGTTTCTATCAAAGCATAATAAAATTCGTAATTAGAATAACAATAATAATAATAATAGAACGACATTACTGCATAGCTGACAACTAAGACGAGAGAATGAGAACAAAAAATCGTGGGTTCAAATCTCTGACGCGTTACTAACACTTATATGTTTTCCCTGCATACTTGATCTATTATCCTGCTTTGGTCGCGTGTGCTTGCGACTGGAATATTCATGTCTGACAGTTTTCTAAATATCATCTTTGTGGACCGAGAAAAAGTTTTTGACAAGGTGAACAGAAGACAAGTTCTGGGCGGTATTAGAGGAATATGGTGTACTGGGACATCTACTGGAAAACATGTCACTGTACACAAATAGTCAAAGTGCAGTAAGGACAACAGCAGGCACTATGGACTGGTTCGATGCAACAGCGAAGGTCAGACAGACCTGCGTACTTTCACCGTTACTATTTATAATCTATACGGACAGAATAACGAAACAAGCAAATCCAAATCAGCTAGAACTGAACAAACACAGACGGCCAGGGTATAGCACACAAGGACCTGAATTGCTTACAAGATCATTTGAGTAGTCTCCATCAGAGCTGTAAACATTATGATATGAAAATCAGCATTGCTAAAACAGAGACCATGAAAGTTAGTAGAATGCCAAGCCCATTGAAGACAGCAAAATACAACAAGAAAATCTTGGATGGTTGTTCACTGACAATGGGAAGCTTGATAAAGAAATTGATGTTAGAGCACAGTCAGTGATGTTGCATCCCAACTATTCCCGCTGCTTACATATCCCAACATCCTATTTGAAACTAAAAGAAAACTAGTTAATAGCAGCATACTCCTACCAACTCTGTGCTACCAATGCCAGACATGGGCTCTTACTAAGAAACAACAGAATAAAATAACCACATGTGAAATGAGATGTCTTAGGAAAGCCCTAAACATCACCAGGTTTGACAAGCTAAGAAATGACACCATAAGACAGATGGTAGGAACTACATCATGTCTACGACACATAGAGAAGCAAAGAATCAAGTGTTTCGGCCACTTAATAAGAATGACACACTCACAGCCAGCCACAAGAGCCTTCAACCAAAGAAATACAGGACACAGATCAAGAGGAAGACCCAGAAAGAGATGGTTAGATGGTATCAGAGAAAGAGATGGTTAGATGGTATCAGAGAAAGATGGTTAGATGGTATCAGAGAAAGAGATGGTTAGATGGTATCAGAGAGACACTCGCAACTATGGCATAACCGTCGCTGAGGCCACCCATTTGGCCTAAAAATGCGAATTGCATCTTACCTTGACACTTCACAGTACAAGAGGAAGGATGAAGTAAAGACACTTTTCTAAGAATACATTCACTTAACACTGAGCCTCTACAGGCTTCCAAATGAATGAAAACAAGAAAATGCTCATGAAAACTGAAATCACTTAGACATATTTTAACAGATATTATAAATTAGTATTAATTATTTTATATTACTCATATTTGGAGTACAGAACGTAGCTTTATGTATCAAAGAAACTTTTTAATGGCCACAGAGTGAAGATAAATCAATTCATTTTGAATGGTCTTTCCAAGATACTGTTGGGCCTGTCCATGAGGTACTCTCAGGAAAATGTTTAGACGTAGTGCTATCAAATCTGGCAATTAATTCAACAAAGCTCAACAAATTTCCGATATTACGAAATATAAATTGTTTCACAAAACAGCAAAAATGTTTACAGCAAAACTAAACAATCGCAATTATGCATTCTATTCAGATTATTCGGTGCCAGACTTCTGCATTTAGTAATTTATGTTGCACTGAATCAAACTGTTGCCCTAATTTAAGTCTGAACGATATTTCAATCCGTGTGGGTGCGTGCGTGTGTGTGTGTGTGCGTGTGTGAGTGTGTGTGTGGGTGGTGGTGGTTTTTAGA
Source organism: Achatina immaculata (assembly GCA_009760885.1). Lineage (NCBI taxonomy): Eukaryota > Metazoa > Mollusca > Gastropoda > Stylommatophora > Achatinidae > Lissachatina > Lissachatina immaculata. The sequence continues at coordinate 9,270,081 of CM019693.1, forward strand.
TTTGTTCGTGTTCGTTAAGAGACACGTATAAATGGCCTCAATCATTACAGCCATCAAAAGTCAGGGACATTTAACTACTAGATAACAACTTACAGCAGAAACAAAAATCTTAGTTCTCTAATAAAATAATTTCACGAGCATTTCTGACCATTAGAGCTACATGAAAATGTGAAAAGACCGACCTTCCTTTACGATGTTCAGTATTTCGGCGTTACCACATGAGATCTTCCACTGTCCCCGATCAGCGTGCTTTTCAAATATTGCAGCACTAACTGTTATGTACTGCACTGTTGCACGTCATTCTACAGTCGCCTTTTGAGACTTGCGAGTTTATGTTTCGCTGATTTGAATATTTGCAGCTTCTTCATTAGTAATGAAATTGGCTTTTTTCGGCCTTCTGCGGGGGTCAAGACCCTGTCAACCTGGCAGTCAGCGAACCACAGCTGACATGTTAGCATCAGGGTTGGCGAACTATAGCTGACATGTTAGCATCAGGGTTGGCAAACCACAGCTGACCAAGACCCTGTCCCACCATTCTGGTAACTCCAGTAACAGGTCTAGACTGGCTAACTGAGCAGAGATTGTCATAGTCTCCATGGAGGTCAAGTCTGCTAAAGGAGTATTGCACACACCCCCCCTCCCCCAGCTTTTTTAGCTCTACTCAGAAACGAAAAAAACAGCAGCCATGACCCACTCGAAATCCGACGCAGTTCTATGCTTCAACAACTTCACCGCTCGACTGCAAAAAACAGGAGCTGGAAGTTCCGACGACGAAGAAGAAGAAGAGCACAGACGATGTGAGCAACTTTCTCGGTAGCTAGCCTCGGTCACGTGATTTGCTGTCATAATTATGGTTGTATCTCTCTTTACTTGCAACTTTTCATCTTATTTAATGCAGTAAACATTGAATATAAACATGGATCCAAAGCGCTGTGCTTGTGAAAAATCCCCCATCAGACAGAAAGTGAAGACCCTATTAGAAAAGGTCGAGCTACTGGATATGCTTAGTACAGTGAAATCAGCCGCAGCACTTGCTGGCTATTACAGCATTAACTAGTGAAGGGCAGGTAGATCAAGAAAGAAGAAAAGGAGATTAGGGGCGCCGTTGCTGCAGCTACACCAGCAGACATGAAGATACTGCATATTGTGCCATATCCTTATATCTGCAGTATAGAAAATACAAGCTATCAAGTGGAACACAACAGGCCAAAGAAAAAGAGGCAGACCGCGTGAAAGTCTGAAGAGGACATTGTTAAGAGAGGCCAAATTAACAGGCATAAATCCTTTGATGAGGTTGAAAGACTCGCCGAAGACAGGAAAAATTGGCGAAGTACTTTGATAGCCCTATGTGACGTTTAACGGCACGAGAAGGATATAAGATATAAGATAAGATAGAAACTACTACTTCTGTGTGAGCGCAGGACTAATATAAAAAGGGCATTCTTGTAGATTAAATATGATAAGAGAAAAGGAAAAGTCTTTCCTAAAGATAAGAGACGGTGAAAGGCCTTCGGACATTGATGCCAGCAAAGGCTGGGTTGATAATTTTAAGACAGTGTGAAAAGTACCGGAGAAGGAGTCTCTACGACCAAGAGGCGGCTAAAGGGCTCCGTGACAGTATACAGAATCTTGCCGAAGAAAAGGGATCTTTACTGAATCAAGTACGTCTTGGAATGGTACATAATGGGAAAAAAGAAAGAGAGGAAGACCAAGGCGAAGTTGGCTGCAAGACATCATTGATGATCTGCAAATTGATGCATCAGCAGCAGATCATCTTGCTCAGAACCAAGAGGCCTACAGGAGTGCTGTTAGGGAGGCAAAGTTCCGCAATGGACATGCAAATGAATGAATGAATGAATGAATGAATGAGTACATCAAGACAGACACGATCTATAACAGTCAGGTTTATGATAGGGACAGACATGATCTATAACAGTCAGGTTTATGATAGGGACAGACATGATCTATAACAGTCAGGTTTATGATAGGGACAGACCTGATCTATAACAGTCAGGTTTATGATAGGGACAGACATGATCTATAACAGCCAGGTTTATGATCGGGACAGACCTGATCTATAACAGTCAGGTTTATGTTCATGACAGACTTGACCTATAACAGTCAAGTTTATGCTCAGGAGAGACATGATCTATAATAGTCAAGTTTATGTTCAGGACAGACCTGACCTATAACAGTCAAGTTTATGCTCAGGACAGACCTGACCTATAACAGTTAGGTTTATGATAGGGACAGACCTGATCTATAACAGTCAAGTTTATGTTCAGGACAGGCTTGATCCATAACAGTCAAGTTTATGCTCAGGACAGACTTGATCTATAACAGTCAAGTTTATGTTCAGGACAGGCTTGATCTATAACAGTCAAGTTTATGTTCAGGACAGACTTGATCCATAACAGTCATGTTTATGTTCAGGGCAGACCTGATCTATAACAGTCAAGTTTATGTTCAGGGCAGACTTGATCTATAACAGTCATGTTTATGTTCAGGACAGACTTGATCTATAACAGTCATGTTTATGTTCAGGACAGACCTAATCCATAACAGTCAAGTTTATGTTCAGGACAGGCTTGATCTATAACAGTCAAGTTTATGTTCAGGGCAGACTTGATCTATAACAGTCAAGTTTATGTTCAGGGCAGACTTGATCTATAACAGTCATGTTTATGTTCAGGACAGACTTCATCTATAAAACTGCCAACTTCTCAACATCGAAAGGATAAGTTCAAGCTCCTAGTTTTCTGGAAGCACGGACAACAAGAACGCTTTTCCTGATATAATTTCTTCATGCTTTGTGCCGGAGGTCAGAAGGTACATTACCTAGAAGGGAGTGCCGTTTAAGATGTTTATGATACTGGACAAAGTCTCCGGTCACTCAGAACCCCATGACACTGAAGGCGTCAAGGTCGTCTGCCACCTTTTACCAGAAGACCCGATTAAACGGGTTCCGACTCTGTTCCCGCCCAGCTCTACGATGCCTAGGCTCGATGCTGACCACATCACCCTCTAGTGTCCTCATGTCAAGCAGCTTAACGAGCACTAACATCATTTCCTGTAGGTGTCTGCATGGCATACGAGGGTTAGCATAAGAGGGTTCTCTTTTTTGTCTTACTGGCTCAACGAACTACCATCAGGCATTGCGAGATAAGAGAAACGACGACTACGTTAAAAACTGGTTCTAGTAGTGAAAGTAGATCCATGTAAAACTGAATGTAAAACTGAATGTAAAACTGAACCATACACTTCCATCTACTTTCATTATCAGCCATTTGCGAATTTGTTGTATGTCCGTTCCGTCTACCGAGTAAATGTCAAATTATCTGACTCTCCCTCGTATTTGTTCAGATTTAACTCTCTGAGTGAAACAGCTCCCATCCTCCATCATGTGTGCATGCTCACGTTTCTAGTTTGCTGGTCTGGAGAATTTGAGTAAAAAAATATGTCCTGTTGTATTTTCATGGCGTAGAGATGTGAAGCCTTTGTTTTCCTAGGGAAACCCCAGGTACCCTTTTTTAAAGGCTGGGTTGATTTCAGGTCCTAGTCGGTCCTTAAAGAAAAAGCAACCTTCTACTAAATTGCCACATTAGTTACCTTATATATTGTCACATTAGTTACCTTATATATGGTCACATTAGTTACCTTACATATTGTCACATTAGTTACCTTATATATTGTCACATTAGTTAACTTTATATTGTCACATTAGTTACCTTATATATGGTCACATTAGTTACCTTATATGTTGTCACACTAGTTAACTTTATATTGTCACATTATTTAACTTATATATTGTCACATTAGTTACCTTATATATTGATGCTTTCATTGTCAGTTTTCTTTTACTTTCAGGGTTTTATTTCACCAAAGGGGAGAGCATTCACGATGGTTTTTACTGCATCATTCGCCTTCAGAAGTCTGTTTCTGGGCAAGAGGACATGGATTTTATGGAGGTTTTAGTTTTTTCTTTTCTTTTATATTTATGTGAATATTTTGGCCTTGCATAATGTAATATTTGAGTGCACTCCTTTCTTCACATAATAAATAAAAGGTAAAATCCCAGTTCCCACACGGCATATTGAGAATACGGCGGCCTGTGTTCTCCATGCCCTTCGGCACATGAAAGTCTGATGTGATCAGTATCATGCCTGGCCACATTTACCTTCCCAGATTTCTCTGGTGCCCATTTTTAGACACTGGGTGGACCCCGGGGCCTTTTAGGTGTGTATCAGAAAACATCCCACTGCTGGGACTGAACCACCGGATTAGTAAATCGAGCGCCTGACCGCTCAGCCAACCCGGCCACCAAATGGCACTCTTAATTTTAGAGCAACGTCGATGGACCAAAGAGGAGGGGGGGGGGAGGGGTAGGTGGTTAGTGCAAGATCTAGCAGTGGCCTGCCTTCTCACTTGCAAGGGTTGTATGTTTGGTGTGGCGAACTAGCGCTGGATGAACATCCTCCGCAGACACAGGATATCTGGCTGCAGAGTGAGGCACACCTGATTCCAGTTAGGGTTATTCACTGTCAGTAAATGAAGGAGAAACAATATGTCATGTGAAATTCAGTCCTGCCAAATGAGGAACTTTTGCTGTAGTACAAAGGGGTCAAGGCAGAAAATTAATTAATAAAAATTTGTTGAAATGGATGTCTCATGCTCTGAATCGTGCAAAAAGCAAGTCGTGGCCAGTAAAATGTAATAAATACACTGGTCAGTTGACGAAAGAAGAAGAGTTCTTCAGGCCATAGTCCGCCGAGACATAGCTCAAAACTTGCGCGAAGGGGGGAAATAATTTATGGGCGTGAAAGGGGTGTTCTTTTTGCTAGGAGGTTTCATTGTTGTCATCTGCAGGTCATGACTCTGTCTTGTCGATGTCAAAGGTTGAACAATGCAGGTCTGCAGGTCATGATTCTGTCTTATCGACGTCGAAGGTTAAACATTGCACGTCTACAGGTCATGATTCTGTCTTGTCGACGTCGAAGGTTGAACATTGCACGAGATTCTGTATGATTAGATTAAAATGTCATACCTTCAAAGATCGGAGTTTTCAGATTTCACGATATTTTGTTCCAAAGTACAAGTCCAGCATCACATTTGCACCAATGTACAAGTCTAGCACGACGTTTTGTACCAATGTACAAATCTAGAAAATGAGAAGCTCTGGGCGGAGGTGCCCACCTTCATTTAGTTACTTAAAAAAGGTTTCGTGTTGGTTGGGTTGTGACACCAGTGTCGTAGTTGGGCTGTATTGGTTTTTATACCATGAAAGAGACAGTATCAGTCACGCTATATCAGTCACGCTTGGGAAAAATTGTAATGTAGTCTTTGTTTCTACCGAGAACTAGCATCTGACCATTAGTGGTCTGACATTGTCATCTTCTTCTTTGCAACTTCGGCAGTAATAATTATTTTCGTTTCTCTCAAATAATTGAATATCGATACATTTATTATAACAAGGAAACGTGGAGTTAAAAAACAGAGCGAAACTGACAAAAGTGTTGGTTCTCCGACACCGAGGAATGCAAGAGTTTCTGTTCCGGTGTATCTTCACAGTACGAGTAATGCTGTATTACATACATATATGTTCATAACTTTTGTTTAATGGATAAAATGAAATACACATGTTACAATGAAACCTGCATTAGAAAAAAAATATGGATTTGTCTTAAGTTTATTCTACACTTTCATTGCGCGACAACTGCAACGAAAACTCAGTCGTATAATTCTGTGACGCCATCTCTACTCCAGCGACATCTGGTAATTACTCACAATGAGTTGAAGAACAAACTGTCCGATTATTTAAACGAAAAGTAGATTATGTAAGTAAAACTTCAAATGTTTTAGGTTGTTTTACACAACCTTCTAAAAACTTCAAATGTTTTAGGTTGTTTTACACAACCTTCTAAAAACTTCAAAATTTTTACAATGTTTTTCACAATCTTCTAAAAACTTCAAATGTTTTACGTTGTTTTACACAATCTACTAAAAACTTCAAATGTTTTACGTTGTTTTACACAATCTAGAAGATATCGTGTGAACTAGTATTATTAGCTGGAGAAAAACGGCCATCATTATTTGTAGTGGAGTCTCCTTGTTTTCAGGCTTTTAATTACGGTTTATAAAATCTGCGCGCTCGCATACACACACACACATACACAAAATCTGCAACTAAAATTTAAAAAAAAACTATCCAAAGCTATGACATCACTGTTGTTCGTGTGTGACATCACTGCTGGTCGTGTCTGTCATTACTATTGTCGTGTCTGTCATTACTATTGTCGTGTGTGACATCACTGTTGGTCGTATGTGACATTACTGTTGGTCGTATGTGACATTACTGTTGGTCGTGTGTGACATTATGTTGGTCGTGTGTGACATCAGTGTGGTCGCAGAATTGGTGGAATGGCGCAAATTGTTCTTGAGCAAATTATAGAGGACATAGAATTTGATCAACGACTGGCAATTCCAAACTGATGAATCAGTCGATGTCTCTGACGAAGCCGATCTGCGTGTGTACTTCCGCTATTTTGATGCAAAGAAAGGAACTATTGTTGATGAAATCCTAGGATGTAAACACTTACTAGGACAAGATATATTTAAAATTCTTGATCAATTTCTTATAACTATAAATAGATTTGCGGTGAGAATGGTGTGTTTGTGTACACACTTTCAGAGCTGCTTGAATGACAATAAGAAGGATCTTGTTCATGTATTCACAAAATCAATTATAAAATCCTTTTGTATAGTTCCTTCAGTGGAACGTTTGTGTCAAAGTGCCCAGCGTATTCAAGTTTGTATGCACTCCGATCTTTTCAAGAAAAGTTGACCCACACATACTCAGCTTTTCTGGCACACGGATGTACTGTGGCCATTACGAGGGCGGGCTTTGACTTATTTTTTTAGATTAAATTAAAGATTAAGCATTTTCTAAAAAATGAAACCGGATCTGGTAGCACTAGGGGGTGTCATCATGTTTGATATTTGGTGGATAACTTCAGCCAACTCAATTATCTGGATCAGACCCCCCCCCCCCCCCGAGGTGGGAGTTAGCAGGTGCAACTCTCCCGGCCCGGGGGACGGGGAACAGGGAACGGGGGGAGAGGTCTTTGCTTTAAAACTGGGCCTCGGAAACACCAAAACAACTTTGCCGGATATTACAACAAATTTGGGATTTAGAAAAAGCCCCAGAGGAGTGGAAAACTGGTCTTATAGTAAAACTACCTAAGAAGGGTGACCTCAGAGATTGCGGGAACTGGAGAGGTATTACCCTACTGCCACTCACCAGTAAAGTATTTTGCAGAATAATCATCAACAGAATTGTACCAACACTTGAGGAAAAACTTCGGAAAGAGTAGGCAGGATTTAGGAAAGGAAGATCATGCATAGACCACATATTTGTACTTAGACAAATATTAGAACATGCAAATGAGTGGCATAGCACAACATATGCATTATTCATAGATTTTGAGAAAGCCTTTGACAGTGTCAACAGAGATGCACTGTGGAAAATCCTAAGATGGCATGGCCTCCCCCATAAAATAGTTAATGTAATCAAAGCCCTATACGAGGGTTTTCAGTGCAAAGTTATCTGTGGAGAACATACCTCCAGCAGCTTTAGGGTACAAACAGGAGTGAAACAGGGATGTGTACTATCACCAACATTATTTATCTTGGCAGTAGACTGGTTAATGAATGAGGCAACATCAGACAAACGCAGAGGATTACAATGGACCCTTGACACAGTGCTGGAGGACCTTGACTTTGCGGACATTTGTCTATTATCAAGCAGTCACAAAGATATGCAAGATAAAATAAACAAGCTAACTCAGAATGCAAACAACATAGGACTAAAGATCAACGTAGGAAAGACAAAGTTAATGAAGCAAAATGTGAACAACAGAAATGTACTCAGAGTAGATAACAAGTTAGTGGAGGAGGTCAACGAATTTGTATACCTTGGCAGCAGAGTAGTAGAAAATGGAGACAGCACAGAGGACATCAACAGCAGACTTACTAGAGCAAACCAGGCTTTTGCAATGCTGCAGAATATATGGAAATCAAAAAAAAACTAAGCATAAATATGAAAATCAGGATATTTAAGAGTAATGTTCTAAGTGTACTACTCTATGGAAGTGAATGCTGGAAAATCACCAAAACCATAGAAAACAGGTTGAATTCTTTCCAGACTAAATGTTTACGAAGAATTAAAAAAATATTTTGGCCAAACACCATAAGAAATAACATTTTATTAGCAGAAATGCAGATGAAATCACTGACAACAATTATTGAGGAAAGACGCTGGCGATGGTTGGGACATGTGCTCCGAATGACTGACAACTCACTACCAAAAATAGCACTAAGATGGACACCACAGGGGAGCAGAAGTAAGGGTAGACCAAAAGAGACATGGAGAAGAACAACAGAAAGGATGTTGAGCAATAGAGGGCTCACCTGGGCAAGAGCAGAAAAAAAGGCGAAGGACAGGCATTTGTGGAAAACCCTTGCGGAAGCCCCATGTGCCCTGGGCACTTAAGGTTCAGAGAGAGAGAGAGATAAATAGATTTGCGGTGAGAATGGTGTGTTTGTGTACACACTTTCAGAGCTGCTTGAATGACAATAAGAAGGATCTTGTTCATGTATTCACAAAATCAATTAGAAAGTCCTTTTGTATAGTTCCTTCAGTGGAACGTTTGTGTCAAAGTGCCCAAGGTATTCAAGTTTGTATGCACTCCGATCTTTTCAAGAAAAGTTGACCCACACATACTCAGCTTTTCTGGCACACGGATGTACTGTGGCCATTATGAGGGCGGGCTTTGACTTATTTTTTTAGATTAAATTAAAGATTAAGCATTTTCTAAAAAATGAAACCGGATCTGGTAGCACTAGGGGGTGTCATCATGTTTGATATTTGGTGGATAACTTCAGCCAACTCAATTATCTGGATCAGACCCCCCCCCCCCCCGAGGTGGGAGTTAGCAGGTGCAACTCTCCCGGCCCGGGGGACGGGGAACAGGGAACGGGGGGAGAGGTCTTTGCTTTAAAACTGGGCCTCGGGGGATCCTGGGAGTCCGTGGTAGATGAAAACAGATGGGCGTGGTTTGTAGTGGATGAAAACAGATGGGCGTGGTTTGTAGTGGATGAAAACAGATGGATGGACCGTGGTTTGTACCAGGTTACAAAATTTGTCTCGGAGGTCCTACCTCAACGAGTCTGACTATTCTTGAAGCGCTTGAAGAGATGAGAAGATTTATGAGAAGCTTATGGTTTTAGTTAATATTTTTAACAGGAATATGTCAGTTTTCCGTCATGTAATAAATTAGACTTTAATACATCAAACTGTAATACATTAAACTTTAATATATTAAACTTTAATACATAAAACTTTAATTCATAAACCTTTAATACATAAAACTTTAATACATAAAACTTTAATACATTAAACTTTAACACATTAGACTTTAATACATTAAACTTTAATACATCAAACTTTAATACATCAAACTTTAATACATTAATATATCTTATATCTTATATCCTTCCCGTGCCGTTAGACGTCACATAGGGCTCGCAAAGTAGTTCGCCAATTTTTCCTGTCTTCGGCGAGTCTTTCAACTTCATCAAAGGATTTTATGCCTGTTAACTTGGCCTCTCTTAATAATGTTCTCTTCAGAGTTTCACGCGGTCTGCCCCTTTTTCTTCGGCCTGTTGTGTTCCACTTGATAGCTTGTTTTGGGATTCTCTGCTCATTTCTTCTCATCAAGTGGCCAACATATGTCCATCTCCTTTTCCTGATCACCCATGAGACTGGTTGTTGTTCAGTCATCTGTCTTATCTCTGCATTGTTCTTGAATTCATTCCACTTGATGCCGAGTATTTTCCTTAGGCATTTGTTTTCAAAAGAGTCTAATTTCTTTTCTATTTCTTTAGTTGTTTTCCAGCTTTTTCGCATGCATAAATGAGGGTGGATATTACATTTGAATTGAATAGTCTTAACTTGGTTTTTGTGCTTATAACTTTTGAATTCCATATGTTCTCAAGATTCTTGAAGATTGATGCTGCTTTTGCAATTCTGATCCTAACTTCCTTTCTAGTGTCACCATCCTGGTCTATGTAGCTGCCAAGGTATGCAAATTGATTGACTTCTTCAATATCTGTCCCTTCTATGTGTATTTTTCCATTTTGATTGATGGGAATTTTCATTATTTTTGTTTTGTCCTTGTTAATTTCAAGTCCTATTTTGCTAGCCAGTGAAGATAGGCTATCTGTTTTTTCTTGCATGGAATTCACATTATTACTGATAAGAGTTATGTCATCAGCATATATTAATACATTAAACTGGATGTAAATTATATCACGTATATTAGATGCCTGCAATCTGTCCTTGAGTTTTATTAATGCATAAGTAAATTGATTACTTTAAATTATGAAACAATAATCCCTAGCAATGCTAGTTGAAAATAAATTATATCAGTGGCACGGGAATAAAAAGGACTGAATAACACTGGTATATAACATATTACAAGCAAAAAGGAGGGAAAAAAACAGAAATCAGAATCTGACATCGTCACATTCCGAACATATTCACACCCACTGAAGCGTTTGTCTACTGGCGGTTCTTGTGAAGATTTGGTTGTTGATTATACGTTTTTCCCACGAAGTTGAGATTTTTCTGCCAGCACCCTTCCTCTGCCCTGCCATCATCAACCTGTTACATGCACAAAGTCCGTCCATTCCCTCTCCTAATCCTCCCGCAACCTGTCCAAAACGGGCATTCGCAGTGTCCTCTTTCCCCATTCTCAGCCTACCTTGTACCTCGTATTTCAACCTGTCCAGCCAGTCTATCAGCCACTTCACCTTCAACCACACCCGCATGCCCTGGACAGAAGATCTACGTTAATCTCCTTAAATGTGATTATCCCAACAGGTTTGCCCATTCTCTTCGAAGAAAAACTTTCTCAATCTTTCTTAGGACGTGTTCTGTGAGTCCGCCATAACAGCACCATGAGACACCTGTGATTTACAGCCACCAAATTGCCGCCGATACTGCCTCAACTTTTCCATTTCGAAAATATAAATATAAATGGCAAGGACTTGAGAGAACATACGTATACTGGCAACAGTTAGCAGCAATAAAGGTGGAGCAAGTGGTTGGAAAATACCACGAAATCAAAGTTGGAGTTCGCCAAAGATAGCGTGTTATCTCCAGAACTATTCTCTTTATACAGTGGAAATATAACGCACTACGTAGAAGAACTACCCGGGATTTCAGTAGGAGGGTATCATTTGAACAATTTTAGAGAGATAGATGACACCGTCTTGGTAGCATAGAATGAAAAATAACTGCAGAGTAGCTGTGGAAAATGACAAAAAGGGGACCCAGCCTGACTGAGAAGAAGATAGAGGTCAATGTCATCTCTAAGAAGAAAATGATTTCACGTTGTAAAATAACAGTCAACAACACAACGTTGAAACAGACAGAAAAGTTCAAATACCTAGGGGCATTACTAACTTCAGACGGAAGATGTGAAATGGAGACAAAGAACAGAATAACACAGTCTAAAATAATGCTTCAAAGAATGGAAAAATATTGTATGCAATCAATCACTAACACTGAAAGTGGGGAAAACCGTGTTATATTGGGCTACAGTGTTATACTGAACCATTCCTGTTTTATGGATGTGAACCATGGACAGTCACAAAGGAAAAACAGCGCCACCTGGAGGCCATGGAAATGTGGTCCCTTAGAAGAGTGCTAAAGATACCATGGACACCTAAGAGATCAAACGAAAAGGTTCTGAAAGAGGCAGAAGAAGAGAGACAAGCAATAACAGAACTCGGGAAACAATCCAAATTCATAGGACACATCATGAAAGCTGGTTGATTGAAATGATAAGAAAGGGGGTGATAGAGGGCAAAAGAGACCCAGGCGTGGAGAAAGAGCAACCAGTCCAGCCTCATAATGCGGAAGTTAACCCGCAGTTGTGGAAAAACTTGATCATCAACGCCTGTCAACATGGCACTGGATAGATAAACCGCTAACTCTCCATGCGCATGATGGATGTAGTGACTCCAAAAGCACCCGACCTCTTTGCTACAACTCTTTCATTTCGACAGGCGACAAAGCCCCCATAAACTTTTGCTGTCTTTAGTCACAGAGCCACCTGTATATATTAGCATATCGAAAGACTCACCTTGTCTCCGGACTAGCTGCTGAATCGGAAGGTCCGCTGCCCGTGTACCAATCCTGGCATTCACGACCAAGCTGTACAACAACCCGTGTTAGATGAGGCTGGTCCTGTACCAAAACCCAGTCCTGTCCTGAGGAAATTTCATTCAAATTACATTCACTGCTATTGTTGTATCATTCTCTTCGGCCATCAAGGATCTTCCTCTTTTAATGGTCTACCCTTGGCCAGTCCAAGTTCCTTATGAAGTGGATGATTGTTGATACTAGTGACCTGGTCTTGACTTGTGCAAGGTTGTGTCTCACACGCCACACTCGGCAGGTCAAGCAGATATTTCATGGCCAGTTTTGTATCTCTGGTGCATCACAAAACCTCTCTCATGGCTCCATTTTGTATACGCTCTAGTTTGATCAGTCTTGAATTAGAGTTAGTAAACCAAAGCCATAGTCCAGTAGTGACATCACCAGGGCCTGCATTAACGAGAAGACAGTCTAAATGGGAAATTTGTTGTAGCCATAATCCTAACCCCCAACAATCACCTTCCTGGTTTTTGTGTATTGCATCGTCAACATGGTGGGGAATGGACAAAGATATCTCGAATGTGGATCCTGGGTACTTTCTGGCATTTTGCAATCGGCAATGTTCTCTCTAAGATCTTGGAGTTCGTGTGCAAAATTTTCAACTCGTGTGCAAATATGTTGTCAAAATGCAGTTTGTGTGCAAATGTGCTTTGTTATGTCAAATGACAAAATGCACTTTAAAGTTCTCAAAGCAAAACAAAAGAAATCGGGGAAAACAGACTCATGTAGCACTATCGTAGTTTTCTTCAGCGCTGTTACGCCATAGAGTAACATCAAGAAACTTGAACTCCTAGCAGTTTTATCAAGAAACTTGAACTCCTAGCAGTTTTTATGCATTTATTGAGAGGCAAAAAAAAAAAAAAGCTGTAGTGCAGGGCATATTTTGTGTGTGCGCGCGCGTCCGCGCTGCCTAGAGGGAACATTGAATTGGATCCTACAGCTCTGTTGGTTAGGGAGCACGACAGGATGCTGACATTTTCTGGGTTTATCACACCAGCTTATTATCATCACACCAGCTTATTATCATCACACCAGCTTGTTATCATCACACCAGCTTATTAACATCACACCAGCTTATTATCATCACACCAGCTTATTATCATCACACCAGCTCGTTATCATCACACCAGCTTATTATCATCACACCAGTTTATTATCATCACACCAGCTTGTTATCATCACACCAGCTTATTATCATCACTCCAGCTTATTATCATCACTCCAGCTTATTATCATCACTCCTGCTTGTTATCTGATTAGCCCTAACTTGGACCCTGTGGCAAGTTCCTCTCGACCCCTCCCCATATTCGTAAGTCAGTATATCATCCACATATGTCAGCGACCGCTCTGGACTAATTCAATATAGCAGCCCAATTCCTGCATAACATATACTGAAGACATGCGACAACGGAGAGCATATAATGAAGACAGGCGACAATGGAGAACATATACTGAAGACAGGCGACAATGGAGAACATAAACTGAAGACAGGCGACAATGGAGAGCATAAACTGAAGACATGCGACAACGGAGAGCATATAATGAAGACAGACGACAATGGAGAGCATAAACTGAAGACAGTCGACAATGGAGAGCATATAATGAAGACAGACGACAATGGAGAGCATAAACTGAAGACAGGCGACAATGGAGAGCATAAACTGAAGACAGGCGACAATGGAGAACATATACTGAAGACAGGCGACAATGGAGAGCATAAACTGAAGACAGGCGACAATAGAGAGCATAAACTGAAGACAGGCGACAATGGAGAGCATATACTGAAGACAGGCGACAATAGAGAACATAAACTGAAGACAGGCGACAATGGAGAACATAAACTGAAGACAGATGACAATGGAGAGCATATAATGAAGACAGACGACAATGGAAAGCATACACTGAAGACAGGCAACAATGGAGAACATAAACTGAAGACAGGCGACAATGGAGAGCATATAATGAAGACAGACGACAAAGGAGAGCATATAATGAAGACAGGCGACAATTTAGAGCATAAACTTAAGACAGACGACAATGGAGAGCATAAATTGAAGACAGGCGTCAATGGAGAGCATAAACTGAAGACAGGCGACAATGGAGAGCCTCGTGGTGGCCCTGTAGCAAATGTTTTTGACTTGTGCTTTGGAGATCGTACAGCGGCATCCAAATGAAGAGTAAACTCGACTGGTCAGGAAGAAGCAGAACCATCGTGTTGGTAGGAAGAGAAAACGAAGGGCCTGGAAACAAAAGAAAAGGTCTAAATCTGTGAGAATCAGACTCAAGTACATGCTCGCCAGTGAGTGGCAGCACGATGTGGTTTTGGTAGATCTCCCTCCCCTGTGGCTGTGATCTAAAATATCTTGGCAGTTGAGGCCCCTGTGAAGACTGTCCTTTGTAGCTGTCCAGCTCTGTAACATAGCAGTTTTGAACTATGGGGTGTTTTGAAAGCAGTTTCATAGTTCATCTAATATGTGGAATTTATGTAGGAATAGCAACATAGCATCTAATTAATGAAGAATGAGCTGAATTATAGTGTTTGAATTATTTCTTGTTCATGATACATTTTTACCTCGCACTGAAGTTTTTTTTCCACAACATATACTTTATTTTTTTGTAGAAAAGACAACAAATTCTCCGTACAATCCAGCAACACCAATCAAAACAGCACAAGGGAGAAACAAAGAGAGAAACTTGTTATTCTGGGGACAGGTTGGAGCAGTTACAGTATTCTGAAAACTGTTGATAAGAAGTTGTATGATGTTATTGTGGTCAGTCCCAGAAATCATTTCCTGTTTACACCTCTCCTAGCCAGTACAACCGTTGGCACCCTGGAGTTCAGGTAAGATAAAAACAGCAGATTAAATTTTATATTTATAGAGTTAATATTAGTCTAATTGCATCATGAAATTCTCAAGACAAAGACAAAAACTTTATCTAACAAACTAACATTCTCTAATTTTCTTTATCCAACAAAGTTTTCCGTGGCTCAATTTTCCATTTCATTCTTCTTGCTGTTCTGAGTTCTGGAATGTCCAATTGGTTTTTTCTTTTCCTCTGGCCATTTTTCTTTGTTCGCCCTGTGACATGGTTTAAAGCTAGGCTGCAATACCAGCACCTTTCATCCCAACACATACGTCTTTGGGTTGTCTTATTCTTAGAAGCAGGCCTGCCTTCCTTTTCAATCCATTTTCACTTGGCCAGACTATAGTTTGTTTCAAAAGGATGCAGTGTGGATGTAGAATAGGGTCACTATGGTTTACCAACCTTGACACAAGCGGTCAGCAATAGGTTGCCAACCAGTAATTCGCTCAGTTTGAGTACTTTGTCTTCAGCCCTGTGTAAATGTGTGATTCACTACTAAACATGATCTTCTAATTTTCTGTTTCTGAATTTCGCTAGCAGAATGTACGACTTCCTGTCTCCAGTTTTTGCAGTCTCGTTTGTTCCAGACGCTGAATTCCAGAGGTCTAGGAGGTTTTTGTTTTGTCCCATTTTCTGCTGGTCGACCTTTTTTTTTTTTGTTAATGCTTTTATTTGCAGATTTCAAAAGGCATTTGTTTTTCATTCATATATTGATTTGTTTTGTTTTTCTAATTTTCTTACATCTTTCATCTTACATCCTTCCTGTGCCGTTAAACGTCACATAGTGGTCACATAGTTGTTTGCCAAGTTTTCATGTTTTCGGCGAGTTTTTCAACCTCATCAAGGGATGTTATGCCCACTAAACTGGCTTCTCTGAACAATGTTCTCTTTAGAATTTCATGTAATCGACCTATTTTTCTTCGGTCTGTTGTGCTCCACTTGATAGTTTGTTCTGGTATTCACTGATTGTTTCTTCTCATCACATGGCCTACATATGTCCATCTTCTTTTTCTGATCGCTCATGAGACAGGTTGTTGTTTGCTCATCTGTCTTATCTCTGTGTTGTCCTTAAATTCATTACACTTTATACCAAGTATTTTCCTTTGGCATTTGTTTTCAAAAGAGTATAATTTCTTGTCTGTTTCTTTGGTTGATTTTCAGCTTTCGCATGCATAAATGAGGGTGGATATCACATTTGAAGTGAATAGTTTTAACTTGGTTTTTGTGTTAATATAGCTTTTGAATTCCATATGTTCTCAATATTTTTGAAGGACAATGCTGCTTTTGCAATTCTAATTCTAACTTCACTTTCTTCACTTTCTATATAAAGGCAACATGAAAGATTAGGCTAAGTTTAAATCATAACTGAGAGCCTACAGGTGAAGTTTGCTGTCATAAACTACTTATGTTTTCATCACAATAAAAATTTTCAGTATAACGCTGCATATAGACTATTAGTTGCTTAGCTGGAAATGCATATTTGGAGAATTAGTGAAATGGAGAGCATTTGTAAATTATACATTAAGAAGAAAAAAAAAACTTCTGCTGTTTTTAGATCAATTATTGAACCTGTCCGCAACACTGGCTTTCGAGACTCTGCCCACTACCATCTCTCGTACGCTACAGAACTAGACACCAAAAAGCAAGAGCTTCACTGCACAAGCGTGTTGCTGCCCAGTCTTCAATATACAGTATCTTATGATAAACTGGTTATCGGAGTTGGAGCTTTCACAAACACATTCGGAGTCCCAGGAGCTGCAGAACATGCATTCTTCTTGAAGGTAGATAAAATAACCGTAGTACAGAGTCATGTGACATGTTTTCTTAGTGTGTCTGTGTACACAGTGATGTACATTAGGGTAAACAGGCTGAAGAAAAAAAAAAGTGCTGCAAATACAGACTTTTGTTTTATGTTACAGTCAGACTATCGCTGCTACACTAGCATGTTATGTTATACAAAAGACAGTGATGCATCTGTTGTGTTTGGTCTGCGTAATACATTCATATATTAATAGTGGTCATCACAGCTAGCGGGAATCTATGGGGGAATTGGGCCATATATCAGGAAATAGATTGTATAGTTCAAATGAGGTGTAGGCCATAAGTTTAGCTTAGGCTGTGTGTGGGTATGTGTGTGTGTGTGTGTGTGTTTTTTTTTATGGATCTTCTTTTTTGGTCATCTTCACACATCCACTTGTATACTTTTGAGGTCATTGGTGGTCAGCTGGAGTTTGTACATATCTCAATACATCTTTTCTTAAACTGGATCAGCTTTGGCTCTCTTCCTCGTATGTTGGGAACTCTTTTAGAATTATAATCTGCAGTCATCTTGCTGGTGCCACATATACACATGTCATTCAGACTGAACTTGAGCTTGTCAAACATATGATACTTCTATTGTGACTAGCTGTTGCTGGACCAGAAATTTACAAAATTATGATGCTTTACCAAGAGTTCTCTTATTTGTGAACTTTACTGCCTTGCACAGTTGAGCATGGCACTAAAGTCTTTTGAAAACTTTACATCCTGGGACATTTCTAGGAAGTAAGAAAAGCTATCACATCACATTCATCATCTTTTTAGTAATACTGTAGTGCTCTCTTCTCTCAGTGCAACATTTGTAGTTCAAGTGCTCACGTCTCCCGGCTGTGGACCCAGCTGTGTACCTGGCTGTGGACCCAGCTGTGGACCTGGCTGTGGACCCAGCTGTGGAAATGTATACCTGGCTTCTGGAGCTGGGAAAAGAAAAGCTGCCTGGCATGATGATGAGCACATTGCCTTCTTATGTGCTGACAGGTCATGGAAAACATGGGCACTATGCCTGGGTGCCTGTATGGCATGATAGTCCTACATTTTTATTGCAAGTTGTTTGTGACATTTGCCACTAAAAGCTGATTTACAGCTTGAGGAACATTCTGCACTGACTACTTTGTTAAGCTTAATGTAAGTTCTGCACTGACTACTTTGTTAAGCTTATAATGTAAGTTCTGCACTGACTACCTTGTTAAGCTTAATGTAAGTTTATAATTTTATATCTTGCAACTTTATATGGATTTATGGTTTTTTTTTTTTTTCTTTACAGGAAATTGCAGATGCAAAAAAAATTAGAAATCGCATCCTGTGTAATTTTGAGCTGTCTCTTCAACCAAAGATTGACCCTAAAGAGAGGGAAAGACTCTTACATGTTGTAATTGTTGGAGGTGGACCAACAGGAGTGGAGTTTGGTGCAGAGCTGTATGACTTTGTTGAACAGGTTTGACTGGTTTTTTTATTATCTGAATGGTCTAGATAATAGATATGAAGTGAGTGCTTTTTTTTCACTGAACCGAATTAATAGTTTTGAAACTGATGTTTGGAAAACTGAATTGATACAAGACCTGTCGAAAAATAAAGTGAAATCTTTTTTTTTTTTTTTTTTGCTTTACTTACAAAGTAGCTAGACTTGTCTCCTTCAAATGTGCTGTTGATGCATTGCTCCCAATGTATTTTCCAGTTTTTTAAAGCATCCAGGAATAGCATGCAGATCTCATAGTGAGTTTTCTTTGGTATCTTCTATGGTCTGAACTGGCAACTGTTAGGAATGGATTTCAACTTTGGGTACAAAAAAGTCTGCAGGGGCCAAATCTGGAGCACCGGGCTGCTGTGGGACAGGGGCCATCATGTGCTTTGCCAAAATATCACAAATAAGCAGAGAGTGTCTACAGGTGCACTGTAGTGATGCGGCATCCAGGTTTCGTCTGTCCGTGCTTCTGACTTCTTTCTTTATACTGCCTCTCTCAAACACCTCATGACATGCAGTTATAACTTTTATTGATCTTCTAACCATATAGAAATAATTCATGATGAATGGTGCCCTTCCAATTAAAAAAAAAAAAGTGATCAACAGAACCTTCATATTTCTCATGTTCTAGTTTGACGATGCATGGTCCTATAGCCATTTTTATGGCACTTTACGTCTTGACTTATTCCTGCAAAATCTTCGTCATCTGCAAAGACATTCACGGTTAAATGTAGATTCGACACTGGCATTATTAACTGTGAAGACTTAGCAGGAAATTGTATAGGATCACTTGGTCAGGGGATGCATGGAACTTAATTTTAGTTTTCAGCTGCCATACAGATTGGACCAATGACAGACTTGGCATTGATTAAGAATAATTTACTAGACATAATTTTCAAAAGTTAAGTTTAACCTACTTAGTTTTTTTTTTTTTATTGTTTATTTCATTCACTTTTATGTAGGATGTGGCAAGACTTTACAAACAACAGCAGAAACATGTGAAGGTCACTTTAGTTGAGTTTAACAAGATTTTGTCCTCCTTTGATGCAAGACTAAGTGCCTTTGCTGAAAGAAAGATAAAACAGAGGAAAGGATTTGAGCTCATTCGTTCATCTGTTGTTGGTATGAGATTGTTTTTTAGTAACTTGTTTTGTAGTGCATGTTAATATGCTTTCTTATACACACATGTGGGCCCTTATAAGCACCATTTATTATTGTGGGTGCATGTTTCATATATTGTTTTAGTGACATATATTTAAGCCCCTAATACCCAGCATTCATTATAAAGGATACAGATATCTCATATGGGCCCAGTTATTTGTGTGGACACACATATATGTAAAACTGTTTGCGAGAATGCAGGCATAAATGTCTCATGTATAAATCATTTATGAATGATTATCCAGAATATAAAAGTCTGTATTATTCATTTGTTAGAGAAACACAAATCACATATACACATCATTTATTACAGTGAGTCTCAAACTATTTACCACTTAAGATGCAGAGATCTTATATGTTCGTGTGTTATGTGGCACCTCATATGTGATTTAATGGTGTAACTGAAATTGTTTTTTCCTCAAGAGGTGAAAGCAGATGGTGTTAGACTTCAGGATGGGACAGTGATTCCATGTGGTCTAGTTGTCTGGAGTACTGGCTTGTCACCAAGAGAGTTTACACGCAATCTGAATGTTCCCAAAAACAAAGCAGGACAGGTCAGTGAGTGCCAGTCTGCTGCCTTTCTGAAGTTAACATTAAGCATTGACATGTTTGTTTTGTTTTGTTTCATTTACTCTTGTAAGTTTCTGATGTTTAACAGAAGGGAATATAATATTCAAACTCTTTAAAAGTTATAACAGATTGGAAAGTGCACAGAAAGTGAAGAATTGAAGCTATTGACTGCTGTCCATGTGATGCGGGCAAAATTACATTTAAAGCACTTGTGTCGGGAAAATCTTGCCCACTGTTATAAGAAGGTACTAGTCTGTTACTGCAATATATTGAGTTGTAGACTAGCCTGTTTTGCTTTGGCTAAACAAACTGTAGAAATGGGTCCTAACATTCACGTTAGGGTAGAATAAACTAATGGAGGCAAAAATGAGATAAACAAAATTTGGTGGTGGGGGCAGAGAGCAGATACTGGGAATTAACAATGAATGGAAGCAGTCTAATGTTTCAGTCTATTTACTGTGCAAATAATTCAACAGATTAACAGAAGATACAATATTTTCAACATACAGATATATCTAAAATACATTTAACAAGTTTGTACTAAGTGTATATTCATTTTGGCTCTCTTTTTTTTTTTTTGCATTTCTAATGCATGTAATATATCCTAAACAAATCTTTCATTAAAACCATTGGATTCTACTGATTTATTTTTCTTTAAAACTCAAATTTAAAATGAACATGGGCCCAACAGAAACTAAAAAGTAACACTAAAAGGTGGTTTGGAAACATGTCATAGTTAAATGTCAAGGTGAAGGAAAGACATAATGGAGAAAGGGAACGTATGATGACAGTATACTCTGTTGTAAAGATCTGATAATTAACTGTACCAAAAGTTTTAAATGTTATAATTCTGCTGTTAAACAGAATTAACTGTAATAAAGTAATATAAAAATATATAAAAACTGCATCATTTATAATGTTCCCCAGATTTTAACTGATCGCTTTCTTAGAGTCAAATCTGAACCAAGCAAGAATGTATTTGCCATTGGGGACTGTGCTGATATTGAAGACATGCCTCTCCCTTGTACTGCCCAGGTTTGTGAAGATTTCTATACTTTGTCTCTCATTTCAGTATAATCACTAATTGTTGCACTTGCCAAACTGTACACATATATATTATACAGGTGCTCATGCAGGAGTGAATCAAATATGGGTACAACAAAAATAAGATTATTTACCTAATTTTTTCTCTTTGAATAAAATGTACAATTAAGATTTAAAACTCCTTATCACTTTCTAAAGTGATAAACTAAAGAATCTGTGGAGATGAGCAGACAGAACCACAAAAATAAGATTTTTAAGGGCATGCATCTTTCCCATCACAACATATGCCTGTGAGACCTGGACACTTAACAAAATAGCTGAGAAACTCATAAATGCCTTTGAATGTAAATGCTACAGAAGAGTTCTTCAAATATCATGGACATAAAAAAGAACAAATATATCCATTCTACAAGAACTTAATATTGAAGAAGGCTGGCTAGTAAAGAGGATTAAAGAGAGAAAACTGAAATATTTTGCACACATTAAACGTCATGATAATCTAGAGAAGACTGTCTTGGAAGGGTACATAATGGGAAAAAGAAAGAGGAAGACCAAGGCGAAGATGGCTGCAAGACATCGTTAATGATCTGCAAATGGATGCATCAGCAGCAGGCCATCTTGCTCACAGCCGAGAGGCCTACAGGATTGCTGTTTGGGAGGCAAAGTTCTGCAAGGGACATGCAAATAAATGAATGAATGAATCACTTTCTATGAAGTAGGGCTGATGTGTGTAAGGGATAGTACACCTCATGATGAGAGGCAGCCACCCTCAGTTCACTGAGGAGCCTGGATCCTTACTGGTTCCCTCACACCTGCGTAGCTCATGTAATGTTACCTGAGTGTCCTTATGAACAGCAGATCAAAAAACTCTTCTGATTGACCTTACAGCAAATCCTCTTTAACACGCCTCTTGAATCTCTACATCCGCTGTGAACTTCTTCCAACATAGCACCTCCTTGCAAGGTCCAAACATAACATGATGCAAAGTCGAGTGAATACAAAGAATGTGGAAGACACACCAAACATAGATTCATAATTGTTTGAAATGTTGCATGCTTTAAAGTCCTGTAAGAGCATAAGCATTAATTTTTTGGTCAAAATGTATAAAATAGGAAAAAAGTAGGAACGGCTTTATTACTTAACGAGTACACAATTGTGACATTTCAGCGTGAGTCTTAATCATACAAAAACACACAGGACAAAGAAATAGAGAGAGAGAAGATAAAGTTTAAATACACATGAATGCTATATAAAAAATATGAGTGAAAAAAAAATTAGAATAAAATAAAATGAATGGAGCACTTAGCTGTTACTTGTAAGAGGCTGTATTCAGAAGTGCGCATGGTGGAATGTAGAGAATATTTAAATGGAAGCTTGTGATGTGTGATAGGTGGCTTGTAAATGAGGATGGTAGAGGGGGGAGGTGGAGAGAATGTGGAGAGGAGAGAGAATGATACAGTTTTTTGGTCAACGAAGTTGTACAGAACTTCTTTGGTCTTGGCAAGAATTGAAACCACAATTCAAGAACTTTGTTTGGACTTAGCAGTAATATTACGTGATTTAAACTTAATGAAAATTGGGCTAATCTAATCTTTTTTTGCCAAGCATAGACTTTAGTCATGCACTGACATGACTTTTGTAGCATTTTCTTTGTCAAATTTTGTTTCATTCATATCAGAACTTTTGTTGTGAATCATTGTTACTGCTTTAAATTTCATGAAATTGGAGAAATGAAGTGCTATAACCTCCTTTGTGTTTTAATATGGGCCAGAATTTTCAAGCTAAAACTGTCAGCTCCATTTGTTGTATGGGCTAATGTGGTTTTGACCCCATTTACAGTGTTACGCCCAAATAATGCTCAGGGTAGTGCTGCCATGTAGTGAATGAAGTGGGATCAAGCTTCTAATAATAAATATGGGAACTCATTAATTAATATTAATGAGTGGGCATGACTATCATGGCATCTTAGCAATGATTGATTTTGGCACATTTTTTTCACCAGAAATGTAACACAAATTCTGTTAAAACATAAACTAGTTCCTGCATCTAATCTGGTCACTTAGTATTGTGAATCCATGTGCTTTTAACAGCAAAGCACTAAAAATTATATCTGAACTATTCTAATAATATTATAAAATATTTTTAAAATTATACTAAAAATTATGCCTGAAATATTTAAAAAATTATGTTTAAAATTATATTTAAAACTATATTAAAAATTATATGAAACATTATACCTGAAATATTCTAAAAATTATACTAAAAATTATACCTGAAATATTCTAAAAATTATACTAAAAATTATACCTGAAATATTCTAAAAATTATACTAAAAATTCAACCTGAATGAAAATGTCAAGACATGAACCTGAATGTCACAAAAAAAAAAAAAATCACATGGAAAGAGAGAGGTACTTGGCAGTATATTAGAAGGTAAATGTAATAATTGTGAGTCAGATGTGTTACCTTTTAGTCTCATTTTTTTAAACTGTGAATCAGATGAATTTTTTAAATAATTTATTTTGCTCATTTAGTGTTGTGAATCAGATATATCCTGGATAAAATTTCATTCAGCTGAAAAAATTAGGGGCTTTACTAACTTCCAGTGTTATAGAAAAACAATTCCAAACTGTTTGTTTAGGTACACACAGATAAACTGTTTGTTTAGGTACACACAGATAAAAGATGGATTTGGGTGTTTAGGGTTCTCTTAGATGCTGAACTGCAAAAGTGCTAAAAATTATTGCATGAAAACAATTACTGAAATTACTGAGACTTAGGCTTGAATGAATGCAAAATATGAGAAAATCACACACACAAAGACAGATTTACTTGCCTGCACATTATAAGATAACTGCAAATTCTTTAAAATTGGCAATGACTTAAAAAGGAGTGCAGATGAATGTACAGGATGTAGGTAGTCTGTATTTAATTTGCTTCTTTATTGTTATGGCTTGGCTGTAGTTCTTTTGCATTATCTTCATATCATTTAAAGATAGCATTATTGGCAGAACCATTGGCACTATCACCCATCATACACTACAAACAACATTGAGGTTGAAGGCTGAGCACATATGGGAGTGTCCTGAGTGCGAGGAGGCTCATCTCTAGGCCAGCAGCAGAGCATAACTGTTCTTCAAGTCCAACCAGTCCTTGACTAACTTGCATCGGCTCAAAAATAAAGTTACTTTTAGCTGCTGACTGATTATTTCACTGCTTATTCAAATATTTGTAATTATATAAAATTATTATTAAGCAATACTTTAATATGTGCAGGCAAGCAGTTAGTAAAACTGTTTTATATCAGAAACTATCACTGATCTATTTGTCTTATAGAACAATATTAATATTCTTGACAGAAATACATGATTTTGATTAAGCTGTTAATTTAAATTAAAACTTGTAAGTGGGTGATTATTTGCCATTAACTGTTTTGATTGAGCAACATTCCTAACATATATATATATATATATCATATTTCCTTGAATAAACACCTCTGTTTCCATAGACAGACAGAAATGATGTACTGACCAGACATTTATTTCAGACACAGTGTTTATTTGAGGCATGCATTTATACGAAACATGACTCCATTGCTACCCTTCTATCACCTCCAGCATTTAATTGAGGCAAGTGATTATTTCAGACCTGATATTTAATCACAGAACTTCTTATCTTATCTTATATCCTTCCCGTGCTGTTAAACATCACATAGGGCTCGCAAAGTAGTTCGCCAATTATTCATCAAAGAAATACAGTATATATAAAAATATCTGTATGTGTGTGTAATTTTTAAGGTTGCAGAGCGACAAGGACATTATATCAGTAAATTCCTCAATTCTGGCTGTGACGAAAACAAGACTGGATCCTTCGCATTTGAGAGCATGGGGATGTTGGCTTACATCGGTCGTTATGAGGGCATCAGTGATACACCACAACTTAAATTTACTGGTCAGTATATGCAAAAACATCTTTGTTTTTTAAATTACAAATGTCCCACTGAAATTGATGCAGTGTCCAAGGTCTGGCTTTAGTACAGGTATAGAAGTAGTAATGTCAAAGTAAGCTGGCTTAGAATGCAAAAGCAATGGGTTGGTGATCTATTACAGTCAGTCAGCTAAGCTGTAACTATGGCTACCCACAACATCTATGTGAGGGAGACACCTCAGATGAGAGGTGTCTTTCAAAGTGAGGCACACGGTTTACTCAACTGTTAGTGTAGTAAGGGACCAGTTGATGTTCACACAAAAATCAGTTCTGTGTATCTGGGACTAGATTATGTGCTGGTGGATTCTTCCTGTGACTGCAGGCAAAAAGCTCCTGCTAAGTGGTAAAGTGTGTTGTGATTAGCATTCAAAAAATAGTAGAAAAAGAACTTTAGGTGTGAGAGAGGGAGAGAGAAAAATGACAAGAGAACTATCTGGGGCTTGTACCACAGACTAAAGCATGCTGAGCAACTGCATAACCATGAGAAACTGTGGTTCAAGTCTACGGTAATTCTTTTGTTATTTTTCCTTCTCTCATGTCTGAAGTGCTTTATCCATTATTTTTTAAATGCTAGCTATACAACACTGTGTTAAATTACTTTACTATGTAAAAGCTTGATTGTTTCTTATGTGAAAAAGTTGTAGGTAAATAGTGTCATAGTTTGGCCATCTTTTATAATTTTTCAGTTTTGGAATATAGATTACATTAGATGATGAAAGAACCCAGAAACTTGTTTTGTTTCATGTGATTTTTTTCTGGTAGCTTCTATCAAATATGACACATTTATCAGAACTTTTTGTCATTATATACCTAATGTCAGCCTTCAGTTTTTGTACACATTTATAACAATTATTTTCATCTCCCTTTGATCATATAAAATTCTTTCTCAACACTCTCCTGTCCCATACATCTTTTTATTATGATATAGAATGAAAACTAAAAGATATTGAGAGTGTCAGATAGTCCTTTCAGTTTTCCATTGTTGTTCCAGATATTCAAAGACTGAACAGTTGCTGCTCTGTCTATTAGTGTTTATGATAGCTAACTGTCCTGGTTTTCCTCGTATCCCAGTATGTACATAATAAGAAAGAATGATGCCTTACATGAAAGCTGCATTTATGAGCATCTCAATAAACTCCGTCATTATAGAAACCACATTGATCCCCTACATCAGTTTGTCAGAGTTCTGTGTCATCATCTGTTACCATGTAGAGCTGTGGAGAAAAGAGCTAGAAAGTAGACTGGCTTTGATTCACAAATCCTGGCATCAACTTCCAGAAGCCCTCCATTTTATGTTTGTCTCAATAGTTTTAGTTATGTTATATAGTTGAGTGTGTGAGTAAATAGTTTTAGTTATGTTGTATAGTTGAGTGTGTGAGTAAATAGTTTTAGTTATGTTATATAGTTGAGTGTGTGAGTAAATACATTTAGTTATGTTATATAGTTGAGTGTGTGAGTAAATAGTTTTAGTTATGTTATATAGTTGAGTGTGTGAGTAAATAGTTTTAGTTACGTTATATAGTTGAGTGTGTTAGTAAATAGTTTTAGTTATGTTATATAGTTGAGTGTGTGAGTAAATAGTTTTAGTTACGTTATATAGTTGAGTGTGTGAGTAAATAGTTTTAGTTATTTTATATAGTCCAGGGTGTGAGTAAATAGTTTTAGTTATGTTATATAGTCGAGTGTGTGAGTAAATAGTTTTAGTTATGTTATATAGTTGAGTGTGTGAGTAAATAGTTTTAGTTATGTTATATAGTTGAGTGTGTGAGTAAATAGTTTTAGTTATGTTATATAGTTGAGAGTGTGAGTAAATAGTTTTAGTTATGTTATATAGTCAAGTGTGTGAGTAAATAGTTTTATAGTTATATAGTCGAGTGTGTGAGTAAATAGTTTTAGTTATGTTATATAGTCGAGTGTGTGAGTAAATAGTTTTAGTTATGTTATATAGTTGAGTGTGTGAGTAAATAGTTTTAGTTATGTTATATGTCGAGTGTGTGAGTAAATAGTTTTAGTTATGTTATATAGTCGAGTGTGTGAGTAAATAGTTTTAGTTATGTTATATAGTTGAGTGTGTGAGTAAATAGTTTTAGTTATGTTATATAGTCGAGTGTGTGAGTAAATAGTTTTAGTTATGTTATATAGTCGAGTGTGTGAGTAAATAGTTTTAGTTATGTTATATAGTCGAGTGTGTGAGTAAATAGTTTAAGTTATGTTATATAGTCGAGTGTGTGAGTAAATAGCTTTAGTTATGTTATATAGTCGAGTGTGTGAGTAAATAGTTTTAGTTATGTTATATAGTTGAATGTGTGAGTAAATAGTTTTAGTTATGTTATATAGTTGAGTGTGTGAGTAAATAGCTTTAGTTATGTTATATAGTCGAGTGTGTGAGTAAATAGTTTTAGTTATGTTATATAGTTGAGTGTGTGAGTAAATAGTTTTAGTTATGTTATATAGTTGAGTGTGTGAAAAAATAGTTTTAGTTATGTTATATAGTTGAGTGTGTGAGTAAATAGTTTTAGTTATGTTATATAGTCGAGTGTGTGAGTAAATAGTTTTAGTTATGTTATATAGTCGAGTGTGCGAGTAAATAGTTTTAGTTATGTTATATAGTTGAATGTGTGAGTAAATAGTTTTAGTTATGTTATATAGTCCAGTGTGTGAGTAACAAGTTAAAGTAATGGTTTTTCTCTTCACATTTTAGTTTTGTTCGTTGTGTGTAATTATTATTTAGCTGATGTTGAATGTTTGTGCCACACCAAAAGTTGAGAGATGAAGACAGAATGTCAGATGGGCCTACTTGCCCAGATTCGCACCCTTTAAAAATAAAATTTGTTTGTCCACTAATGGTCCCTCAGACACAACATTTAATCACATTGAAATTATTTCAAATAGAATGTCCTTGCTTTTTCCATATCTCTAGGGATGCCATCTTGGTTCATGTGGCGATCTGTTTATCTGTCTCGTCTTGGAAGCTGGAGATTAAGAATGCAGGTTCCGCTTGACTGGACAAAAACACTTTTATTTGGTAGAGACGTCTCAAGACTTGAGTGACAAGTTTTATCTTTTACTGCATGACCACATAAGAATAAGATACATATCAGGAGGACTAAAAAAATAAGATACATATCAGCAGGACTAAACTATTTTTTTAATATAAGCATGTTTGTGGTATTACATTACAAAGAAGCAAATAATTGCAGTTTAAAATACAAATGTTATGTTATATATAAACTGCATAACTTAATAAGATTTTGACAGTTTTAAAATAACAGGACGGGGTCTTGGCCAGATTTGATTCCTCAGTCTTTATTAACTGGACAACATATTTGTATTAATTAGAAATTAGAAATTACAAGAGTGCATTTTACTGTGCATATTTTGATTAGTACTACATACAACTTACACCAATTGTGGAGTATCGCTTGAGGTAACAAGTAGCAAGACTATACACAGTAACAAAAATGATGACACAACAGACTGCAGAAACACCCGAAATAGATAGAATATATTAAAGTGGGAGGTTAGATATTTACAAAGAGAGGTGGCTAAATTAGGTGGACAAATGAGATATTTAGAGTTTCATAGCGAAAGAAACGAAAATGTGACTTACCAATACAGTGAACAGGCCTACAATTTACATAGATACAGAAATACCATTGATAGATACTACTCTCACTTTTGTAAACCTCCAATCCCTAGAAAACAAGTGTTCTGTAAGGCTAAATACCAGCCTAGTCCTTTTGAATTACATGAATATAGACAAAGGTGACAAAATAATGAAGAGTCTAATCAGAATAAACAGAAACACATAATAGCAGTTATGAGTTGGATATCAAACAAAGACAAACGAAGAAAAAAATTGAAAAGAGACTCCAAAACCAAACAGTCCAGTTCCCTGAATGAGACACAGCGCACAGGACCAAACAGGAGGGCCTCTACAAATAATCTGAGGAGTC
Source organism: Achatina immaculata (assembly GCA_009760885.1). Classification (NCBI taxonomy): domain Eukaryota; kingdom Metazoa; phylum Mollusca; class Gastropoda; order Stylommatophora; family Achatinidae; genus Lissachatina; species Lissachatina immaculata. The sequence continues at coordinate 9,299,224 of CM019693.1, forward strand.
GTGAGGCGGGCCAGCAGACGAGATCAAAGAACAAGGTCAGAAGTAACAATCAGCTACAATATTATAGCCTGACGTCATCAGATGGTGACACTATTACCTACGACTGTTAGACTGAGTTGTATGAATCATACATTAGCACTATAAGTTATATGAGTGATATAGGCACACCTACCACTGACAGATGGATAAACCACGTTAATATGCTAAGTTTGTCAGAGAGGAGAAATGAGCTTAGCAAACGGACTGCAAATGGTAGACCTATAGAAGGATCAGACAGGACAGGCAAGGTGAAGGACTTAATTAAATGATTCAATAATTGGACTTTATAGTTAAGTTCAACAAAATATGGACAAATTACTGGTATTCACTGATTTAAACCCAGTCATGAAATGACAAAAAATGACAAAGGTTTCAAATTGATGTACATAAATGTATAATATAAATATATATAGTTGTATTTCTTTACCACTGATACTGTGACATTTTTTTCTCTCATAAGACAAGACTAATATTTCACATTGATGTGTAATTCTTTTGTTATTACTAATATTCTATTGTCCTAAAACTGGGAATGTCAGTGTTATACTAGGTATTTTTTTATGATTAATTACATGCCTCTAATTTTTGAGAACTTTTGCATATAATAGCTACACTAGAGTGAAATACTTGAGTTGCCAGATTATTTAGTGGAACTGACAAAGTTGTATTGGGATTAACAATATGAGGTTATCCTCAACACACACACACACACACACACAAAAAGATGGCATAGAGGGATGGAGATCCAAGAGTTATCATAGACAGATGAAGATTTCATCATCATCATCGCCTTTCACTCCTTTGAGAGCATAGGCCACGGATAAAGGCTCTCCAGTCATCCTTGTTCTTGGAATTATTCTCTGCTTCCTTCCATATACACCCCTTGTCTCTGAGCACTGTCTTGATTTCTCTTCTCCAAGAAAGTCTAGGTCTTCCTCATTTTTCGATTTCCTTGAGGATTCCATGTCAGTGCCAGATGAAGATTTGGGGATAGAATGCTGTCAGTGGAAGAATTTCGTTGAGAGTATGAGGGGAGTATTTTGGTTTTCAAGGAGTCAGTTAAATGACCACCAGGTATATCACATTTTTCACACAGAGTATGTGTTATGAAATGTGTGTGTTATACTCCACCAAATATGAGCTACAGAAGGTTAGAGAATGTAAATCCATCAGAAGGACAGAAATGTGTTTTGTTGTGAGGTTTAAACTACATATTGTTCTGATATTATTATTTGTAATTTGAATGAATGTATGTTGTTTCTTCTTGAGTGTTTATGCAAAATTGCTTTGATGTAGAAGTATCAACTAAAGAAGAGCTGTGAATTAATGTTTGATGGGCATATGTTTTTGAACAAGATGTAAATATTACATTTTTTCCTATGATAATTATGAATGATGATGTGAGACGCTTTAATTACCATGCACTTAGACGGAGTAGTCAGTATGATCTACCGTTAACATTCTGACTGGAAGAAGGGGAGTGCAAAGTGACATTGTTTTGTATGGGTTGTTTGTACAAAAATATTCTATGTAATTTATTAGTTACAAGGCACTTTGCTAGTTTTTTAAAAATCAAAATGTTAACGTTCTGACTCTGACGTGGGAAGGTTTAAAGCATAGTCCCTTGTAACTAGAATTATGAATATATTTTAATTATAATAGTTAACATAAACAAGAACAGAAAAGTTAGATAAGAAACTTGAGAGCAAGGTAGAAAACCAGTCCCCATGACACTAATGATAGACCATTACAACTGGACACCGACAAAGGTAAACAGAAGAAACAGAATAGAAAAAGTAGCCACAATGACACCAAGATAAGGGAAATGCTAAAGAAAGATGCCAGGAATTAAAATAGTCCAGTAATAACAGGTGATGACACACAGTCGGTGCACAAAATCTAAGAATAGGATGACAGATAGTTAATTGCTGAAAGATTACAAACGCTCAAGAACTTGCTAGAGGTGATAAAATAGACATTGAAACTAGATGGATTTAACGTAAGAAAGTCAAAATTGACTTTGGTAAAAAATTGGCTTATGGCATGGAAAGAGTTAAGAAAAGCCAAAAGTCTTGTTGGTGAAGGATAGTCTGCGAACTAGACAAGATGAATGAAGAAAAGGACTAGCGATCAGACAAGTACAGATAGAAAGTGCCACAGGCAAAGGGCTGGACATTCAACAACACTAACCTGACAGGTTATGACTCAAGAACCAAGCAGGACACATATAGAAACCAGTGGAGATCTGGGGGCGGAGCAGAAATACTGACTGATCAGTCCATCAAGCTGGACTTCAGGATAAAAGGAGGGACCACGGAGGATGCAAGAATCGGAGGAAAAGAAGAGCGGAGGCAGGAGAGTGCGCAGAGAGCTACGCACCATGACTCGGGAGTAGAACTAAAACTCCGACACCAAAGTACTCAGGGACGAAGATAATCAAGATACTCAGAGATGAAGATACTCCGGCACTAAGAAACACAGACACTCAGACAGAGACTTAGATAAGTAAATCGAGACCAAGAGAATTGTGCGGATAGAAATAGACATAAGTGCACCTTGCAAAATAGACAGAGAGATATAGAAGCAGATAGCCATGCTGATGTGATGAAACTATAGGCTAGTTTGATACAGACTCTTAGGAGAGCTAGTGAATAGATGTCAATACAGTGAGTAGGGAACTGAAAGATCTGGACTTATATTTCGTTGACAGTTCATTTAAAGAGGTCCAGGTAGACAGACTAATCTGCATATTAAGATTGAATGTGTTGATGACTCCTGAGAAGGACTGAGATAAACTGCACATAAATGCTTGTGTGATCCAGATTGATAAGCATATTAAGATTCAAAGTTCTTCTTGTTTATGATTTTCATACGTACATGTTAACAGAGACAAATGTGTAAATAAAACTTGTGTTTATCATTCCGGCCAAATGAACTTCAGTTTTTTTAACTTGTGTTTATTTTCGATGTGAAGACTTTCTGTGTAACAATATATATATACTAGCAAATTAAAACAGTTTTAACAACATAAATGTGTTACACTATCCATCTCCAGCATCTTTTCATTATCATTTCTTTCACTGTGGGTTGGTTCATTTTCTATCATAGCTTTTCATTGCTGGTGTTATCTGGCCATCTAATCTGTAGGATCTTTCTTAACCAGGTGTTAACAAAGATCTGCAATCTCTTGGTACTTTTGGCTGATGCTGTCCATGTTTCTGATCCATACAACAGGACCAATTGGACATTTGTGTTGAACAGTCTAAGATCTATTATTAAGGATATTCCCTTGTCCTTCCAAGTTTTTCAGCCAAAGTTATGCTACTCTAGCCTTCTTAATTCTTGCTGTAATATCTGCTCACATCAGCACAAGTTCCTGAAAGCATCTACAGCAGGAACCAAGCTCTGCTAAATCTTTAATAAGAGTTGTATACATCTCAGAGTTATTTCTGAATAAAATTTTGACTACATTTTATTGAGGATTTGTCTTTATGAGGTTACTGTTGAGTGCTGCCATGGATCTTCCATCCATCTTTAGGTACTCTCTTTGATTTAGCCCCCAACCACCACCCCCCATCTTCTTCAAAGGGTTAAGACTCCTCTGTCTTAGTAAAGGTAAACAAGTGTGTGTTCCAGTTTTACAAAGAAGACAAAAATAACATGGCACTGTGTCTAGCTCTGTGACACTAGCACATTTTACCACAGTTGTCGTCTCACTTATGTTTTATATATCATGGGAAACTGCAGCTTGCTTGTGTTAAAATATGATAGGAAAATTAAACAGATCTATTCTATGTTACTCAAGGTAGGCATGACAAGAAACAATGTAAAACTTTTCATTTTATAATCACTGTCATGTCCCAGGGCTGACATCATACCCTTCTCTGCGTGCTGGAGAGGTAGTTTGTAGTGAAATGACTTCACATGAAAAGTCTGCAGGTTGGACACCATTGCTACAGTAATAATTAGTACCTGATACACTTGTTAGGAATGTTGCCATGTAATCACAACTGTCTGCCTACAATGTGAGATGCTCCGCAGTACACTTCTTACAAATGTTGATGCGCACGCATGAGTGAGAATATGCATGTGTGTATCACCACATGTATTTTGTATATTTGTGTCAAAAGCAATTGAACTCAAAGGGGAAAAAAGCTTCTCTTTTATTCTTTTATGAAGACTTGGTTCCACTCTTTAGATTTAGATTTTTTTCACGTTAGTAACAAAGCTATAACAAAGACCATAAACTAGCCTACTTGCATCTACAATTCACAGTCTACACATTATAAAGAGGTAGACTAAGACAGATTTGGAGATAACACCAGAGATGACCTACCAATGCTTGAAAGTTATTGACTGGCAAGAGAAGGCCAAGAATAGCGACAAATGGAGATAAACTTTACTATAACAATAAGCCTTAATGGTTTGGAAAGTTTAAGAAGCTATAATTAATACTGGTATTAGTATTCTGTACTATAATTAACATTTGTTATCAGAAATCTGGGTTAATTATGAAAAGTTGTTTTTATTTTAACCACCAAGAAATGTTGTCCATGAAAATACAGCTTACGATCAAGGATGTTTTATCTCTAGCTTGTACTAGGTCCATAAACTCGGAGGACATTTGTCTAAAATAGAACTCCAAGGACTTTTTTTTTTTTAATCAGAAACTGTACTGGCTCAAGTAGCAATTTATCTCAATGTAAGTAAATTAAAATGAGCAAGATTAAAAAATGGAGCAGGATCAATTTAAACTTTGTGCAGAAACTGATAAAGTGAATATCCTCTGATAACAAAAGCCTTGATCTTTAACAATTTCTCTTTAAATCAATATCTCACTCATGCTGGCTGCTGCAGATTCTGGCAATTCTGAAACACTGTCATAAGAAAAGCAAGTAGTTCCTCTTATAAACTGCTATTTCTCATAACAAATTGTAAAAATACTTGTAAATATATTTCTCAAACATCTTATCAGTTTGTGAACTCTCACACATAAGCTGACAATGTCTTCTGTAACCAGTTATGACCAGCACCATCTGCAACATACAAGATGATGACTCAGAGATCACATATACTACTGACTCTAGACATGATGACCTACAAACCATTCACCGGTAGCATTCCCTGTTTCCCAATCTTTTCTTAATGAATGCACCAATCAACATTTGAATAACATAACCCAGCAAGCATTGCATACAGTGATTGCATTAACCAACACTTACTGCTATATTACCATTAGAAAAAAAAAAACCCAAAACTTTTAGAGGTCATCAGTTAACATAACAGGTTTATTTTATCAAAAACCTAGTAGAAAGCACCAAAGAAATCAGCTGGATGATAATCGGGCCAGTATACTGATGATTCTCAGTTTGTAGGAAGGAGAATCAGCCAGTTTTGACTCTGGTTAAACATGTGAGCATTCTGTCAAGATTAAATCACACCACAAATAAGAAAAGAAAGTTCACAAGAACATTTACTTTCAGCTGATGTTTGTAAAATGTGTTTCATTTTACATAAAAAAAAAAAAAATAAAGTACTGAAGTTTGATTTGATAAAGGATTGACAGTAGACAGGTTTCCTTTTGTCTTCCACTCTGTATATAGGTTTTCTCCACTAGGCTTTGTCTAAAGAGACTGACCTGAGTGACAGCAGGGTACCTGCTCTGGTCTGGTGCTGTTTATTCAAACTTTCACATCTGACATCTAGAGCCTGTTCTGCCACCTGCCACTCGGAGGACACACCAGCGGAAGGACATGTCGGGAGAACACAGAAACTGGAGAAACTAGTGATGACTGGAAAATTCAAGGGAAAAAAAGGAAGAGAGAAAGTGCAAGAGAAAAATATCTCAGTGGGCTGAGCACGTGGCAAAGAAAAAGAAAAGCATATGAATTAGTTAGAAACAACAAGGATAGCAACAGATGGAGAATCGTGATCCTCAACGCTTTTCGGCACAGCACATAATAACAACAATAAAGGATCGGATGTTGTACTGAGAAAATCGGCATTTCAGAAAGTACTTCAAGCAATGTGAAGGACAGGTCTGACTGTAGCAGTTTAAAAAAATCCTGGCATGATCACTGCTGCATGCTTGGTAGATATTTTCAGTTTTCAGACACATCAGAAGACAGTTCACCAATAACTGTATTATTCCTTCTTATCTCTAATTATGGTGGATGAATATTTGAATAATGCAGTGGTTGAAATCTGGGTTGTGTCTTGAATGGGAAGTTGACTGCAGGCCAGTTCACTGTGTGTGCATTAAGAAAAATGTCAAGTAATGAAAACAGTCCATGTCTCTGGAACAATTTTTTTAAGTTCACACATTAAGAAAAATGTCAAGTAACAAAAACAGTCCATGTCTCTGGAACAATTTTTAAGCTCACACAAGTTAACATGAACAAAAAAATCTAGCCACTCAAAAGGCAAAGATGCATATTAAAAGCATTTTGTAAAAAATCATGATAGAGAGAAGCACATGCATTATGTAACAGAAAATTAACATCCTATGACAGACAGCTGTCACTTATGACCAGATGGAAGTATTTATGACTAGCTGAAGCAGTGCTCACAGCAGCTTGTACTGTTTCACTGTCAAAATTACGAATGAATAATTCATTTTTGTCAGAAAATACAAACTGGCTGTTTCTTGGCCAAACATATAAACATTCAATGTTCCCAGATTTTCTTCAATACTGCCATAGGTTAAAACAAAAACAAAAAGTGCGATAAGAAGTGTGATAGCACAAGACAACAGATAAGAAGTAGTACAGCATGCTATGAGTGGAACCTGAATAAGTTGTCATGTAACATATCAGCACTGGCAAGTGTAGGTGGGGAGGAAAAATAATAACATGTCATTAGCCAAGACTTCAAAACACATATAATAACATGTCATTAGCCAAGACTTCTAAACACATACAATAACATGTCATTAGCCAAGATTTTAAAACACACATACACTAATATGTTATTATTTATGACTTTAGAACATCCATACAATAGCATGTCAGTATTCAAGGCATTAGAACACATAGAATTACATGTTATGGAGAAAATGCTATCCTAGTAAGCAAATGCAAACAACATATTAAAAAGTGACTATGCTACAGTGAAGAAAAAAAATTAATTACAAGAAATTAATAACTTAAAATTGAAATGAATTTTTAAAGCATTTTCTGCTATCACAGTCACAAACACACAGGACCGATTTTTACATGAGTATTTGTTTTCTCGTAATACACTAGCAGCTCTCTGTACGGTATTCTGATTCACCATCTACAGATGTTCTTTATGTTTGAAGACTTGCTAATTATGAGGTTATGAAAAAGAATTTTAAAAAATCCTAGCATCTGGTACAAAGAACCTTGACTTCAATACTTAGACACTAAGATAGTAAACTAGAACTAAATATGATGGCTGGAACACAGAACCCTGACTTTAATAGTCAGACACTAATATAGTAACAGAACTAAATATAATGGCAGCCTACAAGAATTACAAGTCCATAAATGTAAATATCTAGAAAGTAATCTCATCATCATCATCAGGTGCCGTGCCGACTGGCGTTGGCTATTATGCTTCTCCAGAGTACCCGATCCTTCATGCAGGCCATCAGTTCAGTTGGTGATCTCCTCTCACACCATCCCGTCAGACTGTCCAGTATCATTTCTCTTGGTCTTCCTCTTGATCTTCTTCCTTTTATTTTTCCTGTTGTTATAATATTTTCAATGCCCCCTCTTCTCATTGCATGTCCTATGAAAGTACATTGTCTCTCTCTTATCTTTCTGACAAGGTTTTTTGTCTCTCCAGCTCTTCTCATACATTCTTCATTAGTTATTTTTGCTGTCCAAGTAATCTATCATGACAAAAATCTGGAATTAGTCAGCTTAACCTAGATTAGCTTTTATGCTTAAGGCAGACTGATAATCCAAGATTTTTTAAAGTGGAGCCCAGGAAGAAGTTGGAAATTGAAACACATCTTTGTGTGCGGACAGAAAATATAACTGACTGTCAAAAAAGGTCAATTATATTAAAATGATGTGAATATGAACTGGGATGAATCACAAACAATTGATAAAATGTGGGTTCCACAGGAGAATTTTGAGATTCCCTTAAACAACTAAAACTCTGATACAGCAGTCAAGAAAAAAGGAAGTTCTGGGTGCAAGAACATAAAGGAACAAAGTTTTGTTTTACTGAGAACTTCCTAAGAGACAAAGCAGACACTGGCAAAATTACTACATGAGTGACAAGATTAAACACATGGAGAAATGCAACACTGGCATAACACATAGTGAACAGAGCCGTCAGAGGGAACATAAAAGCACAGAAATGGTGGTGGGACATAATGATGCACAATATTCAGAACAGCCTTTGATCACTCTACAGCAGAGAAGTGGCTGGGTCATCATGCCTGCACCATATCAATACCTCCTTGAACTTGTCCAGAAGAGTTTCAAGCTGTGACCTGCGCAGGTTCTCATAGAACATAATCTCTTCCAAGTGATGTTTCCCATTGAAGTAGGGGCACAGCTTGGCAAACAGATGCAAGTCGTCAGGGTTTCGTGATGCTGGGCATCCCAGGATGGCAGCTTTCATCTCAGGCTTTAGTTCATTCAGCAAAGAGTCCTGCAATCAGAGGAAGAAGGTGATTGTTTATTGTTACTGAATAAATGGATGTAAAAGTGCCATGTGGCACAGGAATGATAAAACATAATGAAGAGCTACAAGAATGTAATCAAGACAGAAAAGACTGATTACATACAACTTGCAATAAGACATATCACAGGCTTGGAACACGTGCAGTGTAGCCAAAAAAGCTACAAAGTATTACCTGCATTCTGTACTGTGCCTTAATTTCCTCAGCCACCATGGAGCCATCACTGTTTGGCTCCTGGGATGGAGATTTTGATAACTGGCTTGCATACTGGGTAGTTGACTGGCCACCGCTCTCTTCGCTGTTTACACTTGCAATGTCCGAGTTGCTAGCAGCTCGGTCAAGGTTGGACACACTGTGATCTTCCAGCAGGATTGACAAATATGACTCTTCCACAACCTTAGAGGGCAAACAAATTTTACAATAAACAAGAATGTAATACCAGTTCCTACATCAATCTCCACTACATTAGGTGATTTTAAACCAGAATTTAATACAGATAGTCCCCAGCTTACAAACTTCAACATACATGCAACCTGTACTTAATGCTTGTACAAATTTGAGTTATATGCAGTAGTTTGTTATTAAAAATGGGCAATACTCTGGAATGCGCATCAAAATAGTATGTGTTTGTGTGTAATCAGTGATTCATCACCTCTCTCTCTTCTCTCATAAATACTAAGGTAGCATTTATTATTAGTATCTCTTTCTATATCTTGCTTTTATAGATACTGTTTTCACATTTATTATTATTATTATGTTAAAGATGTTTCAGCATATCTGGAAATGTTTCTTCAAATTTTTTTATACATAGGAAAGTACAATATATATTTTATGACAAACATTTGGCTAACTGGGTGACTGAGTGGCAAAGTGGTTAGTGCATTAGTCTATTATGGCGAAGGTCAGGGGTTTAAATCTGGGTGGAGTTATCCCAGTCACCGAGCTGTAGAAATGAGTACCCAACTTGTGAAGTTGGGGAAGGAAAGGCGGCCAGGCATGATACTGACCACATCACCCTCTAGTGTGCTGACAGGTCAATGAATATATGGGCACTAACACCAAATCTCTATGTGTCTCTAAGGCATGACAGGGTTACCTTTACCTACTTTTACCTTATCTGACTAACTGGCATTAGACAGGAACCATACCTAAGTGTTCCGACTTACATACAAATCAATATGGACTTTAGAACAGAACTTGTTCTTATCCATGGACTACCCGTACCAGTTCCTACAGTTTTTACTTCAAGCTGCACTAGATTAACTACTATTAAATCAGAAAAAAATATTAACCAGAATTAAAAACCCTGTTTAAACAATCCATTTTTTCCTATTTCTACAATCCTGCCACTATAAGTTCATGTAATAGGTTAATACCACTAACTTTATCTAAGTCTTCCTTAGTGCTGTCTCCATGCTTTTCTACTATTTTGTGTGTAATCTGTTCTGATTAGCTACTTTTCTACTAGACTTCATTTCACAAATGACAGTTTTGTTCTTTGGTTAATGTTCAAGTCTGGCACCGATGCAAAAAAAGCAACATAACAGAATAAAGAAGGCATATATAATTCCTGGATGATGTACTGACTACTGTAAAACAAGGGTCTTGGTTTCTAAGAGAAATAAGTCAGGAACATGTATTATCTTTTCTATGTTCCTATGTTGATTAGCTGAGTGATTTTAATGCCAAACTTGGAAATAAAAAAGACGAAGTATGGGATTATGCTCTAGGAATGAGACATGAGTGAGGTGATAAAATAAAAGAACAGCCAAAAATGCACAACATGGTTACTGGTAACACACAGTTTAAGCAACATCCAAGAAGACTGGTTACATGAAACAGCTGAGGCAAAAAGAACTTTAACCAAATCAACTACATTTTCATGAACACAAGCTTCAGACATATCTTAATAACAACAAAAACCATGCCAGGGGATGACAGCAGCAGTGAGCATGTGGTACCAGGAAGCAAAATGATAATGGGGAAGAAAGACACTAGAAAGGTGGACATCATAAATGAATGAACTGTACAGTGAAGAAAGACCAGAACTAATGTCAAATATAAACAACTGTGATGGACCAGAAATTTCAGCTGGAGGTTACAATGTGAATGATCTATGACAAGAAGATGGCACAGTACTAATAGCCAAAAATGAAAAGAACCTATAGAAATTATGACATATAGGAGTGAAAGAAAGTAAGAGGAAAGGGCTTGCCCTAAAAAGGAGGAAAACATATACCATGAAAGAAGATGCCAACTAAATACAATGTTAAAATACAAGAACATCCATAAGACAAGTGCACACATTTAATATCTGGGCACTCGAGTAACATCAGATGGGAAATGCATCTCTGAAATCATGTATAGAATATACCAAGCCAAAACAGCTTCAAACAAATGATAAACATCTTGTGCAATGTGTCTCTGTTACATTACTGAACATCAGAAGGAAAGTTTTAATATGCTACACTGTGTCTGTCCTACTCAATGGAAGTGAGTCATGGACAGTCAAGAGACTGATGTGAAGATCACCAGTGAGTGAGTCATGGACAATCAAGAGACTGATGTGAAGATCACCAGTGAGTGAGTCATGGACAATCAAGAGACTGATGTGAAGATCACCAGTGAGTGAGTCATGGACAGTCAAGAGACTGATGTGAAGATCACCAGTGAGTGAGTCATGGACAATCAAGAGACTGATGTGAAGATCACCAGTGAGTGAGTCATGGACAGTCAAGAGACTGATGTGAAGATCACCAGTGAGTGAGTCATGGACAATCAAGAGACTGATGTGAAGATCACCACTGGCAACAGAAATGTGCTTTCTTAGCAGAGTGTTAATAATACCATGAACAGCTAAGATGACAAACAGGGAATGTCTAAGAAATGTAAATGTATAGAGGAGCCTAATTAAATCCATTAGAAAACAACAGTCAGCATTTATTGAACATATAATGAGAAGAGGAGAGCTTGAAAACATTATAACAACTGGAAAGATAAATGGAAAGAGAGTCACGCAAAGACCAAGAGCAAAAACTCATGGACAGTCTAACTCAATGGCATAACAAAAAGTCATCAACTGAGCTGACAGAAAATATCAAGGATCAAGATTTGTGGTGTGACTGCCAACACCTACTGCCACAGCACCTGATGATGATTCTGATTAGCCATTTAAATTTTACCTGTAGAAAATCTGTAGATGAAATACTCATTGTTTTCATGGACATATCTGTAGCTTTTCTTGTTCAGTTACATTATCTCCCTATCTTTCTTCTGTTGGCACCATAAGCTTTCATACACCTTTATGTCAAAAATACCTAGATGCCACTTAATACGAGGGTCATTCTGAAAGTCATGAGCAAAAATTTTTTAAAACTCAGAATTTATAGACCGAGAAAATATAAATATATCACCTTAATCTGCATTCTTTGCACTTTTCATGTAGAGGTCACATGACATCACTATCATGTGTCACATGACCATGTGGAGCATAAACAAAATGGCAGGTGCTGATGTTTCATTCTGTCAGCGTGCTGTTATTTAGTTCCTTGTTAAAGAAGAAATCCCCACTGCTGAAATTCACTAAAGACTTCAACTTCCTTATGGAGATGTATGTATGGGTGCTAGCAGTGTTAGGAGATGAGTGAAACATTTCAAAGATGGAAACAGAGCATCCAAGATATGCCTTGCAGCAATCATCCTCAAACTGCCTCCACTAAACGCAACGTGGAAAGGGTTGACGACATCATTAAAGAAGACAGATGTGTCACAGTATTTGAAATTGCTGTAAATCTTGAAATAGGACACAATGCAGCACAGGAAATGATTGAAACCCTAGGCTATAGAAAAGTTTGTGCTCACTGGGTCCCACAGGAGAGAACGTCCAGAAAGCAATGCGTTTGTGCCATCGGTCAGCTGGAACAGAATTCTACCAGAAGGGTATTTTCAAACTTGCAGAGTGATGGGAAAAATGTATGCAGAGAAATGGAGATTATGTTGAAAAGTGAAGAAAATGATGCAATTAAGGTGATACATTTATATTTTCTCTATCTATAAATTCTGATTTTAAAAAATTTTTGCTCACAACTTTCGGTATGACCCTCGTAATAGTGTTCAAAGAATACCTAGATGCCACTTTATTACAGTGTTAAAAAAATATCTTGATGCCACTTTATTAGCATTCAAGGATACCTAGATACCACTTTATTAACTAGAGTTTAAAGAATTATCGAGATGCCACTTTATTACAGTGTTCAAAGATACCAAGATGTCACTTTATTAGTGTTCAAAGAATACCTAGATGCCACTTTATTAGTGTTCAAAGATATCTAGATGCCACTTTATTAGTGTTCAAGGATACCTACATGCCACTTTATTACAATGTTCAAAGATACCTACATGCCACTTTATTACAGTGTAAGAAAAGCATGTTCTATAAACTTGTCTAAGACTGGAACACAAGGGGCCACACATATATTCCAGCAGATATCACACGTAACAAAATGTGCAAAGTCAGATATTTATGAGACGTTATGACATATTCATTCCAGCGGATATCAGTGTGACAAAAAATGCAATGTCATTTATTAAAATATTATCATAAACAGATCAGATACACATTTTCAGAAGTTGCAGTTGTACTAAAACTGGGAAAGCAACAAACTAAAAATCATTCATTCATTTGCATGTCCCTTGCGGAACTTTGCCTCCCTAACAGCACTCCTGTAGGCCTCTCGGTTGTAAGCAAGATGGCCTGCTGCTGATGCATCCATTTGCAGATCATAAAAGATGTCTTGCAGCCATCTTCGCTTTGGTCTTCCTCTCTTTCTTTTTCCCATTATGTACCCTTCCAAGACGGTCTTCTCTAGATTATCATGATGTTTAATGTAAAACTAAAACTACTTCACAAAAATCAGTTTAACAGTAACATTCAAAGTCTCATATCATCAAATAACACATGAAGCAAAACAAGGACTTGAAAGTTCCACAACAAGAAAGAAACAAGCTCACCTGAGCACCCGAGTTGGATGAATGTGTGGAGGATATGGCTGACTGACTCATGTAACCAGTCAGTTCCCTCTTCTTTGGTGGCACCAAATTGATGTAAGTATGGAGCTGATTTAAAAGACGATGCTGTAACATCCACAACACCACCTATGAAAGTACAATATAAAGAGATTTTATACTTTACATCTTTCTCTATGGTAATGATGCTGTTTTTCAGGCATTATCTTTCCTTTATATCTTTCATAAAGGCCGTAACTGCAACACACTTTTTTCAGTACTAGCTTCCACACACACTTCCTCAGTTAACATGATATAACTCACTGTTCTGAGGAAATTACATTTTCTTGCAGAAACTTATGTACTGTCTAGGAACTTATTTCTACCCAGAATGCACTGTGCCCTGGAAGTTAGAGATGCTTGTTTCAAGTGTTAATCACTTTGCTGGGAATGTGACCCAGTACTTATATATATTACATTATGCACTCAGTACTTATATACATTACATTATGCACTCAGTACTTATATACATTACATTATGCACTCAGTATTTATATACATTACATTATGCACTCAGTACTTATATACATTACATTATGCACTCAGTACTTATATACATTACATTATGCACTCAGTATTTATATACATTACATTATGCACTCAGTACTTATATACATTATGCACTCAGTACTTATATACATTACATTATGCACTGTGTAGAATTGCGTTGGTGATTATGGTTCTTCATCTTGTGGGGGCCCTTGGTGTTTCCAATCAATTCAAATACTTATCTTTTTTTCCATGCCACTTGGTCAGTCCACTGAGATATTTTTCTCTTGGCCTTCCTCTCCTTCTTTTTCCCTTGAATTTTCCAGTCATTACCAAGCTCTGTCTTCTCATGACATGTCCAAGAAACTGACTTTTTCTTATAATTTTAACCAGATTTTGTTGTTCTGAAATTTTCTAGAGGGCCTCTGTTTGCTTTTCTGTCTCTTCAGGTCACTGTTTGCATCTTTCCCAAAACCACATTTCTACTGTTGCCAATTTCTTCATCATCTGTTAACTGTCCACATTTCACAACAATATAAGCACATTTTAACTCATAGTTTAACTCACTTTGGGAGCAATGATGATAGTGACAGAATGAGGGTACAGTTAACAGAGCTTGTATCACTTCTGGAGCAATGATGACTGTGACAGAGTTATCAACGCTGGTCAACTAAAACTGGTCAAGACCCTGGCCCACCTTTCCGTTGATGCTTCTAATTAACAAACCCAGCCTAGCTAACAAGACAGGGTTTGCTGTGGTGGAGCCTGTCAAGAAGCTCACTTCTGGGGCCCATTCTATATCTTCAAGAAAGCCACCATTATCCCAACTGTACACAGTTCCACTATTTTCATGGTTTTGTATGTTAAGAACATGTTGTTTGCTATTGTTTTGTATGTTAAGAACATGTTGTTTGCTATTGTTTTGTATGTTAAGAACATGTTGTTTGCTATTGTTTTGTATGTTAAGAACATGTTGTTTGCTATTGTTTTGTATGTTAAGAACACATTGTCTGCTATTCTAGGGGGGTCAAACAATGCCACTTTGCACATAAATCAAAGACTAGGAAAGATTATGACTCAAAGTACAATGACCATGCCAGAGCAAATGGACAGTTAGAGGGGCTGCACTCCAGAACTGGTAGTGACCCAAAGCCATCTCCTCACCATCTGAGAAATGTGGTATCAGCCTGACTAATGATGCTGATGTTGAGATTCTTCGTGTTTGTGGAGCTGGTTTACTGAGCCACATGCTGCATTTGCTCAAGAAATTAAAATAAAGCCACTGTAATCTAATCTTTGTAAGATTCTGATCTCTAATTTAGAGACTATAAACCATGAACTGCAATCCACATCTGCTAGTTACAGACAGGTTATGCAAAAACATTGTAAAACTAGAAATACTAACCCATAATTGATAAAATTCACTGAACACAATCTTGTAATATCTAAGAAAAATTGTTTGCAGCTTATAAATATTCCCTGAACACAATTTTTTTCTAATTTGTAAAAATAAATTATATTTTGTAGCCACCAGATTCCAGAAAAAAATAGCACTAAGATGGACACCACAGGGGAACAGAAGTAAAGGTAGACCAAAAGAGACATGGAGAAGAACAACAGAAAGGATGTTGAGCAATAGAGGGCTCACCTGGGCAAGAGCAGAAAAAAAGGCGAAGGACAGGCATTTGTGGAAAACCCTTGCGGAAGCCCCATGTGCCCTGGGCACTTAAGGTTCAGAGAGAGAGAGATTCCAGAAAAAAGATATGCCAATGATACTGTCCTTCTATCAAACAGCTCAGAAGGACTGCAACAGCTGATTCTCTCAACCAAAAGGCACAGTGAAGCTCAGAAACTCTTTTTTAAACACCAACAAAACCAAAGTAATAACAACTGACAAAATGAGAAGCAAACCCAAAATTACACTTGACCATCAAGAGCTTCACTGTTAAGAGAGGCCAGTTTAATGTGCATAAAACCTATTGATGAGGTTGAAAAGCTCACAGAAAACAGGAAAACTTGGCAAACTACCATGTGACCTCTATGTGACATTTAATGTCATGGGAAGGATGTAAGATCACAAGCTTGAAAATGTAAATAAATTTGAATATCTAAGTTCAATCATCACCACCAATGGCAACTGTGAAGTGGAAATCAAAAGAAGAATTGCAGTTGCATCACAGAAACTAGCACAAATGAAAAGTTTGTGACAAGGTACCAACAACAAAACAAAGTTATGTTTACTAACAGCTTACATATTCCAAGTGGCAAAATATGGATGCGAAACACAGACACTTAACAAATCACTAGAAAAGAGAATAACAGCATTTTAAATGAATTGTTACAGAAGGGCACTTAGAATATCATGGACAGATAGAAAATCAAATAAAGAGATATTGATGGGATTGGGTGTCACAGAAGACTGGCTCTAAACACCATAAAAATTAGAAAGCTGAAATACTTCAGCCACATCAAGAGACACAGTAGCTTGGAGAGGTTGATAGTATAAGACATAGTGCCCAGCAAAAGAGAAAAGGGATGACCTTGCTGCATGTGGACTCAGGACATTGTGGAAAGTCTTAATGTGTCATTGCAAGACGCCAGTCAACCTGTGCAAGACCATACTGCATTCAGGGTGGCTGTGAGAGGGACAATGTTTTGGAAAGGATATGTCACATGAATGAGCTGACAGATATTCATTAAACACAACCCTGTAATGTCTGTCTAAGAAAAATTCTATTTTGTAGCTGCTAATATTCATTAAACACAACCTTGTAATGTCTGTCTAAAAGCTGGGAGCTAGGGTAGTTAATCATATGACTGCTATCACACATATGTGAGGGAAACGAGAACCGGGACATTTCCTGCACGAGATGTAGACCTGGGAAACATATGGAGAAATCTTTGCTGAGCTGGGAGTCCACCTGCAAGAGTTAAAACAAAGTGAAGTGAACACATTAAAAGAACACAATATGTTTAGTTTTCTTTTCCTGAAAGAATATTAAAGCTCCAAATGTGAAAAAAAAATGTTTAAAATGAAGCTGTTTCAGTCTTGTTCTTAATGTCATGAAAGCACCTCTTTATTCATTTGGTCAGCAATAAGTGTCATGATGTTCTTACATTTACAGCTGTTTAGATTGTCATGGTTTTCATGATGTTTCAGGTCATGCTTAAAGAGATGAGTTCATGTTCTGCCAGGAAGTGGCCGTGCTCCACCATGATGGAGACAAACCTATTCTCTACCTTGAACACCAGGCAGCCTCCGTTCCCAGAGATCACTTTGAGGAAATGAGAAAGGGTCTTAATCAATTACGGTTCACCATTCCCCCCACATCGCCTGTGTGGCTGCGGGGCCTGGACGTCAGTCTGGGGAGTCGAGAATAAAGCCGCCGCTACCTTCCAAGTATGTCGTAACAGGCAAATAAGGAGACTATGTGCAGGGCCAACAACACTGTCATGTTAAAAAAAATATTCAGACTGTTACAGAAACAGCAGCAGCAAATAATCAACTCTTATTGCGGGATGGGCCTCCAGAGAGTGAAGAGAAGATGACTCAAGGCTACCTGGCGGAGAACTGTAGAAGCGGAAATAAGTAGCATGCAGCACAACTGGGGCACAGTACAAAGGCTGGCCATGGACCACGAGAGGTGGAGAGTTTGTTGCTGCCCTGAAAGATGCCACAGGGCGTACTGGGATGTGATTGCTTAGACGATTGCCAACCAAGGACATGGATGGATAGATTCCCCCACATGCCCCAATATCAGAGCAGTAACTGGACTAGATTAAAACAGAAAAATTTTCCACAGTTAGGAAAAAAAGTAAGCCTCCTTTCCTACAACACAACATCAAGTGTTAAAAGAAAAAAAAAGACAATTTAACTTTTACGATCTAACATTCACAATGGTTTGAAATTCTTAGAAATGCATAAAGTTTTCTTCTTTTCATACTTGTAATAACTGTTCATTAGCAACACAGTTGTCTTTATTTCTTAAAGTTGCTGCAAAACTTTCATTGTCTATGAGACATAAAATGCTTCAGTTATGTCAAATGTTTATATTTAGCAATCATTAATTTCAACAATGGACTTAAATGGGATCAGATTTGAAAAAAAGGAAGACAGAACAGATCAGAGAGCTTTCTACAACACTTCAGAGTAGTGGGCACATAAATATTTTTTTTAATTTAAAAGTAACTGCTTTTAATATCCAAATTTTGGCAAGAAAAAGCTACAAATACAAAAGGGTCATTGCATAAAAGTTTTTTTTCCCCTATAAGTGACAACTACATCTGCTTTTTAAGCTTAAGATTACAGCATGTTCATGTAAGGGGAGTGTATAAAATATCAGGCCAGCAGAAAATTTCAGAAAACCTCTCTATGTTGACAGCATTTGTTTCTCCAATGATGAGTTTAAATCATAGAGGATTTCTTCTTTTAAGCTAAGGGACCATATCAGGCTTGCAATATTTTAAAATTATGTTTAATTAATGATTGTTGTTGTAAGCTGTGGAAAGACATCAAGCTAGCAATCTCTGAAACCTGTAATGGAAAAGTATGTTTTGTAGAGTTTAAAAAAAAAAAATGCAACTCATTAAAATCACACACACACACACAAAAGTGGAGATCAGTAACAGCAATGACTCACCGCTGTATTTGCAGAAGGTGACAGGATATACAGGTTGGACTGGCAGAGAGGGTAGATCAACATAGCAAACCCCCAGTAAACCATGTGACACACCAGTTGGTAAATCTGCGGAGTTTCAAGAACTGCTTATAACTGTTTAGAAATGCTCACTTAACAATATTATAAAATCACAGGAAGGTATATAGTCACCACAAGGAACACGGTCACTGGAAATTCTTCAACACTTATCCCAAGTGGATATGATGAGAGATGTGAATTTTAATATTACTCTCACAGTTTTTGAGGAAATAAATCCACATTCATCATATGTTTCAGTTTCTTGGACTGACCCAACCAGGTGAATTTTTTTGCTCTTCAGAAAAGATTCATTAAAACGCTTTTTTCACATCAGAAACACTGGTACTTTCCAACTCCTGTTTAAAATACAATCCAACAAGTTTATACTCTGTGATATAACAACAAAGCAAACTTCTCCATCTATGACAAATGGGGAGACACAAGTCCCTGCTTAAATCTGCAGGTTTCTTAGATACTGACTTCTGTTTTGTCCACTAACATTCAAACAAGTCATCGTTGTCATCATACTGATAGTCATTTCTATCTACTGGATGATGCAAAACAGCAGCACTACCAGCTTCCCTCTCAGGTTTTAGTTTAGGACAGGGTTATAGAGAGAAACTGTTGCCGTACTTAAATGACATTCCTCTAATCTAAGAAACTGAACAGATCAATAAACCAGTATAACAAATACAATGTGATCTCAACAAAATCAATGGAACTGTAAGAATGGTGTTGAGGTCAATACAATATGTTCTCAAATTGACAGATTTTGATCAAGAATTTGTTTCCAAAGCAATTCTCATTAATGCACAGGCCGCAAGATGGTCGAGGTTTTTTCTCATAGATGACCTGCCATTGAAGAGAAAAAGTCCTATAAACAAGATCATGCCTGAATCTACAATGTACGTTATGAACATTTTTTTTTAATGAGAAGGAGAATAATTGAAAGACTCCTTTGTTTATTAGTAAGTACTTATCAGTGACTAGTTTTTAATACTACTAATTATTAAAACCTGCATAGAAGAAATGTACATACTAAACAATATAGATTTTTTTTTCTTTTGATGATTCTACCTGAATTCTGAGAGTATTTACACACAAGGCTACACTTCACAAATATTTTACTTTATTCTTGGTAAACTTAGACTTAACCCAGTACCTTGGCTTTATTATATTAACTCTTCTTGTGCCACAGGAAGAAACGCGGACGTTCAGTTGGTGCCGGAATAAAAGCGCACATATTGATCTATATAGGGGGCATAGTTGTAAAATGGAATGGAAAACAGTATTTCCATGTACTTATTATGTTTCAAAGTATAACTAAATGTATGAAAATTTCATAAATGCAGAGTTTTTTAGGAAAAAAGAAGTAATGTGATGTTTTCAGACACAGCTCACCATCGGCTAGGTCTAGATCTACACTGCTTACCATCTGAGATGTCTAGATCTACTTGTCGATCGCGTATTGTGATCCTGTGTTGCATTCTCGCTAAATTAATGTCTGAAATAACCTACTAACTACTTCTCCAGTCATCTAAATATGTCTAGATCTACTTTGGATACATTCAAGAGCAGTGGGGTGGTCACATGCCATGTCCATACCCCTATCTACATCATCAAAGATTAAAAATTTTTTATGTTTCTCTTCCTTTTTCTCACTCGGCATCGCTCGTAACTAAGGACTCTTTCACCATTTTTAAAAGTGTCACCAGAAACGCAGATGAAACATGTATAATCTAAATATTACACCGGTTGTTTTATTGAAACAAATGAATTGTCACTATAACGAACATGGCATGCAACTCAGTAACTAGAAGTTCTCACCATCGCGACAACGGCACAGGAAGAGTTAAGCTGTGGGCTTAAGCCGGTACCTTGGCTAAATTATACTAAGCTGTGGGCTTAAGCTGGTACTTTGGCTAAATTATATTAAGCTGTGGGCTTAAGCCGGTACCTTGGCTAAATTATATTAAGCTGTGGACTTAAGCCGGTACCTTGGCTAAATTATATTAAGCCGTGGGCTTAACCTGGTACCTCAGCTAAATTATATTAAGTCGTGGGCTTAACCCGGTACCTCGGCTAAATTATAGTAAGCTGTGGGCTTAACCCAGTATCTTGACTAAATTATATTAAGCTGTGGGCTTAACCAAAACCTTAACTATGTTACAGTCAATTTGTGCACATCTTTCTTTCACGGAGGATACCAAAAAAGCTAAATGTTTAATTTTTCATCTTTTTTTTATTATTTTTATATGTTGCACTGTTTTTGTTCGTGATCTTAAAAAAAAAAAAAAAAGCTCTTGCCAAAATACTGAACTGTTGTATGTTTTTAATTATACATAGTCATCTTAATTTCTGCCACTCTCATTCTTGGCCACTTTTCTCAATCTCTCTCTAACTTTTTTTTTTGTAAAGCTGAAACATACACCTCTGTGTACTTATATTACTAGAACCAGTTTTACCACAAATGTCATATCTTTTTTCTAACTTGGGGGGAGGGAGGGGTGGGGTTGTTGCATGCACATGTGTGAAGACGCTGTCAGTTTTAGTAATCAGTAAACCATGGCTGAAATGTTAGTATGAGGGTTGGTGAACCATAGCTGACTAAGACCCTGTCCCACTTCTCCACTGGTACCCCCAGTTACAGGCCTAGCCCAACTAATGGCCCAAGGATCGCCATAGTCCCCATGGTGGTGGAGTCTGCTAAAGAAGTACTGCACACCCCCAGCTTTTTTAGCTGCACTCAGGAACTGAGCTCCCAAGCTAACATGATTGATGCTGTGTCTCAACATCTTCACCGCATCGGCTGCAATAAACACCAGCTTATAGCGCCAGGGATGTTGAAGGAGGATGAGGAGAAAGATGAGGAGGAGGAGATATCTATGGATACCAAGCTACTGACTTAATCAGTGCCTTATCCAAGTTACTGTAAACTAGACTTAGTCAGCACCTTAACTAAGTCATATTAAGCTGCAGATCTGACTAGTATCTCACCTGACCTAATTTAAGCTATACATTTAATAAGCACCTTTTATATATTATGTTAAGATAAAGCTTCCAGCAATAGTCCTACCTGTGTTAAGCTAAGATCTGTCTCTAAAGCCAATGTCTTCAAGTTTTTAACTGGTGTGGCCTAATATATGTCCACTTCAAGTTTTAATGAAAGCCACTCCACATCCAAATCCTTGCCTGTCTTTCAAGATCTTCACTGTGGCACTGGCTCCAAAAAGTCAAATCCCCAGGAACAACGAGATGATCAAACCAAACAACTGGTTATGCTGTATATATAAAACATGAACTAAATCAAATATGTGAACTCTAGGGAGTCCAAACTGCGTGTTCAGTTTCCTGAATTACCTATAAATAGACTCCAACTGAATGGTCCTTCCTGGCATGTGCATGGCATGGATTTTATGCGGGAGGCAGAAGTTAATCTCAATCCACTGATTTATATAGAACAACACTTGCCCGGAAGTCTCCAGGCTATCAAACACAGACTTGAGTTCTCTGGCCAGACTACTGTGATGGATGATTTGTCGGAGTGGAGACATCACATCATCATCACCAATCACAGATTCAAATGCTGTCATCATAATCTGTTCAGAGAAAAACACAGGTTGTGAAAAGCAATAGAGTTATAGAGAAAAATTAATGGAGGATAATCAATTTATATCAGTCTTAGAACTTGAGCCATAAACACTGCATGAAATTTAATTTTAAAATAGAGAGAGAGAGAGAGAGAGAGAGAGAGAGAGAGAGAGAGAGAGAGAGAGAGAGAAAGAAACTAAGGAGTAGATTAAATGATATTTTTTATGAACCAAAATGAACTTTCAATTCTGATAACTAAACTATCTGGTCTGATAACTAAACTGCTCTAAGAACTGAACAATTTGCTCTTTAAACAAAACTACACTATCTGCTCTATGAAATAAACTATCTGCTCTATGAACTAAACAATTTGCTCTTTAAACAAAACTAAACTATCTGTTCTAAGAACTAAACTATCTGCTCTATGAATAAACAATTTTGCTCTTTAAACAAAACTAAACTATCTGCTCTAAGAATTAAACTATATGCTTTACGAACTAAACTAAACTGACCTTAGCCTCCCTAGTCAAGTACTGACACCGCTTCTCCTCCTGAGCAATAGCCACTGTCAGCTGCTGAGCTAACTCCTGGTAACAGCTAACTACAGACTCTGCCACTTGCGCTCTCAGCACAAAGATCACGTTGACTGTCAGAATATTGTGCTGTCTGATTGATGAGCTCTGAGAGGGCTGCTGGCCACCATCTCTCGTCAGTCGTAACAGAGATGTGGGAAATCCAACGAACCTCACATCATCTATTTCCACACTAAACTTTTTGCCGCACAGCTCCGATTTGACGATGAGGAAGTTTGCCAGGGTTTGGTCAGAGATTCCAGCAAAACCGCAATCTTTGACAAAGTTTGTGTAGGATGTCTTCCCTTTCTTAACATCCTGCAGGTTTTCAGCAATTTTGATTGTATATGGATTTTTACCAATGTTCTTTTTTACTTTCTGTTTCACTTTTACTTCCTGGGAATAGGGATATCTGAACAATAATCTGTTTCCTCGGGTACCTGATGTGACAAGTATAATAGCCAATGGATTCAGGTCACTGGCCATTGGTAAGTCACTTCATGAACCTGGAGTGTTAAGACAACAAAATGAAAATTATCAAAGAAAATAGTTACATCAGATGTTGGGAAATACAAAGCACCAAATGTGTTAGTATCTTCTTCAAGTCATAAAAAGCTGTGTTTGCCTTCTCCTACTCTTGACTTCATTTCTGCTGTGCATTTGCCATCTGCTGCTAATGATTTTGTAAGGGAAATGAATTTATACACTTGCATAAGAATCTATGAAGTTTACATAGTTACTGCACTCTGATATTCTTCACACTACAAAGTTATGGCATTTAACTTGATTCTATTTTACTGCTCTCTCTCTCTCTCTCTCTGACAGCTTCATTCACTAGCCTGAGGTCACCAGGGCCTCTAAGAGATATTTTGTGAGCAGGTGTAAAATACCTTCCCCCTCCCTCCAGTTTATCTTCTTTCATCTACTATGGGCCCCCTGAGGTCCCCTAGGCCCACCCTCAAAACAGGCCTAACCCAGGCCCCAGAGCAAAGCACTGACTGACCCTACTCTCACAGCCCTGGAGGTCTATACATCTGAAAATTCAGCAGATTTGCAGAAGATGTCAAAAGCCTGTAGGAAAGAACCCATCTTTCTGATGCCTTTGGGTGTGCATCCCTCTTCCCCCACCCCACCCCCTTTTTTGCATATATCTGTTAGGGTTTTCTCCCATAATCTTTGATTCTCCCACGAAAGAGTTGATCTGACAGATACAGCTTACTATATTACGACAGTAGATAATCTGGCCTGTTATAAATGTGTCAGGCCTCGCTCAGAAGCCATAGATATTGTTTCATATTTAAAGTTCTCCCAAAGCTATTATTCGTTACTGTTACGTTAAGGCAACACTGCTTCAGACAACACAGCTAGGTGGTCATTCAGTTGAGCTTGAAAAAAAAAAGGCAAATACGTTCATTTTCACTCGTAAATCTCGACTCCTGATGTTAGGTTTCGCCATTACTAAATTTAATATAATCTTATTTGTAAACATTAATAATATGACTGCATGACTTTCAGCACTTTCTGAAATCACTATTTAATGTAACGTCACTTAATTACGACCTAATTATTTAATATTCTTCATTATGGATCATAAATACTAAAACTTGGGGCAGGACCGTCTTCCAGATGAGAATATTGCAGAAAAAATACTGAGCAGATGATCTCCAAAAGTTAAGAGTTACGGTTCTTCGCTGCATAAAATAAAAACTACGACTGGATCAAGAAACGAAAAATAACGAACCAGCAAAACTAACACATAATAACTTACTTCTTCCTAAACTTTAAATGTCTCTATTCTTAATACATTTGAACATATCACACTTTATAGTTTTAAATTAAATTTTAATTACAAGTCTTTTATACATATTTACATGTATGCAATACAGTTAAAGAAAAAATGATTTTCAGTCGCCAAAAGAGGTACAATCATCCTAGGTTGTTGGAGACATTGTTCCCAGTCTTCTTTCTGTGATTCTGGAACATATATGCATATATTTCATACAGTTTATGTAACTCAGCAAGCTCACTTGTGTTTTTTTTTTTCAACGTTTAAGGTTGACCCGCACTCCTTCTATTTTAAGAGTATTAGTAAACATAATGGCGGTGCAGAGCGTTGAATATTCTTGCACCATCAGACTGTATGATTTACATCACCCATATCTTAACTAACTAAAGCCACAGCTGCCTCCCTCTCGCCACTCCAGACCTAGAGGTTAACATGAAACACTACAAGCGAAAGGAGCTTATTATTTAAATAGTCCTGCTCTGTTTCGCCGCTAATAACAATAGTGTTGAAAACGTGAAACCAGTGTTTAGAATTTTCGTAAATAAACAAGGACAGACCAGGAGCAGAATAATTGTACTCACAACCCCCCCCCCCCCCAGAATGGCTGATTGTGGTGCACAGACTAAATATAACAGTAAGGTTCCCAATGAATCAGAGTCTGAGATTGCAATGAGGCGTCTGCCAAAACGTTTGGCATATCTTTTGAGGTACGGGGCTGTGAAGGAAGGCTTGGAAGTTGACGATAACGGTAAGAAAGTATACTTTTTGTCGTGAATTCTCCACCGTTATTGTGTATACTTCATAAAATTACAGTTTTTGTGGCCTTCTTCATATAAATGTTGTTGTTCTTCAAAATGCTTTTCAGTAACAGTTCTTCAGGCCAACAATGACGATGCTGTCGACATATATTGATGAAAGCTGATAGCCGTGGCTTTCTTCCCGACCTAGGTTGTGCACAGAAACCCTGGTATAGTGCTAATGCAGTAGATTTCTCAGCACAATGATGCTCATAGTAACAGTAACAGACTAGTAAGAGACTGTAACAGTGATATGTACCACATTAATTTTATACTGCATTCATCAGTTCTGGCAACAGAAAAGACTCTTGCATTCTCGTGAGCCAACATGCAAATAGAACGTAGTGTTAAATAGTGTTAACATTTTTTTGTTTGTATGCATGTGCGCCTATGCATGGGTTAATTTTTATCATTTGGCAGTCTATAATAGAACAGTTGAAGCAAATAGATGGATCAGAGTAATATTTGATTCAAGTGAATTGTGTCACAGGAATTTAGCCTATTTATATGTGTATCATTTGCTTGTGTCTGACAAATTTGCAGGATTTGTAGAGCTTGATGAGTTGCTGAAAGTCCCTTTACTTCAGGAATACAGACGAGAAGTTGTTGCAGACAATATTAGAACATCAATGGGTTCCAGACTAATCCATCGTTACAATTGGCTTGAGAAAGATGGGAAAGTTTACGTTCGAGCATCATATCATAGGAATTTTGAGAAAGTATTTAACTTTTTAAAAATTTATTTATTTACACCAACAGTTAGCATTCTTAATTTCAGAAATTGAAGTTTATTGACACACTGATGATTTTCTGAAAAATATAGTTTTGTCATTTTATTTTAAACATATTCTCTCTTCTGTTTCTTCTATCACCCAAGAAGCTTAGAAGTGAATCCTCTTCAGCCCTTGTAGTTATGGTCTTGAAATTCAAACAAAACATCAACAGGAACACTTATAGTGGTTTGTCTGAAGTCCCAAAGAGAGTGAAGGCTGGTAGTGCATCAAGACAAAAAAAAGGATATAGATTACAGTGGGTTGGTTGAACTCCCATAGAGTCAGGACAGGTTATACTTGAGGACAAGATAGGACATGCATAGGTTACAGTGATTTGCCTGAAGTCCTACAGTGTGCTGAGATTCCACTATCACTGGGACTGTACTGAGTCTTGTAAGTTAGCCCGGCTGAAGGAATGCAACAGTCTGTTACTAGGAGCATCTTGAAGGTGTGGGAGATCTTGACTGGTCATACCTTATTGGCCTTTGGAAATGTGTCATCTCTCTTTTGATCCTCAACTTTTCTCTCTCTGACATCTTACATCCTTCTCGTGCTGTTAAACGTCACATAGGACTCGCATGGTAGTTCGCCAAGTTTTCCTGTCTTCTGTGAGTTTTTCAACCTCATCAAGGGATTTTATGCCTACTAATTTGGCCTCTCTTAACAGTATCCTCTTTGGAGTTTCAAGTGGCCGATCTCTTTTTTTCTTCAGTCTGTTGTGTTCTACTTAATAAGCTTGTTTTGGGATTCTCTGTTTCTTTTCATCATGTGAGCGACATATGTCCATCTCCTTTTCCTGATCACCCATGAGACTGGTTGTTCACTCATTTGCCTTATCTCTGCGTTGTTCTTGAATTCATTCCACTTTATGCCGAGTATTTTCCTTAGGCATTTGTTTTCAAAAGAGTCTAATTTCTTGTCTATTTCTTTACTTGTTTTTTTCCCTCTCAGTTATCATTTATTGTTAAAGCAGTGTTTTGTATACTTTGATTGCCGAAGGTGCTAGTTTTTCCTGATTCATAATGAATTTTCTTCTTCATTCACATTTTTTGCTTTATCTTTTGCTTTTTTTTTCTCCTCATAACCTCTCTCACACAATATTTCTTTTTGAATTCATTATTTCTTCATTTTCTTTCTTCACTTCATCACTTCTCCCATTTCTTCTCTCTTCCTTCATATTCTGTGTATGCCATTCAGCCATCTCCAGTTAAGTGCCCATAACTCTTGTAATTATTTACTTTTTAAATGTACAAAATTTGAACTCTGTGATTTAAATCTTTAAAAATTATCCTGTTGTTTTGTTATACCAGGCAATAATAACAGCTTGTGCACTGTGCATCAGTTTTTAAGCAGTCGTAGTAGTTTTGTGTCAGATCCTATGGGACCATAATCCAGTCTTCAGGATGCCAGATTTTCTCTTTCTTGTGATTTTGAGCTTTGTACTTAAAAAAAAACAAAAAAACGTCATAATCAGAAAATGAATTTTAAATATTTCTGCTTCATATTGGGGTTTTTTGAGGGTTAATTAACACAGTGACAAAGACTAATGAGGTGGCACATTACTGCCAGACAGCTTTATGTACAGAAAGTATTAAGTCATAAATACACTAATAGTTTTTGAGTATAAGAATATACAAAACTAAATATATAAATATACACAAAGCCACTGCAGTAAAAACTAAGTCTTCAGCTCAGAAACATTACTTTTGGAAAAAAAAAAATCTGGTTTAATTTCCAATCGTCACTTGATAATATTTATATTTTTCTAACCTGTTGTTATGTTCACCATTCCAGTTTACGAAACTAATGAATGTGGGTAACACACAATAATTAGTGTATAAGTATATAACTACACACGAAGCACTGCAGTAAAGCTGTGATACCAGAATGTATAAATAGTAAAAAGTAGGAGTAGCTTTATTACTTAATGATTACAAAGTTGTGATGTTTCGGCGTGAGCCTTAATCATACAAAAACATACAGGACGAAGAAATAGAGAGAGGAGATAAAGTATAGATTCACATGAATACTATTAAAAAAACCAAAAAAAAAAAAAAAATTTGTAAGGTACTTAGCTGTAAATTGTAAGGTGTGGCTTGTCTGGCGGTGTGTGTCAGGAATGGATTTAGTAGAACGTGGAGACTGTTTAAATAGAGACCTGTCACATGTGGTCGGTGGGTTGTAACTGGGGGTGGTGGATGGAGAACCGGGGAGGGGAGAGAGAGTGATACAATACTGACCTAGCTAGGGGAAGTCGAAACAGATGATTGGGGAAGAGGGGTTGCAGAGTGATGCTGTGAGGAAGGTTGAAAAGTAAGAATGGGTGGACTTGGTGGAGAGGTACTATAATGATTGAAGAAAATGTTATGTGTAGCTAAACAGCGAGTTTAACCCATGTGGCTCTAGCGTCCCATAATTTTGAATGCAGCGGTTCTCAAGTGCCAGGTGGCTCGTGTCATCAAACAATGTCATGCAGATGACACAAGATAAGTAATACCACAAGACAAGATCTGGAGATAAGTAATACCACAAGACAAGATCTGGAGATAAGTAATACCACAAGACAAGATCTGGAGATAAGTAATACCACAAGACAAGATCTGGAGATAAGTAATACCACAAGACAAGATCTGGAGATAAGTAATACCACAAGACAAGATCTGGAGATAGGTAATGCCACAAAACAAAATTAGGAGATAAGTAATACCACAAGACAAAATCAGGAGATAGGTAATGTCACAAAGATATGTACCACCTCAAGATAAAACCAGGAGATAAGTAAGGCCTCAGAGATAGGTAATGCTCAAGACAAGATCTGGAGATAGATGATGCCACAGGATAAGATCTGGAGATAGGTGATGCCACAGGACAAGATCTGGAGATAGGTGATGCCACAGGACAAGATCTGGAGATAGGTGATGCCACAGGACAAGATCTAGAGATAAGAAATGCCACAGGACAAGATCTGGAGATAAGTAATGCCACAGGACAAGATCTGGAGATAGGTGATGTCACAGGACAAGATCTGGAGATAGGTAATGCCACAGGACAAGATCTGAAGATAAGTAATGCCACAGGACAAGATCTAGAGATAGGTAATGCCACAGGACAAGATCTGGAGATAGGTGTATAAAATTGGAAAAAAGTAGGAGCAGCTTTATTACTTAACAATTACAAAGTTGTGACGTTTCGGCGTGAGCCTTAATCATACGAAAACATACAGGACGAAGAAATAGGGAGAGGAGATAAAGTATAGATTTACATGAATACTGTTAAAAAAAAAAAAAAGATTTTTTAAAGGAGTACTTAGCTGTAAATTGCAAGGTGTGGCTTGTCTGGCGGTGTGTGTCAGGAATGGATCTGGTAGGACGTGGAAATTGTTTAAATAGAGACCTGTGACATGTGGTCGGTGGGTTGTAACTGGGGGTGGTGGATGGGGAACCGGGGAGGGGAGAGAGAGTGACACAAAACCGGGGAGGGAAGAGAGAGTGACGCACTACTGGCCTAGCTAGGAGAATTTGAAACAGGTGATTGGGGAAGAGGTGTTGCAGAGAAAATAGCGGGGTTGCAGAGTGATGCTGTGAGGAAGTTTGAAAAGTGCATTTAGTGGAGAGGTACTATAATGATTGAAGAAGATGATGTTACGTGTAACTAAACAGCGAGTTTAACCCATGTGTTTAGTGTATAGTTGTATACTTATACACCAATTATTGTGTTACTGGAGATAGGTGATGCCACAGGACAAGATCTGGAGATAGGTGATGCCACAGGACAAGATCTGGAGATAGGTGATGCCATAGGACAAGATCTGGAGATAGGTGATGCCACAGGACAAGATCTGGTAATGGGTAATGCCTTTTGACAAGACAGTTCTCTGTCAAGCATGTTTGCAATAAGTTTAAAAATTATCACATTTCTGTTTTATCAGAGTCCGTATCATCATGGTACCAAAGTGTGTACATTATTTGAATGTGCAATGGCATACATTGTTGGTCATTTGGATGATTACGATCTGCAGGATTTCCCAGATGAGTATATTATAAGGTAAACATTGTTCATGGACCACCATTTTAAAAAAATGTTCAATAAAATATTAATCAATAACAGGACAAAATGACTGGGAGAGTGTATAAATTATCAGCTATTTTGTTGTTGTTGTTGTTTTTTTAAAAAGTGGTTATGCTGAGAAATATCACAGGGTGGGACACCATAAGTGTTCAGAGGCTGCAGTATACTTTACTTGTATCCTTACTATATTACAATATACTTTATTTGTATCCCTACTGTACTACAATATACTTTACTTGTATCACTACTATACTACAATATACTTTAATTGTACCCCTACTATATTACAATATACTTTACTTGTATCCCTACTATACTACAATATAGTTTACTTGTATCCCTACTATACTACAATATACTTTACTTGTTTCTTTACTATACTACAATGTACTTTACTTGTATCCCTACTATACTACAATATACTTTACTTGTTTCTTTACTATACTACAATATACTTTACTTGTATCCCTACTATACTACAATATACTTTACTTGTTTCTTTACTATACTACAATATACTTTACTTGTATCCTACTATACCACAATATACTTTACTTGTTTCTATACTATACTACAGTATACTTTACTTGTATCTCTACTATACTACAGTATACTTTACTTGTATTTTTACTATACTACAATATACTTTACTTGTATCCCTACTATACTACAATATACTTTACTTGTTTCTTTACCATACTACAGTATATTTTACTTGTATCTCTACTAAACTACAATATACTTTACTTTTATCTTTACTATACTACAATATACTTTACTTGTATCCCTACTATATAACAAAATTTGCACCTTTTGATGCTTTACAACAGAATTGTTAAATTATAATGAATGTGAGAATGTAATATAAATGTATTGCTTGCAGTTACATAAATCAGATTGTGGAGTGTATGGACAAGAGAGGATTTATTTATTTATTTGTTCATTATTTTCCCCTCTGCATGCTTGTTATGTCCAAGAACTAATGCTGAATGCCTGTGACAGACTGAAAGTTGTACAATGAAGGGCAGAATGTTAGAAGATGCCTGTGTACCCAATTCTTGAAAATAAAGTTTTACTCATTACCTGGCTGCACACTTCAAAAGAAGAATAACGTAGCAGTGATATGTTGCTAAAACAGATGACATTAGCATCCCACAGAACATACTCAGTGAAAGAACTTCTGATAAGGAAGTCTAAAAGGTAGAACAAAACTAAAGTACAAATGTTTCTTTAAGTCAGTTACGAGAGAAAAATCAAATCTGTTTGATGTGCCTCCTTCCTCATACACCTCTCAGTGTAGAGGGCCAAACAGTCTTGCTTCAGATCAAGGGATATGTTTCTATTTCTTCCATCCACCTTCAGCGAGGGTGACTTCTCCCACTGTTTCCTGCCATTTTCAGTATGAGAGTATACCACTCTGTGGTATGCTGTCTGATAGTAGTCATGTAATGTGGTCAAATCATGTTTGTTTCTGGATGTAGTTTAAATCTGGTGTTACTCCAACTCATGTCCTGAATGGATCATTTCTGATTTTGTCACTTCTTCATTCTTAAACATCTCATCTCTGTTGTGATGATTTTCATTTTTTAATTTTACCTGTCCGTGTTTGGCATAATATCCCTTGATGAGGTTGAAAAGCTCGCTGAAAGCAGGAAAACCCAGCGAACTACCATGCGAGCCCTATGTGATGTTTACCTGCATGGGAAGGATGTAAGATGTTTGGCATGGATGGTACAGAACAGGGAGGAAGGCTGTTGTACATTGTTGGCATGGATGGTACAGAACAGGGAGGAAGGCTGTTGTACATTGTTGGCATGGATGGTACAGAACTGGGAGGAAGGCTGTTGTACATTGTTGGCATGGATGGTACAGAACAGGGAGGAAGGCTGTTGTACATTGTTGGCATGGATGGTACAGAACTGGGAGGAAGGCTGTTGTACATTGTTGGCATGGATGGTACAGAACTGGGAGGAAGGCTGTTGTACATTGTTGGCATGGATGGTACAGAACAGGGAGGAAGGCTGTTGTACATTGTTGGCATGGATGGTACAGAACAGGAGGAAGGCTGTTGTACATTGTTGGCATGGATGGTACAGAACTGGGAGGAAGGCTGTTGTACATTGTTGGCATGGATGGTACAGAACTGGGAGGAAGGCTGTTGTACATTGTTGGCATGGATGGTACAGAACTGGGAGGAAGGCTGTTGTACATTGTTGGCATGGATGGTACAGAACTGGGAGGAAGGCTGTTGTACATTGTTGGCATGGATGGTACAGAACTGGGAGGAAGGCTGTTGTACATTGTTGGCATGGATGGTACAGAACAGGGAGGAAGGCTGTTGTACATTGTTGGCATGGATGGTACAGAACAGGGAGGAAGGCTGTTGTACATTGTTGGCATGGATGGTACAGAACTGGAGGAAGGCTGTTGTACATTGTTGGCATGGATGGTACAGAACTGGGAGGAAGGCTGTTGTACATTGTTGGCATGGATGGTACAGAACAGGGAGGAAGGCTGTTGTACATTGTTGGCATGGATGGTACAGAACTGGGAGGAAGGCTGTTGTACATTGTTGGCATGGATGGTACAGAACAGGGAGGAAGGCTGTTGTACATTGTTGGCATGGATGGTACAGAACAGGGAGGAAGGCTGTTGTACATTGTTGGCATGGATGGTACAGAACTGGGAGGAAGGCTGTTGTACATTGTTGGCATGGATGGTACAGAACTGGGAGGAAGGCTGTTGTACATTGTTGGCATGGATGGTACAGAACAGGGAGGAAGGCTGTTGTACATTGTTGGCATGGATGGTACAGAACAGGGAGGAAGGCTGTTGTACATTGCTCTCTTTTGCATCACTTGCTAAGTGTTTGTTTTTCAATAGATGTCTTGATCTCCTTTGCCTTAATACTTCTATTCTGAATTCCAGCATTGATTTTCCCATAGGATGATATTGTACTTCATAGGTATTTGAAATACTTCACGTCTTTCAAAGGCTGATTGTCCAGGAAGATCTTTGTTGGGATTTTTTCTCTGGTGATGGTCATGACTTTTTTCCCAGCACTGATTGTCATGTGGCAGA
The DNA here is from genome assembly GCA_009760885.1 of Achatina immaculata. Lineage (NCBI taxonomy): Eukaryota > Metazoa > Mollusca > Gastropoda > Stylommatophora > Achatinidae > Lissachatina > Lissachatina immaculata. The sequence continues at coordinate 9,332,840 of CM019693.1, forward strand.
CTACCACGAGAAAAAAAAATATATATAAAATGGCTGGAAAAGTAGACAACTGCAATCATGAGACAAGAGAAGTATCAGACTGGAAACCATGAGATATAGATATCTGCATGACAGTCATGAGAAAAGATGATATCTACAAATCAACCACATGATAGAAAGATATTTACAAGGCAACCATGAGACACAAATATATCTGCAATGCAGCCATGAGATGGAAAGATATCTACAAGATTATCACAAGAGACTTCTTCATCAGTTTCAAAGTCTGAGAAGAACTAACATGTCAAATAGTGAATGACTCTTCACAAGGCTGTAGGGTTGTTTAAGGAGAAAATGACTTGCTGTGAGTGTGACAAATATGTCAATTAAATATTGATAAAATTAACCTGAACAAGATGAAGCCAGGCAGAGAATGAAACTAGACTAATCAGAAGTGAATTGTATTCATAAGTAAAGGTCATAGGGTGATGGTCAGAACTCATCACTTGAAAATGGCAGCCAGTGTTCAGGAAGCTGCTTCAGGAAAAAGGAGAAAATCTACCTGCAGGGTCAGGCACACTTGATTATACTGTACGTACAGCTAACACAGCATGAAATAAAAATAGGATATAATGTAAAATTTAGGTCTGTTTTCACAAAACTCTGCCGAAGTCTACAGCCAGTAATGGGGGGGGGGGGGGGGGTCTGCCTGGCAGCATTCAGGACTGTCCTCAGAGATAGCAAGGACCATACAAAGTTAAATAACTACAGCACTGAGCTGCTCTTACACCCGCTGAAGAAACAAGTTTACTTGCAGTCCTCAGAGATAGCAAGGACCATACAAAGTTAAATAACTACAGCACTGAGCTGCTCTTACACCCGCTGAAGAAACAAGTTTACTTGCAGTCCTCAGAGATAGCAAGGACCATACAAAGTTAAATAACTACAGCACTGAGCTGCTCTTACACCCGCTGAAGAAACAAGTTTACTTGCAGTCCTCAGAGATAGCAAGGACCATGCAGAGTTAAATAACTACAGCACTGAGCTGCTCTTACACCCGCTGAAGAAACAAGTTTACTTGCAGTCCTCAGAGATAGCAAGGACCATGCAGAGTTAAATAACTACAGCACTGAGCTGCTCCTACACCCGCTGAAGAAACAAGTTTACTTGCAGTCCTCAGAGATAGCAAGGACCATGCAGAGTTAAATAACTACAGCACTGAGCTGCTCTTACACCTGCTGAAGAAACAAGTTTACTTGCAGTGAAGGGAACCAAGAGAATGACAAGTTTCAGTTCTTCAAATTCAGTGTCCCTTGTTCTGTTCACAAAACTGCAAGCAAAAATGTTACATTTTGTTGGTCTGGATCTGAGATGACTGTGACAGGCTAATAAATGAATATCTGTCTCTTTCTCACATGTGCACATACACACACACACACACATTTTTTTTAACTAGGTTAAATGAGTTAACTTTTTTTTTTTTTAAAAAATCCATGGTATTGTTCAGTTTCTTCTAAAAATGATTGCAACATTATCTGGGCAGGGATATGATTCACCGACTTAAAAGACAGAAGAAACTGAGTGCTAAAATACTGAAAGCACTGTTAGTTCCAACATTAACAAGCCTGGATCTCGAGGATGTTTTCCTTACCAACAATGCACTACGGGCAGTTTGGACACAGTGCCCTCGTCTTACAGCTGTCAGTTTGAAAAACTGCGGATATATTGTGACTGACAGTATGCTGGCCCAATTTACCAAGGTAATTTACATGTATTTGTTTCTTTTTTTTTTATCTCTGTCTTTTGTTTAATGGTTGTCTTGGATATGTTTTATATTTGTTTTAAAGGTTGTCTTGGATATATGTTTGATATTTCTTGTTTTAATAGTTGTCTTGGATATGTTTCATATTTCTAGTTTTAATGGTTGTCTTGGATATGTTTCATATTTATTGTTTTAATGGTTGTCCTGGATATGTTTCATATTTCATTTTAATGGTTGTCCTGGATATACGTTTCATATTTCATTTTAATGGTTGTCCTGAATATGTTTCATATTTCTTGTTTTAATGGTTGTCTTGGATATATGTTTCATATTTCTTGTTTTAATGGTTGTCCTGGATGTTTGATATTTCTTGTTTTAATAGTTGTCTTGGATATATTTGATATTTCTTGTTTTAATGGTTATCCTGGATATATGTTTCATATTTCTTGTTTTAATGGTTGTCCTGGATATAAGTTTCATATTTCTTGTTTTAATGGTTGTCCTGGATATATGTTTCATATTTCTTGTTTTAATGGTTGTCCTGGATATAAGTTTCATATTTCTTCAAAACTCTGTTGTTTCTAATTTCTGCTTCATCTGTGTATTGTCTGAGTCAACTGTTGCTCATTTATGGTTATTAACCAAAATGAGGCATGTTATAATAATAAATTGCCTTGCGTGATTAACAACTGTTTTTTTTTTTTTAAAGGACAAATCCTAACCCCATCATACACTTAATACTAGCAACAAATATAATTTGATATTCGTATTCAGTGTTTTTCTTTATTTCACAGAACTTACCAGAACTGCGGCGTCTCAACTTGTGCAACTGTAACCACTTAACTTCCAAGTGCTTGACCATCCTGGTCAGAAATCTGCCACATCTGCAAGTCCTTAATATTGCTAGAGTTCATGCCCTGACACACAAGGCCGTATTAGACTTCATCAGATCTGCCTCAGAACTAAAGTACTTAGATGTGTATTACTTGAAGACAAATCCTGAAGAGTTCTGCAGTTTAATGACAGCAGCACAAGAAACCGGTTTAAATCTTGTGTTAAGGGATAAAGGATGCAATGGGCAGCTGGCAGTGGAGGAAAATGTAGAGGTTAAAATCACCGCCACTTCAGAAGATAATAATGAAGACAGTTCCACTGAAGGTTCACAAGTGGAACTGAGTGATGAAATAACAGATGAATTGTGGGATGCAGTTACAGGAAATGTCTGGTATGAAAGCTGTGACTACACATACACAGAAGACCAGCCTTGACAAGATACAAATGTTTATTTGCATATAACAACCCAAGTGACAGATGTGAAATAATACAAACACAAACTATTCCATAAAACCCATAAAATGTGATTAAAAATAAACTGTATGAATAAAAGAAATCTACCACTGTATAATTAAGCTGCACACACAAATTTTATGATATGCTTAAGAACAAGTTGTATAACCAAAAAAATTTATAACTTTATAATTACAAATAAATTGTATAAACAAACATTGGATAATCAGTTCACAAAAATTTGCATATATATACATCTCTCTCTCTCTCTCTCTCTGAACCTTACGTGCCCAGGGCACATGGGGCTTCCGCAAAGGTTTTCCACAAATGCCTGTCCTTCGCCTTTTTTTCTGCTCTTGCCCAGGTGAGCCCTCTATTGCTCAACATCCTTTCTGTTGTTCTTCTCCATGTCTCTTTTGGTCTACCCTTACTTCTGTTCCCCTGTGGTGTCCATCTTAGTGCTATTTTTGGTAGTGAGTTGTCAGTCATTCGGAGCACATGTCCCAACCATCGCCAGCATCTTTCCTCAATAATTGCTGTCAGTGGCTTCATCTGCATTTCTGCCAACAAGATGTTATTTCTTATGGTGTTTGGCCAAAATATTTTTCTAATTCTTCGTAAACATTTAGTCTGGAAAGAATTCAACTTGTTTTCTATGGTTTCGGTGATTTTCCAGCATTCACTTCCATAGAGTAGTACACTTAGAACATTACTCTTAAATATCCTAATTTTTTTTATTCATGCTTAGTTTTTTTTTATTTCCATACAGTCTGCAGCATTGCAAAAGCCTGGTTTGCTCTAGTAAGTCTGCTGTTGATGTTCTCTGTGCTGTCTCCATTTTCTACTACTATACTGCCAAGATATACAAATTCATTGACTTCCTCCACTAACTTGCTATCAACTCTGAGTACATTTCTGTTGTTCACATTTTGCTTCATTAACTTTGTCTTTCCTACGTTGATATTTAGTCCTATGTTGTTTGCATTCTGAGTTGGCTTTATTTTATCTTGCATATCTTTGTGGCTGCTTGACAGCAGACAGATGTCATCCACAAAGTCAAGGTCCTCCAGCAATGTGTCAAGGGTCCATTGTAATCCTCTGAGTTTATCTGATGTTGCCTCCTTCATTAACCAGTCCACTGCCAAGATAAATAATGTTGGCAATAGTACGCATCCCTGCTTCACTCCTGTTTGTACCCTAAAGCTGCTGGAGGTATGTTCTCCACAGATAACTTTGCACTGAAAACACTCATATAGGGCTTTGATTACATTAACTATCTTATGGGGGAGGCCATGCCATCTTAGGATTTTCCACAGTGCATCTCTGTTGACATTGTCAAAGGCTTTCTCAAAATCTATAAACAATGCATATGTTGTGCTATGCCACTCATTTGCCTGTTCTAATATTTGTCTAAGTACAAATATGTGGTCTGTGCATGACCTTCCTTTCCTAAATCCTGCCTGCTCTTTCCGAAGTTTTCCCTCAAGTGCTGGTACAATTCTGTTGATGGTTATTCTGCAAAATACTTTACTGATGAATGGTAGGAGGGTAAAACCTCTCCAGTTCCCACAATCTCTGAGGTCACCCTTCTTTGGTAGTTTTACTATAAGGTCAGTTTTCCAATCCTCTGGTGCTTTTTTCTAGATCCCAAATTTGTTGTAGTATCCGGCAGAGTTGTTTTGGATAAATATACATACTATTAGCACATTTCCTGTAACATAACATCTGAATATAATGAGACTATTCATTGGTACTTTCATCATCATTAATAATCATCATGCCTTACTGACAAAAACAACTTCACATCTAATAGTTCTGTGTCACTCATATAATACACATATTGTTAGTATAGCAGTTCTGTTTGAAATGTTCGTCTCTGGAACCCTCTGATTTTCTTCTTTCCAAGCCATGGTCTCTCTTTTTTTTTTCCATGCACAGCATGTGGCCAACTCAGTTCTAACTCATTTGCTTTATCTCAAACTTCAGCTCTATCATTTTCTTTATCTCCAGATCCAGCCCTATCTCATTTGCTTTATCTCCAGCTTCAGCCCTATCTCATTTGCTTTATCTCCAGCTTCAGCCCTTTCTCATTTGCTTTATCTCCAACTTCAGGTCTATCTGTTGTTTTTTTTTAATCTCAAAAGCATGTCATTTATTTTAATAATTGTTATTTATGTTGGTTTTTTCCTGTTTTGGAAATTTTTCCAGATATCCTTCATAATGCTTTGCCTTTAAAAACTTGTAAGGACATTTTCTGTAAAACTTATGCATTTATACATTTAAAAGTGACTCTTGAATAAATGATTTATGACTTAGCTCATGAGTCACATTCACAACTTTCTGAAAAATAACAAAGAATGTGACATGCTATTTATATAATTAAGTCCTGTCTTTTGGGGAATTTAGTGGCAAAAAGGAACAGAAATTGTGCAGAATCATGTAGCTTTCACTGCACTAATCACTGTTACAGACTGATAGTACACCTTCATATCAGTTCCATTCAGATGCAGAAACTAGAAATCAGTCATCTGAAGTCTCCCAAGGTTAGTATATCCCTTATCAAACTAAGCAGCCTTTCGTCCATCTGTAAGCTGTGTTTATCTCTCAGGGTTCATTTACTTGTATAATCTAGACCATCTGTTAAAGAAATGCACATCATTTTCTCATGGCATAATAAAGAATGACAAACATACACACAAGTGAAATCTTTAGAGGAATCTGGGACACCTTGAAAGCTACAGTATCAAAACAGACAGCATGCACTGTCTCTCATGGACAAAACAGACAATAATTTTATGTGTCTCATAATAAGAGTCTTGGTGGGGGAAAAAAAAAAAAAAGCATCAGCTGTGAAGAACATTCAGTCCAGAACATGACTGTAAACAGTCTCCACATATTCACATGTCCAAGCACTTGAAGACTGCAAAGCCCTTTAAGACTGAGACAAAGGATCTCGACCACTGAGGGGAATGGTAGAATTTCTTGACAAGCACGTGCCACAGTATGGGGAACGCCAAAGAAGAATACAACAAGGTAAAATATGAAATGTAAAAACTAAACTGCCCTATGTTACTTCTTTGGAGCCAATGCAACAGTTCATGTTATCAGCCACAAAGCTAACAACTATTCATGTATTACAACTGTTAGGTCTTATGTAAAGATCAATAAACACATCCTGGTTTGTCAGTCATAACAAAACCAGAACTCATCTCAAGAAAGCACTTTCTTCCACCTGAAAGTTGCACACTTTAGATTTTAAAAAAAGCTACATCAGCTGATGTCATGCTGGTTTGAACATCATCATCAGGTGCCATGCCGACTGGTGTTGGCTATTATGCTTCTCCAGAGTACCCGATCCTTCATGCAGGCCATCAGCTCAGTTGCTGATCTCCTCTTACACCATCCCGTCAGACTGTCCAGTATCATTTCTCTTGGTCTTCCTCTTGATCTTCTTCCTTCTATTTTTCCCGTTATAATATTTTCAATTCCCTTCTTCTCATTGCATGTCCTATGAAAGTACATTGTCTCTCTTATCTTTTTGACAAGGTTTTTTGTCTCTCCAGCTCTTCTTGTACATTCTTCATTAGTTATTTTTGCTGTCCAGGGGATTCGCAACATTCTTCTAATAAACCACATTTCTGTTGCTTCTGATGATTTTTGTGCAGACTTGCCTATTGTCCATGATTCACTTCCATATAACAAGATAGGTTCAATATAGCATTTTAGGACTCGTTTTCTAACATTCATTGATAAAGATGTGTTAGCTAATATGTTTCTCATTCTCTGAAATGCAGTCTTTGCTTGGCCTATTCTGTTCCTAATTTCTGTTCTGCATTTCCCGTCTGAAGCTATTACTGCTCCAAGGTATCTGAATTTCTGCACCTACTTTAGAATAATTCCGTTTAATACTGCATGTTGGTGGATTCTGTTTCTTAGATATAGCCATAGTCTCTGTCTTTTTGATGTTCAAAGTAAGGCCTTTCTGTTCACTTTCTTTGGCGACTTTAACCAAGAGATATTATCAACGTTTGAACATAGGTTTGAACATAGTGACTATAAAACTGATTACTCATATATCAAAGAAAGGAATCAGTCATGTACCTTGCCAGAAGGTGTTCTGGTGTGCCTTGTGTTGCAGGCAGATATTCTGTTTTAAGACACCCCTCTCTAAGTGTCAGGTATTTACTTTTTTTCATCTACTGAACCACAGGTTGATGACTACAAACTGTGTCCACCATGCTGAGAAGAAAGTTTACCACTGGCAGTATCACTTCTGTATTTTGCACCAAAATGTCAATTTAAAAGAATAACAAATTATCCGGAGCTTTTGCAGAGAAAAAAAAAACTTAATAGCTAATTTTCAACTTCAGTGCCATGATGAACACAAAGGTATGAAGGAACAAGTATAGGACTTCAAGATTTTAGAAAAAGGATACATTCTTTGTTTCTTCTAACCACATCAATAATTTTGCCAGATGTTCATTTGTCTTCAAAACCTTTGCATTGCCAATTAGGATCAGCTTGTGCCTCGCTCGAGTGAGAGCAACATTCAGCCTCCGCAGATCTTTAAGGAGCTCTCCTGTCTGTAGGAAATGTTATAGCAAGGTTGATAAACTTCTAACACATTTCTGTGTATGACTAAGTTATCTAATGACGTTTATCAGATGGAGCTTATGATAAACTTCTAACACATTTCTGTGTATGACTAAGTTCTCTAATGACTTTTATCAGATGGAGCTTGTGATAAACTTCTAACACATTTCTGTGTATGACTAAGTTCTCTAATGACTTTTATCAGATGGAGCTTATGATAAACTTCTAACACATTTCTGTGTATGACTAAGTTATCTAATGACTTTTATCAGATGGAGCTTATGATAAACTTCTAACACATTTCTGTGTATGACTAAGTTATCTAATGACTTATCAGATGGAGCTTATGAATTCTTCATAAACAGAACTTTTTACTATATTCAACAACAAATTGAAAAAAAAAGAAAAAGGAATGTAAGTGAAAGTAAGAAAATCAACATTCTCTGAACACATAACCAGACTTGAAAGTAATATATCAACTAGAAAAAAAGAAGTGGAGCAAGAAGATAATGGGCGGCCTGACACAGTGACACAATTCATTATCAAAAATAAAACTCAACAGTGAAATCTGTGGGGGAATCTTGATTGTCTGTGACCCCTGATGATCATACAACTAACATCACATACAGAAAAAAAAAAAAAAAACTCTTTTAAGACTAAATATAATCTTTCCAGTGCAACAACATTACATATATAAAACAGTCTGCCATTGGCATAGTACTTCATAGATGAAACATCAATTTGCTATTAGCTAGAGAAATGTACTTACATTATCACGATGGCTACGAACAAAAGAAACTATGATGATGCTCTTGTCTCTTCCTTGATACTGATCTACTGTGTTCACTTCCACGCCAGTCACATCTGAGTGGCTGTTTACTTTCTGCTGGATCAGCTTTACTTGCAACCTATAAGGGGAGATCACCCCTATATCGGCAGCAGCAACACCGGCCTATAACAAGAAACTTGATAAGAGACGACAGAAAACATGACATCAAAATGTAATTGTAGCTTTATTTCCTGAACTGTCGTAGATCAAACATCTGTGAACATGATGATTTGTAAACACAGCATTTGAATGAGATTAATGGTATACCAGGGGCTCTCCTGAATACTCTAACAAATGGTCTTGTCTGCAGGCTTCATCAAGTCCTTCCTATTAATCAGCTGGTGGCAAGAGTCACTGTCTAGGAGCACTAGCACAATGTGTGGGATGGTTCAGGGGTTAACACTGTCACTGTCTAGGAGCACTAGCACAATGTGTGGGATGGTTCAGGGGTTAACACTGTCACTGTCTAGGAGCACTAGCACAATGTGTGGGATGGTTCAGGGGTTAACATCGTCACTGTCTAGGAGCACTAGCACAATGTGTGGGATGGTTCAGGGGTTAACATCGTCACTGTCTAGGAGCACTAGCACAATGTGTGGGATGGTTCAGGGGTTAACATCAGCTCGTCTTGATGTTCTTTCACACAAAAAAAAAAGATTAATACAAGCATAATGGGGCCGTGTTTACAGTAAATTCCCTTCACCAAAACAACGAAGTTGACTACTGACTAATTCATCACAGCCACGAGTCTCCGTTTTATGTTTTTATACTAGCCACTCATACATTCTCTGTTACTGGACCTCATACCAACACCAAGAAACTTTACTAACCGTGTTTAATTTACACTTACTTTTATGAAAGCTTGCAGGATAGACAAAGTAAGGCTGGCTTCTGCTCCACTTGCAAGATCTTTATCATCAGAAGTCTCCACTGACGGGATCTACATGAAATGTATCAAACAGTTAAATTTTTAATAGCAGTGTAACATTACGCATCAGTCACATTTTTTTCTTCACGATAAAATGGCACCCTGAAGTTTGAGAAAAATTTGCTTTCTTCACCAGATCTTTGTGGCAGATCCCACAGCTTGTTTCAGTCAGAACTCCCCAAGCTGGACATTCTTGTAGCAAACTTCTTGGAGAATCTGTCTAGTTTATATGTCACGTCCCCACAACCCAGTTAATGTTCCCTTTCCTCTCATATGAAAGTACTCATTAGCTCTGCTTCTGCTATGTTCTCATTTTCACAATGTGAAGATTACATAAGCACGCCATGTAAAGAACTGTTGTAAACCATAGGTAAATATACTTATCTATTGCCTATTTTTAAAAAAAAAAAAGATAAGAAAAAGATGTCCTCATTAATTCAGCAGGATAATATTACCAACCATTTGTATATCCAGGAAGACGACAGATCTTTCCAAGTCTGGGTTTAGAACATCCATTAGCCATGTTGGACCATCCTTGGACAAGATGCAGAAAACAATTACTGACAGTAATAATATTCAAATCTTTGACTTCTCTTGGTACGTTACAACTTTATTACTGCTATGTACTTCATGACTGCGCTTGGTACACTACCATTTATTACTGCTGTGTACTTCAGGACTTCTCTTGGTATACTGCTCTTCTTTGGTGGCTCCAGCCCAAGGTGATCCTGTCAATCCAGCAATGAAAATGGGTACCAGGGTCCTCTTTGACTTATTGGAAAAGAAATCGGACATGATGACTGGTCGATTGATCTTTATTTCCAAAGGGCTGAGAATTGGCCATGCAGGCCCGTCTGACATTCTGTCCTTTATCACACAACTTTCTCTCTGTTCCAGACATTCAACTATTATGATGCAAATATACTAAACATAATTAACACTGAGAACACTGAAGAAAATAAGGATAGTATGAAAAAAAGCATTAACTTTCACATCAGCCTCAAGCAAGTCAACAGATCAAGGAAAATATGGACACACAACCCATGCAGTGTGCAACATGAAACAGGGTTTTCTTTTTTAAAATATGAATATCCTTTAAAAAATGTCTAACATAGCCAATAACATAACAATAATCATTAATCTAATGATCTTTCTGTTTTTTTTTTTTTAATTTCAAACATTTCATTACTTTGTATACTGCAGCATTATCTTAACAGTCAAGAGTTAACAATCTTTACACCTTTACACATATTATGTCTTATCAAAGTAACTGTGAGATAATGTTCACATTCCTTGGCTCCAGCTTTCATATGTAACTAGATTAAAAACTCTTTGAAACTAATATTCATCTTCTTCTTCGTGCACACATTGGCGATGATGCATGGTACCTTGATTTTTGCAATGCACCTTTTGGCTGGGTACCTCTAACTTCAGCACCTTTCCTTGCTAGGGCAAACTGTGGTCCTGCTTGGATTGCCATGAAGACAGTGTGGCTGGCCTGGCCAAAACTTTGTTTTCCAGCTTCTGGGGGCTGTACTTAAGCCCTTTCTCCACGTCAGACAGATCTGAGACAGTTTCATAGAGACACTCTGACTCTGGGATGAGGAATCTGATGAGTGCCTCAATGATATCCATTCCCCACCACCTATAGTCTGCTGGCTCTGTTTTGTTTACATCATTCTGATAGCCATTGTTGTAAAGGACCCACAGGCTTGTCACATCATGGATTCATTGGTTTTACATCAGATTTTCCTCATCCCTGCCGGCGATCTCCATGTTCCCATCCGTCCACAAACATGACTTTACATTTTACAAAAATAACAATTACAATTAGTGTTGATTGCTACAAGTTTCTGGGCTACAGAGGTAGGTCAGAGTTTTTAAGCAAACAGATCTATGTTCCCTGTCTCACAAAGATTATGTTAAGATAAGTGTGTTCTATGTTCCCTGTCTCACAAAGACTATGTTAAGATAAGTGTGCTCTTAACACAGTTGTTCCCAGGGGATAATATTAATCTAATATTTCAGTTCATGTGGTTAATTTGTGGTGGAGATACTAGTTTTACAAAAATATTCATTTTGTGAAGTTTAAAAAGAAGAAAAAGCTCACTGAACAAAATAACACAAGGCAATGGGAAAAGATGGGAGTTGAAAACTTTGGTGTAGTGTAAGATGTGCCATAACCATGCTGCCAGCGATAGGAAACAACAACAAAAAGTACCATTGCTTGTGACTGGTTAATCATTATACACTGGTTAGCCACTTCCTGACATCCACACTGAAGCCGTCCTTCATAAACAAGGGAATTACTCAGGTCCATGATCACTCTGGAGACAAAAGGGTAGACTTTCAACAGACAAATTAATATACACTTTGCACTGTAAATAGTTAAAAAATAATGAGAAGAAAAATGAATTTCTCATGCAAGGAATAAAAAAAAAAAAAAAAATTGTGCACGATAAACAAAACTGATTAATACTTCTCATGTTATCACACCTTTGGACTGGTACAACAACACAACTAAATGCCAGAGTCGGCTGTGTCCTGTTCGAAGACAGAAAACAAGTGTTGGAAAGTACAGCTGGGAAATCAGTGCTGAGAATACTAGATTTTTGTAAATCTATTCCAGCTCTTCATGATGCTTCTAGTAGCAAGCTTGTGCGTTCATCGTTCATGTCGGGCTGGCCATGATAGTTTTACTCCAGGTTTTCAATCAAGCCAGAACACTTTTATCTGTCGGTGTATCATCACAGAGTTAGCTGCTCAAGAACAAAAGCTGGTAGTTTCAGTCAGACAAACAAGAACAGAGTTAGCTGCTCAAGAACAAAAGCTGGTAGTTTCAGTCAGATAGAAACAAGAACAGAGTTAGCTGCTCAAGAACAAAAGCTGGTAGTTTCAGTCAGATAGAAACAAGAACAGAGTTAGCTGCTCAAGAACAAAAGCTGGTAGTTTCAGTCAGATAGAAACAAGAACAGAGTTAGCTGCTCAAGAACAAAAGCTGGTAGTTTCAGTCAGATAGAAACAAGAACAGAGTTAGCTGCTCTCGAACAAAAGCTGGCAGTTTCAGTCAGATAGAAACAAGAAGAGAACTGAATCTGAGCCTAGTCAATCTCATCAACTTCCTCCTGAATATGTCAACAGTATGTCAAGTCGTCTTCTTCTTACACATTGTCTGTCTATATCTGCAGTTCTGTCTCTTGGATAAATTTCACTATATGTTTTGTAATTCATGTATGGAACCATAGAGCTTATCTTCTTTAGTGGTTTCACTGAGCCAGTAATTACTTCTCAGTGTCTCATAGTTGGTGCAGTTTTGGAGGATATGTTCCACAGTTTGGAGCACCTGGGCACATGTATAAAGATTAGTAGTACCAACTTTAAACTTTGTATACATATGACTTCAGAGTCAGCTGTGTCCTGTTCGAAGACAGAAAATAGTGACTTGACTTGTTCCTTTCTGTTTAGCATGTGATAGTCATCATGTGGTGGTGTTTGTGGCTTCCTGTAGGTTTTTATCATGCTTTTCTTCTGATTATAGGTGATTGGTATGTCTGGTTGTTCCATTTCAGTGCCCTCTTTGGCCAGATGGTCAGACTTCTCATTGCCTGGTATCCCACAGTGGGAGGGTATCCACTGCAAAGTGACTCTGTGTTGTGAGCCAATTTTTTACAAGGCATCCTTAAGGTCTGGTAGTTTGTTGTACTGAAGAGCTTCCAATACTGATTTTGCATCTGTGAGAAATACTATGGGGCACATATCAATTCTGGAGTCTGATAGTTTTTCAACTGCAGCAATAATTGCCTTAACTTCTGCATCATAGTTGTTGCAGTATTTTCCAGTAGGTATGGAAATCTTGTCAGTGGTGTTGTTTGGATATTCAATATGTGCTCCTGCCCCTCCATTCTTTATGGCATTGTGTGCAGATCCATCTGTATACACACATATCCAGGTGTCACATGAATATTTGTCATCTAGTACACTAAGTGTGGCCTTCGATCTTACAAGACTGCTTTGCATCTCACCATTCTGCACACCTTTCACTTCAGTTTGAATAGTTATTTGTGTACAATCTGCTTCTTTGCATGGTGTATGCTCTGGTACAGATGATAATGGAGCGAGTACAGTTGGAAGGTCAGGTATCAGCTTACGCATATGCTTGGCCTGAAGAATGAAGCTGCTTCTTTTAAGTCATCTTAGTGCCAAGTTATTGAATCTCTCCTTCAAGGGATGGCTTACAGAGATGAGGAATTTCTCTCCCAAGGTCATGACCTTTGCGTCTCTACATTCTTTTAGTGCTTGAACATCAACTATTTTCTGCATTTCTACTACTGGTGTGGACCTCATGGCACCTGTGATAATCCATAGTGACTGATTTTGTACCTTGTCTAGATTATGCAGCGTAGTGTTTGATGCTGTGCACCAAGCTGTTAAGCCATATTCTAAATGTGATAGAATACTTTCCTGATATACATTCTTGGGGATTCTTTCACTAGCTCCCCATGTGGTTCCACTCAACTTTCTTAATATGGCTAGTTTTCTTCTGGCTTTTGCTTCTGCATTGTTGATGTGTTGCTTCCAGGTCAGTTCTGAGTCAAGTTACACCTAAGTAAGTTGGTTGTTTGTCCATCCTTAAGGATATTTCATTTACAAAGATCTTACCTGCTTTCTGTTTAGATGAGAGAGTGAACAGAGTGGTACTTGATTTCTCTGTGTTTATACTTACACACCATTTGTTTGTCCATGATGTCAAGATGTCTGCTGCTCTTTGGAGTCTCTGTGTAGCAACTGTTGCGTGTTCATATGTACACCACATAACTGCATACAGTGCCGCTTTGATTCCATAGGGAAGTTCCTTGACCAGGTCTTTAATGAATACCAGGAATAGTATAGATGGAAAGACTCCTCCTTGTGGTATGCCATGTCGCAGCAGCACTTTCTGGCTTTTGTGTCCATCCATTACTACTCTTGCTCTTCTATTGTGTAAATAGGACTTTATCCAGTTGTACAGTCTTCCATTCACATTGCAGTTTCTTAGTTTCCACAGCAGAACTTTTTTTTTCTCCATACTTTAGTATGTCAAGTAAAAGTCAACCCGTGTCAGCTAAAAAAGTATTCTAGGTGGATGAAAGACATATCTGGCATTTACAATAAAGAAATTATTAACAAACAAACTTCAGATATTTTTCACACAAAAAATTTGGATTATATTCATCCTTATAAAACTTTGCCAGCTGGGCATTCTGTTTCTATTTTTATATACTGCTACTTACCGATTCATGCGATACTGTAGGAAAAGGTCACAGGTTGCACCACTATTTTCCAGCCTGACAAACAAACTTTCATCCATTTCAAGATTTCTGCGCAGAAACAAAACAAATTTACTGCATATGTAAAACTGAGAATTGCATGAGCTGAATTTTCAGATGATGTAAAATTGAAAACTAGTAAATGAGACATTTGCTGCAATTTGCACTGCATTTTAGACAAAACCAAACAGCTTCCATCTGACCTGTTCTTCCACGTCCAGTTATTTCTGTTTATTCCAGCTTTTCCAACCACCTTTGCCATTTCTCCAAATCTGTCCAGTCTTCTCTTCTCTCTTACAATAAAATCACTCCATTTCAAGACATGATATGCTTTCTCTGGGTCTGTCTCATTATACTGTGTTCTAATTATTGCCACAATCCCTTAATTCCATAAATGATGTTTATTCCTGTTGTATGAAAGATGTATGCATTACTTAACCTCTGCTTCTATTCTTGAAATGCACATTCACAGAGTCCGACATCTGTTCTTATCTTCCTGGATATCTTTGGGTGGCTGACAATATTCAAGGAATCAGAGGGTCATGTAAAAAAATCTCCAGTACTTTGTGGGATACTCTTCAATCAGTGAATGGAAATTTTAACCACTGAGCCACCAAAACCCCCGGAAAATATCTTCCATTTTAATTTGTTTAAACATGTGATAACTATAACATCAATCCATCTAGAGACACTTACCATATACACACAGCAAACACTGAACAGAAAAACAAAACAAAACAAATAATCCAAACCTGGCCTCTCTACTTTGCACCACAGGAGGTAACTGCTTTGGATCTCCAACCAGGACAAACTTGCAGCAGTGAAAGAGTGGACCCAAGCAGGCTGGTTGTAGAACTTGTGACGCCTCATCTACAATGCAGACATCAAACTTTCTCCGGATAAACACTGGATGGTTTACACCTAAAGCACTTGTGGCAACAATATCCTGTCAATGATATATGGCAGTGTCTTCTCATACTGTGGTCAAGTTAAGGACATGGCAGTGTCTTCTTATACTGTGGTCAAGTCAGAGTTGTGCTAGATCTGGAGCTACAGCAGAGTTATATCTTCTGTCATAAGTGCAAATCCTCTTTGTCATGCTTAGGAATGTAGAACATTTGTTGGTTGGGAACTCTTCTAGTATGAGTTTATCTCATGAGCACTTTTGTAGTGTATTTTCTTGGCACTCTTGCAGTGTGTAAGTTATGGGCATTTTTGTAATGTATTTTCTTGGAACTCTTGTAATATATATGTGTATGTGTTCTACACATTCTTGCAGTGTATGTTCTAGTCCCTCTTGTAGCATGTGTGTATGTTCTAGTCCCTTTGGTAGCATATGTGTGCATGTTCTAGTCCCTCTTGTAGCATATATGTGTATGTTCTAGTCCCTCTTGTAGCATATGTGTGTATGTTCTAGTCCCTCTTGTAGCATATGTGTGTATGTTCTAGTCCCTCTTGTAGCATATGTGTGTATGTTCTAGTCCCTCTTGTAGCATATGTGTGTATGTTCTAATCCCTCTTGTAGCATATGTGTGTATGTTCTAGTCCCTATTGTAGCATATGCATGTATGTTCTAGTCCCTCTTGTAGCATATGTGTGCATGTTCTAGTCTCTCTCACTGCATTCTGGAATATTAAACCTACTCACGTACAGACATTTATTTATGAAAGGCACTTTGAGCAACTCATTTAACAGATGCAACACAAATTAAAAGCTTTAACCCAGCTCAAAGAAAATGCAGATGTTGAGAATTTGTATTAAAAAGCCATTAAACTGTTATCAGGCACTTATATATGAGTCATAAAAACTGCTTTGTCTGGAGCTTACATAAAAATCATACAACTGTTTTATCTTGCATTTACATAAGAGTCATAAAACTGTTTTGTCCTGCACTACTAAGAGTCATAAAACTTTAATCTTGCACTTACATAAGAGTCATAAAACTGTTTCAACTTTTGCACTGAATTTATTTCAGGAGATGAAGTAAGATGCTCGGCTGAATGTGACAGAACTGACGGGTGGATGCGACCTTTCCGACCAAGCCGTAAGAATGGAATGCCATCCTTAAAATTGTTGAAATAAAAACATTAATTTACCTTTCACAGACAAACTTGGAGGCTGGTTATAAATTAAAACTTTCCGACAATCTTCTTTTTTGAAGAAAAGAAACTTTGAAAATTATATAAAACTCTGAAAACAGTTTAAGGAGAAAGAAATTCTAAAACCATGCTCTGGATTATCATTTGATTTTTTTTAGTCAAAGACCTTTTTTTTTTTCATGCAATTTATAAGCTTTTGGTCTTATGAGAAATTTTTTTTGCACTGTTTTTTTTTCTCTCAATTAACAAAAAATTTTAAGGATTATCATCACTGCAACCAGTATAGGGTTCACAGGTGTATCATCTCTGCAACCAGTATATAGTTTCACAGGTGGATCATCATTGCATCAGGATAGGTTCATAGGTGTATCATCATTGCATCAGGATAGGTTCATAGGTGTATCATCATTGCATCAGGATAGGTTCATAGGTGTATCATCATTGCATCAGGATAGGTTCATAGGTGTATCATCATTGCATCAGGATAGGTTCATGGGTGTATCATCATTGCATCAGGATAGGTTCATGGGTGTATCATCATCACATTTAAGATGAGTCCACAGATGCTCAGACCTCCTCCTTCTCAGCATGAATCCATGGCTTTGACACGACCATCAATCAGAAAAGATGAGTCAGTATTCTACCTTCAATGTGCTAAGAATGTATACAAGTCCTCTTATTGATTTTTTTTCTGTAGCCATCCAGGTTTCCAATAATACACTCACAGTCATGTGTATAGCACATTCCCCTTGTTGGTATATATTCTCCATTTTCAGTGTCAGTCTTTCCTAATACATGAACTAGGTAGCTATTTTTTCAGGATGAAATTGGAGTCTTCTTCTTCTCAGACATCAAGTTGGATATCACCGAAGAATGCAGCAGTACACCCCAGGCTGTCAGCATTATCATACCAGCTTGGAGACTCTCTTCTCTAAAAGAAATGAGTCCACTATTGAATACTTCAATACTCATTAATACCATAATGTTAGTGTTTCAAAATCTGAAATGACACCATCAGAGCAAGTGCTAGAGTTACACCAGTGTTACACTGCATCCTGAAGCAACAAGTTACATGGTTTAGCCATGTTACGTGACTGCTGCCAGACAGTCAACCACAGAAAACACTCATGCTAAGGATGGTAGGAAACATGGAGAGGCTGCCCATGAGGAGGTTGGATAAGACCACATCTTCTTCCACCATTCTCCCAGTGAAGCATAAGGTATCAACAGAGATCTTAAATATCTCCTTATATGATGCAAACCGCCGTGCCATATCAGGAAGTCTATCCCTTCAACATGGAAGAGTATATGAGAAGGAAGACAAGTCAATGGAAGTTAGTTCAATGTTACTCTCGTACACTCATCCTAAGGCCAAGCACCACAGAATTATGTTCCTCTGGCTATGTCTGACATAGATCTGCTGTATATTTCTCATTTATTTCATGCAATATAAAACATTATCTACTTTTCCTCTACATCACCCACTTAAAACTCACCTCTTTCAACTTCAGCAAAATATTGTCCACAGCAGAGTGTGTGTAACTGGTCAGTAGGACAGACTGACCTAGCAAATGCAAAATCTTTACCAGTGCCACAATTGTTGATGTTTTACCTGAAGACACAAGAATGTAAATTATTTTTATCATCCTTAGCCCTTCAAAAATGAAGGTAGATGAAATGAAAATGTTTTTTTTTTAATTTAAAGTGTACATAATTCTTAAATTTTTACTGCACAGTACATCTCAGCACTATTTTGG
Organism: Achatina immaculata; assembly: GCA_009760885.1. Classification (NCBI taxonomy): domain Eukaryota; kingdom Metazoa; phylum Mollusca; class Gastropoda; order Stylommatophora; family Achatinidae; genus Lissachatina; species Lissachatina immaculata. The sequence continues at coordinate 9,351,380 of CM019693.1, forward strand.
AATACTTCACTTCTTCTTCAGTGTTCAAGGAAAACTGGTCATGCTAAATCTGCAGCCCTGTCTCCCTAAAGAAGTCCGCTGTCTTCTCCAGGTGGGAGCCCCACAACTTTTCTTTCAGTTCCTCTCCCTCGGGCCAGATCTGTGCTCGGAGGTTTGGGTGGGCTGGACAGGTTTACAGGATATGTTCTGGTTTCTGGATCCCAAACCTGCAGGGACGCTCATTCGTGTGTGATATTTTGAGGCGATAGAGGTGGCTTAGAAGTTGGCAATGTCCCATTCTCAGTCAAAAGATTAGAATATTTCACTGTTATAATGATCTGTTCCAGTAATTGCTGACAAAATTGAACATTACATGAGAATTCATTTTTACTGCAGTCTTACCAGTTCCCGGAAAACCTCTGATGAGAACATAGTCTTTTGACATGAGAACCTGTTTGACAGAAAGTACACATGACATAAACAATTTTAACATAGTACTATACATATTTCCTATCACTGTTAACAAACACTTTAAAACATCAATTCCGGGCACCCTAAGAATAGACAAGGAGGAGACTGCAAGAGCTACCTTAGGCTGTGAATGGAGGATACTGGGTTGAATGACAGAAGTCACATGAAGGGGATGATCAAATTAGGGGAGGAGAGGGGGAGTGAACGTTTTTCCAAAAGAAGTGGTTTAGCGCATGTAATCCACAACCAGTGTGTGACTGGCTCCGTCAACAGGCGCACACTTCAACAGGTGTTGGAATGGAAGGTAGAGTGCATATGGGAATGCCCGGAGTGCGAGGATATCAGTCTCTGATTACAGATTACTTAAAACACTGTTGGCGATGGTATAATACATGCAGCTGCCCCCCACCACCACAGCTTCTTGCTGCAGCCAAAAACATGGATTACTACCTGGCACTAGATTTCATTCCAAAACTGACTTTAGATTCACATACTCTCCAGCTCTTTATTATTTACTCCTTTTTTTCTAATGAGAACCACACCAAAACTTCTTTGGAGTGTGATGATGATGCCTGAGGCACTGCAGATATCAGTTTTGGCCTTTATTACAAGCTTTGAGTCTCTCTTTTACACACATGATGAAATGGGAATGGGTGAATGAAACTTTGTCAATGCAATTATCTTTGCATACATTTTGAGCTTGTTATTATGTATATACTGCCAAAGATATGCTTTGATATCAGAACTTTTTTCTACTGCCAAATATATGTTTTGATATCAGAACTTTTAGTGTATCCATTAACAGATAACAAAGCTAAACAAATGATAACATCACTGAAACTTTTTGAACAGATAAAATGTTTACAATAAACTGGTCACTTACCTTCAGGATGGCACTTTTCTGTGGTTTGTTAAGAGGTCTAAACACAGGCTTCACTGAAAACATTCAAAAATGGCCTCATGAAATGTGCTTCCAACATTAAAGTTTAAACAGCTATTTAAAAACAAGAACTGATTGGAAAAAAAAAAAAAAAAAATTTACATTTGGGTGTTGCTGCATCTAAAAGTAACAGGGAACTTAAAACAGGAAGTGAGCAGGATGGGGAGTGGACTATAGTGGCTTTCTTTATTTCTCAAAGTGAAGCTAAAATACAGACATTTCAGTAGGCTCCACCCTCACATCACTGGCAGGAATAAGTCAAGTGCAATAACTTTGTGGAGGGAATCAGAAGCATGGCAGGATCTTGAGAAACCTGACCACAGGCTCTGTATCTCTGCCAGTTTTCACTCCAGTATATGACCCCTCAAATGTCAGCATAAACATCTCGACAGATACTTCTGTGTATTAACAGCTAAGCCACATCAACTGCCCAGAATTATTACATAGAAAAATGGATGACAGAACTGAATGACAACATGAAACATCTAAAGCTAAAACAAAAACAAAACAAAAAAAAAGTGGTTATATTCATACTAAGAAGATGAGACTGCAGAACCAAAACTCTCCTCCTCTAATAAAGTGTAAAGTCATACTAAGAAGAGGAGACTGCAGAACCAAAACTCTCCTCCTCTAATAAAGTGTAAAGAAGAAACTGTTCAGCTGCCCCAACAGCAAATCAGAGATGATATTAGAACATATCCTACAAGACTGCATACATATGGAGGAAACAGCTGTGACCCTCAGCAGTCCCCCATGAGTGAGAAGCTATTTAGAGACACATAACAACAGATAAGTTTATATCCAAGATCAAAACTGACATATGAATGAGAACACTAAAGAAGAAAGATCCTGTACCTACACAGCATATATGAGAACACTTTAATTCACTCTCAACCCAAACAGGGCCAGTAACAACATAACTCAAGGCAACAAGTAACAAACCTTTCTGAATGCAGCTTTTAGACAGCTTAAGCTCAAATTCTGGAGGTTTCATTCTGATGATCAGGTCTCGTAAATGTGTCCTGAGGAGGAGCAAGCTACAGTTATGGTTATTCTGTTCAGGGTGAAAGATATGCAGAAGTTCCAAATACATTAAACATCATGATAATTTAGAGAAGACCATCTTGGAAGGGTACATAATGGGAAAAAAGAAAGAGAGGAAGACCAAAGCGAAGATGGCTGCAAGACATCGTTGATAATCTGCAAATGGATGCATCAGCAGCAGGGCATCTTGCTTACAACCAAGAGGCCTACGGGAGAGCTGTTAGGGAGGCAAAGTTCCGCAAGGAACATGCAAATGACTGACTATTCCAAATTAACAGGTGCAGTGTTGTTGCTGCTTTATTTCCCTGCCACTATAAGTTGGATGTTCTCAGCAGCTGATGCCATGAAGATGTTGGAACACAATACTGTGAATGAACTGGGAGTGAATTATGGTGGGTAATTTCAAGTCCTGGAGTAGACCCAAAACAGCAAGTTTCTCTGTAGACTCCACACCTTGGGCAACATAGTGAGCCCTGTCCTGTTAGCGACACTGAACTTATTCTCATCTTACATCCTTCCCATGCTGTTAAACATTACACAGGGCTCACATGATAGTTCGCCAAGTTTTCCTGGTTTTGGCAAGCTTTTCAATCTCATCAAGGAATTTTATGTCTACTAATTTAGCCTCTCTTAACAATGTCCTCTTTAGAGGTTCATGTGATCGACCTCCTTTTCTTCAGCCTGTTGTGTTCCACTTGATAGCTTGTTTTGGGATTCTCTGACTGTTTCTCTTCATCATGTGAATGACATATGTCCATCTCCCTTTTCTGATTGCACATGAGACAGGTTGTTGTGCGCTCATCTGCCTTATTTCTGCATTGTTTTTAATTCTTTCCACTTTATTCCAAGTATTTTCCTTAGGCATTTGTTTTCAAGAGTCTAATTTGTTGTCTGTTTCTTTACTTGTTTTCCAGCTTTCGCATGCTTAAATGAGGGTGGACACTACATTTGAATTGAATAATCTGAACTTGGTTTTGTGCGTATAACTTTTGAGTGCCATATGTTCTCAAGATTCTTAAAGGTCAATGCTGCTTTTGCAATTTTCTCAAGATTCTTAAAGGTCAATGCTGCTTTTGCAATTCTAACTTCCTTTCTGGAGTCACCATCCTGGTCTATGTAGCTGCTGAGGTATGCAAATCGCTGCACTTCTTCTTCTTCGTTCGCTTCTACCACCAAAACCGCACTGTGATCCTACTGAATTTACGCCTGGGTCCTCGTTAGGTCCTGTGGTGTCCCCAAAAGGACCACATGAGATCCAAGAGAGGACCACAAGGGTTTCAGAGTATCGCAGGACTTTAGCCTGTATTCTTGGTGGGTCTCTGAGACTGATTGCGTGACACTGTGGTTTTCGTTGCACCAGTTTAGTCTAGAGTTGGACTTTCTCACCGGAAGACCTCGACATGTTTAGGATATCAGTGCATCCCCGCTGGGTGAGAGGCGGTAGGCCACTCAGGCCAGAGTTGGACCTTCTCACCGGAAAACCTCGACGTGTTTTGAGATACCCGTGTATCACCGCCGGGTGAGAGGTGGTTGCCCATCCAGTCCAGAGTTGGACTTTCTCACCAGAAAACCTCAGCGTGATTAGGATACGCAAACATCCTCGCCGGGTGAGAAGTGGTTGCCTATCTAGACTGCCCTGGTCCAGTGTCTCCGACTTCAGCATTTTGCAGTCGTGGCCGCTACCCTTCCTAGTTGTCACCAGGATGGAGCTTTTGTCCAGGAGGACGAATCCTCGCCACTAGTGACTTCCAGCCCTTGGTTGAGCCGGTTTAGGCATATTATCCCAGTATGGGCATGTTTGGGACGTGACCGACCTCTAGAGCAGAGGTACCGTGACATGCGTAGCCTACAAGATTCACCCCTGGTGTGAGCCGGTTTAGGCATATTTCACCAGTGTAGGTGTATTTCGGACGTGGCCGGCCTCTAGAGCAGAGGTGCCGTGGTATGTATAGCTATCGTAGCGATACTACTGGACATACCGATTAGACTTCACTTTATCCTTTCCACCACCTTTCCCATCGGCAACGCACAGCAACCTTTATTTCTTTTCCGCATTTCTTCCTTGACCGGGAGGAGCTTCACTCCACGCGCGGCATTTGAAGAGTCTCGCCAGCAGTGTCTTAACCTCTGGGACAAGCCGATTCATGCATTTCACCCGATATGACAGCACTCAGGACGTGGCCAACCTCCAGACCAGAGGTGCCGTGATTTGACTGTTTGCTTCGCTTTATCCTTTCTACCACCTTTTCCGCAGTGGTGCTGCGCGGCAACCCCATCTGCACCTTTCTTCATTGGCCGGGAAGAGCACCGCTCCACGCACGGCAGCTGAAGAATCTCGCCAACAGCAAGCTGTACTTCTTCAAAACTTGTTCCTTGTATTATATTTTTCTTTCTTGATTAAGGGGAAGTTTCATTATTTTTATTTTTTGCTCCTTAATTTCAAGTTTTACTGGGATCATCAGGGCCTGGCTAATTCTGGTTCAATGCCCTTGACGGCCTTGCCTGTCACTCTAGCACAGTCATCTTTGCTTGTCACTCTAGCACAGTCATCTTTGCTTGTCACTCTAGCACAGTCATCTTTGCTTGTCACTCTAGCACAGTCATCTTTGCTTGTCACTCTAGCACAGTCATCTTTGCTTGTCACTCTAGAACAGTCATCTTTGCTTGTCACTCTAGCACAGTCATCTTTGCTTGTCACTCTAGCACAGTCATCTTTGCTTGTCACTCTAGCACAGTCATCTTTGCTTGTCACTCTAGCACAGTCATCTTTGCTTGTCATTCTAGCACAGTCATCTTTGCTCCTCATTGAGTGGAATAACTATAGACCACATGCAGTCAAAGGAAAAGTGATTTCAGCAACTGGAGTTTGTAGATTTTAACAATCTAATATAGGCAATATGAGCTTGAAAAAGACTAAATATCTACATAATGTATGAGGCAGGAAAACTGGGATAGATACCATAACTACATGGACTTAATTAGATGTGAGCAGAATCCAGTATTGTTCAGTTGAAGTGTAGGTAAAAGCCAACAATCCACAGACCAATGGAGGCCTGGACATGTGCGTGCAACACTCTTCGAGAGTCAGGAGTTTAAATGCTTGTCCGAGAGTCTGGATGCTCAGCACTTCAGTTCCCTGCACAGAATCACTAGCAGATGAACTGCTGGGATTGTCCTAAGCAAGCATGAAGATGAATTACTTTTTTTTTCCCGTATGTTCCCCTACTGATGATTGTTCCTTATTCAAGGGATTGACTTTTTGTGTAATATTCTATTTTTTTTCTTGTGCACTGAAAGCACATAAGTGTCTTTGTAAACATGTAACTCATAATGCCACACAGAAAAATTGTGTCATGAATCCATTTTACTACTGAATCAACTGAAGGGTGTCTGTGGCAGGTTACCAACTCACAAATTTCACATGTTAAGACAGTTCATTATCAACTGCACTACTTGTTCCCCCCCCCCCCCCTCCAAGAATTTAATTGTATCACTGAGGAAGAATTTAAGCTTTGAGAAATTGTAGAAAATAAGTTTACTGACTGGCATTATAAAGAATACAAAGACATACGATCGATGTGTTGGTTCCATCAGCCTGGTCAGATTGCTGTACAGATATCCTGCGATGCTGTAACTGTCACATTTATCCAGTCTGAACCTCATGTCGACATAGGCATTAGTGTCATGTAGGTAATCTCTGAAAGAAAAATAAAATAAAACACAGAATGGAAAAATCACAACTTTTAACAACTTTCAACATGGCAGCTTGAATCATCATCATCATCATGTGCCGTGCCGACTGGCGTTGGCTATTATGCTTCTCCAGAGTACCCGATCCTTCATGCAGGCCATCAGTTCAGTTGGTGATCTCCTCTCACACCATCCTGTCAGACTGCTTGAATATATATACATAAATGAGTGTTCTTCTGCTTAGACAACTTTATGTGCATTTGTCCTCTCTTTCTTCATCATTTTGAATTTCAATCTAGAAAATTTGGCCGCACTGACCAAGTATTACAAGAATCAGTGAATCACATTACAATTAGTGAACCACATTACAAGAATCAGTGAACCACATTACAATAATCAGTGAACCACACCACAAGAATCAGTGAACCACATTACAAGAATCAGTGAATCACATTACAAGAATCAGTTAATAACCTCCAGCAGGAGGAACAATCACCTAGACATGTAAAGATAGGGCATCATCAGCTTAGTCACCACCTTGCTTCCCTACAAGGAGTCAGTCATTCTCTGTTTTTTTTCTTTCTCTCACATTTAAAGTGCTACATCTACTTCTTTTTAAGTCTAATCTTACATATTTTAACACTTTATACTGTGCACATGTCTCGCTGTTTGTTTCTGAAACAAGGGGACTCCAGGACCGGTCATACTGACAGTAGAACATTTCAATGTATGTCAGCCGTGAATAACTGCCATCTCTCACAGCACAACTGGAATACTAATTTTAAAAAACTGAAGGAAACAAGCAACATGTTAGACAAACCTTTTTCAAGAGGTGAAAGATGTGGTCACTGAGAAAGTAAAAGCCAGCCCACAGAAGTCAACTCCATTGTTCCCTCTAAGCTCCGCAGCTGCAAGGCCACGCACGGGAAAAAAAATCATACCGCCCACAAAATTTTTTAAGCCACGCAAAAAGAAAAATGAAACTGCTACTTTTATTTTCCAGTTCCCAGATGTTACTCCGTGCTGTAATTGCGATCAAGAAAAATAAAATGATGGTACATGTTTTTCCTTTACTGTTTCTTTCTTGTTGAGATATGACTTTGGGATCGGATGTTTCAACTGGTCTTTTATCTCGTAGTTTCAGTAGTACTGTAGCAGAATCATGATGAGGCAAGTGGGCACACAGAGAATAGAGGGCACTTAAAATAAATGGGCAGATGAATTTCCACTGCCAAAAAGCACAGGTCTATCCTGTATTAAATGTACAGGTCTTTACAGTGTGTGTGCGTGTGTATAAATATATATGTTGTTACTATGCACATTTGCACACACGATATTTTTTGGCACATGAGCTGAACATTTTATACACAGACCGCAAACCCTTAGAGGGAACATTGGTCAACTCTCCTAACAATCACAGTAACATAAGCTCCAGAATGTAGCTGGTACACATTCTCTTGCTTCATTTAATCTAATAACAGAAATTCCCTTCCCATTTATCTCATCATCTCCTGGCACACTAATTTTAAAAGTGAATTCCCAAAGAGCTTTTCAAATAAACAATATTTACCCACCTGTCTACAACTACTACAATCAAGCATGAGGAAATTCTGTATACAAATCCTGTTGCTAGAGCAATGAAACGTCCATCTTCACTGCTGACCACAACCATGTCATTCTGGGCCAGCCCAACCGCATCCAAAGCTGGGCCCTGGTGGCTGAAGCAGGAAGATAAAGTACGAGCATAACACAAGCGGAGCCAGATTTATAACATAACAAAGGAGAAAGAAAACAGTAAGAAGAGAAGTGATAACAGAGTATAAATTTAAATAAGAGAGGGGAAAAAAGAGAGTAAAAATACAAGTCCAAAAATGCAAGAATTAAATGTATATGAAAACAGAGGTACGAAAGATAAAAGTTAAGAAAGTCACTCTGATAAAGCAAGAACCAGAACAAAAAGACTACACAAATCTCCCCAGACAGAAGGAGATACTCTCTCTCTCTCTGAACCTTAAGTGCCCAGGGCACTAGGGGCTTCCGCAAGGGTTTTCCACAAATGCCTGTCCTTCGACTTTTTTCTGCTCTTGCCCAGGTGAGCCCTCTATTGCTCAACATCCTTTCTGTTGTTCTTCTCCATGTCTCTTTTGGTCTACCTTTACTTCTGTTCCCCTGTGGTGTCCATCTTAGTGCTATTTTTGGTAGTGAGTTGTCAGTCATTCGGAGCACATGTCCCAACCATCACCAGCATCTTTCCTCAATAATTGCTGTCAGTGGCTTCATCTGCATTTCAGAAGGAGATACTAGTCCCCGTCAAATCACAATTAAAAAAAAAAAAAAATTAAACACTACACTACAAGACAAGCAAATAATATTACAAAGATGAAGTAGACAACAGAACTAAAGCATCAAAGAAACTCATCATCATGTGCCGTGCCGACTGGCGTTGGCTATTATGCTTCTCCAGAGTACCCGATCCTTCATGCAGGCCATCAGTTCAGTTGGTGATCTCCTCTCACATCATCCCGTCAGACTGTCCAGTATCATTTCTCTTGGTCTTCCTCTTGATCTTCTTCCTTCTATTTTTCCTGTTGTTATATTTTCTATGCCCCCTCTTCTCATTGCATGTCCTATGAAAGTACATTGTCTCTCTCTCTTATCTTTTTGACAAGGTTTTTTTGTCTCTCCAGCTCTTCTTGTACATTCTTCATTAGTTATTTTTGCTGTCCAGGGGATTCGCAACATTCTTCTAATAAACCACATTTCTGTAGCTTCCGATGATTTTTGTGCAGACTTGCCTATTGTCCATGATTCACTTCCATATAACAAGATAGGTTCAATATAGCATTTTAGGACTCGTTTTCTAACATTCATTGATAAAGATGTGTTAGCTAATATGTTTCTCATTCTCTGAAATGCAGTCTTTGCTTGGCCTATTCTGTTCCTAATTTCTGTTCTGCATTTCCTATCTGAAGTTATTATCAAAGAAACTGAAAATGTAAAAAAAAAAAAAAAATATGAAGAACAGGCTAAAGGGGTGTAACTTTCTGTGAAATGCTGTAACTAAGTTAAATATTAACCACTTTGGCTAAGTTTACAAGCACACAACCACCTCCAGTGAACTACGTGAGGAGACAGTGATATGCTGTCAAATCATTGTATGGGTATCATCAAGGCCCTACAATAACGTATTACTATTTATGTATACACTCACTGTGTAACACTTTACTTCAGATGGTAACTGATACAGTAGACATATACAATGTTTGATGCACAAAAATTAGATGATAAAAATTATATGATAAGCACAGAAGTGACTGGAAGTGGCACTCACAGAAAACTCATGTGAAGAAGTTTCCTCATATGACAATAACAATACAATCAATGTGGGCTCCCTTCTTTCATAAAGTTTAGAACATATACAATAAATGCTACAGAAGCCTGACTACCTGTAATGTCTGGTGAATGTGAGAGATGACTACCTGTAATGTCTGGTGAATGTGAGAGATGACTACCTGTAATGTCTGGTGAATGTGAGAGATGACTACCTGTAATATCTGGTAAATGTGAGAGATGACTACCTGTAATATCTGGTGAATGTGAGAGATGACTACCTGTAATATCTGGTGAATGTGAGAGATGACTACCTGTAATGTCTGGTGAATGTGAGAGATGGCTACCTGTAATGCCTGGTGAATGAGAGATGGCTAATGTCTGGTGAATGTGAGAGATGGCTAATGTCTGGTGAATGTGAGAGATGGCTAATGTCTGGTGAATGTGAGAGATGGCTAATGTCTGGTGAATGTGAGAGATGGCTAATGTCTGGTGAATGTGAGAGATGGCTACCTGTAATGCCTGGTGAATGAGAGATGGCTAATGTCTGGTGAATGTGAGAGATGGCTACCTGTAATGTCTGGTGAATGTGAGAGATGGCTAATGTCTGGTGAATGTGAGAGATGGCTACCTGTAATGTCTGCTGAATGTGAGAGAACAAGCTCTTCCTGTGTTAAAATGCTGGGATTCTGGGATATCCAAATCTGATCCGGTAATCACCAAATTACTCACACAATCACCACATTTTTCTCTGCAAAAATAATAAAAAAAAAAATACACATACACAAGTTGTCAATGAACACTAACATAACAAATATAAGCTACTCACATATAATATCACAAAACAGGTGTAGTATTTACACAGATGTCAATTTTTTTAATTTAACCAAAAATATGTGGTTACCGAAACAAAGAACTGTGTGTGTTAACTGAACGCTTTCAATACATGTCTATTTTGGCAACATTATCAGGACACAACCATATACACAATGGTTCATACTAAAAATAGCTAAAGTCACTATGTACCAAACTGTAGGATATCAAGTTGACGCTGTTTAACAGTTCCAAGATCACCAAAGTTGGCATTCTCATTTACAGAGGTCACAATACTTGCAGTACTCAACTCATGTTTATAGCACACAAATGGTTTCACAATCTGTTACAACCTTTGCTTCTTACCACCAACCATTTCTTTCTTCAGAAAGGGTGGGTCATACTCCTTATTTAAGTGTTCACCCCCTGCTTCTTGCTTCCTTTAGAGACACATTTTGCTCACATTATGTATACACTGGTTTGTCATAGTCTGAAAGATCACTGCTCAATTGTTTTTTTTTTTGGGGGTCAGTTTTGTTTTTATGTTTTTCAGCAAATTCACAAACTGCCATTAAGTAAAAGAAAAATGCAACAGCCATATAACATGATGATGATTATGTACATGAAAAAGAGCACAATCAGATGACTAATGTAGAGAAACACACAGATAACTAATGTAGACAAACATACAGATGACCAGACAAACAAACTGCTTCAGCCAAGCAGAAAAATAACCTTTGTAAGCTTGAGGTGCACCAGATCTGACTGGGACCTGCCTTCTGAGGCCCCTGTCCCTCCAGGTCCAGGCAGAGAGTCCAGTGAGTGAAGTAGTTGACGTCTGCCTCGGAAAGGTGCTGAAGGGTCTCTGGAACAAGAGTGGCCATTGGGTGCTTTTCCTGATGGGCAGTTTGTTCCACAGATCTGTGAATCAAACAATGTTCATGCCATGTCACTCTCTTCCACTATGTTACACAGTCATATTTTTATTGGTGGACATTTATTTACTTATTTAACTTGTATACTGAAAATATAATGAGAAATGATAGATAAAATGTAGACAAAGAATATTACGATGCCATAACAATTGGAGGTTATGAAATACCAGAGATTAGATATGCTGATGACACAGTATTACTGTCCACAACACAAAAAGGAATGGAAAAACTAATTATGTCAGTCCGTAAGAACAGCGAAGAGCAAAACCTCTATCTTAATGCAAAGAAGACTTAACTGATGACGACTGACAAAACAAACAAGGCAGCTGATATATGTATCAATGAGGAAAAACTGGAAGAAGTGGAGAGTTTTGAATATCTTGGATCACTACTAACTAATAATAGAGATACAATGAGGGAAATTAAAAGGAGGACATCTATAGCTCTTCAGAAAGTAAAACAACTAAAGAAGCTGTGGAGAGGAATAGACAGAACTACAAAAATAAGATTTTTAAGGGCATGCATTTTTCCCATCACAACATTTGCCTGTGAGACCTGGACACTTAGCAAAACAGCTGAGAAACACATAAATGCCTTTGAATGTAAATGCTACAGAAGAGTTCTTCAAATATCATGGACACAAAAAAGAACAAATATATCTATACTACAAGAACTTAATATTGAAGAAGGCTGGCTAATAAGGAGGATTAAAGAGAGAAAACTTAAATATTTTGGACACATTAAAATATTTTGGACACATTAAACGTCATGATTATCTAGAGAAGACTATCTTGGAAGAGTACATAATGGGAAAAAGAAAGAGAGGAAGACCAAGGTGAAGACGGCTGCAAGACATCATTGATGATCTGCAAATGGAAGCATCAGCAGCAGGCCATCTTGCTCACAACCGAGAGGCCTACAGGAGTGCTGTTAGGGAGGCAAAGTTCCACACGGGACATGCAAATGAAGGAATGAATGGACATTTATGTAATTTCAAACATCAACAGTGAATAATAAAGTGTGGATTCCTTTTACAGACACAAAGTTCCATAAAAGTTTTAAAAAGTACACACTTATCGCAAAATGTAGAGTATGCTCTGATTCTGAACAGAGAAAGCAAAACTGATAATAAAAAAAAAATCCCTGCAGACATTCTTAAACTGATGTTTGCATGAAATGGCAAAATTGCATACAAAAGTATAGATGTAATAATGACAGGAGAAACCAAATGATGAAGCTTATCATTAAGAGCAAGATCACATCTTTCAAACAGAAAGAGTTTATTGTTAATGTGAAGACAAGATCATGTACATGAAACTGGTAAAACAAAGAAAATGAAAAAAGTTTATTAATAATGTGAGATCAAAATCACATATGTGAAACTGACAGAAGAAACAAAATAAAGAAGCTTATCAATAATGTAAGAGAATGATCACATCTTTAAAACTAAAGCAACAAACCAAATCCAGAACTCATCAATAATGTAAAAAAAAAAAAAAAAAGAATCACATTTTTAAAACTGAACAGATAAACTAAATGAAGAAGTTTATCAACAATGTGTGAGCATGATCTGTGATGTTAAGTGGCAGGACAAAAGTGAGTTTATCAATGATGTTAACATAAGATCACAAACGTGAACCAACATGGCAGATATTTTTTGTGCTTGCCCAGTGTGAGCACAAGCATTATTTGTTATACTGTACATGAATGGATTTTTACATGATCATCTGGTTTCCTTCAATACGCTGCCAGCCATACACTTCTGGTGCACCTAATCTTGCTGGCTGACTTTCTCCATTTTTCAGATGCAAAAGTGATAATAAAGCAGGAGATGTTTCCCAGTAACATAAACACAAGATCACAGAATTATTCTTTGTAACTGGCAAATTTCCAACAAAATGTGTAGACAATGAGCAATAAGAAGAAGATACCATTCAAGATGCTCTGTATTTTACTGAATCCCAAGAGAACAAAACAACGAACAATGGATAATGGGACACAGTACCAGAGAAGGAAGCATACACACAAATCTGGTGAGACATAAACAACTACTGTCTTGTGTAGCTGAGGAGATCTCAAAATGAATCAATAATTCACTTCAAGAGACCGTGCAACACAGCAGCCTTTCTCTGCACTGATATCTGTAATCTCTTAACGTTTACCTCTGATAAATGCTACAGTTGAGTAACTGAGCACACCTGCTGCATGCTTGCTGATTACTGATTTCTGCTGGGGGCAGTGGACCATGAATAAACTTTACTGTTCTATTTTCTGATGTCTTCCGGCATACCTGCTGCTTCAGATAATGTGCCAAATTATTCCTCAACTGAATAAGACCTGTTGAAGAATACGTTTTAAAAAATTTTAAAAAAAGAAGAAAATTATGGATGAGTTGTTCCCAAAATAGGTGATATTGTGTGTCTTTCCCCAACCCCCCCCCTCCCCAAGGTAAATTGCTTGGAAGATACAGGTGGTATTTGAACCAGGTGTGCTAAAAAAGTTCATGGAGGTGTTAGGAATGTAGTCTTGGGAAGTAAGGGGCCAAGAGCCCCAAAAATATGGGAATCACTGACTTACATGACCCACACAAAACATTAATTCTTTCCGTGCGGCAGAAGAAACACGGACGTGTCATGGCGTGCGGGAGTAAAATGCGGGTCTTGGTCAGTAAGGGGGTATAGTTGTAAAATGGAATGGAAAACAGTATTTACATGTACTTCCGTATATGTAATATGTGTCAAAGTGTAGCTAAATGAATGAAAATTTCATAAATGCAGAGTTTTTTAGGAAAAAAGAAGTAATGTGCTGTTTTTAGACACTGATTGTGGCCAGCTCACCATCAGCTAGGTCTAGATTCACGCTACTTACCCCTACTTACCATCTAATATGTGTAGATCTACTTATCAATCTCGTATTGTGACTCCGTATTGCATTTCCACTGAATGAATGTCTGAAATAACCTCCAAACTACTTCTCCAGTCGTCTAAATATGTCTAAATCTACTTAGAAAACATTCAAGAGCAGCAAGGTGGCCATAGGCTATGTCCATATCCCCATCTACATCGTCAAAAATTGAAAAATTTCCAAGCTTCGCGTCCTTGTTCTCGCTCGGCATCGCTCGTAACTAGGCACGCATTCTCCATTTTGAAAGTGTCACCGGAATCGCGGACGAAATATGTACAATCTAAATGTTACACCGCTTGTCTTAATGGAACAAACAATGTTGAATTTTCGACCATACGCACGCTTGGGACCACCGGAAGTGTCGAAAATTTGACCATATGCACGGAAAGAGTTAAATATAAAGCAGTACATAATAAACTTGAGAATGCTTACATAAAAAAAATGATCTCTTGTACATCCCAAACAATACTTCAGAGATCAGTGTGGAAGACAAGCAAATGACAAATCAAATGAGAGATGAACAACAGTAAATTTACCACTTTTAATCCGTGGTTTAACCTGGACTGTCTCCATTTTTTCGTGTTTCAGATAAAGGAGAATGCCTTCCTCTGGATCAGCTCTTCTGTCAGAGCACATCATAGAATAAAGTGTCACCTGTAACATACGAGTACAGTCAATACCAGTTATAAAGAGGAATGATGATGATGGTTATGGTGGAATAATGATGTTGAGAGTAAAGGTGATCACAAATGATAATGATTATGCTCATGATAATGACTTGACAATAACTCATGATGATGATGAAGGTGGTAACAGTGATGACGGTATGATGATGATGAAAGTGGTAGCAGTGATGATGGCATCATGATGATGAAGGTGGTAGCAGTGATGATGGTATATGATGATGATAGTGGTAGCAGTGATGATGGTATGATGATGATGAAGGTGGTAGCAGTGATGATGGTATGATGACGCTAATGTCCAAATGAATAGTTTTTATTTATCAGATTGCAATGTCGCTTTGCGCTTCTCATAGAAATATCACATTTCCCCACAAATCTGAATGCCGGCCTGGATTGTCACCATTGATCATTCTCAGATCACACAAATTCAGGTGAACTTCAAGTGTCAGTGTTGCCACCATTGTCATAAACATCATTCTCACTCAAAGAATCTAAACTGTCTGCTGTCCATTTATGAAGAAACACTGGTACCACCATGCAGCAAGTCCTCATCTCTGAAACAAACGTGTTTACTGCTACCAACCACCGTTCTCAACATGTGTAGAATAAGACACCACACCACGGTTATATTTAGCTTGACCCACATGCTGAAAATTCTGTTCGACATTATCTTATAACCTTTCAGCATGAACGCGTTATAATGCTGGTAACAGACACATATCACTTACGTTCCTGCATACACACAAGCCTTTTTTGTGTCTTTACAAGAATTAAGATAAGTTTTCATTCCGTTACTATTTTTCTTTCATTTTTTTCATTTTTTGTTATTTCGCTTACATTAGTTTGATGTAATCCATACTTTGTCTCTTCTCTCTAATTCTTCGTCCCGTTTGTTTTTGTTTGTTAAAGGCTCACGCCGAAACATTACAAGTTTATCGTTTAAAAAATAAAGCTGTTCCTACTTTCTTCCTAGTTTATACATTTTTATCTTATAACTAAGTCTGCCGCTGTTTACAGCAAAGCGAAAAAACTTGGGGACTATAAAGTGCATCTGTGTGTAACTAGTAAGAACACTGCAAGAGCAACAAACAAGAGTGAGATAACTCAGGTTAATACTAAAGGGGTTAACTTTTGATATTTTAAACTTCTGATATTTTTCAGATATTATTGAAACACCAACCTGGCCTATGTGATCATGAGAAAAGCTAGCTTTTCCTGTCTTGAGTTCAAGTGGTAAGATTTTTATTTCCTCAGAACTTCCTGACTTCTGCATCTGCAAAGGGGGGGGGGGAAATAAAGGACATAAATAGTAGTCTTTGATGAAATAGCTTTTGCACACACTTTTAAAAATACCTGGACACATTCAGTCACTAATAACAGCCTCAGAAATGTAAGAATGATACTGTGAATTTCTGTTTTCCCTTAATACACACACAGCCATGTGTATGTGTAATGTGCATTCTGGTGTACTGTGGTCTGCAAACAGATATTCTGTTTTCTGAAATCTTCAATCAAAAGACCAAATGAGGACAAAAATTTCTCCAGTATTCAAAGGACAAGAAGCTATTTGCCTGATAGGTTTAACTTCTTAGCTACATTGGAAGTAGTTTTCTTCCTAACATTCTGTTTCAAGAAAAGGGTCACATCTGACATATCGACAGTTTATGGTAAATGACATCTTTTGTACAGCCTTACTTTGCAAAGTATGAAATGATCTTGTAGGAATCTATTAACACATGCACTTGATTGAAAAAAAAAAAAAAAACTTCCTAGCATTCAGACATTTGCTCAACAACTTAGTCAAACTGATAATAAGCATGGGACTGTGGCAGAATTAAGAGAAAAGATTGTGCTGGTCAAACTACAGTTACTAAGGCAGGCAAACCAGAGCTGATCAAGACCCTAGCCTACTCTTTCATAGTGTTCCTAATAACAGGTTACGGAAGCCATTTTTTACTGGCTAATGGAACAGTCCTGAATGTACGAGGGTCATACCAAATGCCATGAGCACATTTTTTGTAAAAATCAGAATTTATAGACTGAGAAAATATAAATGTATCAGCTTAATCTGCATCCTTTGCACTTCATGTAGAGGTCACATGATGTCGCTATCATGTGTCACGTGACCATGCTGAGCAGGTGGGTGCTGAAGTTTCATTTCGTCAACATGTTGTTATTGAGTTTCTTGTTAAAGAGGAAATCCCCGCTGCTGAAATTCACCAAAGACTTTGACTTGCTTATGGAGATGTGTGTATGGGTGGTAGCAGTGTTAGGAGGTGAGTGAAACATTTCAAAGATGGAAACATAAGCATTCAAGATATGCCTCGCAGCGGTCACCCTCGAACTGCCTCCACTAAACGCAATATGGAAAGGGTTGATGACATCATTAGCTCTTCCCTTGCGACAGGAAGAAATGCGGACGTTCAGTTGGATGCCGGAATAAAACTGCGGGTTTTGATATGTACGGGGGGTTTAGTTGTAAAATGGAATGGAAAACAGTATTTCCATGTACTTTCGTGTACTTATTATGTTTCAAAATATAACTAAATGTATGAAAATGTCATAAATGCAGAGTTTTTTAGGAAAAAAAAGAAGTAATGTGAGGTTTTTAGACAATGACTGTGCCCAGCTCACCATCGGCTAGGTCTAGATCTACATTTCTTACCATCTGAGATGTGTAGATCTACATGTCGATCTCGTATTCTGATTCTATGTTGCATTTTTGTTAATGTCTGAAATAACCTCCTAACTACTTCTCCTGTCGTCTAATAGGTCTAGATCTACACTTCTTACCATCTGAGATGTGTAGATCTACATGTTGATCTCGTATTCTGATTCTATGTTGCATTCTTGCTAAATTAATGTCTGAAATGACCTCCTAACCACTTCTCCAGTCGTCTAATATGTCTAGATCTACTTGGGATACATTCAGGAGCAGTGGGGCGGTAACAGGCCATGTCCATACCCCTATCTACAAAATTTTCCATGTTTCTCTTCCCTTTTCTCGCTCGGCATCGCTCGTAACTAAGGACTCTTTCACCATTTTGAAAAGTGTTACCAGAAACGCAGACGAAATATGTACCTTCTAAATGTTACACCGGCTGTTTTACTGAAACAAACCAAGAGTCGCTATATCGACCACAGGCACAAATCAGAAAACTGGAAGTGTCGTTACAGTGACCAAAGGCAATGGGAAGAGTTAAAGAAGACAGACGTGTCACAGTATCTGAAATCGCTGTAAATCTTAGAATAGGACACAATGCAGTACAGGAAATGATTGAAACCCTAGGCTATAGAAAAGTTTGTGCCTGCTGGGTCCCACGTTTGTTGACTGAAGATCACAAAGCTGAGAGAAAAACCATCACTCAAGACAACTGAGGAAATTCAGAAAACAGGTCGAGAAATTCTTCCACACACTGCCTATAGCCCTGACCTGGCATCCAGTGATTACCATTTTTTCAGTTTTGTGAAAGAACAAACGTGAGGCCATCACAACAACACAGGAGAGAATCCCCAAAAAGCAGCGCGACTGTGCTTTCAGTCAGATGGAATGGAATTCTACCGGGAGGGTATTTTCAAACTTGCAGAGCGATAGGAAAAATATGCGCAGAGAACTGGAGATTGTTGAAAAGTGAAGAAAATGATGCAGTTTAAGGTGATACATTTATATTTTCTCTATCTAAAAATTCTGATTTTTAACAACTTTTTGCTCACGACTTTCAGCACAACCCTCATAGTTTGCTGCATATTTTTGCTGCTGGTCCACAACATGTAAACTGTAAGCCACTCTCAGTCTAGCATGAAGCTTGTGGCTCTAGACTGCCATAACAAAGAAAACATTGAGCTTTTTCAGGGAGATCACATTTCAAAAAGTGAACTGTTACCATTTCAGAAGCAAACAGTATTTAATATGTGATAGCACAGGTGTGATCACACTAAGAACCACTTGCACATGGATATAATGTGAATTATTACCTTAACTTTAACAGTTACATCTATCTTTCCCTTCAGACCAAATCTGTAACAAGATAAGGATAAAATGTACAAATAAGCTAGTGAATCTAAACAACACAGACTAAGAAGATAAATAGCAGACTATGAAGATAAATAGCACAGACTTTGAAAATAAATAGCACAAACTATGAAGCAAGCTAAACAGCACAGGCTATGAAACTAAACAGTATATACTCATTCATTTGCATGTCCCTTGCGGAACTTTGCCTCCCTAACAGCGCTCCTGTAGGCCTCTCGATTGTGAGCAAAATGGCCTGCTGCTGATGCATCCATCTGCAGATCATCAACGATGTCTTGCAACCATCTTCGCCTTAGTCTTCCTCTCTTTCTTTTTCCTATTATGTACCCTTCCAAGACGGTCTTCTCTAGATTATCATGACATTTTAATATTTACGTTTTTTTTTTTGTTTAATCTTCTTTATTAGCCAGCTTTCTTCAATATTAAGTTCTTGTTGTATGGATATATTCTTTCCATGTTGCTGTTTGGGTTTCTTGGTATATTTCCAGAAGATAGTTTACCATTGCTTTCCTTCTGGGCAGTGACTGTACTAGTCAATGATCGTAGCCATTGTCCCTACATTGAGATCATCTGCCTACCATCATAGAATGGTGACCATAACCAACATTATCTGTTGGCTGCTATCCCATTCCATCCACCACCTGCTCCCATGACCTCACGTCACCCTGATCGGGGGGCTATACGGGTACTCCACCTTACCCACGGGTGTCCCGTAGATTGACAGAGGAAAGGAGGCGTCTTACTTCTCCTTTGATAGGAGATACTCCTACCCTGCTGATCACACATACTATGAAGCTAAAAAACAAACTATGAAGCTAAACAGCACAGACTATGAAACTATACCGCACAAACTAAGCTGTATTCTAACATTCTTGTAAACTTTATCTTCAGCATCTTACATGTACATTAAGACCAAAGTCATGGAGTAGTGGAGTCATCAATCAACTGTACTCTCATGTGCAGACTGTGGGTTTAGGACTAGCTACCAATACACACTAGTTGATACATGGTGTTTTAAAAAAATGGGTAATATGGCACATCTGTGTTAAGGATATTGTCTCTGGAAACAGTCAGTATCTGAAGAGAAAGGCAACCAAATCACACTGTACACACATCTTCATGTCATCATGGGAACTTCAAGAATGGTCATGCTCTGCTGTTGGCCTAAGATGGGCCTCCCTACATGTATATCACTCACTCCCATGTGTGCTTGGCTTTTTATCTCAGTGTTGTTCATACGTGTGATCACTGTTTACATATAACACTAAACATAACAAGCGTTTAAAAAACTGTCTTCTTCCTAAACCGAGGATTGATCTGTACAAGAAAAGCCTTGCATACTCTGCAGTACAGCTCTAGAACATCCTCCCTGACCATTTAAAATCCATTAGCAATACTTCATCCTTTAACTCAAACTTGTTTCATTATTTACTTGCTTGTAATTATATGCCTCTATAGAATAACCAGCACTCTCTCAACCCATGAATCGCAAGCCACCAAATACTAAAACGACATAGTTCGAAAAGTAACTTGTTAGATTGTTTTGGGATCTTCTGATCATTTCTTCTCATCAAGTGACCAAAATATGTCCATCTCCTTTTCTTGATCACCCATGAGACTGGTTGTTGTTCAGTCATCTGTCTTATCTCTGCACTGTTCTTGAATTCGTTCCACTTGATGCTGAGTATTTTCCTTATGCATTTGTTTTCAAAAGAGTTTAATTTCTTTTCTATTTCTTTAGTTGTTTTCAAGCTTTCGCATGCATAAATGAGAGTGGATATTACATTTGAATTGAATAGTCTTAACTTGATTTTTGTACTTATAACTTTTGAATTCCATATGTTCTCAAGATTCTTGAAGATTGATGCTGCTTTTGAAATTCTGATTCTAACTTCCTTTCTGGTGTCACCATCCTGGTCTATGTAGCTGCCAAGGTATGCAAATTGATTGACTTCTTCAATATCTGTCCCTTCTATGTGTATTGATTCTTTTCATCAAGGTAAAAAAACAGGGTATCATGTAAAAATCAGTATTATTTTTTTTAAAAATTAGCATATCCAAGTTCATATCATATGAGAGAGAAACAGATAGTTTTAAAAGGTTAAAAACAAAGGATCTCAGATTGCAGAAAGTGATGTGTGATAATAAATACATGACAGACAACATGCAGACACAGGCATTACCTGGGAGACCAGATGTTCTCCTCAATATCATGGACTTTTGTTACAACCACATTAGACCTGCACCAGAAAATGAAAAAAAAAAGGCACCATTAATTTTAATTTGCTGTACATTCAAGCTGGTATTCTGTCCGTCTAACTTGATCATACATTACTTCAGTTAGTGTCAGCTAAACAACAAAACATGACAATATCATACTGGCGTAACAAATAGTTTGTCCAGATCTTTTCAGAGGATGAAAAAAACCTAATGATTTCTTCTATAAGCTATTAAACTTACTCAAAATAGTTGGTTCATGTTAATCTTTCAGGATCTGTGAATCTCGAGTTCTCTGTAGCTGACATCAAGATATTAAATTACTGGAAGTGAATTGGACTCTGGGTAAATTTGGAGCTATAATGTAGATACTGTCTTGTACAAGCAAAGCTTAACACTCACAAACTCACCCTTGTTGTCTTGTCTTGCCTTCTTTCTCTGATGTCTGAGTATGTTTGACAAGCCACGATATCAGAGATGGAATATATTCCTTTATCTCATCCATGACACTCACCTCTTGAACATTATGGCCATACCTGTGGGAGAAATAACACAGGTAGATAGAGGTGTATGGTGCAGTTTTACAAAGTGAGGGAGGGAGTGAGTAAAGTGAGAAAAAAACGAATAGAAAGTATGAGAATGTATAAATGAAAAACATACAACATCCGATATTTCAGTGTCAGCCTTTTTTGAGGATTACATGCACAACGAGACCAAAAAAAAAAAATGAAGAACTTATCTTAAAGTGGCCTCCCCCAGAAGCAGAAAACAGAGAAATGTGGAGAAATAACACAGAACATAACAATGTAACAGAAGTATCTAAATTCACATATACTCATAACTTATTTGTTCAAGTTTTATGACAGTGGAAGTTACAGTGTAATAATGAGAATTGTGCAGAGTATAAAAATATGGAAATAATGACCTACTGAAAGGTAAAAGATTAAAAAATGTATCTTGTAAAATATGGAAACAGTGGCTTGTGAAAAATCGGTCGGTCAGTCATTTGCATGTCCCTTATGGAACTTTGCCCTCCTAACAGCTCTGTAGCCTTAATGCATCCTTGTGTAGAATAGTGTGCTAAAATATGGAAACAATAAAGCTTTTGTGGTGCAAAATGTAAAATATGGAAACTGTGGCTTGTACAGAATAGTGTGCTAAAATATGGAAACAATGAAACTTTGGGTTGGGTAATGAGTTGAAATATAGTAACGATTAGACTGTGTTGGATAATAGTGTTGAAGAAGCAGTGAGACTTGTTCAGGACAAAGTAAGAAAACAGCAAGGCCTACTACAAGATAAACATCTTACATTTCATGGAGAAACTTTCCAGACTTGAGTAATGTTTCTGCAACCTGCAAGATAGCCACCTCATCACGGACACCATCTTTCAGCACAGTCTGAAATAAGCTGTGGATAATACTTCCCTGGAGCATCTGAAGGTTACCTCTGTCTACTCCCTGTAACCAAAAATAAAATGTGAGGAAGGAGGGAACAGTTAACAGAAGAACGAGGATAAGAGAATGACTGTGACCGAGAATGCAAAAGAATGTACGTGGTGTTACATCAAAAACTTTCTGGAAACTAACACGAAATGTGGAGAAGATTAAGAACACACTTTAGAACCTAACATGAAGCACTTTACACTTCAAACCTGACAGGACACTGTTGAGAAAATAAAATAATTTCAGTGTTAGATCATCTATTATAGATGAGTAGCTCTAACTTGGCTCCCTAAAACTTCCATCTTTTCTTTAAGCTCAAGAAGCACTTCAGAGGACATCATTCTGATTTGGATAAAACTGTGATGATGGGTGAAACTGAGCAATTCTGTCATAATGGTATCACAAATATAGTTGTGCCAGATCAATGAATCAACCAGCTGGCCAAGACTGGATAGCTGACCGACCGGACACCATTGGAACAGTGTCTCCACAACACCAGGGATTATGTAGTTGAGAAAACCTCAACATCTTGAACTCATTGTCAACAACACAAGTAGAACTTCCATCACTTCATTCAACAAATAAAATTAACATTTCCCAGTTTCATCCCAAAGTTAGTTACCATCTTGTCTGCATTGGGTAGAAGCATGTTCTAGCGGGTTCTAAACTTGAAACAAAACACCTTCACGAATAATTTTAGAACATTGTGCTTCACCAGTTATTTTTAAAAAATAAGACCTCATTTTAAATCGCCAGGATGATCATTAAAATATGTGTACAACACATCATCTTCAAACTCATGCTAATCATACAAAAGTGCACTTAACAAAAGGCAGGGTTTTTTTTACCTTAAACTTCTCACTCAGCACTGACCTGCAAAGAAACAAAGTAGAAATGCATCAAAATCCACAAACCATTGAGATAACCTTCTAAAACTAATGAAACTGGTATCTGACACCACCATTTAAAACATTCATCATCATCATCATCATCAGGTGCCGTGTCAATTGGCATTGGCTATTATGCTTCTCCAGAGTACACGATCCTTCATGCAGGCCATCAGCTCAGTTGGTGATCTCCATCAGACTGTCCAGTATCATTTCTCTTGGTCTTCCACTTGATCTTCTTCCCTCTATTTAAAACATTACTAAGACTAAAACCAGCTAAAATAGTTAAGTGAGGCATCTCCAAATTATGACAAGATGATGAATAATGAGAATTTTTAGGTGCATTTGTAAGAAAATCATCCAAAATGTAACTAGTAAACAGGTCATGAGAAAAGTTTCACCCAGCCAATTCTTTTACTTATAAATATTTCGCATTATGTCTAAGCAGTTTTTGTTGCATTACTGTATTTCTCTTTATCTTCTTTCAGAAAATTAAATCATCAGTGTGAGATTCTTCTACAATCACAAGGTCTGAGAAAATTTTGCAAAAGAATAAGTCACACAGACAGCGCTCTGCATAAAACTGCAGCATTATCAAAGGAGGAAGCGTGAAGGACCAAACTTGAAGTTTGCAGACACAAGTGCAAAGAAACTCAACACGAACATTGCTCATTGCTGCTGTGGCCGATTATGCAAATCCAACATTGAGAGGAGCTGCCCAGCAAAACCCACAACAGCTGACATCTGCCTGCGTCAAAGCCATCTTCTTCTTAGATGAAAAGTGTTAACATAAACTGAACCTATCACTGATATCTTGTATCTTCTCTGAGCATAAAATATGGCCAATGTTCACAACTAATTCTCCCATCGCTTTTCACGCACGTAAGATAAGTCATCAGGGGTGTGAATCAAAGCTGATCTTCTTCTTCTTCATGCATTCTCAGGAAACACCATCGTGGAATGGGCTGTGTTGCACCAAGTACATCCAACTTCTACAGCATTTCTGTTGGGCTGCCCTCCTTAGCCTCTGGCTGAACCCTGCCAACTCTTAAAGCAGTAGGTTGGAGTCCCTCTTAGTCTGAACCCTTTCCAGCCTCGACCTTCCTGGCTTGGGAGACCCTGCCATTAGCTGCTGCCAGCATAGCTCTTGGGATCATGGGATACTCAAGCCCTCCACCACAATAAGGTAAAAGCTGATCGAAACCTCAGTTTGGCTGCACTCAGTGCTTCTTGTAAATGTCTGCGGTATTACTTCAGTTTGGTCAAACAAGGTGTTTACCCCCCCCCTCCACAGTTGTGGGGCCATGTAAGAAGCATGTTTCTAAGATCTTCTCTGAGAAGTTGAAAAAACAAGTGCTGTCTGCTATACTTTAAAAGGGAAAGGGCAACAACCAATAAACTAACTTCTATTATTAGTACTTCCTGTATTTGAGAGTGCCTGCTGCAGTTCCCTGCAACTGCCAGTGTGTCACAAAAGATTTACTTGGGGTGGGGGGGTGCCACAGGAATTTGGGAGGATTTTTTTTTGGGGGGGGGGGTGCCACAGGAATCTGGGAGGATTTACTGGGGGGGGAGGTGCCACAGGAATTTGGGAGGATTTACTGGGGTGCCACGGGGATTTGGGAGGTTAAAAATAAGGAATTTTACTTGCTCTTTAAATGATAAACTCTTCTGTTAAAAAACAATTGTGTCGTGGCAATTTCTTTTCTTATTCAGTTTGCTTTGAGTACAAAAAAAAAGTTGACAATCTCTTATTCAACAGCCTGTTTACCTGCAGCAACATTCAGGTTGGATGACACAAGACATACTTCAGAATATTTTTCACTGATACTTTTGCTGAAAATTAACCCCCCCCCCCCCAAAAAAAAAAAACAACATAAATGACCACTAGATTCAATACTTAGAGTGCTCTTTGTATTTTATACTACTGTGCTACAGATAAGTAATACAGAAGCAAAGCACAAACAACTTATGAAGTCACTGATCAATAGTTTTAAACTGAAACTTCACTTCTTGGTCTCAGCCTGTCTAACAAAAAAGTAAGAGTGTATGTAACAATGGTGAACTTACTTGCGAGCACAAAATGTTGAAGATGCTACCAGCGATCCAGATACTAGCTGGTCTGGATTTACAACAATGAGACCATTCGAGTCATCAATGTCACACGCATTATTGTCAAAGTTCCCAATGATGTTGACAATGTCCTCTTTAACTATAACAGTGTCTGCCCTGAAAACGTTATGTGATTACATACAAGATTATGGCTGAGAATATATTCACAGAAGATGCGGTGGAAATGAGCTTGAGAGGAGCACATTCTTTCTAACCCAGCCTACTCCATTCCAATCAATTATTTTTAAAAAATTCCTGGCCCATGTTAAGAAAATGTCTGAGAAAAAAAATAGGCAAATATATGCCTGCTATAAACCATAGAAAACAAGCTGAATTCTTTCCAGACTAAATGTTTATGATGAATTAGAAAAATATTTTGGCCAAACACTGTAAGAAATAATATCTTGTTGGCAGAAATGCAGATGAAGCCACTGACAGTAATTATTGAGGGAAGACACTGGCGATGGTTGTAGACCAAAAGAGACGTGGAGAAGAACAACAGAGAGGATGTTGAGCAACAGAGGGCTCACCTGGGCAAGAGCGGGAAAAAAAGGCAAAAGACAGGCATTTGTGGAAAACCCTTGGAGAACCCACATGTGCCCTGGCCACTGAAGGTTCAGAGAGATGTCAGACACACTGGCATACACTGTATACACACCTGCTAGCATAGTAAAGCAAAACAGGATATATAAGTCAATGTCAATTCCATTTATATGAAACTGTGTCTGAGCTGACAAATGCAACTGATCAAACAAAAAAGAAATGAGGTAACAAAGGAAACTATAAAGGTTAAAAGATTAGGTACATTGAAAGAGTTTATAATTTCTTTCTTTCCAGCTCTGCTCAAGTCAATGAGCACACACAACACAAGCTTTCTCACTCCTCTTCTAAGAAACATTAAGTTTCTCTAAGTAATTTTAAAAGGACTGCCTATCTTTATATCATGACTATTTCTCTTATCTATCACATTTGCTGTCAAATTTCCACTTATTTTAGTCATAAACACTGTGTATTCTGACAATGTTCTACTTAAGAATCCACTAGTTTCTTTCCACTATTGACTTTTCCTTAACCTCACATTTCTGTTTTCTTCTTGTGTCCCCACAATGTCTCAGCAAGGTTAAACAGAATCCCTATTTTCAGCTACTGCGATGTTCACACGATTAAATATTCATGTAGTATTCTTGAGTCACAATCTTCCATAACTGTTTCCACAAGCAGACATGACAAAAATTCTGAATCTCAACCAGCAGGAACAGGAAGTGAATGCTGCTGTGTTAGATACAATACTTCTTAGGGACAGTGAATCACAACCAGCCAAGACCTCATCCTACATACACATGCTGCTGTGTTGGATACAATACTTCTTAGGGACAGTGAATCACAACCAGCCAAGACTTCATCCTACATACACATGCTGCTGTGTTGGATACAATACTTCTTAGGGACAGTGAATCACAACCAGCCAAGACCTCATCCTACATACACATGCTGCTGTGTTGGATACAATACTTCTTAGGGACAGTGAATCACAACCAGCTAAGACCTCATCCTACATACACATGCTGCTGTGTTAGATACAATACTTCTTAGGGACAGTGAATCATAACCAGCCAAGACTTCATCTTACATACACATGCTGCTGTGTTGGATACAATACTTCTTAGGGACAGTGAATCACAACCACCCAAGACCTCATCCTACATACACATGCTGCTGTGTTGGATACAATACTTCTTAGGGACAGTGAATCATAACCAGCCAAGACTTCATCCTACATACACATGCTGTGTTAGATACAATACTTCTTAGGGACAGTGAATCACAACCAGCCAAGACTTCATCCTACATACACATGCTGCTGTGTTGGATACAATACTTCTTAGGGACAGTGAATCACAACCAGCCAAGACCTCATCCTACATACACATGCTGCTGTGTTGGATACAATACTTCTTAGGGACAGTGAATCACAACCAGCCAAGACTTCATCCTACATACACATGCTGCTGTGTTGGATACAATACTTCTTAGGGACAGTGAATCACAACCAGCCAAGACCTCATCCTACATACACATGCTGCTGTGTTGGATACAATACTTCTTAGGGACAGTGAATCACAACCAGCTAAGACCTCATCCTACATACACATGCTGCTGTGTTAGATACAATACTTCTTAGGGACAGTGAATCATAACCAGCCAAGACTTCATCTTACATATACATGCTGCTGTGTTGGATACAATACTTCTTAGGGACAGTGAATCACAACCACCCAAGACCTCATCCTACATACACATGCTGCTGTGTTGGATACAATACTTCTTAGGGACAGTGAATCATAACCAGCCAAGACTTCATCCTACATACACATGCTGCTGTGTTAGATACAATACTTCTTAGGGACAGTGAATCACAACCAGCCAAGACTTCATCCTACATACACATGCTGCTGTGTTGGATACAATACTTCTTAGGGACAGTGAATCACAACCAGCCAAGACCTCATCCTACATACACATGCTGCTGTGTTGGATACAATACTTCTTAGGGACAGTGAATCACAACCAGCCAAGACCTCATCCTACATACACATGCTGCTGTGTTGGATACAATACTTCTTAGGGACAGTGAATCACAACCAGCCAAGACCTCATCTTACATACACGTATCTTCATATACAAGGAGAGAAAACAACTTGAAAAGTGTCAAAATATGATAAATGTGGTTACAATATCTATGTATACAATGTGAGAAAACAACTTGAAAAGTGTCAAAATATGATACAAAAGACTACACACATGGAGAGAAAACAACTTGGAAAAATGTCAGAATGTGACACAACTGACTTACCAAAATTCCTTCAAACAACAATGACGAACTTTTCCAGTTTTTTCATGTAAAAGTTTTAACTTGGTTTCAGTTCCTTTCCTGCCGGACATTTGATTTACAAGTGAGAGAGAAAGAGAAAAAAAAAGTATATTATGACATGAAAAAAACACTTTTTTTTTCTATTCAACATTCTAAATTACAAAAAGCATGGCATATAACTTTGTCCTGTTCCTCAGAACTCCTCATTATTGGAATTTCAGTTTTACAAGCCCTACAATACAAACAACCTGGCTATCACAGACATTTCACAAATTTTCATTAGTAAATGGCAAACACATTTTAAAAGAACATGACCTTTGATAGGAATTCCCAGTCACACTGCTGGCACACATTTCTCCATTCACTGACCATGCTGCTCTGGACTGAGATACTGCCTTCAGGTTCACAAAGCTGAACTGCTCATCCTCTAAACCAGACTTATGGAACAGCTCCAGTTTGTGTCTACCTGACTTTGATTTGACTTTTCCAGTCCCTGGGTTTACAAATTTCACTTTTCCTCCCTTGTGCCAGGTAAAGAAATTCACTGATCTTTTTTATGTTGTTCTGTATCTTTGTAAAGTATGTTGGTGATAGGTGTTTGGTGGCGCAGGCTCGTCCAAAACATTACTGTGTGGTGTGTGTGGTCACTTGTGGAAGTGCTAAATGTGGCTGCTGTGTGGTGTGTATGGTCACTTTGTGGAAGTGCTGAATGAGGTTGCTGTGTGGTGTGTGTGGTCACTTTGTGGAAGTGCTGAATGAGGTTGTTGTGTGGTGTGTGTGGTCACTTTGTGGAAGTGCTGAATGAGGTTGTTGTGTGGTGTGTGTGGTCACTTTGTGGAAGTGCTGAATGAGGTTGCTGTGTGGTGTGTGTGGTCACTTTGTGGAAGTGCTGAATGAGGTTGCTGTGTGGTGTGTATGGTCACTTTGTGGAAGTGCTGAATGAGGTTGCTGTGTGGTGTGTGTGGTCACTTTGTGGAAGTGCTGAATGAGGTTGCAGTGTGGTGTGTGTGGTCACTTTGTGGAAGTGCTGAATGAGGTTGCTGTGTGGTGTGTATGGTCATTTTGTGGAAGTGCTGAATGAGGTTGCTGTGTGGTGTGTGTGGTCACTTTGTGGAAGTGCTGAATGAGGTTGCTGTGTGGTGTGTGTGGTCACTTTGTGGAAGTGCTGAATGAGGTTGCTGTGTGGTGTGTGTGGTCACTTTGTGGAAGTGCTGAATGAGGTTGCTGTGTGGTGTGTATGGTCATTTTGTGGAAGTGCTGAATGAGGTTGCTGTGTGGTGTGTGTGGTCACTTTGTGGAAGTGCTGAATGAGGTTGCTGTGTGGTGTGTATGGTCACTTTGTGGAAGTGCTGAATGAGGTTGCTGTGTGGTGTGTGTGGTCACTTTGTGGAAGTGCTGAATGAGGCTGCTGTGTGGTGTGTGTGGTCACTTTGTGAAAGTGCTGAATGTGGCTGCTGTGTGGTGTGTGTGGTCACTTTGTGGAAGTGCTGAATGTGGCTGCTGTGTGGTGTGTGTGTGGTCACTTTGTGGAAGTGCTGAATGTGGCTGCTGTGTGGTGTGTGTGGTCACTTTGTGGAAGTGCTGAATGAGGCTGCTGTGTGGTGTGTGTGGTCACTTTGTGGAAGTGCTAAATGTGGCTGCTGTGTGGTGTGTGTGGTCACTTTGTGGAAGTGCTGAATGAGGCTGCTGTGTGGTGTGTGTGGTCACTTTGTGGAAGTGCTAAATGTGGCTGCTGTGTGGTGTGTGTGGTCACTTTGTGGAAGTGCTGAATGAGGCTGCTGTGTGGTGTGTGTGGTCACTTTGTGGAAGTGCTGAATGTGGCTGCTGTGTGGTGTGTGTGGTCACTTTGTGGAAGTGCTGAATGAGGCTGCTGTGTGGTGTGTGTGGTCACTTTGTGGAAGTGCTGAATGAGGTTGCTGTGTGGTGTGTGTGGTCACTTTGTGGAAGTGCTGAATGAGGATGGTGTGTCCTATCACGACCTGAACAATGTGCATTGGTCTCTACAAGACAAACTGATATGGTCTCCAGATCTGGACTTCAGCAGGTGTGTGGTCTGTGTTAGCTACATACTCTATCACTAACTAGTCCCTGTAACTGAACAATGTCAGAGAATGATGGGAAATAGTGTCTGATTATTTTTGTTATATTCACTGTTCTGTTTGTTTTTGTAAATGCCCAGTCATTAGAATAATAGATCCACTGCTTGTTAGTAGTACTCACCTATCACACTGCTTGTTAGTAATACTCATCTATCACACTGCTTGTTAGCAGTACTCACCTATCACACTGCTTGTTAGTAATACTCACCTATCACACTGCTTGTTAGTAGCACTCACCTATCACACTGCTTGTTAGCAGTACTCACCTATCACACTACTTGTTAGTAGTACTCACCTACCACACTGCTTGTTAGTAGCACTCACCTACCACGCTGCTTGTTAGCAGTACTCACCTATCACACTACTTGTTAGTAGTACTCACCTACCACGCTGCTTGTTAGTAGTACTCACCTACCACGCTGCTTGTTAGTAGTACTCACCTACCACACTGCTTGTTAGTAGTACTCACCTATCACACTGCTTGTTAGTAGTACTCACCTATCACACTACTTGTTAGTAGTACTCACCTACCACACTGCTTGTTAGTAGTACTCACCTACCACACTGCTTGTTAGTAGTACTCACCTATCACGCTGCTTTTTAGGGTACTCATCTACCACGCTGCTTGTTAGCAGTACTCACCTACCACACTGCTTGTTAGTAGTACTCACCTATCACACTGCTTGTTAGTAATACTCATCTATCACACTGCTTGTTAGTAGTACTCACCTATCACACTGCTTGTTAGTAGTACTCATCTATCACTCTGCTTGTTAGTAATACTCATCTATCACACTGCTTGTTAGTAGTACTCATCTATCACACTGCTTGTTAGTAATACTCATCTATCACTCTGCTTGTTAGTAGTACTCATATATCACACTGCTTGTTAGTAATACTCACCTATCACTCTGCTTGTTAGCAGTACTCACCTATCACACTGTTTGTTAGCAGTACTCACCTATCACACTGCTTGTTAGTAGTACTCACCTATCACGCTGCTTGTTAGTAGTACTCACCTATCACGTTGCTTGTTAGCAGTACTCACCTATCACGTTGCTTGTTAGCAGTACTCACCTATCACACTGCTTGTTAGCAGTACTCATCTATCACTCTGCTTGTTAGTAATACTCATCTATCACACTGCTTGTTAGTAGGACTCACCTATCACACTGCTTGTTAGTAGTACTCATCTATCACTCTGCTTGTTAGTAATACTCATCTATCACACTGCTTGTTAGTAATACTCATCTATCACACTGCTTGTTAGTAATACTCATCTATCACTCTGCTTGTTAGTAGTACTCATATATCACACTGCTTGTTAGTAATACTCACCTATCACTCTGCTTGTTAGCAGTACTCACCTATCACACTGTTTGTTAGCAGTACTCACCTATCACACTGCTTGTTAGTAGTACTCACCTATCACACTGCTTGTTAGTAGTACTCACCTATCACGTTGCTTGTTAGCAGTACTCACCTATCACACTGCTTGTTAGCAGTACTCACCTATCACACTGCTTGTTAGTAGTACTCATCTATCACACTGCTTGTTAGTAATACTCATCTATCACACTGCTTGTTAGTAATACTCATCTATCACTCTGCTTGTTAGTTGTACTCATCTATCACACTGCTTGTTAGTAGTACTCACCTATCACACTGCTTGTTAGTAATACTCATCTATCACTCTGCTTGTTAGTAGTACTCATCTATCACACTGCTTGTTAGTAGTACTCATCTATCACACTGCTTGTTAGTAATACTCATCTATCACTCTGCTTGTTAGTAGTACTCATCTATCACACTGCTTGTTAGTAATACTCATCTATCACTCTGCTTGTTAGTAGTACTCATATATCACACTGCTTGTTAGTAATACTCACCTATCACTCTGCTTGTTAGCAGTACTCACCTATCACACTGTTTGTTAGCAGTACTCACCTATCACACTGCTTGTTAGTAGTACTCACCTATCACGCTGCTTGTTAGTAGTACTCACCTATCACGTTGCTTGTTAGCAGTACTCACCTATCACGTTGCTTGTTAGCAGTACTCACCTATCACACTGCTTGTTAGCAGTACTCATCTATCACTCTGCTTGTTAGTAATACTCATCTATCACACTGCTTGTTAGTAGGACTCACCTATCACACTGCTTGTTAGTAGTACTCATCTATCACTCTGCTTGTTAGTAATACTCATCTATCACACTGCTTGTTAGTAATACTCATCTATCACACTGCTTGTTAGTAATACTCATCTATCACTCTGCTTGTTAGTAGTACTCATATATCACACTGCTTGTTAGTAATACTCACCTATCACTCTGCTTGTTAGCAGTACTCACCTATCACACTGTTTGTTAGCAGTACTCACCTATCACACTGCTTGTTAGTAGTACTCACCTATCACACTGCTTGTTAGTAGTACTCACCTATCACGTTGCTTGTTAGCAGTACTCACCTATCACACTGCTTGTTAGCAGTACTCACCTATCACACTGCTTGTTAGTAGTACTCATCTATCACACTGCTTGTTAGTAATACTCATCTATCACACTGCTTGTTAGTAATACTCATCTATCACTCTGCTTGTTAGTTGTACTCATCTATCACACTGCTTGTTAGTAGTACTCACCTATCACACTGCTTGTTAGTAATACTCATCTATCACTCTGCTTGTTAGTAGTACTCATCTATCACACTGCTTGTTAGTAGTACTCATCTATCACACTGCTTGTTAGTAATACTCATCTATCACTCTGCTTGTTAGTAGTACTCATCTATCACACTGCTTGTTAGTAATACTCATCTATCACTCTGCTTGTTAGTAGTACTCACCTATCACACTGTTTGTTAGCAGTACTCACCTATCACACTGCTTGTTAGTAGTACTCACCTATCACACTGCTTGTTAGCAGTACTCACCTATCACACTGCTTGTTAGCAGTACTCACCTATCACACTGCTTGTTAGTAGCACTCACCTATCACACTGCTTGTTAGTAGTACTCACCTATCACACTGCTTTTTAGGGTACTCATCTACCACACTGCTTGTTAGTAGTACTCACCTACCACACTGCTTGTTAGCAGTACTCACCTATCACACTGCTTGTTAGTAGTACTCACCTACCACACTGCTTGTTAGCAGTACTCACCTATCACACTGGACATCCAGTACTGTGAAACGGCTCCACAAATCAGTAAATGTGAAATCAGTATTACAGCTGAAGTGAAAGGCAGAGAAACAAAATATCAGGACCAGATTTTGTGAAGTTTAATGTGATAAAAAAAATTATGTTATGCTTGATGTCAAAGTAAAACAAACATGTATCAAGAACTGAGTTATGATATCAGAGTAAAATAAACATGTATCAAGAACAGAGTTATGATATCAGAGTAAAACAAACATGTATCAAGAACTGAGTTATGATATCAGAGTAAAACAAACATGTATCAAGAACTGGTTATGATATCAGAGTAAAACAAACATGTATCAAGAACTAAGTTATGATATCAGAGTAAAACAAACATGTATCAAGAACTAAGTTATGATATCAGAGTAAAACAAACATGTATCAAGAACTAAGTTACGATATCAGAGTAAAACAAACATGTATCAAGAACTAAGTTATGATATCAGAGTAAAACAAACATGTATAAAGAACTAAGTTACGATATCAGAGTAAAACAAACATGTATCAAGAACTAAGTTACAACATCAGAGTAAAACAAACATGTATAAAGAACTAAGTTACGATATCAGAGTAAAACAAACATGTATCAAGAACTGAGTTTTTAAAAAAACACTTGTCACAGACTACAGAACAAACTTTTACCAAAAAATGCCAGACATATTGACTGGGCTGCCTGCGGCCACCAAACCTACCAATTTGTAATAGTTAAAAGCTAAACAATGACAAAAATTTCAGCAGAAAGCACTCCAAGATTGTCCTTGGTTCATTTTGCACACGGCACATAGATATCAGAGGAAATGAACATGCTGAGAGACTGGCAAAGAGTGGAGCCATCATGTCACAGCCCCACATCCCCACCAACTTGAGAACAACTAAACACATTATACACAACAACTGCAAGCAGCAGTGGATGGACAGCTGGGCCAGTAATCCAACTGTAAGATCCCTATATACACACCCGCCAAAGTCTAACCCCGGAGACCACATCAACAGCTTATGTCGTAGAGACCAATGCGCAATTTTCAGGTTGAGAACAGGACGCATCACCCTCAATAAGCACTTACACAGAGTGACCGCTGACAACACACCATACTGCATGCACTGTAACAGACAAGAAGAAGAAACTGTTAAGCATCACCTGGTAGACTGCAGTGCACTGAAGGATCATCAGAAGAACCTGATACCACCAAACTCCTCAATCATCAACATTCTGTATGGAGATGTTGAAAAGCGGAAGAGGACCTGTACGTTTCATTATCTGGCACAAGGAAAAAAGAGTGAAAACTCATAAACCCGGGGATTGGAAAAGTCCCAGTCAAAAGTCATTTTGCACACATCCTTGAGCATCCCCTGCAAGATCTGCAAACTTAAGGACCTCTAATAATGAAGCTAATTAGCAAAGCCTTGAGAGTGATAGCAAGGCACTTTCTCTACAAAACTGGCCAGGTGAAATGACCTACTAGCCCCCTTTCTAGGTGAACAGTTTTACTGCGCATCTTTTTTTTAATAGATTACGGCAATTTATCCGCAATGCAGAAAGAGACTTGCAAGTAAAAACTTACGCTTGAGGCTTCTTGACGTCTTGAGTTTCTTCACCAAAGCTTTCATTCATTATGTCGTATATTGATGAAGACATCTCTGTATCTTCCCACGAAATGTCGTCATCTTCCAAAGCAATTCCATGTGTAGTAACTGTTATATCTGGCACATTCTTATCACATTTAATACTGAGTCCAGTGTTACTACAGAAATCATTGAACACAGAGATGCTTTGATCATACACTTGGTCTGGTAATGGATCACCTGCCGTGCTGTTCCCTAGACTTGCAGCTGGGGCCAAGCCTTCGCTGACACATTTGTTCCTGACATTCATTTCAACTTCAGCATGTGGAACAACAAAAGAAATGCTAGAGACTTGTTCATTTTTGTCACTAATACTTTTAGATGGTTTAGTATCACAGTGACTAACTGGTGATGGGTTTACTGTTTGCAGACAATCAGGGACAGAGATATTTCTGAAACCTTCTAATCTTGTGCTCACTTCATCAGAAACATCTTGTGCCAGGGAATTACAAACATATCCATCCACAGACAAGCCGCAAGGCCTACTTGCCACTCTGTGTTGACATGCATGTTCTGCTAGCATACCTATACAGGGTGTTTCTTCAGAAAATGAATCTGCAAGACTTTGTTTAGAGCCTTCCTTTGTATCATGAACCTGATGTACAGCTGGCATTCTGGCAGGAAGATCTGCTAAACTATCTCTCTTGTCATCTATGATAATACATTCAACATTCTCTATCTTCAAATTGCTTTGTGTATCCTCCAAGACAATAACAGAATCTTCTTGTACAGAACTATCTTGGCAATGTGTCAAGGCATTATCAGGTACATAGTTGACAAGATTATGAGAATCTTGATTTAATGCTGAATGATCATGACCATTGCTCTGTATTTCCTTCTTATCCTCAAGTTCTTCAGCATCTAGACTATCTTTTCCAAACAGTTGCTCAAGCATTTCTATATCATCTTGCAAGATATGACTCTTCTTAGTAAATGTCTGATCATGTGCTCTTCTGGAAAACCCTAAATTTTCTTTATTGTTTTTGATCACAGAGTTTTTCTCTATTTTCAAGGTTGGAACTGTGGGTTTTGATGGTAGATTTAGCTCCCTTAGAGCTTGCACAGTGTATCTACTTTCTGATGTACTTGGAGGTATCAATTGTCCCAAGAGTTCTGTCAGAAGTTTGTCATCTTCCAGGGTCACTTTGTCCTCTTTCTGAAAAGAGTGTTTCTTCTTTAAGCCAAACTGGAATGCTCGATCTTTTGTTAACCTACTTTTTTTCTGCTGAACATCATTAGCAGCTGAAGCTGAATTT
The DNA here is from genome assembly GCA_009760885.1 of Achatina immaculata. Taxonomy (NCBI): domain Eukaryota; kingdom Metazoa; phylum Mollusca; class Gastropoda; order Stylommatophora; family Achatinidae; genus Lissachatina; species Lissachatina immaculata. The sequence goes on from CM019693.1 coordinate 9,387,916, forward strand.
TCAAGGTAGAGAGCTTTCTTTACTTTGTCAGCAGGGCAAGCTATCAAACTGTCCACATCTTGACATGTGAAGTAATCATGAGGTAGCTTAACATCTTTCAGCTCTGTGAATGTCTTCTTGGGATGACGCTTTGAACAAGGGGACAATCCTGACTTGGCCTGCCTCTTAACCACAAGTTTTGAGCTACTATTATATATTTTCACAGGTGAAGCATCCACATCTTTTGATTTCACTGCCTCAGCCTTGCTTGTACAATCAAAAGTTAAATCATCTTCTGTGAAATGTCTCAGAAGTCTCTGCCCCATCCACATGCTCTCTTCTGTTATCTCTGCTCTTGACTCTGCTTCTTCTAAAGCACTTATTAACTTTGATGTTGGCTTTCTCACATCAAGTGAGAGTAGTTCTGAATAACTGTTACAAGTCTTAGATTTATAATCACGGTTAGTTTTGGAAGGAAGCATATTTCTTGTGTTATTTTCAAAATCGCTCTTGCCAATAACAACAGAACCTGTCTCTTCCTGTAGCACATCTGCGTACAGTTTGATGTGGTCATATCTTCCTCTGACATCTAAGTCATGAGAGCTATTTCTCCCAGCATCAACGTGTTCTACATCATGTTTATCTGCTGGTGATGCTGGTGTTTCATAGTTTCCAGATTCCTGCCGTACATGCTGCACATTCGCAGAATCATCCTCATGAACACATCTGACACTATCCACTTCTCTGTCCTCTTGTGCTTCACCTTGAACTTTAAAATCCATTACAGCATCAAGATCTTGTGTTTCTGGAATACAGAACATGGCAGTTTCTGCTGCTCCAAGTCTTTCTTTAGCATTAACCCAACATTTAGACCAAGTTTTATTTCTTTTCAGATTCTTTTCCAGAATAGGCTTCACAATGGCGCATTCTTTCTGGAGGCTGTCAACTTCTGGGCACACACTTTCACAAAGTTTTGAGCTATTTGCAAGTGTGAGAGCACATTCCAAGCTGGAAGAAGTGTCCACACCCAATTTATCTTTGAATGAATCAGTCGAAGATTCTGAAGTGGAATGGAAGCTCCAACTAATTTTCCCCGTCAAATTTCTTGTCCCTTTTCGCTGGTTTGTTCTCACATGAGCGGGCCTCAGCCCAGGCTGTACTCCAAGTAAACCAGCAGGACAGAGGAAGCTTCTGCTCGACACAGCCTTCCTTCTTCTAGCAGCTGCAGCTTCCATGCTTGGGCTTTCACATACAATATCGGGACTGCTCTCTGTGCTGTTACAGAAGTTATTTTTGTCAGCCTGCTTGACTGGGGTCAAGCAACCTGTCCCAGCTAGCAGCTCCACAGCTGCAGCATTATTATGTCTGCAGATGTAGTTAGGAATATTTATTGCAGACTGGACATTTGCAATCTCTTGAATGCATCTGTTCTGTGTGTCCTCTTTATTATCGAGCTCATCTGATGTACATTTATTAGATGGCAACTTGGAGGTAGCTGTTGTGATGATTGGTAAAGTGGTTTCTTCTTCTCCATGATTATATTTGCTGTTTTTGTTATTTTCAAGTTTATCCTCATCAGTTTCAGCATCTCTACATGTATCACTTCCATCTCTTACAACTCTGTCCACATCATGCAACTTTTGACTTGAATATGACAATGCTTCTGCTGCACCATCATCATCATCAACAAAGATAACATCATCATCATCATGGTTAGCATTCTTCATTCCCATGGTCTGTTTCCTTTTGGCGCTAGCATCTTGTGTCTGACATGCTGCCTTCAGTCCAGGTGCGCTGTCTGCACCCTTCTGTATTTTGGCATTTTTACTTTTTGTCAAAGTTAGCCTGCTAGCTCCTAGTGATGGGGCTTGCACAATTGAAGTAAAAAGTTTGCTGTCTCCTTTCTTATGTGGCTGATTCTGCAACAAAAATAAGCAAGAACACATGAAAGAAACTAAAAAAAAAACAGTTCCACTTGTTCTTTCATCCTATTTTTATTTATATTTTATCCAACTGGCTGGTTTTTCTTAAATAGGTTCATGCTAGCTTACACAGATTCATATAAACATTTACATATTTAAATGCCTGTCACGACACAATGTTACCAACTTCTTTTTTTTACTTTCACAAATATAAATTATTGCACTGTTTGTCGCTGCTTTTTAAAGAGTTTTTATGTTTTCACCAAATGTGTATTTCTGCACAGCTCCATACACACTGGATATCAATGAAGCAGCCTCAAACACTGTTTTCACAATCATTCAAGTAAATTATCATACTAATATATGGAAGATACGCATTTGCACCTCATACAAAAAATGCCTGCTTATCAACGGAGCCATTAAAATTGTTTAGTAACTAACACAAAAATAATTAGTATATAAGCATATAAAAAAGTATATACCTATACACTGCGTGCTTGTTTAGTAATAAAGCTGTTAGTGTATACATTAAAATTGTTATGCAACAAATTGTCCTGCTAGTTTGTTCCTTCATATCATACCTACCTCAAAGAAGGAGGAGATTCTCAGCTGCTTGTCATCAGCCTGTAAGTAAAATAGCAGAAAAAAATTCACAAATGGTTACAATCAAACTGTTCATGAATCAGCATCAGAATTCTATGCAACTTCTCTCTCTCTCTCTCTCTCTCCCTGAACCTTAAGTGCCCAGGGCACATGGGGCTTCCGCAAGGGTTTTCCACAAATGCTTGTCCTTTGCCTTTTTTTTCTGCTCTTGCCCAGGTGAGCCCTCTATTGCTCAACATCCTCTCTGTTGTTCTTCTCCATGTCTCTGTTGGTCTACCCTTACTTCTGCTCCCCTGTGGTGTCCATCTTAGTGCTATTTTTTATAGTGAGTTGTCAGTCATTCGGAGCACATGTCCCAACCATCACCAGCGTCTTTCCTCAATAATTACTGTCAGTGGCTTCATCTGCATTTCTGCCAACAAGATGTTATTTCTTATGGTGTTTGGCCAAAATATTTTTCAATTCTTCGTAAACATTTAGTCTGGAAAGAATTCAACTTGTTTTCTATGGTTTTGGTGATTTTCCAGCATTCACTTCCATAGAGTAGTACACTTAGAACATTACTCTTAAATATCCTGATGCTGGTATTTATGCTTAGTTTTTTAGATTTCCATATAGTCTGCAGCATTGCAAAAGCCTAGTAAGTCTGCTGTTGATGTCCTCTGTGCTGTCTCCATTTTCTACTACTCTACTGCCAAGGTATACAAATTCAATGACCTCCTCCATTAACTTGCTATCTACTCTGAGTACATTTCTACTGTTCACATTTCCATGCAACTTAGCAGCAAAAATAAACTTTCACATATGTCTTCCTGGCTTCCCAGAGTCACTGAAGGATGCTTTCCTTGGGCTTCCTTGGAGTCAAATTATGGGAAACCTACACTGGCAGATTTCCAGAATTCTATAAAAGGTACATCGATGATGGCATTGGAATTACAAGTATGCCACATGAAGACCTTAAAAAATTTACTGAATTCGCCAATACACTCAACAACAACAACATAAAATTCACTTATGAAATCTCTGACAGGTCTGTTAATTTTTTAGACATTAAAATTTCTATTGGCACAAACAGGCTTGTCACCTCTGTATTTTACAAGGCCACCGATAGCCACACCTATTTGCTTTACACCTCCTCCCATCCTGAGGCCTGTAAGAACTCCATCCCATATTCCCAACTCCTCCGTCTTCGCCACATATGTCAGGATAATTTGGACTTTATAGATCAGTCCAACAAGTTATTAGAATTTTTCCGTCATCGCCACTACCCAGAAAAGGTCCTTCGTAAAGCCTTCAACCGTATCCAACTAGTGAGCCGCAAAGAAGTATTCAGGAAAAAGCCTGTTACCCCATCTGACAGAGTTAAGTTAGTACTGCCTTTCCACCCACACGGTCAGATGGTTAAGAAAATCCTTTATCGTCATCTGCCGATAATCCAACTCGACTCCGACACTCGTAACATTTTCTCTGAAGCACCCCTATTGGCATACAAACGTGAGCCAAACCTTAAGGACATCCTTGTCCACAGCCACTTGAAGCAGAGCCTTACGTATGTTGGCACCAGAAAATGTAACCGCCCCCGCTGCGTTACCTGCCCTGTAGTTTGGGAAACGAAAACAATCACCTTTCCCAAAACTATCCTCACTCTTCATGAGGGATTCACATGCGAGTCCCGAAATGTGATATATGTCATCGTGTGCAAAAGATGCAGGATAACATATATCGGTGAGACTGGCCTCAGATTAGGGGACCGCATGCAAAAACATCTGTACGACATCACCCAGCATGCTTCGAAACCAGTCCCAAATCATTTCAATGGCCCCAACCACAGAGGCAAATCTGATTTTCTGGTAACAGCCATTAAACAATGTCATGCAGATGACACAAGCCGCCTGGCACTTGAGAACCGCTGCATTCAAAATTATGGGACGCTGGAACCACATGGGTTAAACTCGCTGTTTAGTTACACGTAACATCATCTTCTTCAATCATTATAGTACCTCTCCACTAAATCCACCCCTTCTTACTTTTCAAACTTCCTCACAGCAGTACAGCAGCCTCACTCTGCAGCCCCGCTATTTTCTCTGCAACCCCTCTTCCCCAATCACCTGTTTCAATTTCTCCTAGCTAGGCCAGTAGTGCGTCACTCTCTCTCCCCTCCCCGGTTCCCCATCCACCACCCCCAGTTACAACCCACCGACCACATGTCACAGGTCTCTATTTAAACAATTTCCACGTCCTGCCAGATCCATTCCTGACACACACCGCCAGACAAGCCACACCTTGCAATTTACAGCTAAGTACTCCTTTAAAAAAAATTTTTTTTTAAACAGTATTCATGTAAATCTATACTTTATCTCCTCTCCCTATTTCTTCGTCCTGTATGTTTTTGTATGACTAAGGCTCACGCCGAAACGTCACAACTTTGTAATCGTTAAGTAATAAAGCTGCTCCTACTTTTTTCCGATTTTATACATTCTAGTATCACAGCTTTACTGCAGTGTTTAGTGTATAGTTGTATACTTACACACTAATTATTGTGTTACATCTAACATCGCTACTTCTGTTTTCATTTAGTTAGCTCTAAGACCGCTGAAGACTATTTTGGATCGGCCTCCTACCTTTGGCTTTTCTTTTTTCTTTCCTGGTTTTGCCATCTTGGACAGAACTGTAAATCTGCTCTTTCTCTCAGCAGATGACAGCGAATTATCAAAACAATATTTTACAACCACAAAAAGCAGTTCACATTTTCCGCCACATTTCTTCTGAGGGTTGCCAACTCCGAGACTTGAAGTAGCCATCATAATGTTGTTTTTTTTAATCCCATATATTCTATAAAACACCGCTTTCTGTGAAAAAACATTTTACAGCATAATGATACATATTGAAAATATCAGTTAAATAATGTTTCCCCAACTTTAAAGACCATTAACTGGTTATCCGCTATGATTGGTACCTATGTCAGTAGTAGTCCCTGTCCAGATTTTATTTAGCAATAATCTTTCTAATAGTTTTCTGGGAAGAGTTCTCAAGCAGGTAGATGCTAACGTTTGTGGAAGTTGTCGAGGATTATTTTGTACAGCAGCCTCACTCATTACTCATATTGGAAATATTTGACTGGCATGATCGAGTGCAGTAGTAACAGATCAATTTTGGCGCTGGTTTCTCCACAAATAGCACAGTCTCTCTACGCAGTTGCTGTACATAAAGCATGTCTTTAGCCAGTTCTTTCCAATCCTCGAAGCTGTTGGAAAACAAACAAACACATTCCCTACAAATATCCATATATGCATTTTAAAAAATTGTTATTTCGATTATGCGATTGTTTACAGAAATAAACAATCATCAAGGGCATTAATGAAATACCTGGATTAACACCCCCGACAAATGTTTCGGACCTATTAGGCTCCGGACACTAGTTGGGGTAGGTCCCTCTGGGTCATGACTCCTATAGGTCTTGTGAGTTGTTGCTTTGTTGTTGTTGTTGTTGTTGTTGTTGTTAAGTGTGTCTGGTGTAGCAACAAATTTTCAACAACCCACAGCAAACCTCTGTATAGTGTCTCAGATGTGTTTTAGATGTTCTTCTTCAAATTTGATTTTCCGTTGTTGCTTTTTAAAACCTGCTTTTATCTTCTCCATACTTCTGTAATCAGAAACTGACCTCCTCGCACTCCGGGCACACTTATACGTGCTCAGCCTTCATTTCTAGCACTGGCTGAAGCGTGCACCTACTGATGGAGCCAGTCACACACGGGTTGTGGATAATCCGCGCTTCGTTCAGAAAAAAAAGTCCACTCCCTCCCCCCCCCCCCCAATTCGATCATCCTCCTGATGTGACTGTTGTCATTCAACCCGATATCGTCCTCCATACACAGCATATTCAAGGTGGCTCTTGCAATCTCCTTGTCCATTTTAGGGTGCCCTGAATTGATGCCATGCCTGTTAACTTGTCCGCACTCTCATTGTTTTGATTCCCACGTGGATTGGGCAGTAGATCCACGCCAGACTGAGTAATCGAGAGTCAAGCAGAAGTCAGACCCACTCCCTAATGTCTTCGATTCTCCGTAACATGTTTTGGGAGTCTGTTACAAAAAAACCCGTGCGAATCGTCCTGCTCCACCACCCAGGAAATTGGTTCTGATGCAGCCTGCACCTCCATTTTCATACTCGGAATGGTGGGTGCATAGGCCCCTGATTTACTGGCGATCAGTTGGCCGTTGAGGTAGTCAATATATCCCCATACACTGACTCGTCTGTGAAGATCACATGGTAATTTACTCCATATTTCATATCTCTGTAACTGCTCATCCTTTTCATAACCAAATTACTAAACAAACAACTTTTCATCAGAAACAAATTTAATTTTCACAAACATTGATTTATTCACAGAAAATAAAAATTTCAACAGCTCTTATTTTATCATATGGGGGGGGGGGGGGGGGGGTTCCCTAAGGTTATCTTTATTTTACAAAGTGAATACGGTTAACTTTTCAATGGAAACGGGGCATTCCTCATACTTTTTTAACGGACTAAAACAAGATAACCTTAAACAGATTGGTATAATTTTTTTTTACAAATTTAAAATTATAATTATTAGCCTTACTATAAAATGTTATATTATTTTTTATTACAAAATTGTCAGTAAATTGTTAATTATTATTAATTTGTTTCATTAAAAAAAATGCACAGTCATGCAATACCAACGACCACATTCTTGTTGTGAGGACAAATAATAATGGCCGCCACAATGTCGTTAGGGACCCAGGAGCATGCATTTTTGTCCACAATAAATTGCTGTTTCTTCAGTGCTTAGATTTTCGCAAGCTTGCACACCAACGAGAATGATAGTCTCGTTCATTTCACATTGGTGAGTAAGCCGGAATTTATTTAAACACACACCACCCGTCTCCTTTCTTGCTGACAAGGACAACTTGCAGCTGTTCAATACAGTTTCCTAGCCACAAACGCCAGTTTCTTGTAATTTCTAATTTTATTTTGATGCGATGGCATCTTCTGCGTGAGCTTAAAAATATAAACAATAAAAATTTCGGTTCATTTTCCTTTAAAGCTAATACAGATTCATTCTTTTGTATGGCGAATGGAGAAATTCATGAGTCTTTGGATAAATAATGAGAAAGGAGAGAAGTTGGTAGTAGCATATCTTATCTTATATCCTTCCCGTGCCGTTAAACGTCACATAGGGCTCGCAAAGTAGTTCGCCAATTTTTCCTGTCTTCGGCGAGTCTTTCAACCTCATCAAAGTTATGCCTGTTAATTTGGCCTCTCTTAATAATGTCCTCTTTAGAGTTTCACGCGGTCTGCATCTTTTTCTTTGGCCTGTTGTGTTCCACTTCATAGCTTGTTTTGGGATTCTCTTATCATTTCTTCTCATCAAGTGACCAAAATATGTCCATCTCCTTTTCCTGATCACCCATGAGACTGGTTGTTGTTCAGTCATCTGTCTTATTCTGTCTCATTGTTCTTGAATTCATTCCACTTGATACCGAGTATTTTCCTTAGGCATTTGTTTTCAAAAGAGTCTAATTTCTTGTCTATTTCTTTAGTTGTTTTCCAGCTTTCGCATGCATAAATGAGGGTGGATATTACATTTGAATTGAATAGTCTTAACTTGGTTTTTGTGCTTATAACTTTTGAATTCCATATGTTCTCAAGATTCTTGAAGATCTATGCTGCTTTTGCAATTCTGATCCTAACTTCCTTTCTAGTGTCACCATCCTGGTCTATGTGGCTGCCAAGGTATGCAAATTGATTGACTTCTTCAATATCTGTCCCTTCTATGTGTATTTTTCCATTTTGATTGATGGGAATTTTCATTATTTTTGTTTTGTCCTTGTTAATTTCAAGTCCTATTTTGCTAGCCAGTGAAGACAGGCTATCTGTTTTTTCTTGCATGGAATTCACATTATTACTGATAAGAGTTATGTTATCAGCAAAATCAAGATCTTCTAGTTGGGTCCCATTTACCCAGTCAATACCTGTTACCTGTGCAGCATTTTTTCATTAGTAGCATAACAACAGAAAAAAAAAAAGTAGTAACAGAGGCAGAGGAAATCCTAGTTAGCAGTAAAAGATCTGCAAGGAAAGGGAAGACATAGCAGGAGTAGAAACATCTGTAGTCAAACCTTTCAGATATAACTGTATAGAATGAAAGACAGACACCAAAGTCCACGAAGGTGACATTGTCTTCATTTCATTTTATTTAGATAGATCTCCAAAGTGCCCAGAAAGTCAAGATTAGAGAGAGAGAGAGAGGTATAAATGAAGGAAAACTAATAACTGTTCAGCAGGTAAAAAACCAGTTGGATGGAGTGTTTGTGTCTCCACATAGTAACAATGCACAGACTGATGATGAGTTGGATGTCAGTTTTTTTTAATTAAAAATAGATCATTGAAGTAGCAGTGTTAAGTGCCTTCACTTCTCAAAGTCACAGCATTGGTAAGGAGGCCAGCACCTGTCTGTATTGCTGTGTTTTGCCAGGGAACTCTTGGTACACATTCTTCTGAGGCTGGCTTGACACTGGTGTTGGTTTAGAAAAAAAAACAAAAAACTTTTGCCCAAGTAAGGAATCAGACCTAGGGCCCACATGTTTTCCCAGCACAGACCAGTTGCCATGTCACTTCTTCTCTTAAAAGATATTTTATCTAGATCTTAATCATCATCTTAATTTCTTCTTTAGGTCTGAGTTGTGTTTTTTTATGATCATTGACAACACTCTCTTTCTCTTTAATCTAGACTTTCTGGCATTTTGGAGATTTATAACAATAAAATATGTATTTGTCTTCCTTCTGGAGCGCACTGGCCACAGTTAACTTTAGAGATACAGCTGACATTTATGTCATTATCCTACCATTTAACACAAAGATTGTAGAAAGATGCTTTACTAATCTTCTAGAAGCACAGTTTTATATAGTTAGCCTTATAGTTAGCTTCACTTAGAGTGCAAAATAGCCCTGCATCAGCTCTAAATAGCCTGCATTGGCCCTGAATAATGCTTCTCTTGCCCTAATAGCTCTGTGCAAACTTATATATGTTGGTACTTTAATTTTCAGGTGAACTTTATAATGTAAAATTTTATTAATTTAATTTTGTGCTAGTTTTCTTTCAATTTAATTTAATTTTGTGCTAGTTTTCTTTCAATCTCCATGTTATTCTTTTGAGATTTGTATTACATTTACATTGTCTTTTTTTTTCTAATCTGTATCAAAGATGGCTGATACAAGACGAAGTGATATTTTGTTTCAAAATGTGCCTAGACAGGAGAAACAAACTTTATTATTTATTATATGTAACCAAAAAAAAACCAGTTTATTCAGGTTAGTTGGCAGTTCATGTGTTAAATTGTATTTCAGAAATTTCACTTAATAAAATTACAGGAAACATGAAAAAACTACCTGCAAGAGACATTTTTATTCATCTGCATTCATCTTGAAGAGGATATTGGTTGTGATATGTCATGGTTTGCAGCTAGACTGCGTTGTGATGTGTCATGGTTTACAGCTAGACTGTGTTGTGATGTGTCATGGTTTGCAGCTAGACTGTTGCGATGTATCATAGTTTTGCAGCTAGACTGTATTGTGATGTGTCATGGTTTGCAGCTAGACTGTGTTGTGATGTGTCATGGTTTGCAGCTAGACTGTTGTGATATGTCATGGTTTGCAGCTAGACTGTGTTGTGATGTGTCATGGTTTGCAGCTAGACTGTTGTGATGTATCATGGTTTGCAGCTAGACTGTATTGTGATGTGTCATGGTTTGCAGCTAGACTGTATTGTGATGTGTCATGGTTTGCAGATAGCCTGTTGTGATATGTCATGGTTTGCAGCTAGACTGTGGTGTGATGTGTCATGGTTTGCAGCTAGACTGTGTTGTGATGTGTCATGGTTTGCAGCTAGACTGTATTGTGATGTGTCATGGTATGTGATGTATCATGGTTTGCAGCTAGACTGTGATATTTGCACCTTTCAGCCCAGCACATCTGACTTTGCTTTGGCTTATTTTTAGGACCGTGTTTCTCTTCCCATATCAGTCCCTGTTCACTTGGCAGGAGGGCAGAACTGTGAGGTACAGCAGGGTTTTTGTAAGCTCTACCTCACCAAGCCTGGTTCAGGGAGTCAGTTATGGGGTCACTGACCAGTTTGTTGTTAGCTTGAGTGCAGTAATATTTGGGTCTGCATATAGAAAAATAAAGAAACAAATGAACCAGGTAAAGTTGTAAATTAAATAGCATTTCACATTAGATTATCATTTTTCCTTACAAGAAAAAAGAGGAAAAGAAGGCTCTTATAGTTACTAAACATCGTTGCTTCAACAGAACAAATCACAGGCTCACAAAATGAGTACGGAAGCGGCTGTGCACAAGCGGAACCTTGAAAGTTCGATACTTTTTATGCAGCAGGAGCATGCTGCAACACTCAAAGCTCTGCACGATGAAATTTCTTGCCTTCAGAAACGATGCACCGGTAAGTTGTTTTAACATTAGCGAGTTTGTTTCATTTTTCTTCTGAAGTAGTTTAAATATTTTAATGTTTGCTCAATTTGAACTGTTTTCTTACCTATTTATATGCTGCAGACTTGAGTGTGGTCATATCATTTTTATTTAATATCTTAGTTTTCCTTCATGTGCAGAAAATTGGATGTAATCTAGTGTACCTCAAAATGCAGGTAGATATTTTCACTTGCAGTTATCCCCAATGCTGGTATGTCAGGTACCCATTTTTACAGCTGAGTTGACTCCATAACTTTCATATGAAAAGATTTAACAGTTGACCGTAGAAAGTCGGAGTAGTGCACTTGCCTCTCATGCTGTACCTTTCTTTCAGAGAGTGTCAGTAGTGTTAAATTTTAACCTAAAATTTTAATCAGTAAACTAGGTTTATAACTTTACTTACAATTGTGCCAGTGAGGCCTACTTGTTTTACTTCTCTACAGAGTGAATTTTCTTCAAACTGGCATCATTTCCACAAAGATAATTTGTCAAATTTGGGGTATTTTCCAACATGGCAGCAAACAAGGATGAGAACGTGAGACAGTATGGGACAAAAGGTCAAAGATGAGAACGTGAGACAAATATGGAACAAAAATTCAAAGATGAGAACATGGGATGAAAGGTCAAAGATTAGAACATGAGACAGTATGGGATGAAAGGTCAAAGATTAGAACATGAGATAGTATGGGACGAAAGGTCAAAGATTAGAACATGAGACAATATGGGACAAAGGGTCAAAGATGAGAACTTGAGACAGTATGGGACAAAAGGTCAGAGATGAGAACATAAGACAGTATGGGATAAACAGTCAAAGATGAGAACACGAGACAATATGGGACAAAAGGTCAAAGATGAGAACATGATACAGTGTGGGACAAAAGGTCAAAGATGAGAATGTGAGATAATATGGGACAAAAGGTCAGAGACGAGAACATGAGACAGTATGGGACAAAAGGTCAAAGATGAGAACATGAGACAGTATGGGACAAAAGGTCAAAGACAAGAACGTGAGACAATATGAGACAAATGTTTTAAAATAGGGGAGATTTATCGTCAGTTCTCTTCAGTTTGTACATGTACACAATTCAGATAACAGAGGAACAGCTCGGTGGGAGGGGATGAATCCTGTCTCATGTGGGCAAAATTCTGGTGTACAGACAGGACAGAGACAGAGTCAGAATTGTTGAGGAGCTGCAGGAAGAGTTAGATCAAAATTCTGGTGTACAGACAAGACAGAGACAGAGTCAGAATTGTTGAGGAGCTGCAGGAAGAGTTAGATCAAGTATCAGAATATCAGCCTGGTGCAGAACCTCCAGGACAGTGATAGCTGCAGACACTACTATGACATGGTTCTCCCTAAATAACCATCTTGCCAACATACCAGTGCCTGCGATGAGCTTCCATGGGGATGCTGTTGAAAGAACTGAAGTATTTGACTGCAAGGTTTGATTGCAGTTTAGAATCATATCACAGCCAAAGCCAGGAAAGGATGGCTCTAATAAAAATAATGGCAGCAGTAAACCTTGAAGAGTGGCTGCTGGTTCTCTGGTATAAAGTTCTCTGGTTGGTTCTCTCAGTGATTGAGTATGCACTGGCAGTTCTAACACTCCAGTCCATGTAGATATGAAGGTTTGAGAGCATAGAAGATGAAACAATACATATTATTCTTGGTAACACAATAATTAATGTATATTATTCTTGGATGCACCAGAGACATCCTGCAAGACCATGAGGAATCAGCTAGACTATCCCACCATGGTTGGCAGAATAGAAATATCCAGAGCACGACCCTGCCTCAAAATAAATGCAGACAGGGCACACCCACTCCACAGTGAAGTGATAAGAGCAAAAGGGAACAAGCTAAAAGGAGGAAAATTGTGGATGGGCCTTGTGGAAGATGTAACTTGCGAGATGTGCCTTCCAGAGAATACAGATCAAGGGCAGGAATGGGCACCCCACACTGCCAACCTTCTAGGTGGCTCTGTCTGTTCATATTACACTTGACAGACGATACAGAGAACATGTTCCTACTGCAGTGGACGCTGAAGTCAAAGCACCAATTAGTAAAATGCCAGAGATACTGGTGCCGTTATTTATACAGATGGGTTGGTGGTTTGGGGCAAGAGGTGTGCTTGGACCTTTACAGTCAACTCAAGTGGCAGAAGAGTCAAAGAAGCTACCAGTGCTTTTGCTGCAACAAGAAGCAGCCTCAGAATAGAAAGCATGGCCGTGAAAAAGCTCTGAGCTGGCTAAAGTCACAAGGCTACACACAAGCCTGCATCTTGAGCAGCTTGATGAACATGCTAAATAAAACCCAGGCTAGTTCCCAAAGCCAACAGCGGCTCACATACCTGAAGATATCACAGATCCATCACCAGGCCATGCAGTTGTAAGGGGAAAGGAAAGAACAGATTACTTGGTTCACTCAGCTGCCATGGAGGAAGGACAGGCAAAGGATTGAGCAGACATCATCAGCGCTTCAAGAGAAGCTGGTTAAACAAAGGACTTGACCGAAAACTGTGAGTCACCACCGTTGTCAAGAACGAGCGAGTTGAGGATGAAAGGTTCGGTGGCAAAAAATGAATGATTCATCAAGAGCTGCAGACAGATGGTCAACCAACAACAGCTGGGTGTCATGAGTTACTGTAGCTGAAGGAGATATTGAAGAGAAGATGGAGTGCCTATGGATGTGTTCAGAGTGCATGTATGATGGTCCTTTCTAACTAACTAGCATTTAGGCATCTTACCTAAAGTAACATCTTTAAAATGTGGAACTGTCCCATACTACAGGATGGGCGGTCACTTTAAGACTGATGCTTACTCTTACCTTAAATTTTCTGTGATAGAATATCTGCCTAAAATGACAGAAGGATGCAGTCAGATGGTTCACCAGGACAGGAATCTCTTTTTTAATATATCTGAAGAGTGAACTGACTGTTTTTTTTTCTTCTTATTCAGTGTCTGAATGCTAGATTTTGTTAAACTTGGAGTCTTGTTACCTGGATAAAGTCTGTAATTTTCTACTAAACTTTCTGCAGCATTTTGTAAGTGATTATATTGATCTTTGTGCATACTTTCAGACACAGAAAAGCCATATAACACTAACAGTAATGCAGAAGCAAAAGCCAGAAGAAAACTAGCCATATTAAGAAAATTGAGTGGAACCACATGGGGAGCTAGTGAAAGAATCCTCAAGAAAGTATGTCAGCAAAGTATTCTACCACATTTAGAATATGGCTCAACATCTTGGTGCACAGCATCAAACACTATGCTGCATAATCTAGACAAGGTTCAAAATCAGTCACTACGGATTATCACAGGTGCCATGAGGTCCACACCAATAGTAGAAATGCAGAAAATAGTTGGTGTTCAAGCGCTAAAGGAACGTAGAGACACAAAGGTCATGACCTTGGGAGAGAAATTCCTCAGTTCTGTAAGCCATCCCATGAAGGAGAGATTCAATAACTTTGCACTAAGATGGCTTAAAAGAAGCAGCTTCATTCATCAGGCCAAGTGTATGCGTAAGCTGATACCTGACCTTCCAACTGTAGTCATTCCATTATCATCCGTACCAGAGCATACACCATGGAAAGAAGCAGTATATGCTAATAACTATTCAGACTGAAGTGAAAGGTGTGCAGAATGGTGAGATGCAAAGCACCCTTGTAAGATCAACACCCACACTTAGTATTCTAGATGACAAATATCCATGTGACACCTAGATATGTGTGTATACAGATGGATCTGCACATAATGCCATAAAGAGTGGAGGGGCAGGAGCACATATTGAATATCCAAACAACACCACTGACAAGATTCCCATACCCACTGGAAAATACTGCAACAACTATGATGCAGAAGTTAGGGCAATCATTGCTGCAATTGAAAAACTATCAGACTCCAGAATTGATACATGCCCCATAGTAATTCTCACAGATGCAAGATCAGTACTGGAAGCTCTTCAGTGCAACAAACTACCAGACCTTAAGGATGCCTTGTCAAAAATTGGCTTACAACATGGAGTCACTTTGCAGTGGATTCCCTCCCACTGTGGGATACCAGGCAATGAGAAAGCTGACCATCTGGCCAAAGAGGGCACTGAAATGGAGCAACCAGACATAACAATCACCTATAATCAGAAGAAAAGCATGATAAAAACCTACAGGAAGCCACAAACACCACCACATGATGACTATCACATGCTAAACAGAAAGGAACAAGTCACCATCTTCCGTCTCCGAACAGGACACAGCCGACTCCAAAGTCATATGTATACAAAGTTTAAGGTTGGTACTACTAATCTATGTACATGTGCCCAGGTGCCCCAAACTGTGGAACATATCCTCCAAAACTGCACCAACTATGAGACACTGAGAAATAATTACTGGCCCAGTGAAACCACTCTAGAAGATAAGCTCTATGGTTCCATACATGAATTACAAAAAACAGTGAAATTTGTCCAAGAGACAGGACTGTAGATATAGACAGACAGTGCGAACGAAAAAGAAGAAGACTAACAGTTTTCTGCAGCTTTACATGGCAGTTCATACCCTCTAAGATATATATCCTGTCTAGTAGATCTGCATCAGTTGGTAACTCTAGTGTACATAACCATATTGTCACATTCTTAGTTCCTTATATTTCTTTTTTCCTTTTAGATTTGACATTCCAGCTGACAATGCATGGACTGAGTATTGATGATTCAGGTTTGTATTGTTTATGTTAGTTGTATAGAGCTGACATCTTATGGGTTAACCATTGATGATTCAGGTTTGTATTGTTTATGTTAGTTGTCTAGAACTGACATTGTATGAAGATGATTCAGGTTTGTATTGTTTATGTTAGTTGTCTAGAACTGACATTGTATGAAGATGATTCAGGTTTGTATTGTTTATGTTAGTTGTCTAGAACTGACATTGTATGAAGATGATTCAGGTTTGTATTGTTTATGTTAGTTGTCTAGAACTGACATTGTATGAAGATGATTCAGGTTTGTATAGCTGTATATACTTAATTTTTTAAAAATTTGAACATTAACAGTAGTTTTTCCAACTCACTTAATACACCTTTTATTTCTTTGTTATTATCATAGACTTGATTTTTGCATAATTTTACCTGTACAAGCTGCATCCTTCGCTGTTGATATTGCAAAACCTAGTTCATGAGCGATTGTGCATTTTCAAACTTCTGCATCATTCTCAGTTTCACCTCCAAATAAACTGAAACAAGTTTATGAGTTGGCTCTTTTCTTTCTTTGACATTAAACCCAACAATAATAATACTTAGTTTCCTCTAGTGCACAGTCCATTTTTTACGTTCTGTCTTGAAGAAAATAAAGACATCATCCAAAAGAATGGGGGAAACTGTTTTTGTCAGACCTAAACGATTCTAAATTTAGTTAGAATTTATTTCTGTCATCCAGAGTTTCAGTTTTTGTATTGTCCTTGAACTGTTTTGAGATGTCCCTTATGTTGTACTGTCACTGACCAGTCTTGCTGTACTGGTCACTATCTTGCCTGTTGGATTTGTGCTCGCTTTGACCTGACCTTTATGCATATTTCTAATGTTTTACATAGGCACTTTCTGTAAAGTTAATGTCTCTTAGAAATTTCTTATGTAAGTATGGATTTATATATATATATATATATATATATATATATATATATATATATCAGTTTTATGTATGTCAAGAGCCATCTGTATATGTTACTTTTTTTCATGAGAGTATTCATAGTGGCTTTTTTTTTCAGTATCTGCTGCACACATTTACTTGAAAAAAACATCTTTTTTTTTTTTGTCGTGTGCTAGATGAAGCAGATAGTAAAATGGAGGAAGTGCTACAAGATCTCCAGGCATCTAAATCTAAGGTGAGCAGTCTAGAGAAGGAACTGGCTGAGAAGGGCAGGCACATTGAGCGCCTGGAGGCTGAGGCTCGTTCACAAAGAAAGCGCTGGCTGGACGAGAGTCGGGAACAGTTACAAATGATGAACTCGCTCCGAGCTGAGGTAGAGGCAAAGGCAAATAATATTGCTTACCTTACCACAGAGTTGCATCGCCTGAAACAGAAGAGCAGAAACTCACAGACAAGCATGCAAGAGGCAGGCACTCAGTTTGGAGTGGCTCATGTTCCTCCTGGAGTTGCAGCCCATGCTGGTTATCTCCTCCCAAACTCACAACATCTGGCAAAAAGGTCACAGACTTATCATCACCACTACATTCCAGTACCTCCAAGAGATAAGCTGGTTGGTTCTGTGCCTCGATTCTGGAGATTTGGTCATAATAAGCCATCTTCAGGCATGGGCAGTCCTGGAAAGCCAGTTGTTGCAGTTCATCCGCCGACTGCTGATGCATTAATGGCTGGACTGCCTAATCCATTTCACCCCAGCTCAAGCCATTTCAATGGTTTAGGATCTCCAGATATCACACCATTTCTACCACAATCGAAAGAGAAAACAATCCAGATGGTGGGAGTCAAACAGGCACCAGTTCTGCCACCAATTCCGGTTAGCTCTGCCTCATCTTCCAGTAGTGGAAGCAGCACACACCCAGTTTTAGTGCATCAAGTGATATCATCAGCATCCCAACATCGGCAGAAGAAACCAAGCCCACCAAAGACTGAAACAGCTTTTGTTACTCTTGCCGTTGAAAATGCTGCTACAGCAGATGCTGCCTGGTCTTTTGCTCATGAATCTCGGAGCTCAGAATACAACTGACTTATTTTTTAAGTGTTTTTTGTCTTTCTTTCCATTTTAACACATGCTTGCGTTGTGGTGTGATTTCCGTGAAGTGATCTTTCATTAGCAAGACTGGTCTTGAGAAAATTGCTCAAAGCTTTGTCTTGTTTTGGAAGTGTTGGTTCTGAGGTTTTTATGTCTTCAGAAAATATACATTTTCTTGTGTAAAATTAGGTGCAAACAAAATCTTCAACAAAATTTCAGAAATGCTTTAGAAAATGTGATCGGCTCTGATGCTTCCTCAGCACATTGAAACAACAAATGTGCAGATATGATAGTTCTGAAGTGATGAACCTGATAATTAAAGTTATGATACGCTGCTAAATTGGCCATGCAATTGTAAACCAAACTGTGTTTTAAAATGATTTGTTTTTTTCACGTTGCAACTATCTAAATATGGGCTGTGCATCAGATGGTTAGAGCTTGACTGTTGATTCAACACTGCATATGTTTTAAAAAAATTTGTCTGGTGATACCACTATATGTTTTCTGTCTTGTGATATAACTATATGTTTTCTGTCTTGTGATACCACTATATGTTTTCTGTCTTGTGATACCACTGTATGATTTTCAAGATGCTGACACAAGCTTCATCTTGTTGAGTTCAATATTATTTTGTGATCCTTTAAGATGTTTTCACTTTGGAATTATACATAATTTAACTTTTACCAGAGAATGTTATATTTATAGTAAATTTTTTTTCACATAAACTTACATTTACTGCTTACATTTAAATTTATGATTTTTGTGTTTTTTAAATGAATTTTGAAGGATTTACACATTTTACATAAATGACCAAGCTGGCATTGTTCAGTCACAACTTCTGTGGCTCAAATGCTTTGCAGCCAGTACAAAGAATCTGCATTTCATGAAAGTAACTACCTGTGGGGTCTTGCTGTTTAGCCTTTACCATGTAGTGGAATTTGCCAGTGTTTTCTGGGTGTTTGTTGTCCCATATAATGTTTTATTTTTCAGGTCTAAGAGAAAGCATTGCATGGTTAGAAATGTGCAGAGTACTTGCCACTGTTTGAGCTTTCAGCAGAGCCTCTTTTTTTGTCTGTAGTGAAAGCCAGTTTGTGAGGAGCATGTAACAGGAAGTCCTCATTGTAGGGGGTGGGGGTGGGATGTAGCTTTGCTGCATGCTTGATTGGAGGGATGAAACTTGTTCAAGAGTTTGTTGAATTCAATGTGTTTTCTATCTAGTTGAATAGTCTTGTCACATTCTCAAGTTACATACAGCTTAGTGATCTTAAACTAGCCCTCTTTGTTTTTTGTTCTGTGTGAATTCTTACAAAATTCCATACTAGTGGGAGTAATTTTTATGTGAGCATTTGTTTTCAAATACCTTGGAGCAGTAATAACTTCAGATGGGAAATGCAGAACAGAAATTAAGAACAGAATAGACCAAGCAGAGACTGCATTTCAGAGAATGAGAAACATATTAACCAACACATCCTTATCAATGAGTGTTAGAAAACGAGACCTAAAATGCTATATTGAACCTATCTTATTATATGGAAGTGAATCATGGACAATAGGCAAGTCTGCACAAAAATCATTGGACGCAGCAGAAATGTGGTTTATTAGAAGAATGTTGTGAATTCCCTGGACAGCAAAAATAACTAATGAAGAGTGTATGAGAAGAGCTGGAGAGGCAAAAAACCTTGTCAAAAAGATAAGAGAGAGACAATATACTTTCATAGGACATGCAGTGAGAAGAGGGGGCATTGAAAATATTATAACAACAGGAAAAATAGAAGGAAGAAGATCAAGAGGAAGACCAAGAGAAATGATACTGGACATTCTGATGGGATGGTGTGAGAGGAGATCACCAACTGAGCAGCCGGCCTGCATGAAGGATCATGTACTCTGGAGAAGCATAATAGCCAACGCCAGTCAGCACGGCACCTGATGATGATGATGATGATGATTTGTTTTCCTTTAATATACTGACAGCCAGATGAAAGTGTACCCTGGGGTGCCTTGTTTGACTGTCATACATTCATCTTAAGTGGAGACAGTTCTCTAAAAATTGTAATTTTCATAAATGCTATGGAAAGTACTGATTGATTCTGTGCATGATATGTATTTTTTAATGTGTGGTGATTGATGATAAACAAAATAATAATATTGTGATACAGATGTACTTATTTTACGTATTCAGATTACTTTTACTCTTCCCACATCCTGTTTGTCATTAAATACTGCTGATACATAAATGTCTCCTTACAGTGCATGTGAGAGTTTGCTGATAATCACTGTTTTTGTAATCTGGCAGTGAATCTGTTAGTTCATTAGAAGGGCCCATCATCTTGTGTGCCTTTGACATGTCCATAGCTGTTCCAGTCTCCTCTTAGGTATCTTCATCAGTGTGCAATGACTAGTAACACCTATCCTGTGCTGACTGACTATCCTTCCAGTGCATTTAATTAGCTGTTTGTATTTTGCTGAACATGAGCTCCTTCATTCCTGAAAAGGATGCTGATTCACAGTTGTCGGTGAAGTCTTTTATAAGTTTGATGACGTTTATTCAAACCATTGTGTGCATTTACTTTATGATCACTGAGCTAACCGGCTGATTTGCTTTCCCATGCACCTGTATCATCAGTCCTTTGTACTTCCAGTGGAGCATAAGTATCAACAAAGTTTCTCCAGCCAGTCCTGTCATGAGCGAGTCAGGATACCTCACACCATGTCTTTCCTGCTTCCTTTAGTTCTTCCTATATTGTGCATCTCCGTGTCAACAGTGGCCTAAACCTCTTCTGATACCTGCAATGCCAGCTACAAAAATGATGATCAGTCAGTGAATCAGTGACGTCTGCACAGATTTGAGCCACAGTTTCCTTAGCATGTCTGAATCATTCAAAATGCATGTTTGCATATAGTCTTGTGACTCTAGCCAGCTCAGAGCTTTTGACACTGCCATGGCTTTCATTGTGAGACTTACTGTTGTAGCAAAAGCATCATTGGGGTTCTCTAATTATTCTGCTGTTACATTTGACTGTGAAAGCCCAGACAGACCTCTTGCCATGATCCACTGTATAAATAACAGCATCACCATCTCTGATTTTTTGTTTTTTTTAACTGATCATTGCTTTGATCTCAGCATCTGTTGTAGCAGGAGCGTGTTCTCTGTATCAGAAGATACAGAGTTGATGCCATGATGAAAATCTCCCCCCCTCCAGAAACAGATGGCTAGTCATATCTGCGGCGTGGTGAAGATCTTGAAAACATCAAAATAATTAAATGAAAGGTGCCTTTTTCCTGAACAGATCTAAGATTCAAACTCCACCACCATGGGGAATATGACAGTCCCGGCATTTTTGACAAAGCTGAAAATAACAAAAGTTGTGAAATAAGTCCAGTCTTCTTCTTCATCATTTACTGTCAACACTGGTTTCAATGTGTCGCATTTATGTGCCTTTTGGCCCAACACAGCCGACTTCAGCTGGACATATTTTTAGGACCAGGTTTGTTTTCCCGCTGTGATCTCTGTTTCCTTGGCCATAGCAGTGTTTCCAGGGGCTTAGCTGGCTGAGGTTTGTCAACACTGGTGTGAGCGGCCATCTATGACTCACTGATTGGCCAGACCAGTGTTTCCAGGGGCTTAGCTGGCTGTGGTTTGTCAACACTGGTGTGAGCGGCCATCTATGACTCACTGATTGGCCAGACCAGTGTTTCCAGGGGCTTAGCTGGCTGAGGTTTGTCAACACTGGTGTGAGCGGCCATCTATGACTCACTGATTGGCCAGACCAGTGTTTCCAGGGGCTTAGCTGGCTGAGGTTTGTCAACACTGGTGTGAGCGGCCATCTATGACTCACTGATTGGCCAGACCAGTGTTTCCAGGGGCTTAGCTGGCTGAGGTTTGTCAACACTGGTGTGAGCGGCCATCTATGACTCACTGATTGGCCAGACCAGTGTTTCCAGGGGCTTAGCTGGCTGTGGTTTGTCAACACTGGTGTGAGCGGCCATCTATGACTCACTGATTGGCCAGACCAGTGTTTCCAGGGGCTTAGCTGGCTGTGGTTTGTCAACACTGGTGTGAGCGGCCATCTATGACTCACTGATCACTGTATTGTGTACCTCATCGTTTTTTTTTTTCATTTTTCATTTTCATTTAATGTTTCTGTTTTAACAGTTTGAGTTGTTCATTTAGTCTTTCTTTTATAACAGTTTGAGTTGTTCATTTAGTGTTTCTGTTTTAACAGTTTGAGTTATTCATGAATGGCAGCTATTGCCACCGTCGACTTGAGAACTGGGGCATTGTCCTGATGAAAGAATACTCCTCTCGTCAATTTCCCTTGACGTTTTCCTTCAGTGTGACCGTTATGTCCTTTTGAAGATAGTCTACCAATAGCACACCTTCTGAATCCCAAAAGATGGAATCCATCACTTTACCTGCAAACAGAACCACCCTTGCTTTCTTTGGAGGTGGGGATCCATGATGTTTCCACTGCTTTGACTGTTCTTTGGTTTCTGGTTGAAAATGATGAACCCAAGTCTCATCCATAGTCACAAATTGCTGAAGAAACTTTTCAGGATCTGCAGAAAAATGGCCAAGATTGTCTCTTGAAATGTTGAGACGCTATCGTTTGTGATCAGCTCCAAAAAGTTTTGGGACCCATCGAGCAGAAACCTTTGTCATGTGAAGCTCATTGTGAATAATGGCATGAAAACGTTCCTGGGAGATGCCCAACTCAGTAGCAATGTACTACTCAGTTAGTCGTCGATCCTCCATTATCATATCATGGATTCTGCTGGTGGTTCCATCGGTGGTTACCGTTCTTGGTCTTCCTGGACGGGGGTCTCTTCCAGACTCTCCCTTCCATGTTTGAATTGAGCTGCCCATTTCTTCTCTGTGCTGTAAGAAGGGGCACTCTCCCCTAGAGTCTCTACCATATCCTCATGGATCTCCTTCGATGATAAACCCTTGATGCAGAGGCAACGAATGACTGCTTGATGAGAAATTTTTATCCATTTTCTCAATTTCTGCCACCCCTTACCACTTCAGTACCCTGTAAAAAAAATGTTGGTTGCAGTTAATTTCTTGAAACTTCTTACATTAGTCTGATCTACAAATGCATCTAATATCAACTGTGTGTTTCAAATATTGTACATTATGCAGAGAACTTATCAATCACCATATATATATATATATATATATATATATATATATATATATATATATATATAAAAGCAAGCCCCTTGTGTATTGATACAGCGACTGGCACGATCTAACAAACATTGAAACGACCCCTGCAGTTATTCTGTTGATATGGCCCTTAAACTCCTTTGGATTTCATCAGTATCATCAAAGAAGCGTCCTTTCAACGGTAACTTTAATTTTGGGAATAGAAATTAATCACAGGGAGACAAATCTGGGGGAGAGGGTGGATGGTTGAGAACTCGCACTTGTTTTTGGGGCAAAAATTCCTGTACAACTACCGCCCGGTGAGCCGGTGCATTATCATGAAGAAGGAAAAAACTGCCAGGTGTTGAATACTCGGAGAATACTTTTTAATAGGCGTTTCAAAATACTTAAATAAACGTTGGCAGTGACAGTCTGTCCCTCTGGAATAAATTAATTATGAGTAACTCAATTGCTGTCGTAGAAGCACACTAATATTGTCTTCACTTTCCACTTTTGAAGGCGAATTTTTTGGCCTTTTGGTGATGATGATGAATTCCACTGAGAACTTTGGCGTTTAGTTGTGGGATCATAGTGGAAAATCCATGTTTCATCCTTTGCGACAATCAAATTTAAAGAAATGTTTATTTCTGCGACATGTTTTGATGATGTCTTTTGCGTACTCAACACACTAATGTTTCTGTTCATCAGAGAACGCATGTGGTACAGACCGGCAAGGAACTTTTTCTTGCCCAGATCTTCCACTAAAATTTTAATAATGGTCTCTTATCAACACCAAATTCATCTGCCATCACAGTCTTCTTCTTCTTCGTTCGCTTCTACCACCAAGATCGCTCCATGATCCTGCTGAATTTATTCCTGTGGTCCTCGATGGGTCCCGTGGTCCCCGAGAGGATCACAAGAGGTTCAGAGTATCGGCGTGGGCCTGAATTCTTGGTGGGTCGCAGAAGCATGATTGCATGACACCGTGGTTTTCGATCATTTCATTCATTCATTTGCATGTCCCTTGCGGAACTTTCCCATTATAAAATCAGTCTCTACTTAACTGTCGTAAACACACACGCCTATAATTTTCATATACACAAGTACACGCAGATAAATTTATTCACGCGCAAATGCAAGTACATACCACAAATATACAAACACATACATATATAAATCCTATATACATACATATATACACATAAACATGCGGTCACGTACATATACACATATATACATAAGTACATATGTGTACACATATACCTATATACATATGTATGCATACACATTAACATGTTGTCACATACGTGCATGTACACACACATATATATGCATATTCACATGCATACATACATATATATATGTAATACATATATATATATATACACAATACAGATGCATGCACATACATACGCATATATAGACATTCACACATATACAAATACATACTTATACTTAATCATAGGTAAAGGTAAAATTCCAGGTTCCACGCCATTAAGGCATATTGGGGAATACGGTGTTAGCCCCCTTTTTTTCACGGCCTTCAGCACATGAAAGTGTTGATGTGGTCAGTATCACGCCCTGGCCGCTTTACCTTCTGCACATGAAAGTGTTGATGTGGTCAGTATCACGCCCTGCCCGCTTTACCTTCTGCACATGAAAGTTTGATGTGGTCAGTATCACGCCCTGGCCGCTTTACCTTCTGCACATGAAAGTGTTGATGTGGTCAGTATCACGCCCTGCCCGCTTTACCTTCTGCACATGAAAGTGTTGATGTGGTCAGTATCACGCCCTGGCCGCTTTACCTTCTGCACATGAAAGTGTTGATGTGGTCAGTATCACGCCCTGCCCGCTTTACCTTCTGCACATGAAAGTGTTGATGTGGTCAGTATCACGCCCTGGCCGCTTTACCTTCTGCACACGAAAGTGTTGATGTGGTCAGTATCACGCCCTGGCCGCTTTACCTTCTGCACATGAAAGTGTTGATGTGGTCAGTATCACGCCCTGGCCGCTTTACCTTCAGCACATGAAAGTGTTGATGTGGTCAGTATCACGCCCTGGCCGCTTTACCTTCTGCACATGAAAGTTTGATGTGGTCAGTATCACGCCCTGGCCGCTTTACCTTCTGCACATGAAAGTCTGATGTGGTCAGTATCACGCCCTGGCCGCTTTACCTTCTGCACATGAAAGTGTTGATGTGGTCAGTATCACGCCCTGCCCGCTTTACCTTCTGCACATGAAAGTTTGATGTGGTCAGTATCACGCCCTGGCCGCTTTACCTTCTGCACATGAAAGTGTTGATGTGGTCAGTATCACGCCCTGCCCGCTTTACCTTCTGCACATGAAAGTCTGATGTGGTCAGTATCACGCCCTGGCCGCTTTACCTTCTGCACATGAAAGTGTTGATGTGGTCAGTATCACGCCCTGGCCGCTTTACCTTCTGCACATGAAAGTGTTGATGTGGTCAGTATCACGCCCTGCCCGCTTTACCTTCTGCACATGAAAGTGTTGATGTGGTCAGTATCACGCCCTGCCCGCTTTACCTTCTGCACATGAAAGTGTTGATGTGGTCAGTATCACGCCCTGCCCGCTTTACCTTCTGCACATGAAAGTCTGATGTGGTCAGTATCACGCCCTGGCCGCTTTACCTTCTGCACATGAAAGTGTTGATGTGGTCAGTATCACGCCCTGCCCGCTTTACCTTCTGCACATGAAAGTGTTGATGTGGTCAGTATCACGCCCTGCCCGCTTTACCTTCTGCACATGAAAGTGTTGATGTGGTCAGTATCACGCCCTGCCCGCTTTACCTTCTGCACATGAAAGTGTTGATGTGGTCAGTATCACGCCCTGCCCGCTTTACCTTCTGCACATGAAAGTCTGATGTGGTCAGTATCACGCCCTGGCCGCTTTACCTTCTGCACATGAAAGTGTTGATGTGGTCAGTATCACGCCCTGCCCGCTTTACCTTCTGCACATGAAAGTGTTGATGTGGTCAGTATCACGCCCTGCCCGCTTTACCTTCTGCACATGAAAGTGTTGATGTGGTCAGTATCACGCCCTGCCCGCTTTACCTTCTGCACATGAAAGTCTGATGTGGTCAGTATCACGCCCTGGCCGCTTTACCTTCTGCACATGAAAGTGTTGATGTGGTCAGTATCACGCCCTGGCCGCTTTACCTTCAGCACATGAAAGTGTTGATGTGGTCAGTATCACGCCCTGCCCGCTTTACCTTCCCAGATTTTTCTGCTACCCATTTCTAGAGGCTGGGTGAACCCTGGGTCCTTTTTCAGCGCTTACCAGAAAAAAATCCCACTGCTGGGACTGAACCCGATACCACCTGGTTAGTAAACGGAGCGCCTGACCACTCAGCTAACCAGGCACTTATTCATACATGTATACAAACACACAGAAACACAAATACATTTTAGGGAGGCATATAGTCCATATCAAACAGATAGTGACAAAGATTGAAGTTATAAGAACGAGTATTACTTTTAAGTTTTACATGAAAGGTGGGCTGCTGAGTAAGATAAACTTTTTAAACATGTCAAGCCTTGGTTTTGGGAGAATACAGTTGCTGAAGCGCTAAGTTGGATTTGAACAACGACCACAGATATGGAGACATTCAGAGGTGTATGGTGCAAAAAAAAAAAAAGATGAGAAGGAATGTCAAAAGAAGCATCTTGTTCCTGACTTCCTTCTGTCTTTGAATGCAATCTGTAGATTGCCTATTTTTGTCATTCCTTCTCATCTCTTATTCTCTGTCTCTTTGCAGTTCTGCACCATATATTTCTGATTATCTCATATATTCTATTCTACAGAGTGTTTTTAAAGTCTCACTACACTTTTTATGAAAAAAAAAATTGACGTAACTGACGTTATCACAAAATGTGCTTTAAAAGTCATTTAATTAGTTACAATAGTGACTGCAGTGATACAACGGTGTTTTTGGGTTAGCTGGAAAGTACCACTGAAATATTCATTATAACAGGTGTTGGAAATGTCCACCACGGGCTTCAAGACATGGCTGTACACATCTCTTCATATTGTCAAATACCTTGTGCTACGTGTCTGTTGTTATTTCTTGAATGGTAATTCTGATTGCTTCTTTCAGGTCCTCAATTGTTTGTGCATTATTTTTGTAAACATTTCCTTTCAAGAAACCCCATAGATAATAGTCTAATGGATTTAGATCTGGAGAACAAGCAGGCCAAATTCCACGAGATAGTATGCGATTTGCGAAAATTTCTTCCAAAACACCGTGTGTTGCTCTAGCTATGTGTACAACTGCACCATCTTGCTGGAACCACGCTACTTCAATTTCACGTTCATTCAGCTGTTCTAAAAAAGGTTCGAGAATGTCAGTACGGTACCGATTGGCAATGGTGTTGTTGACGAAAATTGGTCCAATTAAACGTTTTCTACTGACGGCACACCATACCCCAATTTCCGCACCGTGTAGCGGCGCTTCATGAAATGCTCTGGGATTAACACTGCTCTAAATACAATTATTTCGGCTATTAACGTATCCAGATAGATGAAACCATGCCTCATCAGAGAAGAATATTAAATCGAGAATTGACTTGTCTTCTTCAGCTAAAAAGGTTTGAAACTACGTGGAGTAGTTGACTCTGGATTGATTGTCACACTCTTAGTTCAGACACAACAGAAATCTTGTATGGATGAAAATTTAACCGATGGTTAAGAATATTGTGCACTGTGCTCAGTGATACGTTCACTTCTTGTGACATTTTCCTTAAGGACTTGCATGGACTTTTCAGAATTCTGTCTTTGATATCTAGACGGTTCTAAGGACTGCAAACGCGCCACAAACAGCCTCTGGCAGTCAAGTCCAGCTCCTGGCCTTCCCGTGGCAGAACTGTTTAAACTGACAGGAGAAGGGGCGAGGGCGAATATCTGGCGCCTGAAAACCAGTTACTTAGGGTAGATGAGTGGCACGTTTGGTAGCTCATCTGCCGCTGTTGGCGAGATCTTCAGCTGCCGTGCGTGGAGCGGTGCTCCTCCCGGCCAATGAAGAAATTTGCAAATGAGGTTGCCGCGCAGCATCACTGCGGAAAAGGTGGTAGAAAGGATAAAGCGAAGCAAACAGTCCATTCACGGCACCTCTGGTCTGGAGGTCGGCCACGTCCTGAGTGCAGTCATATCGGGTGAAATGCATGAACCGGCTTTTCCCAGAGGTTAAGACACTGCTGGAGAGACTCTTCAAATGCCGCTCGTGGAGTGAAGCTCCTCCCGGTTAAGGAAGTAAATGCGGAAAAGAAATAAAGGTTGCTGTGCGGAGCCGATGGGAAAAGGTGGTGGAAAGTGAAGTTTAACGGGTATGTCCAGTAGTATCGCTACGAGAGCTATACCACGGCACCTCTGCTCTAGAGGTCGCCCACGTCCGAAATACACCTACACTGGTGAAATATGCCTAAACCGGCACACACCAGGGGTGGAAATTGATGGCTAGACATGTCATGCCACCTCCGCTCTAGAGGTCGGTAACGCCTGATAAACACCCATACTGGTGAATTTTGCCTAAACCGGCTCATACCAGGGGTGAATCTTGAAGGCTATGCATGTCACAGTACCTCTGCCCTAGAGGTCGGTCCCGTCCCAAACACGCCCATACTGGGATAATGCCTAAACCGGCTCAACCCAGGGGTAGAAGTCACTAGTGGCGAGGATTCGTCCTCCTGGACAAAAGCTCCATCCTGGTCACAACTAGGAAGGGTAGCGGCCACGACCGCAAAATGCTGAAGTCGGAGACACTGGACCAGGGCAGTCTAGATAGGCAACCACCTCTCACCCGGCGGGGATGTTTGCGTATCCTAATCACCCTGAGGTTTTCCGGTGGGAAAGTCCAACCCTGGACTGGATGGGCAACCACCTCTCACCCGGCGGTGATACACGGGTATCTCAGAAAACGTCGAGGTTTTCCGGTGAGAAAGTCCAACTCTGGCCTAGGTGGGCTACCGCCTCTCACCCAGCGGGGATGCATTGATATCCTAAACACATCGAGGTCTTCCGGTGAGAAAGTCCAACCCTAGACTAAACTGGTGCAATGAAAACCACGGTGTCACGCAATCCCGCTTCCGAGACCCACCAAGAATACAGGCTAAAGCACTGTGATACTCTGAACCCCTTGTGGTCCTCTCGTGGATCTCGTGAGGGGACCACGGGACCTAACGAGGACCACAGGCGTGAATTCAGTAGGTTCACAGTGCAGTTTTTGGTGGTAGAAGTGAACGAAGAAGAAGAAGAAGAAGATATCTAGACATTTTTCTTCAGACACAGCAAGCCTACCAAATCGCGGAGCACCTTCCACAGTTCCCGTATCCCGAAATTTATTCAACAAATTTCTAACCGTAGCGCGATGAGGAGGTTGTTATCAGGAAATTTTGCCATAAATCTTTAAACAACCGCCATTTCGAAATACTTGTTCAACCAAAAAATTTATTTCTTCCGTTGATAACACCATTCTGTTTTGAGTGCAAAAAAATTACTCCAGCAGATGGCAACCATTCACTGCTTTTTTCTTCACGATTGACTTTGCAGCACATTTTTATGACGCCATTTTCTTCATTTTTACAAGTTTTGCCACAGTCTTCAACTAATCCTTTTTTTTTTTTGTTCCTTTATTGTTTTTGTTACTAATTCATTCATTCATTTGCATGTCCCTTGCGGAACTTTGCCTTCCTAACAGCACTCATGTAGGCCTCTCGGTTGTGAGCAAGATGGCATGCTTCTGATGCATCCATTTGCAGATCATCAACGATGTCTTGCAGCCATCTTCGCCTTGGTCTTCCTCTCTTTCTTTTTCCCATTATGTATCCTTTCAAGACGGTCTTCTCTAGATTATCATGACGTTTAATGTGTCCAAAATATTTAAGTTTTCTTTGTTTAATCCTCTTTAATAGCCAGCCTTATTCAATATTAAGTTCTTGTAGTATGGATATATTTGTTCTATTGTGTGTCCATAGTATTTGAAGAACCCTTCTGTAGCATTTAAAGGCATTTATGTGTTTCTCAGATGTTTTGTTAAGTGTCCAGGTCTCACGGCATATGTTGCGATGGAAAAGATGCATGTCCTTAAAAATCTTATTTTTGTGGTTCTGTCTGCTCTTCTCCATAGCTTCTTTAATTAGTTTACTTTCTGAAGAGCCATAGATGTCCTCCTTTTAATTTCCATCACTGTATCTCCATTATTAGCTAGTAGTTATCCCAGATATTAAAACTCTCCACTTCTTCCAATTTTTCCTCATTGATACATATTTCAGCTGCCTTGTTTGTTTTGTCAGTTGTCATCAATTTAGTTTTCTTCGCATTAAGATAGAGGTTTTGCTCTTCGCTGTTCTTACAGACTGACATAATTAGTTTTTCCATTCCTTTTTGTGTTGTGGACAGTAATATTGTATCATCAGTATATCTAATTTCTGGTATATCATAACTTCCAATTGTTATGGCATCGAATATTCTTTGTCTATATCTTCTCTAACATTCCTCTTTATATTTTCAGTATACAAGTTAAATAAGCAAGATGACAATATGTACCCCTGACAGACCCCTTGTTTTATGTCAAATTAAATTGTTGTTTCACCATTTATTCTTACTGCTGCTTGTTGGTCTAGATACAGCAGTGATGTTAATTGTATCAAATGTGTTGGAAATCCCTTTTTTTTCATTATTTCCCAAAGTTTCTGGTGTTTTACACAATCAAATGCCTTTGAGTAGTCTATAAAAGATAAATATAGATTCACATTAAACTTTCTGCATTTCTCTATTATTAATCTTATATTGAATATATGATCTCTTATCCTCTTCCTTGCCTGAACCCAGTTTGGACCATATAGACTTCTTTTTCTATTTTCTTACAAAGTCTACTCATGATAATTTTTACAGAATTTTACTGCTATGACTTATTAGAGCAACAGTTTCTGTAGTTTGTGCATAATTTCAGGTTATCCTTTTTTTGGCAGTGGTATAATACAGTTCTTTTCCATTCTTTTGGCCAAATACCTGAATGCCATATCTTTCTACATCGTGTATGATAGATTGTTGCACACTCCTTTCCTCCTGCTTTAATAAATTCAGCTGTTATCTGATTACATCCTGGTGATTTACCATTTTTCAGATTCTTTATTGCCCATAAAACTTCTTCTATTGTCGGTTCAGGTTCTTTCTTCTCCAATAATAATTCACACTGTTGATTTCTGTTTTCACAGTCGGCTGTTTCATACGTTCTTCTGCAATATTCCTTCCATCTTTCTAGACTTTCCTGTGTCTCTGTTAAGGTATTCCCCATCTCGTCACAAATTACATTTAGCTTAGGTGTTACATTTCTCGTCAATGTCTTCATTTCTTTAAACATTTCACTATCTCTTCCACACTTCTGATGTTCTTCTATTCTTTTATAGCAATCTTGTATGTATTGTTTTTTGTCTTTTCTTATGTTTCTTCGTACTTCTTTTGTTAAAGATTTATATTCCTCTTTGTTGTTGTCTCACTTTCCATTGCGTCTTCATTTCTCTACGTTGTTTTACCAGTTCTAGTGTGCCTGCTGAAATCCATCCATTCTTTTGTGTTTTCTTTACTGGAACCACGTTGTTGTTATTAAGATATCTTGGCCTGCGTAGCCAAATCAACTGGTGTCATTTCCTCCTGTACAGCTATCAGGATTTCGAAAAGGATTTTCACTTCTATACTGTATTGTTCTTGTATTTTTGTAAAATCAAAGTGGAGTGGTCTTGATCCCGTAACTGTCTTTTTTATCTTTATCTTCATATCTGCTATTAATATCTCATGGTCCGTGTCACAATCGGCACCTGGTAAAGTTTTTGCTGATGTTATACTTGACCTCCACCTTCTTTGCACTAAAATGTAATCTGTTTGATTCTTTGTTTTCCCATCAGGTGATGTCCATGTGTAAAGTCTTCTTGTATGTTGTTTAAAAACCGTGTTACTACTATAAAAAGCGTGTTTTTGTTACTACAGTGATGGAATTCTTCTTATATTGTTTGTATATGACACTGATAAGAGTTTTTAATTCATTGTTTTCTGTTATAATATTGATTGGGATGTATATTTATTATTTCTTGTATGTTGTTTGTGGTTTGTTTTTGTTTGCTTTTTTTTCTTTTAATGGGCCCTCCCTTTTTTAAAATGCAAAACTGCACTGGTTTAATTTAGTAATTTTTTTCCCCCTGAGAGTAAAACATTCCATGATTTCAGTAAATGTTGATTTTGTACTTTTTTTTGTTATTATATTTGCTTTATGTGTATCTTCTTCATCTTCGCTCGCTTCTACCGCCAAGATCGCCCTGTGATCCTATTGAATTTACTCCTGTAGTTCTCGTGATAGTCTCACTTAGAATGGAGGCTCAGAGCATCGTGGGGCTTGGGCCTATATTCTCGGTGGTTCACAGAAGTAGCATTGCGTGACGTTGGTTTTCGTTGCGCCAGTTTAGTCTAGAGTTGGACTTTCTCACCGGAAAACCTCGATGTGGTTTGGATATGAATATATCCCCGCTTTATGTGTATGATTTTTTTATATATTGAGGTATGAAATGCAAGAAATAGTTTCATAGTAGTCCAACATAGCAAGTTCTATAGACAGAGGAAAAAGGTAGCCATTCTCATTCATTTTAGAATATGTATGAAACAAAACTAAGTTCCAGCACAGCTCATGTAAACCTGAATATGATTCATTCGAGAAAAAGTTGCCAGTACAACTATTAAAATTGTTGGGATAAGCGCTATTTGAACCAGGCCTAGCTGATCAAGACCCTATCTCATATTGTTGTGATGTTTCTTGTTGTGGGGTGATGTAGCCCTTCAACCCGAGTAACTGCTTCACTTATCATCATTGTCATCATCATCATCATCATCACTGGCCAAAAGAGTCTCAAGCTGGCGTTTTATAACTTCAGGAATAAATCCAGCCAGGAGATCCAAGGAAGCCATTACGTCATAAAGCTAACTTGTTATAAAATTGTTTTTTAAAATACATTTCTGATCATTTTAAAATTATCGCTAACTAGAATGTAACTTACGGTTATTGATATTGTGCTACTGGAAGGGAACTAGACGGTCAATCTGGCAGAGTCCTCATACCAGAGAAGAGGCTTAACTAGCCGCTCGATGCCGCCCCACTCGCATCAGAGCGCCCCAACGCTAGGAACTGCAGTCCCTGCAGCCATTCAGTCCCTCGGCCGAGAACACTTTGGACTTGGGTTACATTCACTTACATTCCGGTGTAAATGCCGCCATTGTTACGCTGACAACTCATATGACGGTAATAATCTGCACATTTCCACCATAATTTCCTTACCATATAAATATTCACGGTAATATATACAGATAGACTTTTAAAAGGCATTTGATAGCATGCATAGAGATTCGTTGTGGATAATTTTAAGAATATATGGAATACCATCTAAAATTCTCAACATCATTAAGGATCTCTACAATGGATATATTTGCGCAGTCAACACAAAATCCTTCATGCAGGCCATCAGCTCAGTTGGTGATCTCCTCTCACAAAATCCCGTCAGAGGAGATCACCAACTGAGCTGATGGTGTGCATGAAGGACCGTGTACTCTGGAGAAGCATAACAGCCAACGCCAGTCGGCATGGCACCTGATGATGATGAGTCAACACAGAAGAAGGAATGAGTGAATGGTTCCAGTTTGAGACATGAAACAAGGATGTATATTATCTCCCTTGATTTTTGGAATTGCCATAGACTTAATAATTTTAAAATGCTGCACAGGTAAAACGGGCATTGATTGGGTGTATGGGACCCTACCGGAAGATCTTGATTTTGCAGATGGCATAACTCTTATCAGTGACAATGTGAATTCAATTCAAGAAAAAAAAACAGATACCCTGGCCTCACTGGCTAGTAAAATAGGACTTTAAATTAACAAGGGAAAAAAATGAAACTTCACATTAATCAAGATGGAAAAATATACGTAAAAGGAACAGTTGATGAAGTAACCAAATTTGCATACCTTGGCAGCTACATAGATCAGGATTGTGACACAGAAAGGAAATTAGATTTAGAATTGCAAAAGCAGCACTGAGCTTCAAGAATCTCGAGAACATATAGCGTTCAAAAATTATCAGCACAAAAACCAAGTTAGATTATTCTCAATTCAAATGTAATATCCACCTTCATTTATGCATATGAAAGCTGAAAAATAACGAAAGAAATAGACAAGAAAAATCATCAACATCATCAGGTGCCGTGCCGACTGGCGTTGGCTATTGTGCTTCTCCAGAGTGCACGATCCTTCATGCAGGCCATCAGCTCATTTGGTGATCTCCTCTCACACCATCCCATCAGACTGTCCAGTATCATTTCTCTTGGTCTTCTTTTTTGTCTTCTTTCTTCTATTTTTCCTGTTGTTATAATATTTTCGATGCCCCCTCTTCCCATTGCATGTCCTATGAAAGTACATTGTCTCTCTCTTATTTATTTTTACAAGATTTTTTTGTCTCTCCAGCTCTTCTCATATATTCTTCATTGGTTATTTTTGCTGTCCAGGGAATTCGCAACATTCTTCTAATAAATCACATTTCTGCTGCTTCCAGTGATTTTTGTGCAGACCTGCCTATTGTTCACGATTCACTTCCATATAACAAGATAGGTTCAATATAACATTTTAGGACTCGTTTTCTAACATTCATTGATACGGATGTGTTACATAATATGTTTATCATTCTCTGAAATGCAGTCTTTGCTTGGCCTATTCTGTTCCTAATTTCTGTTCTGCATTTCCCATCTGAAGTTATTAATGCTCCAAGGTATTTGAATTTCTGCACCTGCTTTAGAATAGTTCCATTTAATTTTATACTGCATGCTGGTGGATTCTGTTTCTTAGATATAACCATAGTCTCTATCTTTTTTATGTTTAAAGTAAGGCTTTTCTGTTCACTTCCTTTAGCGACTTTATCCAAGAGATTTTGCAGGTCTTGTTGGTTCTCAGCTATCAGTACTGTGTCGTCAGCATACCGAAGGTTGTTAATATTGTATCCTCCAATTTTTTATGCCTGGTTCTGTGATGATCGTTTTTAGAATATTCTCGCTGTACAGAGAAAAAAAGTCTGGAGACAGTACGCATCCTTATCGTACTCCTTGTTTTATAGGTTGATGTTTTCCAGTTCTATTTTCAACTAGAACTGCTGTTTCTTGCTGCCAGTATAGATGTTTTACAATCCTCAGGTCTTTACCGTCTATATTGATGCTTTCAAGCATTTTAATAATTTCATTATGTTTCACCTTGTCAAATGCCTTGGTGTAATCAATGAAGCATAAGTAGAGATCTTTCTGTATTTCTAAAGCTCTTTCTATTAGTGTTCGTAAAGCACAAATGGCAGTGTGTGTTCCCTTTCCTTTAACAAATCCAAACTGTTCATCTGCTATTTCCATGGAGAAGAACAACAGAAAGGATGTTGAGCAATAGAGGGCTCACCTGGGCAAGAGCAGAAAAAAAGGCGAAAGACAGGCATTTGTGGAAAACCCTTGCGGAAGCCCCATGTGCCCTGGGCACTTAAGGTTCAGAGAGAGAGAGAGAGAGATGTTCTTCTCATAATGATTCTCAGAAGTAGCTTCGTTATGTGACATGAAAGGCTGATAGTCCGGTGGTCATCACATTCCTTTGCACCTGGTTTCTTTGGTAGTGCTATAAACATGGATTTAAGCAAGTCACTGGGCATATAATCACTGTTGTAAATGTCATTCAGTAACTTGGTTATTATTTTTATTCTGTCTCCTCTAGTGGCTCTATTTCTTCTATTGTTATATTATCAGGCCCAGTCGCTTTTCCTTTCTTCATGTGTTTGATGGCATCTATGATTTCATCTTCAAGTATTGGTGGTCCCTCACAGTTTTCAGTATCTGGTGTTAGTTCTGGTCTTTCTCCTCCTTTTTGAAAAATGCTCAAGGAAATTACTAGGTATAAAATGGAATGAATTCAAGAACAGCGCGGAGATAAGACAGATGAGCGAACAACAACCTGTCTCGTGAGTGATCAGAAAAAGAAGATGGACATATGTCGGTCATGTGATGAGAAGAAAACATCAGAGAATCCCAAAAAACAAGCTATCAAGTGGAACACAACAGGCTGAAGAAAAAGAGGTCGATCAGGTGAAACCCTAAAGAAGACATTGTTAAGAGAAGCCAGTTTCGTTGGCATTAAATCCTTTGATGATGTTGCAAAGCTCACCAAAAACAAGAAAACTTGGCAGACAACCATGCGAGCCCTATGTGACGTTTAAAGGCATGGGAAGGATGTAAGATGTATGAATATATAATATACAGATGACTCAGTGATTCGGAACAGCAGAAGTGGTTGAGGTTTTGTTGCCTACCGAAATGGAAGAGTAGTGGCACTAGGTTCGGGAGCCTGTGAAGTCACTACTTCAAGCATGCGAATAGAAATTGAGGCTGTGTCGGCGGCGATGGAATGGTTAGTTGCTCATGATGTGGTTAATGGTGTCGTTGTGACGGATTCACAGAGTATGCTTCGTAAGGTGGGTTCATCTGTTAAGCCAGTCAACTGTGACAAGCCTAACGTGGCTTGCCGTCCAGGGCATGCCGGAGTACATGGCAATGATGTGGCAGACAGACTTGCTGGATGGGCTAAAACCAAAAAAGTCTGCCATTTGACAATGGACAAGGAGGACATTGGTAAGGCTGTACCGGACACATTGTAGGAAAATGAAGAGTGGGAATGGAAGAACACTATAGCTGTGATGAGACTGCAGGAGCTAGAACAAACTAAAGGTGCTGGCAGGAAATCCGA
This sequence comes from Achatina immaculata, assembly GCA_009760885.1. Classification (NCBI taxonomy): domain Eukaryota; kingdom Metazoa; phylum Mollusca; class Gastropoda; order Stylommatophora; family Achatinidae; genus Lissachatina; species Lissachatina immaculata. Next base: position 9,424,602 of record CM019693.1, read on the forward strand.
ACTGTGTGTAAGAAAACGCGTCGTAAACAACCAACATTTGACAGGAACTATTAACAAACAAACTCTTGGGTGGATGCTGCGACACGCGGCGGGGCATATATGGGGTTGTCCCGAATGCAGTGAAGCCGGGGTCTGAATTTTGAACTTTACAGTTATTGAAGGCCTTAAAATACACATTATACCACAAATATGTGGAGAGAGAGAAATGATACTCATCCAAAACTAGTCATTTCCCAGGAAAGTAATTGCTATTACCATCTTGTAACAGTTATCTGAAATAAATTGTTGTGGATCAGCCATGATATGAGTAACTCAAACTAAAAAGTCTAGAGAGTCTGGGTCATCCTCACAGCTACAGCTACACATGACATAAAATATGACTAAACAACATTCAAGATAGGATCCGCTTGAGTTAATACAGTTCCATTAAGTTTTGGACTGGGCCATCAAACTACAACTTCTGCTTCTGATGCTACTACTACTACTGCTGCTGCTGCTACTACTTCTCTTCCCTACCTCCTCCTCTGCATTCTTTCTTCTTCTTATTCTTCGCCTTGAAAGAAGTCCCACTGTGTTACATTTTGCAGGTAGACTGTGACATTTCTGTATTTCGGTCCGACACATTTTAGGACCGGGGCCGCCTTCCCATTTTGATCTGTATTAACCACCCGGATTAATGTCTGTTTCTAGTGGACACTACTGGGACATCGCCCGGATTAATGTCTGTTTCTAGTAGACACCACTGGGACATCACCCGGATTAATGTCTGTTTCTAGTGGACACTACTGGGACATCACCCGGATTAATGTCTGTTTCTAGTAGACACCACTGGGACATCACCCGGATTAATGTCTGTTTCTAGTAGACACTACTGGGACATCACTTGGATTAATGTCTGTTTCTAGTAGACACTACTGGGACATCACCTGGATTAATGTCTGTTTCTAGTAGACACTACTGGGACATCACCTGGATTAATGTCTGTTTCTAGTGGACACTACTGGGACATCACCCGGATTAATATCTGTTTTTAGTAGACACCACTGGGACATCACCCGGATTAATGTCTGTTTCTAGTAGACACTACTGGGACATCACCTGGATTAATGTCTGTTTCTAGTGGACACTACTGGGACATCACCTGGATTAATGTCTGTTTCTAGTGGGCACTACTGGGACATCACCCGGATTAATGTCTGTTTCTAATATGGTTTGGTTAATTTTGGTTAGCGGTCAGCTGTGAGTCACTGACAACTATTTAATTCAACTTGAGTACTGCTCTAGCGCCAGAATTTCATCAATGCCGCATAAGATACTCACGAAAGTTGCACAAAAGCAATTTAATGATATAACTAAACGATGTATGAATGCATGTATTCAGTGTCCAGGGAGGATTACGGTTTCCACTGTCCTAAATGGAAATGCGCCCCTGAATCATCAACATCAAGAAAGGTGATGAGAAACACATAGAGAAGAGATTCTTACATCCTTCCTGTGCCGTTAAACGTTACACAAGCTTGAATGGTAGTTCGCCAGGTTTTCCTGTTTTCTGCGAGCTTTTCACCTTTATCAGTGGATTTTATGGCTACTAATTTGGCCTTTCTTAATAATGTCCGCTTTAGAGTTTCACGTGGTTGACCTTTTTTTTCCGGCCAGTTGTGTTCCACGTGATAGCTTGTTTTGGGATTCTCTAACTGTTTCTTCTCGTCACGTGAGCGACATATGTTCATCTTCTTTTTCTGATCACCCATAAGATAGATTGTTGTTTGCTCATCTGCCTTATCTCTGCTTTGTTCTTGAATTCGTTCCACATTATACTGAGTATTGTCCTTGGGCATTTGTTTTAAAAAGAGAAGAGATTGGCATGCCAGAAAACACACACACACACAGACAGAGAGAGAGAGAGAGAGAGACAGACAGACAGACAGACAGACAGACACTAGCGAGTTGCATGTTAAATTGGCCTTGTTTCATGGGTTTAAATTACTCAAAAAGCTTGTCTTAACTTCTACTTTCTTGGCATGGGGATCTTAGTTTGAATGACTGAAAGAGCTTGTCTTAACTTCTACTTTCTTGGCATGGGCCTCTTAGTTTGAATGACTGAAAGAGCTTGTCTTAACTTCTACTTTCTTGGCATGGGCCTCTTAGTTTGAATGACTGAAAGAGCTTGTCTTAACTTCTACTTTCTTGGCATGGGCCTCTTAGTTTGAATGACTGAAAGAGCTTGTCTTAACTTCTACTTCCTTGGCATGGGCCTCTTAGTTTGAATGACTGAAAGAGCTTGTCTTAACTTCTACTTCCTTGGCATGGGCCTCTTAGTTTGAATGACTGAAAGAGCTTGTCTTAACTTCTACTTTCTTGGCATGGGCCTCTTAGTTTGAATGACTGAAAGAGCTTGTCTTAACTTCTGTCTTCCTAGATCGTCTAGCTGGTGTTCTTTGCAGCTGATGCGATTACTGCTGAGGCTCTTACTGCGGCTATTTTTTTCCCTGAGTGGAACTAAAAAGCAGAGAATGTGGAGTGCTTCTTTGGCAGACTCCACCACCACGGGGACTATGACGATCCCTGCCACCTAGCCAGGTTAGGCCTGTTACTTGGGGGTACCAGCGAAGACGAGGGAAAGAATCTTGGTCAGCTGTAGTTCACCAACCCTGAAGCCAGCTCAGCCATTGCTGTAGTTCACCAACCCTGAAGCCAGCTCAGCCATTGCTGTAGTTCACCAACCCTGAAGCCAGCTCAGCCATTGCTGTAGTTCACCAACCCTGAAGCCAGCTCAGCCATTGCTGTAGTTCACCAACCCTGAAGCCAGCTCAGCCATTGCTGTAGTTCACCAACCCTGAAGCCAGCTCAGCCATTGCTGTAGTTCACCAACCCTGAAGCCAGCTCAGCCATTGCTGTAGTTCACCAACCCTGAAGCCAGCTCAGCCATTGCTGTAGTTCACCAACCCTGAAGCCAGCTCAGCCATTGCTGTAGTTCACCAACCCTGAAGCCAGCTCAGCCATTGCTGTAGTTCACCAACCCTGAAGCCAGCTCAGCCATTGCTGTAGTTCACCAACCCTGACGCCAGCTCAGCCATTAACGTTTATTCTTAACAGTTTCACACTGCCTGATGTTATTGGCGAGAATCATCATCTTTAATTATTAACATTTATTCATAAGAATTTCACGATGTCTGTAACACACGAGTAATTAGTGTATAAGTATATAAAACTAGGCATACAACTATACACGAAGCCACTGCTGTAAAGCTGTGATAAGAAAATGTATAAACTAGGAACAAGTAGGAACAGCTTTATTACTTAACGAGCACACATTTTTGACGTTTCGGTGTGAACGTTAATCATATAAAAACAGACAGGACGAAGAATTAGAGAGAGAGAGAGAGAGAGAGAGAGAGAGAGAGAGAGAGAAGATAAAATATAAATTCACATAAATGCTATATAGAAAATAGAAATGGAAAAAAACAGAATAAAATAAAATGAATGGAGCACTTATCTGTGACTTGTAAGAGTCTGTTCAAAAGTGCGCATGATGGAGTGTAGCCAGTTAGTCAGTCATTTGCATGTCCCTTGCGGAACTTGGCCTTCCTAACAGCTCTTCTGTAGGCCTCTCGGTTGTGAGCAAGATGACCTGCTGCTGATGCATCCATTTGCAGATTATCAACGATGTCTTGCAGCCATCTTCGCCTTGGTCTTCCTCTCTTTCTTTTTTCCCATTATGTATCCTTCCAAGACGGTCTTCTCTAAATTATTATGACGTTTAATATGTCCAAAATATTTTTCTATATTTAATCTTCTTTACTAGCCAGGCTTCTTCAATATTAGGTTCTTGTAGTATGGATATATTTGTTCTTTTTATGTCCATGATATTTGAAGAACTATTTTGTAGCATTTACATTCAAAGGCATTTGTGTGTTTCTCAGCTGTTAAGTGTCCAGGTCTCACAGGTGTATGTTGCCATGGGAAAGATGCATGCCCTTAAAAATCTTATTTTTTAGTCCTGTCTGTTCCTCTCCACAGATTCTTTAATTGTTTTACTTTTTGAAGAGCGATAGATGTCCTCCTTTTAATTTCTCTCATTGTATCTCCGTTATTAGTTACTAATGATCTAAGATATTCAAAACTTTCCACTTCTTTCAATGTCGAGTAATTGTGGTAATAGTAAAAACACACCCGCACACACACACACACACACACATATATATATATTCCCCCCACCTCCTTAACATGTCTCCATTTAAACATTCTCTACACTCCAAATTTGGGAACTAGAAAAAGCCCCAGAGGAGTGGAAAACTGGGCTTATAATAAAACTACCAAAGAAGGGTGATCTCAGAGATTGCGGGAACTGGAGAGGCATTACCCTACTGCCACTCACCAGTAAAGTATTTTGCAGAATAATCATCAACAGAATTGTACCAACACTTGAGGAAAAACTTCGGAAAGAGCAGGCAGGATTTAGGAAAGGAAGATCATGCATAGACCACATATTTGTACTTAGACAAATATTAGAGCAGGCAAATGAGTGGCATAGCACAACATATGCATTATTCATAGATTCTGAGAAAGCCTTTGACAGCGTCAACAGAGATGCACTGTGGAAAATCCTAAGATTGCATGGCCTCCCCCATAAAATAGTTAATGTAATCAAAGCCCTATACGAGGGTTTTCAGTGCAAAGTTATCTGTGGAGAACATACCTCCAGCAGCTTTAGGGTACAAACAGGAGTGAAACAGGGATGTGTACTATAGCCAACATTATTTATCTTGGCAGTAGACTGGTTAATGAAGGAGTCAACATCAGACAAACGCAGAGGATTACAATGGACCCTTGACACAGTGCTGAAGGACCTTGACTTTGCGGACGACATTTGTCTATTATCAAGCAGTCACAAAGATATGCAAGATAAAATAAACAAGCTAACTCAGAATGCAAACAACATAGGACTAAAGATCAACGTAGGAAAGACAAAGTTAATGAAGCAAAATGTGAACAACAGAAATGTACTCAGAGTAGATAACAAGTTAGTGGAGGAAGTCAACGAATTTGTATACCTTGGCAGCAGAGTAGTAGAAAATGGAGACAGCACAGAGGACATCAACAGCAGACTTACTAGAGCAAACCAGGCTTTTGCAATGCTGCAGACTATATGGAAATAAAAAAAACTAAGCATAAATATGAAAATCAGGATATTTAAGAGTAATGTTCTAGGCGTACTACTCTATGGAAGTGAATGCTGGAAAATCACCAAAACCATAGAAAACAAGTTGAATTCTTTCCAGACTAAATGTTTACGAAGAATTAGAAAAATATTTTGGCCAAACACCATAAGAAATAACATCTTATTAGCAGAAATGCAGATGAAACCACTGACAACAATTATTGAGGAAAGACGCTGGCGATGGTTGGGACATGTGCTCCGAATGGCTGACAACTCACTACCAAAAATAGCACTAAGATGGACGCCACAGGGGAACAGAAGTAAGGGTAGACCAAAAGAGACATGGAGAAGAACAACAGAAAGGATGTTGAGCAATGGAGGGCTCACCTGGGCAAGAGCGGAAAAAAAAGGCGAAGGACAGGCATTTGTGGAGGACCCTTGCGGAAGCCCCATGTGCCCTGGGCACTTAAGGTTCAGATATATATATATATATATATATATATATATATATATATATTGTAACACATAGTTCAGAACCTCCTCACAGCGTCAGATTACAACCCCTTTACCCCAGCTATAATCACCTATCCCACCTTCCCCAGACTAGATTATCATTGTATCACTCCCCACCCCCACCCTCCCACATTTACCACCCACCTATCACGAGTCTCACTAAACTCCATCATGTACACTTCTGAACACGGCCTCTTAATTGAAACGTAAATGTTATATTTTATTTTATGTCTCCCAGCTTCAATGTTAGTTATGTTTGTTATATGAACAGCATATTTGTAGAATGTCTGGAATAGAGTGAAAGATGTATGATAAAGGGCAGAATGTCAGACGGGCCTGCGTGCCCAATTCTTAACCTTTTTGAAATAAAGATCAATCAATATCTTACAAGTCATAGCTAAGTGCTATATTCATTTATTTTGTTCTATTTTTTTTTCCACACCATTCGTGTGAAATTATATTTGATCTCCCCTCTCTATTTCTCCGACCTGTGTGTTTCTGTATGACCAAAGTTCACACCGAAACGTCACAACTTTGTGATTGTTAATTAAGTAATAAATATGTTCCTACTTTTTCCTGGTTTATACATTTCACGATGTCTGGAGTATTATCTGATGATAATTTTTTTATGATAATACTAAGATAATAATGATAAGCACTGATGCACTTTCATCTCTGTGAAAAAAAGATGTTTTTGAAAAGCTGTCGTTTTTTTTTCAAATATAGCCAGCACGTCAGTTTGTGCCAGGTTAATCACGTCTGGTGTTTTGATAAAACGTTCAACTTTTGATCTTAGTGCGCATGTCCTGAACCATTCTCAATACTGTCATTGTTCTCATTGTCTGGCTTCTCGTTGCTTTATTTTGTTACAAAATACCACTGCTTTATTTTTACGACAGGTAATAACATCATTCGTTTTCGGTGTCCACATTAATACATATTGTGTTAAATCCACGTTCCAGTTATAACAGCAGAAGACGTAATTGTCTCAATTCCCAGTAGTCCGATAACACACAGGTCAAGGCTTTCAGTCCAGGCCTGGTGACCTCAATCGATTGACTGAATCTACCTTTTGATCACTTGATGAGAAGAAACGATCAGAGAATACCAAAAACAAGCTATCAAGTGGAACACAACAGGCCAAAGAAAAAGATGCAGACCGCGTGAAACTCTGAAGAGAACATTGTTAAGGGAGGCCAAATTGACAGGCATAAAATCCCTTGAAGACAGGAAAAATTGACGAACTACTTTGCGAGCCCTTTGTGACATTTAACGGCACGGGAAGGATATAAGATAAGAAACCCCACCCACCCCCTTCTCGCTCTCTCATAAAAAATATTTAAAATAAAGCCGTCACGTCTGTACAAGACAATAGTACACTTCGCCTCTGTGAACTAACCTAATTATTCATGTGTGCACTAACCAACATTTGTTTCTAGGTCAAAGTCCCAGTAATCATCTAACCTCGTCTATTAGAGTTGCCTGATAAGCATGTCTCCTTCCACTTGCATTTGTTTTTTCCCTTGCTTCTGTTTCTGTAGCAGTCTGATAGTTTGTTTTTTTTTTAATCAGAGAGGGTTGCTGGTCCTATGCCGAACCCTCCTTAGTCACTACCAAAAATAGCACTAAGATGGACACCACAGGGGAACAGAAATAGGGGTAGACCAAAAGAGACATGGAGAAGAACAAAAGAGAGGATGTTGAGCAATAGAGGGCTCACCTGGGCAAGAGCAGGAAAAAAAAAGACAAAGGACAGGCATTTGTGGAAAACCCTTGCGGAAGCCCCATGTGCCCTGGGCGCTTAAGGTTGAGAGAGAGAGAGAGAGAGAGAGAGAGAGAGAGATTGGAGTTGCCAAGTTGGCTTGTAATTGAAACTAAGAAATAATTAGACAAAGGTTCTTTACGATTGCTCCTATATCGATGGCTGCCCAAATGCATATTATAATAATCTTCTTTTGCATAGATAATGCATGTTCTTCTTTCAATGAAAAATATCCACACGCGGTCAAACAATTAATTACTCATTTAAATTGGAGATTCCATGACATACATGGTTCCTGTCATGAGCTCTTCACGTGGTGACCTTCGTTTTACTTTCCTCTAAACACAACCTGTCCTGTTCAGGTCAACCAGGCAAGAAGATATGCTCAGGTGGGTCACGTACATTGTCCCTGATTGTTAGGAAATCTCTTACAATTGGATCAAAGACTTTTTCAAAACAGATGTACAGGTTTCTTGGGAGCTGATTTGTTCTGGAGTATTACGACGGTGTATCAGAAGTTGGACATTTTGTGACCTCAGCTTTCTCGTACAGAATCAGAACAGGCAGATGCTAACAGCACACGTTTTGTATCGTTAATGAGATATCTCTCGCCTTGTTTCATGTGAAATAATGGTAATTTGAATGTGGCTAATTCGATTCTGTAATTTGTAGTAACAGATATCATTTCCTTGTTTCAGCGTGTTCGTAGTCATTCATAAAGTTCGCGTGTTTAAAAAAAAATACATCAGCTTTTGCTTTGTAAGATGTAGACTTATCATTTTGCATGGCAGTTTACTCAGTATTTTGAGTTTAATCAGAGTTAGTAATTTATTCAGATTATTTCTGTTTCTTTAGATTAGTCGATGAACTTTATTCTTTAGGTAATAGTTTCAACAACCTGGTTTGTGTTGAGCCATTTTCCCCACCATGCTCATGGGTTTGTCTCCACGGACAGTGGAGACAGTTTTAAAACTTGTTTCTTCACTTTTAAAATGATCTCTGTTCTAAGAAAATTAATGTGACCAATGGCAGCAATAGAGAAAACCAGAAGTGCTTTGCATCTGTGGAGCTTCAGAATCATGTTTTTGCACCCAAAAAACTGGCAAACATGTTGTTGATGGTCAACTCTTCTGAGACAAACAGGCTAAAACCTGTTGAGAGTGTTATTTCCAGTACGGATGTTTAGTCTTCCTAAAAATAATTAATCTTGTTGTGAATGTCCAGCATTTCTTTTGCCACTTGCTTGCTTTCCACATAAAGAATATATTTATGGATGGGCCAGTCTTCCATTTGATGGATATGACCAGGTCTGCACAGCTTGAGCTGATTAATCCATCTATGCTTGAAAGATTTACATGTGGTAGTGCTCCTGCATTTCACACTCTTGTATTTCAGTAGACTTCAGAGAATTTGATGTGTATTACAATTGATTTTTAAAATGATTTATTTCATTTATGATAGTTTCATTATATGTTTATGTTATTTAAATCCATCTTGCAGTTTTTGTACAGCCACATATGAAAGAGCAACATGAATGCTGGACTTCATCATTCACAACAGTTTTTTAGTACTTGTAGAATATTTATCACAAAATCACACAGACATTTTTCCTGGACAAGCAGAAATGGTGTGATAGCAGCTTGTTTGAAGCAGCTCAGGGGCTCACTACCACAGGTTCAGTGCTTGCGAGGGAAGCTGTCAGCTCCAACCTTGGCCATTCCAGTCATGCATGATTTGCAAGCAAATGAAGATCTGATTAGTATGCCTCGAGAAATACAACAGTACAACGTTGGAGAAGCAGATGGATGGCTGAACATTGGAGAATACAGTGTCTTTGCCTGGAGTGTTTCAGGTGTGGAGAGTTGTATCGTTATCAAATCTGAAGACGTACAGTTTGTTTTTGACATGGGTGTGGCAGTTCCGGAGAGCGTGAAGGCACAGAATGTTTTCATCACGTAAGATGTTTGTGTGAATTGTCAGTCACTTATACACAGTATGTCAGTCATTTATACATAATATACTTCAGTCAGTCATTGGTTGATCTGATTAGTTTTCATTTTTTCAGAATGGGAATTTTGTTGAGGTGACATTATTTTATTGTATCATTTAGATTCAGAATTTGGATACCCATAATCATGCCTTTCATTAAGATTGTTATCTGCTTCTTACATCCTTCTAATGCCATTAAATGTTACATAGGGCACACATAGTAGTTCCTGTTTTCGGTGAGCTTTTCAAGCTCATCAAGCCTTCTAGATTAGTCTCTCTTAACAGTGTTTAGTTAACATTTAATTAACATTGTTGTTTATTGATGCCTTTCATTCATAGTGTCATTTGTTTCTACTTTTTTATTCCATTGTTATATGTTTAGTTAACTGTCATTTTGTTTATACTTTTGGTTCCATTGCTATTTGTTTAGTTAACAGTCACTCACATTTGTTTAGTTAATTTTCATTCATATTACTACTGTTTGTTCAGTTAACTTTCATTCATATTGCTATTTGTTCAGTTAGCTTTCATTCATATTTACTATTTGTTCAGTTAGCTTTCATTCACATTTACTATTTGTTCAGTTAGCTTTCATTCACATTACTATTTGTTCAGTTAGCTTTCATTTACATTACTATTTGTTCAGTTAGCTTTCATTTATATTACTATTTGTTCAGTTAGCTTTCATTCCCATTACTATTTGCTCAGTTAGCTTTCATTCACATTACTGTTTGTTCATTTAGCTTTCTTTCACATTACTGTTTGCTTAGTTAGCTTTCATTCACATTACTATTTGTTTCCAGGCATGGTCATGTTGATCATGTAGGAGCTGTAGTCAGCCATGTAGCTAAAAGGTCACTAATTGGAATGAAACCAGCACGCTACTTTGTACCACCACATTTGGTTAAGCCATTGAATACAGTTTTACTAGCTCATTTTGAGATGGCACAAACTCCTGAACTTTTCGCTACCGTCAATTTACAGCCATTTATGGAAGGAGATACAGCTAGGGTGAGTTTAGAAAAAAGACATTTAGTTCATAAGAAGGCATAATCTAAGGCAGATTTATTACTAAAATTGCTAGTGAATGTCAAAGCAGTCCTGTAAGACAACAAATATCCATGTGACACCTGAATACTTGTGTATACAGGTGGATCTGCACACAATGCCATAAATAATGGAGGGGCAGGAGCACATAGTGAATATCTAAGCAACGCCACTGACAAAATTTCTATGCCCACTGGAAAATACTGCAACAACTATGATGCAGAAGTTAGGGCAGTTATTGCTGTGGTTGAAAAACTATCCCAGACTCCAGAATGGAGTCATATGTATACAAAGTTTAAGGTTGGTACTACTACACTTTGTACATGTGACCAGGTGCCCCAAACTGTGGAACATATCCTCTAAAACTGCATCAACTATGAGACACTGAGAAGCAATTGCTGGCCCAGTGAAACCACCAAAGAAGATAAAGGTTCCATACATGAATTACAAAAAAAAACGGTGAAATTTATCAAAGAGACAGGACTGCAGATATAGACGGACAGTGCGTACATAGAAGAAGAGAAGAAAGTCAGTGAATGTGGATAATGAAAAATCATTTTCATGATTCACTAATCTCTCTGTTTCTATAAGCTCTTCTGAGATGACCTAGTTGTTGACATCTTGAAACTATAGCATAAATTATAGTGTTAACTGTAGTGGTTTGATTCACAGATGTAACTAAAGAAAAGGGCTTCTAGGCAGTCTACCACTGAGAAAGGAGTTGTTTCAGTCCTTATGTTGTTAAGGACTTCAGTCAGAGGGATCATAGAGAAGTTTGACAGGATTTTAGCTAGTTTTAGTTTGTTGTAGTTGCTCCTCCCGAAGCGTGGCCATAAAAACTCCCTAAGAAGATCAGAAGAGTGGAAACAAGCTAACATGTGCTCAACAAGGAGTGCCAACACAGTTAATAGGACTGTACACTGTTTACATGTAGAGGTCTGTCTCTGTCAGCATCTTTTATTTGACAGATAGTGATTAGTTCATAATTATGATCTTGCAGTTTCTTGGGTAACTTTAAAACTGGCCTAAAAATGCTATGTCTTTTAACAGTCATGGACATGTGTAGCATAAGCATCGTCAGGTCGGAAGTAGATTACTGTGTCAGGAGGCAAGTTTCTTTGAAGGCTCAACTACTGTGGGGAAAATATCAAGTCCCATTCCATTATCCTGGCAGAAGGAGCAGTAAGAGAATTTGGGATAGCTTTGGTCAGTTTTTTGCTTGGTAATCTTCATACGCACACTGGTGATGATGGTGGTACCTTGATTTTTGCAATGCGCCTTTTGACTGGGTACCTCCGACTTAGCACCTTTCCTTGCTAGGGCAGACTGTGGTCTTGCTCGGACTGCCATGAAGACGGTGTAGGCTGGCCTGGCCAAAACTTTGTTTTCCAGCTTCTGGTGGCTGTACTTAAGCCCCTTCTTCACGTCAGATCCACTGTGCAATGCAGGCTTGCCAGACAGCTTTGAGACAGTTCCACAGAGGAATCTGATGAGTGCCTCAGTGATATCCATTCCCCACCACCTATAGTCTGTTGGCTCTGTTTTGTTTACATCGTTTTGCTAGCCATTGTTGTAAAGACCCATAGGCTTGTCACGTTCCTGGATGCATTGGTTTTACACCAGATTTTCCTCATCCCTGCTAGCAATCTCCATGTCTTGATCCGTCCATGAACCTGACATTACATTTTACAAAAGTAACAATTACAAGTAGTGTTGATTGCTACAGGTTTCTGGGCTACAGAAGTAGGTCAGAGTTTTTAAGCAAACAGATCTATGTTCCCTGTCTCACAAACACTATGTTAAGATAAGTGTGTTCTTAACACAGTTGTTCCTAAGGGAAGTTGCATGCTGATAACTCTGCTGTTTCTCTGGCAGTTATATTTTCTCTGTCATCATTGTCTGAAGCTCTCAGTAGCACATTTTGCTGTTATCAGTTTTTGTTGGTGTTACTTCATCAGTGCTTTTTTTCATGACTTCATCTGCTTTTTTCATGACTTCATCAGCTTTTTTCATGACTTCATCAGTGCCTTTTTTCATGACTTCATCAGTGCTTTTTTTCATGACTTCATCAGTGCTTTTTCATGACACATCAGATTTAGAAGAGCCTATCCTCAGTCACAGAGTTATAGATGTTGGAACGGCCTGTGTGTGCAGAGATTAGCTGTGCTGTGAGCCAGAACAGGTTTTTACTTTTCTTTCATGCTTAGTCACTGCATATAAAGGCTGGCAGGGGGGAAAAAAAACCAGCACACAAACATGAAAGGCAAGGGGAAAGTACTCTCTTGATTTCTTAATCACAGTTTATAAAAAAAAAAAATAAATTCAAGGTAAAAAAATACTGAGAAATATCTAAAGGATTAACTGGAGTGCGGGAGTAAAAACGCGAGTCTTGATATGTTAGGGGGTATAGTTATAAAATGGAATGGAAAACAGTATTTCCATGTACTTCCGTATACTTATTATATTTCAAAGTATAACTAAATGAATGAAAATTTCTTAAATGCAGAGTTTTTTAGGAAAAAAGAAATAATGTGATGTTTTTAGACACTGATTGTGCCCAGCTCACCATCGGCTAGGTCTAGATCTACACTACTTACCACCTGAGATGTGTAGATCTACTTGTCAATCTCATATTCTGATTCTATGTTGCATTCTTGCTAAATTAATGTCTGAAATAACTCCTAACTACTTCTCCAGTCATTTAAATATGTCTAGATCTACTTGGGATACATTCAAGAGCAGTGGGGTGGTCACAGACCATGTCCATACCCCTATCTACATCATCAGAAATTGAAAAATTTGGGTCTTTCTCTTCCTTTTTCTCGGTCGGTATCACTCGTAACTAGGCACTCTTTCGCCATTTTGAAAAGTGTCACCGGAATCACGGACGAAATACGTACAATCTAAATGTTACACCTGTTGTTTTATTGAAACAAACCAATGATCATTATAATGACCATTCGCACGCACAGGGTTTACCGGAAGCGCCAATATAACGACCAAACGCACGGAAAGAGTTAAAGTGATAATAATTCTGAGTAGAAACAACTAAGACTGCATGAAATGGAGATGTATGGCAGAGCTTTGCACAGCACCTTATGATAATACTTGGTGTCTGTGTTTGTCCAGATTTTCATGATTATTAAATTGTGACAGTATGTGTTTATCAACAGCTGAACAGCAGGTATTTCGTGAAAGCTTTTCCTACCATTCACCGGATTAGCAGCCAAGGTTACATTGTGTACAGGGAGGAGAAGACGTTGAAACAAGAATACAGAGGCAGAGAAGGTTTTGAAGTGGCAGCTCTGCATCGGAAAGGTGTTGACATCCATGATCTTAGAGTCGTACCAGAAATAGCATATTGTGGTAAGTATTACCAGCTTTCATTCTTACATTTAGCATTACAAAGAAATAAAAAAAAACAAACAAGGAACTGCATTAAGTTTTAGTGTAAAATATGGAAACTATACTGCAAGCTCTAACATAAAAGTATACACTGCAGCCTGGCATATCATGCCCAAGGAAGTGAGGGCAGTCTTGATTGCTATCAGCATCACCACTACTAGGCACAGAGCAAAGTACTCAGTCCAAAACATTTGAAAGAGCAAGGAAACCTATATTGTCTAATGTATAGTTTTCAAATGTTTTTGCTGCAAGAGAAGTGGAGATGTGCAGCCAAATTTTTTTTTAGTGAAAAAAATATTTTTGACCAAATTTCAGCCCAGTTTTACTTATTTTGATAAAAACCTGCCAGATAGTGTTACTAGTCCCAGACCAAGGGACCAGTGTGGGCAGAGATCTCTGCCTTCTGGCAGGCTCTCATTTCACATTGAAAAGAAGAAAACGTAAATCGCTTTCAATTGTTTTATTTTTCAGTATATTTTTATATAATTTGAATATAGTCAGTTTGGTGTGTAAACTTTGAAAGTTTGCTTACTCAACATTTATTTGCTCAAATATAAGACTAACAGCATGAGAGTTTGGCATCAAGAACTCAGGTGTGCCACAATAGAAATATGTATTACTAAGTGTGTCAGTTGGAAAAAGTAGTTGGGAGTAGTGATCTGAAGAGACATTCAGCGATTATTGTTTGTAATTTTGTGAGAAGCCATAGACTTTGGTTCTAGAATTGTGAAATATGCAAGTTGTGCAAGCGTTTGTTTAATTTCAGGAGACACTGTGTTTGATATCTTCACAAACCCACCAAACCCAGACATACTGAAAGTGAAACTTCTCATTACTGAGGCAACATTTCTAGATGATGATATTGGTAAGGTTTTCATTTGTGATGTCTGTTAATGCAAGCTGGTTACAAAATGAGGAATTTTATCTCATATTTCAAGATCTCAGATAACACTTAATCTGCTACATGCTATTTGTATCAGTGGTTGGGGCTCCTATCAGGATCTGGAGAGGACTGCGGGCTTTGCCATGTCGACATGGATCAAGATCTGATGTGACTAACAACCTCGAACGCAGAAGAAGACCTCAGAACTTTTGTTATATCAGGTGATGGGAGATATTGGACCCATGATATCAAGTGATGGGGAGAATGGAGATACTATATCAAGTGAAGGGGAGAATGGAGATACTATATCAAGTGAAGGGGAGAATGGAGATACTATATCAAATGAAGGGGAGAATGGAGATACTATATCACGTGAAGGGGAGAATGGAGATACTATATCAAGTGAAGGGGAGAATGGAGATACTATATCAAGTGAAGGGGAGAATGGAGATACTATATCAAGTGAAGGGGAGAATGGAGATACTATATCAAGTGATGGGAGGTAATGGAGATATGAAAGTGAAGTAGTATGTAGCAGATTGAGTGTCTAGTATGGCACCAAACAGATGACATGCGATACTACAATTTAGACTCAACTGTCCTAAAAGGACACCAAAAAAACCCAAATGACTGAACCTACATTCTGTCAAATACACAAACTACTGCACTCAACACACAAACAAGCAGACTGTGCTTCACAGACAAGGGCATTCACTCTACTAGAGTAACCTAACCTAATCATTTTAGCATCCCTTGTACTATTACACAAGCACTGAACATAGACTATATATGTAGGACAATACTAGCAAATATTCATTATTAGAGAGAGCATTTGTGAATAACAGTCTTTATTTCCCACAAGTCAGAGAGAAGAAGATTTTAGGAAATAAAATATGAATGTTTTGGAATTGGACTTGGCTATAAGAATTAGCAGAGTAACAAAAACTCTGGAGAATATCTTCTTGCAGCACAGTCAACATTGTACATTAGTCAGCTGTGCTTTAAGAGAAGACAAGATATTCACATAAAAATCAGTCCAGTGAATTTATGGAACTACATAAGGCAGATTCAAAGGGAAAAAAAAAATTACTTTCCCATATTTAATGAGCAATGCGAGCATTTAATATAAATGTATGATTATAAATCAGATTGGGGATTATATATGAATTATTATAAATCAGCAAAATGAGCATAAACAAATACATGATGATAAATATTGTATTTTGCAGGTAAAAATATGATCCAAAAAGCGAAGGACAGAGGGCATACACACCTCTTCGAGATTATTAAAAATGCAGAGATTTTCAGAGATGTGGGACACATTGTTTTGGTGCATTTTTCAAACAAATACTCAGCAAATTACATTCGTGATTGTTTGTGCAACAAACTTCCAACTGAGTTGAGAGAGAAGGTCACACCAGCAGTTGTGGCCAAAGCCACAGTTGCCACCACGAACTCATAACATTAGTGTACAACATTAACTGTTATTTTGTTTGTTTTTATTATGACATTACACTTTACTGGAAAATCCGCCATAAAGCACGTAGACATATGACACATGTGAATCTATTGTTCGTTGCCAGAAACTTCTAGAAAGATCTGTAAAATGGAAAATTATTTTGAATGCGTGCAGCGGAACTTTTTTTTTTTTTTTTTTAATGAAAACATTTGTTTCTACAGTTAAAAGTTGTTCGGTTCTTGTTCATGTTGCAACATGAAAGTTTCGAGTGAAGGGAAAAAAAAAATTAAGAAAAGGAAGCAAATTTCAAAATGTTAAAGCTTACATTTATCTCCAAACTACATCAACTCTTCTTTGACAAAGACATTTCATAAAATTTCAGTTTTAGCATGGTTACTGAATTCATGGTTTTATTGCTGGTTAAAGGACACTCATGTGTTAAGGGATGTATGAAATTTTTATCAGTGCTGGGTTCAGGTGAGAAACACCGAGTGAAAGATCAGTGAAAGATGAAGTACAGGTGTGATGCCGGTGAAGATATCAGACGTTGAGGTTTTGTTTGTAGCTCTGAAAATCTCGACTCATCACACTCATTTTGGTTACAGAAGAACTGTCAAGTGCAATACTTCTTAACATAGATACTTTTGTTTTTTTTTTTATCTGTGTTAGTGTTGAAGAAAACATTGAACAATTCATGTATTTAGCTGAGAAAGCAGAAGTTTGTATTTTCTGACAGAAATGAATCATTCATTCGTAATTTTGACAGTGAAACAATACAAGCTGCTTGTGAGCACTGCTTCAGCTAGTCATAAATACTTCCATCTGGTCATAAGTGACAGCTGTCTGTCATAGGATGTTAATTTTCTGTTACACAGTGCATGTGATTCTCTCCATCATGATTAAATATTTTAAAATATGCATCTGTGCCTTTTGGATTGGCCAGACTTTTTGTTGGTACTCACTTGTGTGAACTTAAAAAATGTATGAAAGACATGGACAGGTTTTGTTGTTTGAAGTTGGGATCCAGCTTTCTGCTGCTGCATTATTCAAGCACACGTCCATCATATTTGAATATCTTCTTCCATCTTCCTTGAACTGCAAGCTAGTGTTCTTTGCGGTCGATGCAGTGAAGATGTTGAAGCACAGTATACTGTCCACTTGGGAGCAGGTAATGGCATCTGTTTTTTCAGTCCTTGAGCTACAAAGAAGCGGGTGTGCGATGTTTCTTTACCAGATCAGCCACTGTGGGGACTCCTGCACTGTTAGCTAGCCTAGGCCTGTTACGGGGGGTAGCAGTGGAGATGTGGGACAGGATATTGGTCAGCTGTGGTTCATAAATCCTGACACTAGCATGTCAACTGTGGTTCATAAATCCTGACACTACCATGTCAGCTGTGGTTCATAAATCCTGACACTACCATGTCAGCTGTGGTTCATAAATCCTGACACTAGCATGTCAACTGTGGTTCATAAATCCTGACACTAGCATGTCAACTGTGGTTCATAAATCCTGACACTACCATGTCAGCTGTGGTTCATAAATCCTGACACTAGCCTGTCAGCTGTGGTTCATAAATCCTGACACTAGCATGTCAACTGTGGTTCATAAATCCTGACACTACCATGTCAGCTGTGGTTCATAAATCCTGATACTAGCATGTCAGCTGTGGTTCATAAATCCTGACACTAGCATGTCAGCTGTGGTTCATCAACCTTGATACTAGCTTGTCAGCTGTGGTTCATAAACCCTGACACTAGCCTGTCAGCTGTGGTTCATAAATCCTGACACTAGCATGTCAACTGTGGTTCATAAATCCTGACACTACCATGTCAGCTGTGGTTCATAAATCCTGACACTAGCCTGTCAGCTGTGGTTCATAAATCCTGACACTAGCATGTCAACTGTGGTTCATAAATCCTGACACTACCATGTCAGCTGTGGTTCATAAATCCTGATACTAGCATGTCAGCTGTGGTTCATAAATCCTGACACTAGCATGTCAGCTGTGGTTCATCAACCTTGATACTAGCTTGTCAGCTGTGGTTCATAAACCCTGACACTAGCCTGTCAGCTGTGGTTCATAAATCCTGACACTAGCATGTCAGCTGTGGTTCATCAACCTTGATACTAGCTTGTCAGCTGTGGTTCATAAACCCTGACACTAGCCTGTCAGCTGTGGTTCATCAACCTTGATACTAGCATGTCAGCTGTGGTTCATAAATCCTGACACTAGCATGTCAGCTGTGGTTCATCAACCTTGATACTAGCATGTCAGATGTGGTTCATCAACCTTGATACTACCATGTCAGCTATGGTTCATCAGCCTTGATACTACCATGTCAGCTGTGGTTCATTAGTCTTGATACTAGCATGTCAGCTGTGGTTCATCAACCTTTGATACTAGAATGTCAGGTTACGAGTCGCCAAATTGAATGTCTTCTCTCTCTCCCACCCACCCACAAATATTTGGAGACGAGTAAAACTGCAACTGGTTTCTGATGTCTCTGAAAAATGAAAATAAATATCTGCCAGCCATGCAGGGGACACTGGGTTACACCATTCAAGTAGTGATCGGTCTATTATCAAAGAGGTGGTTGCCCAGTTGTGAAGCAGGGAAACAGAGAATGATACCAGAGATTGGTTTGTAATTCATGTCCAGGATATGTAATATTTGTGACCTCTGATTTATCTTCTTGTATGTTGCAGACATTGCTGATTTTAATTAAGAAGATACAGAAAACGTAGTAAAGTTTTTTTGTGTGAATTAAAAAAACTGATAAGATGTTTAAGTCATATTTTTACAACTATTATTTTATAATTTGTTATGAGGAATAATATCATTTTATGAGAGAAACTTTTTTGCCATGAGGATCTTTGTGGAATGATGGTTTAAAAATAGATTGCTAAAGACCATAGCTTTTGCCATCAGAGGACATTCACTTTATCAGTTTATGCAGTTTAAACTGACCTTGTTCCATTTCTGATCTTGGTCATCTTCATTTACTTACGCTGAGATAAATACTGGCCTAGGCCGAAGTTCTTGGAGTTCTAAAGTAGAACATTGTCCTCTGAGTTTTTATGGACTAGTACAAGCTAGAGTTAAAAACATAACTTGATCATAAGATGTATTTTCATAGATAATATTGCATGGTGGTTAAAAACAACTTATCATAATTAACCTAGTTTTCAGATAACAATTATTAATTATAGTACAGAAAACTAATATCAGTATTAATTATAGCTTCTTGAGCTTTCCAAGCCATTAAGGTTTATTATTAAAGTTTATCTCCATTTGGAGATAAAAGATATTGGTCAGCAGATATTGGCCATTTCATGCCAGTAACGAGTCCTAAGCTTTGGTAGGTCATCGCTGATGTCATTTCTCCATATCTACCTCTTGATAAAGTGTAGATTAACATTGTATATTGGAGACACAAGTAGGCTAGTGTATGGTTTTTGTTATAACTTGGTTGTCATTACTAACATGAGAAAGAAAATCTTAAGTTTTTATGAACGAGAATAACTTTTTTGCCCCTCAAGTTGACTGACAAAGTTCACAAACATAAAAAACATAAAGCTAGATACAAATGACTGATTTTTATATATTCCCCCCCCCCCCCCCTTATTGCACATGCACTTGTTACCAGTGTACTGTGGTGCATCTCACAATGCAGAACATTCCTTTGATTTTTGGGTTGTTTCTTTAACACATGTGCCAGGTACTTGGATTGTATGAGGTCTCCTACTGAGACTTTTCATTTGAAATCATTTCACTACAAGCTGTCCCTCTCAAACTAGCACACAGAGAAAGGTGTGAATATGTTCACACACAGTATGTTGATATCTGTCGGTCCTGGGACATGACAATGATTATTAAAGAAGTTTTACATTGTTCCTTCGTGACCTCGACCTAGGAAGTAACATTAGAACAGATCTGTTTAATGTTCCTATCATATTCTAACACCAGCAGTATGCAGTTTTCCATGATGTATGTGTACGATGATGACTAAAGTAAAACTGGTCCTGGTGACGTACCTTCCATTTTATAAATAAATGTTTATGTTGCGAGGGACGGTGGCGGCTGGGGATGCTATTTTCATGGCAAGAACTGCGCATTTGTCCACCAGAGTAAAGGATCCAAGTCGGTGTTGCTCAACAATTGTTTTTATGGAGTAGGAGAGAGCTGCCGGTGGCTCATTTTCGGTCCGATGATGGTTTGTGTATTCACATTTTCTTTCGGGATGGTTTTTCTGGTGTATTGATCAAGTTGATCAGAATTTTCCAGAACCTGCAGCTCCTGCCAAATCTTGATTATTTTGCCATTTAACTAAGCATTTAAGATTTTTAAAACAAGGGTCCTGTCTAATTGCAGTTCTCAACCACGAAAGATTGACATTCAGTTTGCGTTGTTCGAGGTCAGTTAAAAAAAAGTGTTCTTGAAATGTACGCGCTGGCAAGGTCATCACCAGATACTGACTGCCATTCTTAAAGATGGCAGGGTATTGGGAAAATCATTGAACAGAAAAAATATTGCTCTGCCCTCAGTAATTCTGTAGCATAGCAAAGGGGACTAAGAACTTTTTGTAACAGACCCAGTTTCTCCCAGTCTGTTGGTAGAACTTGCTTGTGTTTGTGGCCTGGTTGAACTGAAGTTTTCAGTACAGCTTCTTTGTTGTTCCACTATCTACAGGGATACTGGAGCACCAGGACTGAACATGGGGGAAGAAATAACAATTTAAGGTATGCAGATGATACAGTCCTTGTAGCAGGGAATCCATAAAATTTACAGAAATTACTAGACAAGCCAAGAATGGGGACTATATATATATTTATCTCAGAGTAATAGTGTTAAGCAGGAAAGATTAAAAGCCGCAAATGGATATAACCATAAACAACAAGAAACTGAAGCAGGTGATAAGCTGCAATTACTTAGGGCAAATATTGACGGAGGATGGGAGATGTGAGGTGGGCATAAAGAGAATAGGAATGGCTAGATAAACACTCAACACTATATTTGTTTGTGCAATCTTCCTGTAACTGCGAGCTGTTGTTTTTTCCCACCCATTGCTGTAGAGGTGTTGAGGCACAGCATTGTATCAGCCTGGGAGTGAGTTATGGCAGCTATTTTTTCAGTCCCAGAGTACAGCTAAAAAGTGGGATGTGTGTGTGCATGCAGTGCTTCTTTAGCAGACTCCACCACCATGGGGACTATCATGATCCTCACCCCATTAGCTAGGCTAGGCCTGTTACTGGGGGTACCGCAGAGAGGTGGGAGAGGGTCTTGGTCAGCTATGGTTTGCTAACCCTGATGCTAGTGTATCAGCTATAGGTTGCTGATAGCCTCATCAGACAGGCATCATCACCCCCATCAACACCATGAAGACAATGCTGCTATCAACAATCTGTTCATAGGCAAAAATGGGATTTGTAAAATACTATATCTATTCTGTACTGCTGTACAGTGCAGAAAACCTGAACTCACAAGAAAAAGAGAAAATGATAAATGCAGCAGAAATGTGGATCTGTGAGAAAGTGGCTCATATGGAACATGAATAAATATACAAGTATTAGAACAACTACAAATGCAACCAGAAATAATGATGAAGAAAACAATACTTTGGTAGTATCAAAAGACATAATAATATACTGAAGACCCTATCAGAAGGAAAGGTGGAAGGAAAAAAAAAGCAAGAGGCAGATAGAGATGTAGATGGGAAGATAAGAGAGTGGACAGGATGCAGGGAGATGCTGGAGTTTCATAACTGCCAATCTTTGTTCTGAAGAGGCAAATGATGATGATGAACCCTCATAAATCTAGGGCAGTCTTTGAAAGAAGTAGCATTCTCAGATATAATAAGCTCATGAAGACGAATTCCCAATCAAATATGTTCAAATTTTATGGATGAATTCTGTTATAACTCTATGCAGCTCATAGTAAAGATTCAGCAGAGCTGGGATCCTTCTGTAGATGATTTCAGGGACTTATGCTAATATAATTTTTACTTTTGCAAGACTTGGTGATCAGAGAGTTAATTTTTCTGCTGTTAACACTAAGATGACTCTAGGGTCAAAGGGTTAATATCTATGCTATTAAAAACTAAGATGACTCCTCTAAAATATGTGACACCTCCTTGTGAAATATGGGTACGGAAATTTAATAAAATAAATGTCAGGTCTCATCTTTATGAAATCTATGGATATGAATCAGTCTATAAAATAAAATTATGCTACACATTTTTATTCAAGTTCAGCATCCTCTCAGGTTGAATGAAGACAAAAAAAACAAACAAAAAGCAGGCTGAAAGTAATATGTGATATAAACAAATGTGATATTTCTAAGTTTCCTAGAAATTAATTTTGCTATATCACATACAAAAACAAACTGATAACAATTCTAGCTTTCCAGTGTGCAGAAAGATGGACAGCAATTTCTTGTCTACAGAAAAAAAACAGGTTTCATATTTCATTATCAGGAGTGCCTCTGCTCCACACACTAATACAGATAACACACTCTACTCCACACACTAATACAGATAACACACTACTCCACACACTAATACAGATAACACACTACTCCACACACTAATACAGATAACACACTCTACTCCACACACTAATACAGATAACACACTACTCCACACACTAATACAGATAACACACTACTCCACACACTAATACAGATAACACACTCTACTCCACACACTAATACAGATAACACACTACTCCACACACTAATACAGATAATACACTCTGCTCCACACACTAATACAGATAACACACTCTGCTCCATGCACTAACACAGATAACACATTCTGCTCCACACACTAATACAAGTAACGCACAAGTACCTCTGCTTCATAAACACAATCACACATGTATGAAATTTAGAAGCTTAAGAAACTTTAACTTAGAATTATTCCTTAATGATTTGCAAGCATCTTCACTTACACACGTGTACCAACTAACTGACCCTGATGAGGCAACAGAATATTAGAAAAGCATGTCCCCATGAAAGAGGTGAGAGTAAAACACCAGACGAAGTCACCTTGGATAACACCTGAAATACTACAATCCATGAGAGAACGTGACTGGGTGCACAAAATCAAGGACTTTAGGACCTACCGTTCACTCGGAAACAAAGTTCAATACTTAATAAGACAAGAGAAACAAATTATGAATCTAGTACAGAATAAATCGGACAGTAAATCAATTTGGAAGGCCATAAATACCCTATCAAAGAAAGGAATTTGATTTTCAAGTCAGCAATCATGTATACACTAGCACACATATCAGTACTCATTTCAGAGAAGAAATCAATGTTCTTAAATCATCAATACCAGCTCCTGTATGTGACTTACATGAACTACAATCATTCCTGGATAGCAGATGTACTAAACAGTTACAAATTCCATTCTTAACAGACAGTGAAGTTTACAGTTATCTTTTATCCTTAAAAAAAAAAAAAACAGTACAGCTGGGCTTGATATTAGTAATATCTTATGCTGCACCTGTCATTTCAAATACACTAACATACATTTACAATCTGTGTATTGCAAAATGTTATTTCCCTGAGGATTTTAAAACTGCTAAGGTGTATCCTCTCTTTAAATCTGGCTCATCCAGTAATCTTTCCAACTGTAGACCAATATCCATACTATTGTCGTTATCAAAACCACTCGAAAAACACATATACAAAGTAACTCTATGACTCGTGCAAGATAATAATTTACTCATAGACAGTCAGTCAGGCTTTAGACCCAATCATTTCTGCCACACAGCTCTCACCAAAATGACAGAAAACTGGTTAGTAAACATAAATGACGACAGACTATGTGGTGCCATCTTTGTCGACTTCAAAAAGGCACTTGATATGACTGACCACGATATTCTTGTAAAAAAAAAAAAAAGACCACACCCTGACCTAGTAAAATGAATTGCATCAATTCTTTCAGACAGACAACAAGTATCAAATTCTGCTAAAGTTGACACTGGTGTTCTGCAAGGTTCTGTTCTAGGCCTGCTGCTCTTTGCTATCTATATCAATGATCTTCCACTTCATCTTAAACACTCTTCTTGTGACCTTTTTGCTGATGATTGCACAGTCTACACCAGTGACTATGACAGTATTAACCTTGAATCCACTCTTCGGGTCGAGTTAAACCATCTAATTAGATGGAGCAACTACAACAGCATGATTATAAATACTGATAAAATCAATGCTCATAACAAGAAGACAGAAAGTACAAAACACGACAAAAACAACACTTCGGCTCTGTACTGAAACATCACAGATAGAAAATGTTAGTGAGCACAAAACACTAGGTCTTATTATTGACCAATATCTGACCTGGAATTCTCATGTGCAATGTCTAACATTTCAGAGAATGAGAAACATATTAACCAACACATCCTTATCAATGAATGTTAGAAAACGAGTCCTAAAATGCTATATTGAACCTATCTTGTTATATGGAAGTGAATCATGGACAATAGGCAAGTCTGCACAAAAATCACTGGAAGCAGCAGAAATGTGGTTTATTAGAAGAATGTTGCGAATCCCCTGGACAGCAAAAATAACTAATGAAGAATGTATGAGAAGAGCTAGAGAGACAAAAAAAACCTTGTCAAAAAGATAAGAGAGAGAGACAACGTACTTTCATAGGACATGCAATGAGAAGAAGGGGCATTGAAAATATTATAACAACAGGAAAAATAGAAGGAAGAAGATCAAGAGGAAGACCAAGAGAAATGATACTGGACAGTCTGACGGGATGGTGTGAGAGGAGATCACCAACTGAGCTGATGGCCTGCATGAAGGATCGGATACTCTGGAGAAGCATAATAGACAACGCCAGTCGGCATGCCACATGATGATGATGAATGTCTAACAAAACTCATTGCACAAAAAGTATACTAGTTAGCCAAAATTGAGCACTTCATTGATCAGGACACAAGGAAGATATACTACATTATCACATATACAAACATTTAGACTATTGCTCAACAATCTGGGATGGTTGCTCAGTGTAAAAACAAAGAGGCTATACTCATGTCAAAAGCGAGCAGTAAAGCTTATTAGTGACAAAGATCAAGCATAAACGTATCAAATACTGCTTCTTAAGAATAGGTTCCTCTTCAACAAAGCCAAATTTGTACACCAAATTCTTTCACGGCATGCTCCGCTTTATCTATGGAACCCGTTTAAATTTAGTCAAAAGTGCAGCCAACGCTTGAACAACGTAAGTCTTCCAAAACCTAGACTTGACCTTTACAAGAAAAGCTTTACTTATTCTGCTGCTCATCTTTGGAATACCTCCCATCCTGTATAAAAAATATAAATTATACTCCTTCCTACAAATACAAACTTTCCCAATATCTATTTGATGTCAACTGCATGCCTCCATGAATTATAAAACTTAAAAAGTTATCTTAGACTGCTCTTACAGACACTGAACTCATTATTCTGAACAGTAATTAAATTTTTGTTTGGCAGATAGACATTTATATGTGTATGTAGTCAGTCACTTCTATGTGTATGTAGTTACTTTATTGTTAATTATGTTTGTTACATGAACAGCATATTTGTAGAATGTCTGGAACAGAGTGAAAGTTGTATGATAAAGGGCAGAATGTCAGACGGGCCTGCGTGCCCAATTCTTAACCCTTTGGAAATAAAGATCAATCAATCATACAAATATAGATAAAACAGTTTTTAACCAACTGGACATGTGACAAGACGTTAAGGAACCTGTCAACCACTGGAAAACTCATAGGAAAGAGAACAACTGAACAGGCTGACCAAGTGGCAAAGGACGGAAAACCACCAGTCCGATAAGAGAAACCAAGGACTGTGCAAAATGGAGACACATGACAGTCAATGCATATTGCATGACACATAATGAATGAATTGAGAAATATCCTTATAATTCACAATTTCTTATTAACTCTTCCAAGCCACAGGAAGAAATGTGGATGTTCAGTTGGGTGCCGGAGTAAAAATGGGGTCTTGATATGTACAGAGGGTATAGTTGTAAAATGGAATGGAAAACAATATTTCCATGTACTTCCGTGTACTTATTATGTTTCAAAGTATAACTAAATGTATGAAAATTTCATAAATGCAGAGTTTTTTAGGAAAAAAGAAGTAATGTGATGTTTTTAGACAATGATTGTGCCCAGCTCACCATAGGCTAGGTCTAGATCTACACTACTTACCATCTGAGATGTGTAGATCTACTTGTCGATCTCATATTGTGATTCTATGTTGCATTCTCACTAAATTGTCTGAAATAACCTTCTAACTACTTCTCCAGTTATCTAAATATGTCTAGATCTACTTGGGATACATTCAAGTGCAGTGGGGTTGTCAGAGGCCATGTCCATATCCCTATCTACATCATCAAAAATTGAAAATTTTCTATGTTTCTCTTCCTTTTTCTCGCTCGGCATCGCTCGTAACTAAGGACTCTTTCACCATTTTGAAAAATGTCACCGGAAACGCAGGCGAAATATGTACAATCTAAATGTTACACAGGTTCTTTTATTGAAACAAACCATGATCGAAATACCGACCATTGGCACACATGGGGGAAACGGAAGGATTGAAAATTCGATCAAAAATACGGGAAGAGTTAATGAATGAATGAACTGTTTTTATAAAGCTGTCAAAATCTGATTAAATTATGTAATTTATATAACATAACATTTGTATATTCAACTGCCTTTATTTGCTTCTATATAATTCAATGTCACAAACATGTTCATAAAGTACAGGTCAGGCTTGCTGATATGTATATTTAATGTGGTCCTACAGTTTAAAAAAAAACAGCACATGTCACTCAATTCGTGAGATGTCTCTGCCAAATAAAAGTGTTTTCGTCCAGTCAAGAGGAACCTGCATTCTTAATCTCCAGCTTCCAAGACGAGTCAGATAAGCAGATCGCCACAGAAACCAAGATGGCACCCCTATAAAAATGGAATAAGCAAAGACATTTCTATTTTAAATAATTTCAATGTGATTAAACAGCAGAATAAATGTTGTGTCTGAGGGACCACTAGTGGACAAACAAATTTTATTATTAAAGGGTGCGGAACTGGGCAAGTAGGCCCATCTGACATTCTGTCTTCATCTCTCAACTTTTGTTGTGGCACAAACATTCAACATCGGCTAAATAATAATTACACACAACAAACAAAACTAAAATGTGAAGAAAAAAAACCATTACTTCAACTTGCTACTCACACACTTGACTATGTACGAGGGTCACTAACAACTGATTTAGACAGGCCCTGACTGTCCAATGCTGCGTGTTGCTAGAGAAATGAAAATACATGCCAATAAGTATATGGGTCATCAAGGCCTTGTCAGGCCCCCCCTGGCAGGTGTTACAGGAGGGAAGCCCCCGTGTTAAGTGTGGGCAACAATATGGAGGCTGATTACCACAGACAGGTGCACTTCATGGCTTCTTTGGAAGAACATACCGTGCAGAATCTAACCTGCAGTTATCCATTCTAGTGTTTAGAGCTGCTGGATGTGGAAGCGTTCAAGATTAAATGCTTGTTCAAAGTTAACAGCAGTGATCCAGATTTATGTACTGTCATACTTTGAGCATCTGAACTTGACAAAAGCTTTCAAATGTTTTACATTAGAGTTTCTGGCTCAAGAACTGAGGGAGATCTGTCTTGGACAATACACCCTAATGCCCCTGACAATGACCTTTCATATTTCGAGTCTTTATTATTATTATTTTTTGTGGTACACTGGAAAGCACATGAGAATAAGTCAACTTCAGGTCACATCACATACAGGGACAATAGGTCAGCTACTTCAGTTTCTCTAAAAAAAGAATTAGGCAATGGACACTTCCATTGCGAACATCATTAGAGATCTCTCCAACGGATAAGTTTGTGCAGTCAAGACGGAAGAAGGAATGTGCGAATGGTTTCAGATTGAAACAGGCGTGAAACAAGGATGTATATTATCTCCATTGTTTTTGGAATTGCCATAGATTTTATAATTAAAAGATGCTGTACAGGTAAAACTGGCATTGATTGGGTACATGGGACCCAAATAGAAGATCTTGATTTTGCTGATGACATAACTCTTATCAGTGACATGTGAAATCGATGCAGGAAAAAACATTCCCTGTCTTCCTTGGCTAGCAAAATGGGTCAACAAACACAAAACAAACAAAAAAAAATGAAACCTCATTAATCAAGAAGGAAAAATATACACAGAAAGAACAGTTGCTGATGAAGTCAACCAATTTGCATACCTTGGCAGCTACATAGACCAAGATGGTGACACCAGAAAGGAAGTTATAATTGCAAAAGCAGCATCGACTTTCAATAATCTTGAGAACATATAGCATTCAAAAGTTATTAAGCACAAAAACCAAGTTAAGATTATTCAATTTAAATGTAATATTCACCCTCATTTATGCATGTGAAAGCTGGAAATCGACTAAAGAAATAGACAAATTAGACTCTGGAAAACAAATGCCTCAGGAAAATGGTATAAAGTGGAATGAATTTAAGAACAATGCAGAGATAACACAGATGAGCAAACACCAACCAGTCTCATGGGTGATCAGAAGAAAAAGATGGACATATGTAGGCCATGTGATGAGAAGAAACAATCAGAGAATCCCAAAACAAGCTATCAAGTGGGGCATAACAGGCCGACCACGTGAAACTCTAAATAGGACATTGTTAAGAGAATGAATGAATGAATAATCTTTATTTTTCAAGGGTAAAGAATTGGGCACGCAGGCCCGTCTTACATTCTGCCCTTCATCACTCCATCTTTCATTCTTCCCACACACTTGATTTAGAAGCCAGTTTAGTGGGCAAAACATCCCTTGATGAAGTTGAAAAACTCGCAGAAAACATGAAAATTTGGCAAACAACTATGCGAGCCCTATGTGACGTTTAATGACATAGGAAGGATGTTAAGATGTATGAATGGACACAACAGGATGGCTGTGTAGGGACAATAGATCAAACTCTTCAGTTTCTCTATGAATTACATGTTGTCATAGTCCTATTACCATGTCAGTCTACAAATTTCAACTGGCATTTGGCAAGACAACGACAGCACATCTTCAGTGCCAACCCACCCTACAGCACTACACTAACATCTACTCGGCTGTTAATGTGGTGGGGTGGATTGTACAGTGCGCCTCACTTTGTAAGGGACCTCTGACTTCAGAAGCTGTTTCTATCACACAAATGTAGGTATCCATGTTTTGACAGTTTGCCTGACTGACCGTAACAGATCACCAACTCACTGATTTTGCATTCTAAGCCAGCTTACTTTGATATTACTAACCAGACCATGGACACTGCATCAAGTTTAGAGGAAATTATTTGTAATTTAAAAACAAAGATGTTTTTGCACATACTGACCAGTAAATTTAAGTTGTGGTGTGTCACTGACACCCTCATAACGACCGATGTAAGCCAACATCCCCATGCTCTCAAATGTGAAGGGTCCAGTCTTGTTTTCATCACAGCCAGAATTGAGGAACTTGCTGATATAACGGCCTTGCCGCTCTGCAACCTTAAAAATTATATACATATATATATAGGTTCAAATATACTAAAATCTTTTCTCCTAACTGGCACATGTTAGCTTAGCTTGAATGCAGAATGACCAAAAGTATGTGTCCTTGAGCACTCTCGGAACAATCCTGATATCATCACATCAAAAAATTCTGAGAAGCTAACACATAATGATTTTGTAAATAAATCCCTATGTAACATATTTGTACAGTTTGGTAAATGAGACAATCCATGATTATACTGAAATGAGGGACAAAGTACAGAAATCTTCACAAACCTGGGCAGTACAAGGGAGAGGCATGTCTTCAATATCAGCACAGTCCCCAATGGCAAATACATTCTTGCTTGGTTCAGATTTGACTCTAAGAAAGCGATCAGTTAAAATCTGGGGAACATTATAAATGATGCAGTTTTCCAGTCTTTCTATATTATTTTAATCACACCCCATTCTGTCAGACAGTAAATTATAATTTTCAAAACTTTCAGTACAGTTGATCACCAGATCTTTACAACAGAGTATACTATTATCACTATATTTCCTTCCTCCAATATGTCCAAGACTCTGACAGTTATCTCTAGCATGTTGTTTCCAGTACATCTTTTAATCATTTCTCCTTATTTCCATTGCTGCTGGAGCCATGTTTGAAGAGTAATGGAAATTCCAAGTTTTATCTTGAAAGAAACATAAACTGGCAGAACCCAATGGTCTAAATAAAAGACTTGGTTAGGATATACTATTAGCAACAATATGAGAAAGGAAAAAAAAAGTTAAACAGAACATATATGTAGCACAAACCTGACTTTTTTTTTGTTTGCTGAGATCTGTTTGTAAACTGAGAATATTCTGTTAATCTGTTGGTTATTTGTACAGTAAAATACTTGACTGAATTATCAGATTTCACTAGCAATTCCTACTATCTGTTCTTCGTTCTTTCCACTAAATTTTGTTTATCCCCCCCCCCCCCCCACTTCATTTTACAGCAAGGGCATCTTTCCTTAGGGCATCATAGTGGCAAAGTGGCTTAGTATACCCATCTCTCACAGAAGAGGCTGGTAATTTGAATCTGACTGGAGGTGCTCAAGTCACCTGGATGTAGAAATGGGTACCTGGTTTCTGGAGCTGGGAGGAAAGGTAGCCATGCATAATGCTGACCATATCCATCATCCTTCAGTGTCCCAAAATGTCAAGGAAAATATGGGCACTAACACCCTAGTTATCTTCATGGCATAACAGGATCACATATAACCTAGCATCTTCCCTAACTTGAGTGTCAGGTACCATTTCTACAGCTAGGTTAGCTAGAGCATAAAAAAGCTGTCTACAGTCTACTGCAACTGCAGTGAGAGCCCAGCAGATTACAACAGTAAGCAGGATGTTCCTGACAAAAGTGCTTCAACATTATCTTGCCTGCACCATACAGACAAAGAGTCTGTAGTTTCAATTCATTTTCTGTTCATTTTTCAGTGTTCTAACTTGGATGGAGAAGGGGAATGATTTGGCAGCCATCAACCCATAGCTGACATGTTCATGTCATGGTTAGCAAATCAAAGCCAACTAAGAATCTATCCCACTTCACCACTGGTACCTCTAGTAACAGGTCTAGTCTGGTTATTGGGGAAGGGACTGCTGCAGTCCTTATGGCAGTGGAGTCTGTTAAAGAAGTACCACATTACCCCTTTTTTTGCTCCACTAATGGAGTGAAATAAAACAAGTGCCATAACCCTCTCCCTATCTGACACAATGCTGCATTTCAAGATTCTCACCGATTTGGCTGCAAACATCTGCCTGCACTTCCAGAGCAATAAAACAACTTGTATATGATTTGAATATTACACCTTATTTTCTTTTGTTAACATAAGAAATTTAAAAGATTAAATGAAACAACAAGAAAAAAAAAATGTCAGTACCTAATGTTAATCTCATAAAGGCAAGAAACATTAGTGCTCACTGACCTGTCCTGCTTTGTTTTTTGGAACATTCAGATTGCGTGTAAACTCTCTAGGTGATAAGCCAGTGCTCCAAACAATTAGACCACATGGAATCACTGTCCCATCCTGAAGTCTAACACTATCTGCTTTCACCTCTTGAAGGTTGAAGGAGAAAAAGAACTTTCAATTATACAATTATATCACATACTGAGATGTCACATGACAATAATATAAGATTTAACCATCGTTGCTACTAAACAGTGTATATATCAGACCTCTCTATCTACAGATGGGAAATGCAGAATAGAAATTAGGAACAGAATAGGCCAAGCAAAGACTGCATTCCAGAGAATGAGAAATATATTATGCAACACATCCTTATCAATGAATGTTAGAAAACGAGTCCTAAAATGCTATATTGAATCTATCTTGTTATATGGAAGTGAATCATAGGCAGGTCTGCACAAAAATCATTGGAAGCTGCAGAAATGTGGTTTATTAGAAGAATGTTGCAAATCCCCTGGACAGCAAAAGTAACTAATGAAGAATGTATGAGAAGAGCTGGAGACAAGAAATCTTGTAAAAAAAATAAGAGAGAGACAATGCACTTTCATAGGACATGCAATGAGAAGAGGGGGCATTGAAAATATTATAACAACAGGAAAAATAGAAGGAAGAAGATCAAGAGGAAGACCAAGAGAAATGATACTGGACAGTCTGATGGGATGGTGTGAGAGGAGATCACCAAATGAGGTGATGGCCTGCATGAAGGATCATGTACTGTGGAGAAGCATAATAGCCAACGCCAGTCGACATGGCACCTGATGATGATGATGATATGAGATTTCTGCATTTGTAATGAATCTGTAATATCCAGGCTAATAAATGATTTATACATGAGGTATGTGTATCTAATTCAATTAATTTTACATAAAATATGCGTATCCCTACTAACTGAGCTAATATCAGACATTTTTTGTATCTATAATAATAAATTATTACGGTATGAAGCATGCATCCACAGTAATAAATGGTGTGTATCAAGTTCTCACATATCTCTCCAAGAAAACACAAAACAAACCCAATAAAATGAACTACTAAAAAAAAAAAAAAAAAGAAACAATCTCATACCAACAACAGTAGAACGAACAAGCTCAAATCCTTTCCTCTGTTTTATCTTTCTTTCAGCAAAGGCACTTAGTCTTGCATCAAAGGAGGACAAAATCTTGTTGGACTCAACCAAAGTGACCTTCACATGTTCCTGCTGTTGTTTGTAAAGTCGTGCCACATCCTACATGACAGTGAATTAAATAAACCATCAGACTAAATTTAGCTTTTGAAAATGAAGTCTAGTAAAGTATTTATAATTTATGCCAAATCTGTCATCAGTCTAGTTTGCATGACAATGGAAAAACCAAAGTTAATTTTCACCTTGCTTCAAGTCAAGTGACCTTACATAATTTCTCGCTAAAAGTCTTAGAAATGTGTTGACAGTATCAACTGGAACTACAATATTTCAATCTCTTGGCAGCTGATGCTGTGCTAAAGATTTTGTAAGAGATCTTGTCAAGGTGTATCATGACATAAAAGTATCCACTGGACCATGTATCATCAAACTATCTCCTCTAACATTTGAGAAAGTGAGCCTCTCTGAAACAGGAACAAGCAGCCAGAAAGCTCTACTTCAAGGAAAAAGGCTGCGAATTAAAATCTAGAACATTTAGTACCCAGGCACTCTGTGATGACTGAACTGATGACAAGTCACCTAACATTAACTCTAATGTAGTCAATACAATAGGAAATCAAATAAACTAAGCATAAATATGAAAATCAGGATATTTAAGAGTAATGTTCTAAGTGTACTACTCTATGGAAGTGAATGCTGGAAAATCACCAAAAACCATAGAAAACAAGTTGAATTCTTTCCAGACTAAATGTTTACGTAGAATTAAAAAAATATTTTGGCCAAACACCATAAGAAATAACATCTTATTAGCAGAAATGCAGATGAAACCACTGACAACAATTATTGAGGAAAGACGCTGGCGATGGTTGGGACATGTGCTTCGAATGACTGACAACTCACTACCAAAAATAGCACTAAGATGGACACCACAGGGGAGCAGAAGTAAGGGTAGACCAAAAGAGACATGGAGAAGAACAACAGAAAGGATGTTGAGCAATAGAGGGCTCACCTGGGCAAGAGCAGAAAAAAAGGCGAAAGACAGGCATTTGTGGAAAACCCTTGCGGAAGCCCCATGTGCCCTGGGCACTTAAGGTTCAGAGAGAGAGAGTCAATACAATAACCTTTAAAGATGAAAGACAAAGGAAAATATTCCTACAGAGTTCTGAAAGAGATTATTGACAAATATGTCACATAAGCTTCTCATCCAGCACTGGAGAGAACGGACAAATGAACAAATTCTGTTTTCAAAGGGTAAACAACGAAGAACACAGGCTCACTTGATGTTTTGCCCTTCATCTTTCATTATGTTGCAAAAGTTCAGCTTAGCATTTCTATCACCAAATGTGTAATGATCATGAATAAAATGTAAAATGACAATAAATATATAATGAGGGAAACTGGCCACGAGTAAACTAACTGAAGCGCTAAAATGCTCGTACCTGTAGAGCTCTCATGACATCTACTGAAATTAGGACTGGGATCTACTGAAATTTGCAACAAGGACTGGAATCTTCTGAAATCAACTTACAGGACTGGAATCTCCTGTAATCTACTTAGAGGACTGGGATCTCCTGAAATCAACTTAGAGGTCTGGGATCTCCTGAAATCAACTTAGAGGTCTGGGATCTACTGAAGTCAGATTAACAACAAAAACTGGAAAAAAAAAAAGACCATGATCAGAAGAAAGCAATTTTATACAAGAATGAAAAAAACTGAGGACCAAATATGAAGACAGAAAAGCAGTGTCCGTCATTTTCACAGTGCATCCAGCTAAGCTCAATCTATTCCATCTTTTTATACTGCCCATCTAACAGCATATCCCTATGTGCCTATAAGGCATGACAGGATTACCTTTACCTTTTACCTTACCATCAGTCTGTACCGTTGTTGACCTTTTGCTCTTTTTCCTTCTCCTTTTCCCTCTGGCATGGATTTAATATTGTATTATGCTTCTTGATATGACTGGAATATTGTGATTGTCTGGTTCTAATGTTTCTCATTAATTCCCTTCTCAGCTTCAGTTGATTTGGTCCTTTCCCTTTGTTTTCATTTTTGTCCTTGGACTTTTCCTATTCTTTGTATATTTACATTTTGAGCATGTTGATTTTCTTCTCTGTTTCCTCATTCAACGTCCATGCTCCTGTATCACAGAGTAAAACACAAGAAAACTATCCTTTCAGCTTTCCAAACACCACTTTTAAAAACTATTAATTCCACTGTTTGACAAAAAAAAAAAAAAGCAAAAAAGCACTCACTTCATATCTATTCTCCAGAGCATTCAGGTAATCAAAAAATAGTCAAACCTGTTCAACAAAGTCATACAGCTCTGCACCAAACTCCACACCTGTTGGTCCACCTCCAACAATTACAATATGTAAGAGTCTCTCGCTCTCTTTGGGGTCAATCTTTGGTTGAACGGACAGCTCAAAATTATTCAAGATGCGATTTCTAATTCTTCTTGCATCTGCAATTTCCTGTAAAAAAAAAAAAATACAAGATATACATCATAAACCCATATAAAGTTACAAGATCTCTCTCTCTCTCTGAACCTTAAATGCCCAGGGCACATGGGGCTTCCGCAAGAGTTTTCCACAAATGCCTGCCTTCGCTTTTTTTTTCTGCTCTTGCCCAGGTGAGCCCTCTATTGCTCAACATCATTTCTGTTGTTCTTCTCCATGTCTCTTTTGGCCTACCTTTACTTCTGTTCCCCTGTGGTGTCCATCATAGTGCTATTTTTGGTAGTGAGTTGTCAGTCATTCGGAGCACATGTCCCAACCATCGCCAGCGTCTTTCCTCAATAATTGTTGTCAGTGGCCTCATCTGCATTTCTGCCAATAAGATGTTATTTCTTATGGTGTTTGGCCAAAATATTTTTCTAATTCTTCATAAACAAGTTACAAGATAAAGCAAAATAAATCTGTAAAAAAAAAAACTACAAGAATTATACATTATATACATTAAGCTCAACAAAGTGATTAGTGCTGAATTTCCCAGCAACTTTTAAACTAGCATTCAGCAGCAAATGTCACAATGAACTTGAAATAAAAATGTAGGCCTATCATGTCATACACATATCTCTGATTGCTGAGTTAGTGGCCATATTATCCTTAAACTGTCAGCACGCTAGAGAGTTACATGGTCAGCACCACACTTGGTTGTCTACAGCCACTTCTACAGCCAAGTGGCTGGGGTGCCTCCAACCAGACTCAAACAGCCAACCCTGCCATAAAAGATGAGTGGCTGGGGTGCCTCCAACCAGACTCAAACAGCCAACCCTGTCATGAAAGATGAGTGGCTGGGGTGCCTCCAACCAGACTCGAACAACAAACCCTGCCATAAAAGATGAGTGCAATGATCACTACATCAATCAGGTATTAAAAGTAACACCAACAAGCTTCTATAAAATCCCTTCCTGTTTCATAAACTCCACAGATGTATACAGATCTAATACCAAATGGATTTTGTTTTAGGCGTATCTACCTTCAAGAAGAATGCATGTTCTGCAACGCCTGGGACTCCGAATGTGTTTGTGAAAGCTCCAACTCCGATAATCAGTTTATCATAAGATACTGTATATTGAAGACTGGGCAGCAACACGCTTGTGCAGTGAAGCTCTTGCTTTTTGGTGTCTAGTTCTGTAGCGTACGAGAGATGGTAGTGGGCAGAGTCTCGAAAGCCAGTGTTGCGGACAGGTTCAATTATTGATCTATAGAAGTTTAAAACAAAAATTATAATTTACAAATTCCATTTCAAATTCTCCAAATGTACATTTTCAGTTAAATAACTAATATAGTCTATACCAAAATGATTCAGTGAACTCTTCTTGTGACAAAAAAAATGAAGTGATACACAGTAAAGCAAATTTCGTTATATAGGCTCTCAGTTATGGTTTAAACTTAACCTCATTTTTATGTTATCTTTATTTAGAATGTGAAGAAACATAACAGATCAACACATGAACAGAGAACAAGTAACACATGAACAAAGAACAAGTAACACATCAACAGAGAACAAGTAACACATGAACAAAGAACAAGTAACACATCAACACGTGAACAGAGAACAAGTAACACATCAACACGTGAACAGAGAACAAGTAACACATCAACACATGAACAGAGAACAAGTAACACATCAACACATGAACAGAGAACAAGTAACACATCAACACATGAACAGAGAACAAGTAACACATCAACACATGAACAGAGAACAAGTAACACATCAACACATGAACAGAGAACAAGTAACACATCAACACATGAACAGAGAACAAGTAACACATCAACACATGAACAGAGAACAAGTAACACATGAACAGAGAACAAGTAACACATCAACACATGAACAGAGAACAAG
Organism: Achatina immaculata; assembly: GCA_009760885.1. Lineage (NCBI taxonomy): Eukaryota > Metazoa > Mollusca > Gastropoda > Stylommatophora > Achatinidae > Lissachatina > Lissachatina immaculata. The sequence continues at coordinate 9,461,859 of CM019693.1, forward strand.
TAACACATCAACACATGAACAGAGAACAAGTAACACATCAACACATGAACAGAGAACAAGTAACACATCAACACATGAACAGAGAACAAGTAACACATGAACAGAGAACAAGTAACACATCAACACATGAACAGAGAACAAGTAACACATGAACAGAGAACAAGTAACACATCAACAGAGAACAAGTAACACATGAACAAAGAACAAGTAACACATCAACACGTGAACAGAGAACAAGTAACACATCAACACGTGAACAGAGAACAAGTAACACATCAACACATGAACAGAGAACAAGTAACACATCAACACATGAACAGAGAACAAGTAACACATCAACACATGAACAGAGAACAAGTAACACATCAACACATGAACAGAGAACAAGTAACACATCAACAGAGAACAAGTAACACATGAACAAAGAACAAGTAACACATCAACACGTGAACAGAGAACAAGTAACACATCAACACGTGAACAGAGAACAAGTAACACATCAACACATGAACAGAGAACAAGTAACACATCAACACATGAACAGAGAACAAGTAACACATCAACACATGAACAGAGAACAAGTAACACATCAACACATGAACAGAGAACAAGTAACACATCAACACATGAACAGAGAACAAGTAACACATCAACACATGAACAGAGAACAAGTAACACATGAACAGAGAACAAGTAACACATCAACACATGAACAGAGAACAAGTAACACATCAACACATGAACAGAGAACAAGTAACACATGAACAGAGAACAAGTAACACATCAACACATGAACAGAGAACAAGTAACACATCAACACATGAACAGAGAACAAGTAACACATCAACACATGAACAGAGAACAAGTAACACATCAACACATGAACAGAGAACAAGTAACACATCAACATATGAACAGAGAACAAGTGCTTACAAAAAAATGAACCAGCATAAAGTGGAGCAAAAACAAGAAATGAACTAGCACAATATGGGACAAATGCAATCTACAAACTTGAAGTCAAACTACAAGTATTACAAGTATAAAGACTAGAAAGATGGAAAAATCATAAGAAAATAGAAAACACTCTTCGAGATTTTGAGGGCAATGCATGGATAAATATGTTGAAATGATTTAAGAAGACAACACTATAACAGTAGATGGGTCTAAATCATGCAAATCCTGAGCTAAAAGAAAGAAATGGAGATGAATATACTCATGTACTGTGCCTGCAAAAAAAAAAAAACAGGTGACCTTTGGAGTATAGACTCCAAAAAGATGAAAGAAGTACCGCAGACCCAGAAGGCTGAAGACATGGTACTCACACTGAATGAGATACTGCTTAGTGTCTCAATAATGGCTGCCCGTGTCAGGACTAATGAACCATAGATGACCAAGACCCTATTCTACTACCTCGGTAACACACTACAGACTGAGTGGGCGAAAAGGAATCAAGTGGGAAGGCAAATTTTCTCCTAAAAATAAGCTAAGAAAAAGACAGATGAGCTGCTGAAAGGTCTGGTATAGCAGCCCAGCTGTAAACCATGACTCAAAGAAATCACTGCTTTTTTTTTCTCAAGGTAAATCCACAAGGACGAAGAAAACCAAAATGGTATTGAAGCTGAATATTCCAGAACTCAGACTGTGAAAAAATGAGATGCAAAATAAAATCACAGAAAATTTTGTTGGGTGGAGAGTTTTTTGTCTTAATTAATTCAAGGTGCAATGAGACTCAGATTTAAGCATTTCATTTCACAAAAAAAACAAAAAAACAAAATCAAATCTTTCATGACAACCATTCTACTACCTGAACTCCAGAGTGCCAACGGTTGTACTGGCTAGGAGAGGTGTAAACAGGAAATGATTTCTGGGACTGACCACAATAACATCATACAACTTCTTATCAACAGTTTTCAGAACACTGTAACTGCTCCAACCTGACCCCATTATCACAAGCTTCTCTCTTTGTTTCTCCTTTGCGCTGTTTTGACTGGTGTTGCTGGATTATGCGGAGAATTTGTTGCTTCTTCTGCAAAAAGAAAACTACGTTTGGTGAAATGCTTCAATGATTGGGAAACAGAACTGTATCCAGGAACAGGGAAAAAAACAGACGCTATAATTCAGTTCATTCTTCATTCATTAGACAGTATGTTGCTATTCCTACTTAAATGCCATATATTAGATGAAACAGAAATAAAACTGCTTCCACAACACCCTTCCACCTCAAGACTGCCCATATTCCAAAGCTGAACACCTATAAGGGGCAGCCAAGTTCTGCGGCATGTTGCTAGTTTTTAGACTGAGACCACAGGAAGATTAACCAAAAGCACATCACTGTGCTTCTTCATTTTATGTTGCCTAGGTGATTCCATTCAAACTGGTTTCCTTTCTTTTTCTTTACCACTTGGTCTGCCTACTCAAACATTTTTCTCCATCTCATTTTTCCACTGAGTTTTTCTGTGTTTATCATGTTCTTTGACTTCTGTCTTTTATGACATGACCAGAGATTTACTTTTTTTCTCTTATTGCTTCAACCAGTTTTAGATGCTCTATAAATTGTCTTTATTTTTTTTTTTTTTCTAGCAGTAGTGATTCAGAAATCCTTTATTTCAGTGACTAAATTAAATCTAAAAAACTAAACCTACTTAAATGTTTATTTTTAAGCATTGAAAAAGAGATGTTTTCTGAAGGTGATTTATTTTTTCACTGACGCATAACTGAAGGTGGTTTACAAATGAATTAATGCAACTAATGAGATCAATACCCCTAATAAAAAGTTTAAATTTAAGGTCACAAAGACAACAAGTGGGGAAAAAAAAATGCTATAAAATGAACTGGTAAAAACCAGATGCGACAGGTCACTACTTGTGTTCATAAGATTCAGACAGTAAAGTACCCATTTTACCCCCATTTTTTGCAATCACCTGCTATGCACTTGAGCAAAGTCCTTAATTTATGGGACTGAACTTACATAATATTTTATTTTTTCTTTGTTTACTGACAGTGAATGACCTTAACTGGAGTCTGGTGTGCCTCCCTCTGCATGCAGACATCCCGTGTCTTCAGAGGACGGTTTTCCCAGCACTGGCAGGTCCCACAAACAGAATCTTCCAGATCAAAAGGCAGATCACAACTACAACATACACACATATGCACACAAGAACTAAAAGACCAATTTTTGGTCAGCAAAAGTTGTTCTTAAAATGACAAGTGTCAGTCACTACATAAAAAAAAAAGAACAAATACATTCAAATATATCAAAATGCATGATTTAATATTACATTAAATATCAAGTAAAACTAAGACCTCCATAAAATCCATCCCTTCTTGTTCTGAAACAGACTTCTGTAGATAACTTTTGTACTACAGATCATTGTGAATGCTCTCCTTTTGGTCAAAACAAAATCCTGAAAAAAAAAAAAACAAACAAACTTGTAATAAACACTTCAATGTATAAACTAATGTAGCAGAGGGTAAAAATTCATTTGAACTGCATATTCATCAAATGAGAAGCATATAAACACAGCCTTAATGGTGTTTTTGCCCCTGACAAAATATACTGTATTTGTGTTGTTCATCCATCGTCTTCGATGATGACCACAGATTCATCTTAGTCAAAGGAAGGAGAGGCGTGTCCGTGCGTGACCAACTAGCCCTATACGAGCTCTAAACGTTTTGCCACACACGAGACATATGTCCAGATTCAGTTGTGGGTGCTTGTGATGCCTTGTATTTGTAATATCTGAATGGTACCACATAACACAACTGGAAGAATGGCACATACTAAGTTTTAATCAAGCCATTTCATAAGAATGGTCTATGTATACACTGATTAAATACATGACAAAATAACATATAACATATAGCAGGAATGCCCAAACCACAGTTGATGAGCCACATACGACTCTTCAGCATATAATTCAGACCCTAATTTTTATTTGTTTTTATGCATACATACACTGTCATTCAATCCTGCTGTGAAAAATGGAACTTACTAAAATCAAAAGTAGCCTTATCCAGAATTCAACCATAAAACAAAATTTTGGATCTGTATTTCTCTACTAAAACTAATACTACTGTGTTCAAATTATATGTTCAAAACATTATGCCTGGTCAGGGCAGAAATTTGAAACTCTTATATTTACTTTTTACATGAAATTTATGAGATAAAGCAAGCCATACCATACCTTAATCTGTATTTTTCACTTTTCTTTTATTATCTGGTGCATTAGGATTTTCCCCCTTGTAAAAGTTTTTCAACAGAGTTACAGCCTCTTGTGCCAAGATTCCACCTACTACATCAAAGCAAGCTCCGATATTAGTGGAAAGAGCGTCATCACAAGCTACATTTAAAATGGATCCACAACCACCAAATCTTTCATTTGCGCAACCGTAAACAACAAGTGGTATCCCAATCTGTCGAAGAGCAGCAGTGCACATCACACAGGGCTCCACGGTAACATAAAGCACAGACAAACTAAAAACTTCATTTTCTACAAGGCCTTGCACCGAGCAAAACTCTCGAACTTCTTCAATGGCAATTATTTCAGCGTGTCTCGTAGCGTTTTTTGTTTGATTCACTTTGTTGCCACCGGTACCTATTATTTTGCCCTTATAAACAATAATACAGCCAACTGGAACTTCCTGTGCCTTCAGAGCTTCTTCTGCAAGTTGAAGAGCTTGTTTCATCCACGTGTTGAAGCTGTTTTCGGATTCATTCATCTAATACAAATAAGGATAAATAATGGTAAATGGGAATGAGAGAAACAAGTACAAGGCAAGCAAGATTTTGGTTCAGAGTTCTTTGTCACAAAACAACTATATCACAAAATATAATGTGACTATTACTTATATGATGCAATAGGGAGTAAAGAGGACTGTGCTAGAGTGGTTATCAGAGTAAGTAAACCGGAGTTGGCTAAGACTGTGTCTCACTTCTCTATTGGTGATCCTAGTAACAGGCTCAGCCTGGTTAGTGGGGCTAGAGTTAAGGAGCCAATCAAGAAGTTTGCTTTTTGGGGTTATTCCTGGGGTTTTAAACCTAGCCACTGTAACTCATTCCCAGTTCAATACAATGTTTGTGCTTCAACAAATTCATAGCACCAGCTGTTAAGAACATCCAGCATTAGATCACTAATTACAATATGATGCAATAATATGACCACAGATTGTCGTAACTGTCAGTTGCTGTTTTGCAGGATTCACTTGGCGGGGAGGGGTGCCTACTCTAATTAATGGCCGCTTGCCAAGTGCAATCACTATGGTATATGTAGGCCGCATTTTTGATTTTGTCTCTGACAGAAAAAAAAAAACCCTTGACCCTACTGTGATTTGAACCCGTGTCTCCTATTGAGAAAGAGGTGTACCAAGCACACAGCCATGCCAGCTCCTGACTAGAGACTGAAACGTAATAATCCTTACATGCCTGAGTTACTACAGCAGTAGGGTTATTATCCTTCTGATTTATCAGACACACACTGTTGCTACGTTACTGAAGCATGACTTTCAACTTTTCCAGGAAAGTCGAGCAGTTTTGATGGACAAAACAGGATGCCAAACCATATATGGCACCATCACACTTTGGATTTATGGTTTGGATCATCATTATTGCACTCTGGACATGTCCACATGTGCTCAGACCCCCCCCCCAAAAAAAAAAATCCATCATCATCTTGTGGCTGATAGTGCCTGTTCTGTGTTGGCTTAAAGTCCTTTCACAAACCCAATATGTATTTCATTCTTGGCCATGCCAATATGAACCCCCAGCTCTCTCAGTCTGAGCAGCGATGTAGGTTCACTTCTCTCCAAGTCCTCCACTCTGTCTATCTCTCTCAGTCTAAGCAGCGACGTAGGTTCACTTCTCTCCAAGTCCTCCAATCTGTCTATCTCTCTCAGTCTAAGCAGTGATGTAGATTCACTTCTCTCCAAGTCCTCCACTCTGTCTATCTCTCTGTCTAAGCAGCGATGTAGGTTCACTTCTCTCCAAGTCCTCCACTCTGTCTATCTCTCTCAATCTAAGCAGTGATGTAGATTCACTTCTCTCCAAGTCCTCCACTCTGTCTATCTCTTTAAGCACACTGATAATATCGGCTCTATCCAGTGATTGTCCATCTGTGATGACAGCAGAACCAGCCAACCTATCAGTTTTTTCATTTCCCTAGATACCTGTATGCCCAGAGGCATACTTGTGGAGTTACTGTAAACACTGCTCACTCATTCAGTCTGGTTAGTAAAGTAAGGGGTTGATGTGTTCCTCATGGTGATGGAGACTGCCAAGAAACCTGCCTCCTGCATGTACTCCAAGCTACTGTGAACAACTCCCTGTCTAACTCCTTGCTATCCTCAAGAGGTAAACTAAGCCACTGAGTACAAAAAAAATCCCTTCCTGACATATTCACAAGACATGAAAGTTCAATTTTTCAGTGATAATTAACTTAATTTTAAATTTCGGGCTTATCTTTTCATATTGAAGTCTGAAGCCTTTCTCACAGTTAACACACAGTTGGGTTTCAATATCCTAGAGTGGAATAATGTTGTAAGTAGTATGTTTACATTGTAAGATCCTAAAAATGTATTGAAAGTAACAAACATGGAAACCTTATGACCACAATTTGTTCCATCTTTACATGAGGAAATGTTAACTTCTACATAGAGGTTAGTGAAAAAATTCCCCACCCCCGGGTTGAGCTAGGTTCAAGGGCCCCATTAAAATCTATCTACAGGGTCCGAGTGGGTTCATCGGTCAACAAGTTAAAAAAAATCTACGCCAGAAGAAAACGGTATCGAGAAAAATGTTTAGTCACTGGCTGATTCCGTGTGTTGTATCATTCAGCTGCATGCAGTAGCTATAACAGTTGGTTTAAAATGAGTAATGCACAACATTTCGGTAAGAAATGTGGAATAATGACCATGAATCAAGCAAATAACGTTTCACGAGGGGTTTGTATCATATTTGATTTCTTAGATGTGAACCTCAAACTTGCGGTCACCGGAAATCATGGGGAGGTCATTACAGTTGTTTCCGGTCTTATTTCACTGGATTGTTTCTCTTGCATGTGCAATAACCGAAACAAGTGGATATACGAAGGGACGCAGCTTTAGAATTATAAAACTTTGATGGTACATACGTCATGTTTGTCATGGTTTTTTTTTCTGTGATACTGGTTAGAATACGTTTAAAACGTAACTTTACCTCTCTGTGAAACTGCATACACGAAAGTGACCATGACATCGCAAACTGAACCAAACGCCACATTAGGACATGGAACTTTATGATTGCAAAATTCTGCTTTAACAGATTGGAAGACGTACTGAAATAGAAGAATTATTGTTGTTATTCTGAATGCCGAAGAATCAAGCACTACATTCTTATGTCGAGTGTCAGTCGGTCATTTGCATGTCCCTTGCGGAACTTTGCCTCCCTAACAGCACTCCTGTAGGCCTCTCGGTCGTGAGCAAGATGGCCTGCTGCTGATGCATCCATTTGCAGATCATCAACGTTGTCTTGTACCCTTCCAAGACGGTCTTCTCTAGATTATCATGACGTTTAATGTGTCCAAAATATTTAAGTTTTATGTTTAATTCTCTTTACTAGCCAGCCTTCTTCAATATTAAGTTCTTGTAGTATAGATATATTTGTTCTTTTTTGTGTCCATGATATTTGAAGAACTCTTCTGTAGCATTTACATTCAAAGGCATTCATGTGTTTCTCATCTGTTTTGTTAAGTGTCCAGATCTCATGGCATATGTTGCGATGGGAAAGATGCATGCCCTTAAAAATCTTATTTTTGTAGATCTGTCTGTTTAGTTGTTTTATTTTTTGAAGAGCAATAGATGTCCTCCTTTTAATTTCCCTCATTGTATCACTATTATTAGTTACTAATGATTCAAGATATTAAAAACTCTCCACTTCTTTCAGTGTCGAGTAATTGTGGCTAAATGTCACAGTTTTCCTGCCGACCAGTGTTGCTCAAACTAATATTATTCAATTCAAATGTAATATCCACTCTCATTTATGCATGTGAAAGCTGGAAAACAACTAAAGAAATAGACAAGAAATTAGACTCTTTTGAAAATAAATGGCTAAGAAAAATACTCAGTATAAAGTGGAACAAGTTCAAGAACAATGCAGAGATAAGACATATGAGCAAACAACAACCTGTCTCATGGGTGATCAGAAAAAGAAGACAATATATGTCAGTCATATGATGAGAAGAAACAATCAGAGAATCCCAGAACAAGCTATCAAGTGAAACATAACAGACTGAAGAAAAGAGGTCGACCACATGAAACTCTAAAGAGGACATCGTTAAGAGAGGCCAAATTAGTAGGCATAAAATCCCTTGATGAGGTTGAAAAGCTCACCAGAAACAGGAAAACTTGGCAAACTACCATGTGAGCCCTATGTGATGTTTAGCAGCACAGGAAAGATGTAAGAAGTGTTGTATACAAGAGGTTGAGGTGACCTCCTACCAGGCTGCAGTTCCAAGCCTGTTAGTATTTTTGGTTGTTCACTCTACACGTCAACATGTCACTCCCACAAACGTGGCAGCTCATCTGTGGTTTTCAGCATCGTCATGGACCTTCTTCTGTAGGGGGCTGGGGTCTGGCCAGGTCCTTGAGTGGGTTGTGTAACAAGCAACTTTGGAGGATGTGGAGTGATGCCTGTTGCTCTTTGCTGCGGGCACATAGATCATTTGAGCCAGAGTTCAACTTTTGATATAGATAGTGTCTCAGCCTGTGTCATCTTGTTCAGAGTTGGAAGATTATTATTTGGCCATTTCTTGAGAATTTATGATATTCGTCATCTGTTTTTTGCTTTGGGATATATTTTATCCATTTGTCTTTATCTGTGGCTTTTAGTCTGACCGTTATTTCTTATGTTGAGCCTCTATTGATCAGTTGCATTCTTCCTTCTTCTTTTACCAGTCTTTCTGCTTCTTCATTTCCTTGAACATTAATGTGAGTGGTTTGATTGTGTGACAGCTTTATTGAATACCATGCTTGCTGGTGATAGGGCTTCTCTCAAGTTGTCCAGGTCTTTGATCTTTTGGTGTTTCAGTGCTTGCATGATGGATTGTGAGTCTGAGAAAAATACTATTTGCCGCAGTGTACCTATCAGTAAGTTTAACAACATTGGTTAGCTTGTCAGTCTACACCAGTCACCAGCAGTTGTTGCATAATCTGCAGCACAACAAACTGCAGCTCACAGAATGAAATGAGAGAGTCATATTGAAAGCTCATGAGTTTCACAATTTTGTTATCTGATGTAAACTGAACAGGGGAGACCACCCAGACACATATGTGTCACAGGTAACAGATAGTGAATGACATCCAAAAATAGAGGATACCAGCGAATTAAGGTCTGCATATATACAGAGAGCAACTGGTTGTGAGGTTAATAGTGAGTGATAGCCATATTTTTTCTTCAGATACCTCGCAACCTCAAGAAGGAACAGTCATCAGACAAATAGGCAGCACCTTAAAACCTCTATGCTTCCACTGCTTTGTGGGTAGGATAATGACTAACGGAGAGAACTAAATAATATCTAAAGGGTAATGTCAGCATCAGCGGAGTCTGACATTGTTGAGAATATGATGATCATTTCAAACAAAACAAAAATATTTACAACTAGTGCAGTGCCAAGAGGGATTCATATCTGGATTGTGCCACTTCAAAAAAAAAATTTAAGTAGATGTTTTCGAGGTAGGTAATTGTTAGCTGTTTGTGGAATTTTCTGAGCATAATACGCATACAGTGTGGTTATGAAATACCAGAGATTAGATATACTGATGACACAGTATTACTGTCCACAACACAAAAAGGAGTGGAAAAATTAATTATGTCAGTCCGTAAGAACAGTGAAGAGCAAAGCCTCTATCTTATTGTGAAGAAAACTAAATTGATGACAACTGACAAAACAAATACAGCTGCTGAAATATGAATCAATAAAGAAAAATTGGAAGAGGTGGAGAGAGTTTTGAATATCTTGGATGATTACTAACTAATAATGGAGATACAATGAGGGAAATTAAAAGGATGGCATCTATTGCTCTTCAAAAAATAAAACAACTAAAGAATCTGTAGAAAGGAACAGGCAGAACTACAAAAATAAGATTTTTAAGGGCATGCATCTTTCCCATTGCAACATACGCCTGTGAGACCTGGACACTTAACAAAACAGCTGAGAAACACATGAATGCCTTTGAATGTAAATGCTACAGAAGAGTTCTTCAAATATCATGGACAAAAAAAATAACAAATATATCCATACTACAAGAACTTAATATTGAAGAAGGCTGGCTAGTAAAGAGAATTAAACATAAAACTTAAATATTTTGGACACATTAAACGTCATGATAATCTAGAGAAGACCATCTTGAAAGGATACATAATAGGGAAAAAGAAAAAGACACACATTGTGAACAAGCATATGAACAATGCTGAGTGTTTCTAGTTTATGTCGCCAGAAATGTTACCACATCATTTCGAGTACTGAATATTTTGAACTTGCATAATTAACTTAACCTTGTCACATTTGCATATATTTTTATATATCATTATGCTCATGGTCATATTTATAATTATATCATAGTTATGAAAATGTCATATATGTACCCGCAGTTGAGGTACAAAAATGTCTGGCAAGATCGTGCAACCAACAGGACAAAAGAGGCTGACAAATGTAGCCATTGTGAGGCTGAAGAAAGGAGGAAAGCGATTTGAGATTGCATGCTATCCAAATAAAGTTACATCATGGAGAAATAAGATGTGAGTATTAAGATGTTGCTCGTAGCTGCACATAAAGTTCTGAAGTTGCATTCTTTCTCTGTCATTTTTAGCTGTCTTATATATCATGTTCAGCCGTTTAGCATAATTAAGCTCCCTTTGGAAATGATCAAAGACTATAAAGCATTTTATGTACAGAACACAACATTCTGTCCTTAGATAACTGAAACTTTATTGACTTTGTTGCCAAGTGATTTAGAACTGGCATGTGCTGGAGCAAGCAGATGTTGTTACTGTTCCATTGTCACTTCATTTGACCTTTTACCTAATACAAAGACTCTTTCATAATATACCTTCACATGTAATTGAATATGAACATGTAACATATGGAATCTTTGTCTTACAGTGAGACTGACATAGATGAAGTACTCCAGACACAGAAAGTATTTACCAATGTTTCGAAGGGAGAATTTGCCAAGCATGCAGATTTGAAAAAAATTTTTGACACTGATGATGAAGTAGAAATATGCAAGCTTGTAAGTACTTTTATGTTTAAAGTACCTTCATATTTTAAGCAGTCATCCTGTAGTGTTTCAGAAGATCAAGAAAATATGACATATTTTGACACCATATCCACTAAATGATACAGAGACATGGAACAGGTCAGGGAGCATATGAACACGTCTTATCCACAGTATGACACAGTGACATGGAACAAGTCAAAGAAAATATGGGTTGTAACACCACATCCACTTATATGACATGGAACAGATCAAGGAACATATGGGTTCTAACATTATATCCACTATATGACACAGAATAGGTCAAGGAACATATGGGTTCTAGTAACATATCCACTATATATAACACAGAATAGGTCAAGGAACATATGGGTTCTAGCACCATATACATTATATGACAGAATAAGTCAAGGAACATAGGGTTCTAACACCATATCCAATATATGACACAGTGACACAGAACAGGTCAAGGAACATATGAGCTCTAGCACCATATCCACTATATGACACAGTGACATGGAACAGATCTCCTTATTACACAGGCCACATTTGTGTACACTTGCACAATTAATGCATTTAGGTGCTGCTGCGTTAAAAAATATTTAATTGCAGAAGTTTTTAACTCGCACACGCGTTAATGGCAACTAATCAGCTGGCCTGACATTTAACAAAAACACTTTCTCTGTTCAGATTCTCAGCAAAGGAGAGCTGCAGGTCTCCGAGAAAGAGAGAGCAGCTCAGTTGGATGGAATGTTCCGCGATATTGCAACAATAGTGGCCGACAAGTGTGTTCATCCTGAGACCAAGAGACCATACCCAGTGACCATGATAGAAAAGTCAATGAAGTCCATGCATTTTTCAGTCAAGCCATCAAAAAATACAAAGCAGCAGGTTGGTTGACTTATTATATGTTGCCAGGTCCTGTTTTTTATCATATGTTGCCAGGTCAAGTTTTTTGTTATATGTTGCCAGGTCCTGTTTTGTATTATATGTTGCCAGGTGATGTTTTTATTATATGTTGCCATGTCCTGTTTTTTATTATATGTTGCCAGGTGATGTTTTTTATTATATGTTGCCAGGTGATGTTTTTATTATATGTTGCCAGGTGATGTTTTTTATTATATGTTGCCAGGTGATGTTTTTTATCATATGTTGCCATGTCCTGTTTTTATCATATGTTGCCATGTCCTGTTTTTATCATATGTTGCCATGTCCTGTTTTTTATTATATGTTGCCATGTCCTGTTTTTTATTATATGTTGCCATGTCCTGTTTTTTATTATATGTTGCCATGTCCTGTTTTTTATTATATGTTGCCATGTCCTGTTTTTTATTATATGTTGCTAGATCGTGTTTTTTATCATGTTGCCATGTCCTGGTTTTTTTTATATGTTGCCAGGTGATGTTTTTTTTAATATGCTGCCAGGTTATGTTTTTTATTGTATGTTGCCAGGTCAATTTTTTTATTATATGTTGCCATGTCCTGTTTTTTATTATATGTTGCCATGTCCTGTTTTTTATTATATGTTGCCAGGTCATGTTTTTTATCATATGTTGCCATGTCCTGTTTTTTATTATATGTTGCCATGTCCTGTTTTTTATTATATGTTGCCAGGTCATGTTTTTTATCATATGTTGCCATGTCCTGTTTTTTATTATATGTTGCCATGTCCTGTTTTTTATTGTATGTTGCCAGGTCAATTTTTTTTTATCATATGTTGCCATGTCCTGTTTTTTATTATATGTTGCCAGGTCATGTTTTTTATCATATGTTGCCATGTCCTGTTTTTTATTATATGTTGCCATGTCCTGTTTTTTATTATATGTTGCCATGTCCTGTTTTTTATTATATGTTGCCAGGTCCTAATTTCCATCCTCCTTTCTTGGCCTTTAATTCACTTTAGCAGTTTTTTCCTCCAAAATTTCTTTTGACTCCTAGCCAATTTTGCTTTATTCATCTGTCTTGGTTATGACTTAAGAAAAAAACTCTAAATGTAAAGAGCAGGGGTAATATTCCTAGAAAGTTAACATGGTTAACATTATTATTATATACTCCACCTGCAGAAGTACACCTGTTACACAGGTTGTCATGATATAACAGTCAGGGTAGTTTAGTGTGGGGATTATTGTCTTTCCTCATGGATGATGGGGCCTGGCAGTAAACTTGCTGGTTGAGGTTGCTCGGAGATTTATGTTTTAAAAACATGGCTGCTTTTTGTTTCGTTAGTTTGAAGATAAGATTTTATGTTTTTCCCCAGGCTCTGGAAGTCATAAGGCAGCTAAAGGACACGGGGACCCTGGAAGTCCAGAGAGCTCACATGAAACTCAGGATTGTAGTGCCAGGTCAGTTCATTAGAAGAAAACCAGACAGGCCTGTCGAAGAACACCTGAAGTGTTTTCTGTACAAAAAAATGTCACAATACTTCACCAGGTCATGTCCTGATTTGTGGAACATTTTAATTTCATCTTGCTCAGTCTGAAACCATAATTCTGTTCTGTCTGTAAATAACTGATTTTTATATCAACATTTTTGTTTCATCTGTATATAACCGTTTTTTATATAAACATTTTTGTTTCATCTGTATCAGTCAGTCATTTGCATGTCCCTTGCGGAACTTTGCCTCCCCAACAGCTCTCCTGTAGGCCTTTTGGTTGTAAGCAAGATGCCCTGCTGCTGATGCGTCCATTTGCAGATTTTCAACGCCTTGCAGCCATCTTTGCCTTGGTCTTCCTCTCTTTCTTTTTCCCTTCCAAGACGGTCTTCTCTAGATTATCATGATGTTTAATGTGTCCAAAATATTTAAGTTTTCTCTCTTTAATCTTCTTTACTAGCCAGCCTTCTTCAGTATTAAGTTCTTGTAGTATGGATATATTTGTTCTATTCTGCATCCATGATACTTGAAGAATTCTTCTGTGGCACTTATATTCAAAGGCATTTATGTGTTTCTCAGCTGTTTTGTTAAGTGTCCAGGTCTCCAGGCATGTGTTGCGACGGGAAAGATGCATGCCCTTAAAAATCTTATTTTTGTAGTTCTACCTGTTCCTTTCTGCAGCTTCTTTAGTTGTTTTACTTTTTGAAGAGTGATAGATGTCCTCCTTTTAATATCCCTCATTGTATCTCCATTATTAGTTAGCAGTGATCCAAAATATTCAGAACTCTCCACTTCTTCCAATTTTTTCTCATTGATACATATTTCAGCTGTCTTGTTTGTTTTGTCAGTTGTCATCAATTTAGTTTTCTTTGCATTATGATAGAGGTTTTGCTCTTCGCTATTCTTAAGGACTGACATAATTAGTTTTTACATTCCTTTTTGTGTTGTGGACAGTAATACTGTGTCATCAGTATATCTAATCTCTGGTATTTCATAACCTCCAATTTTTATGACCTCATAATATTCTTTGTTTACATCTTCTTTAACTTTCCTCATTATATTTTCAGTATACAAGTTAATAAAGTAAGGTGACAATATGCACCCTTGATGGACTCCTAGTTTTATATCAAACCAAGTTGTTGTTTCACCATTTATTTTTACTGCTGCCTGTTGGTCTAGTTACAGCAGTGATATTAATTGTATCAAATGTGTTGGAAATCCCATTTTTTTCATTATTTCCCAAAGTTTCTGGTGTTATATTCATCTGTATATAACTGTTTTTTATATGAATAATTTTGTTTCCTCTGTATATAACTTTTTATATGAACATTTTTTGTTTGTATGTGTGTGACTGTTTTTTGTTAGAATATTTTTGTTCCACCAGTTTTTTTAATGTGAATATTTCTGTTTCCCACAAGACTTTTGCTGTTATTCATCTTGCAGCCAGGCATGTTCAGATTTTACAGGCACCTTAGCACAATTATTAGGCTTATTTATGCTTTGTATATAAGTTCATAGTGCTGTTGTCTTCTTGTGGCTTGGCTTGTGCTTGTTCTACTAGCAGTACAGTTTTTCTTTCCTTTCTCTCACATGCAGTTTTTCAAGGATCATCACAAATACTTTTCTCTGATACTTCCCTATCACCTGATGCTGCCCTGTCACAGTACTTTTCTCTGTTACTTCCCATTCACAGTACTTTTCTCTGATACTTTCTTATCACAGTACTTTTCTCTGATACTTCCCATTCATAATATCTCTGATACTTCCTTACCACAATACTTTTCTCTAATACTTCATTATCACAGTACTTTTCTCTGATACTTCATTATCACAATCCATTTCTCTAATACTTTCTTATCACAGTACTTTTCTCTGATACTTCCTTATCACAATACTTTTCTCTGATACTTCCTTATCACAATACTTTTCTCTGATACTTCCTTATCACAATACTTTTCTCTAATACTTCCTTATCACAATACTTTTCTCTGATACTTCATTATCACAACACTTTTCTCTGATACTTCCTTATCACAACACTTTTCTCTGATACTTCCTTATCACAACACTTTTCTCTGATAGTTCCCATTCACAACACTTTTCTCTGATACTTCCCATTCACAACACTTTTCTCTGATACTTCCCATTCACAACACTTTTCTCTGATACTTCCCAGTCACAATACTTTTCTCTGATACTTCCCAGTCACAGTACTTTTCTCTGATACTTCCCATTCACAACACTTTTCTCTGATACTTCCTTATCACAACACTTTTCTCTGATAGTTCCCATTCACAACACTTTTCTCTGATACTTCCCATTCACAACACTTTTCTCTGATACTTCCCAGTCACAACACTTTTCTCTGATAATTTCCTGTCACAAAAAAAAAGTCAGCATGCCTGGCAGCTAGGTTGACTTACTGCAGTGACAACTACATTTGACTCAGATCTTAATCCAGTGTGCTGTAGATGTACTGCCCTTACACACTGCAAAACAATGAGCTTCAAAACTTTGGTAATGTAATGAATAGCAACACAGTGTGTGAGTACAAATGAGTGCATTTAAACAAAATGTCCAAACTGCATACATTCTTACAAATATTATTTCCAAATTTCTAGATTTATTGTAATAGGCCTTACATATTTTCCTTCTCTGGCCAGCTTTTGGCATGGAAGTAACAGGTAATATTGATTGTTCAAATGCAGGCATATTTTTAAATAATCATTTAAGTTGTAAAAAGAATTTTGATACATTTCATTACAGTGATGAAAAATTTCAGAAGTTTCACATAAATTTGATAGAGTATGGTCATATTAAGAGAATCTCATGATATTTTATTTCTGAGACCACTCAAAAGACTAGAGTGGAATTGTACATTTCACAAAGCTTTTAACATTAACCTTTTTTTTATCCAAAAGCTTACAAGTTTTCACTCTTTCTTGGTTATGCCAGATAGTGGATGCAAGGCCTTTTCAGTCTCTGAGTTTTGTTTTAATGCAGAGCTGTGTGTGTCATAACTTCCTTCCCATGTCACAGAGTTTAGTTTTTGAAGAGTCAAGTTTTTGTCCAGAATAATTTGCTTCTGTGCAACTTTTGGCACACCTGTCATGGATTCATCTCTTATATCCTAGAGGAATGGTTTTTTGTTTTTTTTTGATCCAGGAAACCTGGACTTATCAGCACTTTAATTTATCCCTTCGTTATTCTCCCATGATAAGTGGATGTACTGTTGCAGTCTAGTTATCAAGGTAAAGCTAAACATGTTCTCCTTAGTTAAGGAGCCTGTTAAGGAGCCAGTTTTGAGTCTACTCCAAAAATGATGGCAAGCAATCATAACTCACCCTGTACTTGTGTGAAGATCATCTTGCTAGTGCAGGCAAAGACTGTGGGTATAGGGAGATAACAGCTTTAAGAGCAGCGTTCAGAATAAAAGTAATGGATAGATAAAACATTTACTGCAGTTTTCAAAGCTCGCAGATAGCATTTTAATTTAAAATTAGGTGATGGAGTGGAAGATGGGGCAGAGATGTAGTGCTTGACCCACAGATGACTGCTTCCATCCAAGCTAATGAACCATAGCTGACCAAGACCATGTTACATCTCCCTTTGGTGCCTCTAGTAACAAATTATAGTCTGGCCAAGTGAAAGAGGATCAAAGCTGGAAGGCAGACATAGTCCTAAAAATAAGCCATGCTAAAGATGGATGTGTGCCGACAGAAGGTGCAGATATTGCAGCCTAGCTGTAAACCATGACATAACACAACCACTGGCGTTTTCAGGACAAATACAAAAAGAAAGAAAGAAAATCAGGTAAATAATATTCCTTGCTTAAGATGTAGCATGTATAAGATTATTTCCTTCCATGATGTGTGAATGATATTTTGAAGTAATCTGAGTCATATTGATGTTGTTTATCTGTTTTTAGGTAAAGAAGGAAAGAAAGTGAGAGAAAATATTCGTAAACTTGCTCTTCAGATTGAAGAAGACAATTTTGATGATGAGCTGGAGATGGTATGTAATTTTGTTCTTTGTGAGGAATTTTGTCAATTTTTTTTTTGAGGAGGTGTTAGTTTAAAAATAGTAACAGCATTTGACACACAGAGTAAGTTCAGAGATCATTTCAGAGAGTTTTTGTCAAGAATTGTTGTAGAAAATTTGTTAGTATTCTGTATTTATTCTTTAATACAGTATGTTTTAGTATGTGTAGTAGGGCAGCATCTTTTTATGCTGAGCAGACGATGATGATAGTAATAGATAATGATGTTATGTTTATACGATATTTGGTCTTAGACTGCTGTGCCGCTCATGTGTAAGGCACATGCTCTCACCACCACAAAAATAAGAGAATAAGGATTGGTTCCTTGTCCGGGAATGCCAAGTTTATTGCGCCCTGTTATCAGGTCCTTCAGTGAGCTTAAAACAGCAGTAAATTCATAAACACCTGTTAACACACTAAAGACAAACTCCCACAGCAAGACTAATATTGTAGTGTCTGCTCTACAAACAAACAAAAAATTACTGTCAAGGCTGTGAAAACATATACGTATAAGGAAAGATGCTACTGCACCCTTTCTCACCCATTCCAATCACTCAACCTTTTCAGTAGCATCCCTTGATCTCTCTCTCTCTCTCTCTTCCCCTCTCTCTCTCTCTCTCTCTCTTCCCCTCTCTCTCTCTCTCTCTCTCTTCCCCTCTCTCTCTCTCTCTCTCTCTCTCTTTTCATTCTTCTCTGAAAAGTTCAGTATCCAAGGGCCCTGGGCATTCCAGGTTGAGTACATACCTTGTGTGAGCAGACACTGCTGGTATCGAATGAAGATCACCTGTACCATAGACCTTTATCCTGTTAACATAGAGAAGTTAACCATGCTCATTCTCACTTACACGTTAGTAGGTATTTAGTGCCATAGATACCATGGTTTACATACTCAGATGTGAAATCAAATTGTCTACTGGGCATCAGTCAAAAGAAAACAAATGTATGCCTACACACATCTGGTAATAAATCATAATGTGTTTGATAAAAAATGGTGATCAGATAACTAAGTTAAACTAGTGAACTAATAAGTTCAGAACATAGTGAATTACAGTGACAGTGCTAAGAAGAAATCATCTTAGAAACCTGACTGTCACCATTCACGGGCACACACTGTGAATTCTGTGTACATTCATCAGCAGCCTTCCAGTGAGGAGCCTCCACCGTAGCAGCCTCAGCAGGGATCTGACCTAATCCTGTGATTCTAATGCTGTAAAAGAGACTGTGTAGATGGGGAATTGGTGGTTAAACTTGAATTCTCCTCTATTTTGTTGGCAATGTACATCCTAAGTGATACCGCCACATATGATTCATTTCTGTTGTGTACAAAGATACCCAGAAGAGATGACTGTTTTTCATTTTGAATTTTCACACATTGTAAGTTGGCATTATCAGACATAAGGTACTTTGAAAGATTTTCTTTGTTGATGCTTATTTAAGTAACTCTTTTTTTTAAATGAAGAGGTAAGTAGATGTAGAGTATCTCACAGGACTTTCACCCTGAAATGTTGCCCAAAGTCACTGTCCCTGGGGACAATTATAGGTATGTTTCTCTCAGTGGCTGTCTCAGAGAAGGGTGTCTTGTCATTTTAAATTTTATTTTTATTATTGTTGATATAACATTTATCTGTTATTTCAAAAGTTGGCAGATTTGCAGAACACTTGGGTAGCTCTGTATGACTTGTAGTCCCCAGTTGGTGTAGTCCACAGAGAAGCATGGCGTTACATGTCTTAACAGGCAGCACCAGTCCAGTTCCTCTATGATTCTGTGGGACTTTAAAATGTCTCATCACTTTCTACGAGGAAATGCTAAAAAATTATTGGTCCGACTATTGTTTCAAAGTCTGGATGCTATTTTGTCACTGTAGCAGAAAAGAGCTTTATTTTATAACGTGAAATGTCAGTTTGCAGGATCATAATTTTTTTTTTTTTGTAAGCTTTTCTCAGATGACAGACAGAAGCATGTCAGGAGAAAGGTGTGGGATTTTCAAATGTGGAACTCTGGACCTTCATGAACTACTGCTTATGCTGAAGAATCTCCCACAGGAAGTGCACAAGAAACTCCCACAGGAAGTGCACAAGTGTACGCTGCAAACATTTGAGTAACAAGTGCCCTTCATACTCAACTGTGAAAAAGTCATGCACTAATTTTCAGCGCATTGATATCAAGCCCAAAGATGCAACAAAAATCTGGAAGGCCGTGGAACTGTATCAAATACAGAAATTGTCATGTTCATGGCCTGATTTTGGCAGATCGACAGATTTCAGCTGAAGCAGTTGCTGAGACATTAGAGATATCCAAGGAATGAATTGGGTTTATAATTCATGAAGATTTAGGTATGCAGAGACTGTTGGCCAGATGGCTGCAGAAGTGTTTGAATGTCAGTAAGAAACAAAACTGAGTGGACGTCTCCAACTTGATTTGCAATATTTTGAGTGATGTAATGATAGCGTTTTGGAACAACTTGTGACTGTTGATGAAACATGGTTACACCTTTTTGATCAAACAACATGTATAAACTAGGAAAAAAGTAGGAACAACTGTATTACTTAACGAGTACACAATGTACTCGCTAAATAATAAAGCTGTTCCTACTTTTTTCCTAGTTTATACATTTTGGTATCACAGCTTTACTGCAGTGGCTCCATTTATAGCTATATACTCATGCACTACTTATTGTGTGGTCAAACAACAGCCCTTGTAATGACAGGACTTAGGTTCCCATGGCTGGAAAATTTCAAGACCTAAAAGAGGCAAGGTCGTGGCCACTGTGGTTGTTTTTTTTTTTTTTTGGGATAAAGAAGGTATTTTGAATGACTATCTTCCAGAGGCCAAACAGTTAATACAGAAAACTGCTCTAACTTGCTGTTCTGATTAAAGTATGAACTGAAAGAAAAATGATGAGGGAAGCTGCGGAAAGATTTTTTTTTTTCGAAGGGTTAAAGAAACTTGAGAAACAGTGTGCAGAGTGTATTGAACTTTGGGGGTGAATATGTGGAATAACATGCAAGTTTCATAGCTCTAGGTTCCATACATGAATTACAAAAAACAGGGAAATTTATCCAAGAGACAGGACTGCAGATATAGACAGACAATGCAAACGAAGAAGAAGAAGAAGATAGCTCTAGGTCATTTCCTTCTTTGATGAGTCAGTGACTTTTCAGCACCTCCTTGTAGTGATTTGTTTCTTAAAGTTTCAGTTCAGTGTCAGCTATAAATTTTACATGTTAAAGTCTAAAAAAGCATACTTAGTGTTTAAAAACTACTTTTTCTTTTTTGTAATTGTTCCAGGTGATCTTAGTTGATCCTGGCTGCTACAGGGAAATATCTGACCTAGTTAATGCTGAGACAAAGGGCAAAGGTCAAGTTGAAATGGTGAGCCTGAAGGAAGTTGAAGAAGGAGAGGAAAAGTTGTAACCTTTGCATGAAATCATCGTGCTTGGCCGTCTTGTGAAGTGACTGTACCATCAGCTGCTGCAGTATAATATTTTTCTGGCTAAGTTTCTTACTCTTGAGTTACTTTTCTTGTAAGATTTTCCTTCACTCCAGCGATGTGGCTAAATGGCATTGTGATATTTGCTGAATATGTTTGTTTGGAGCGAACACTCGAGGATGCAGAATCTGGCCGTAAACTGAAAACATGAGGAGCATCTTGACAGATAAGCTGCTTGTTAAAAAATGCAGACCTCTGGATATGAAGGAGAAATCTCCCACTCTGTCAGTTGACTGTGACATGTCAGTGCTATGAACTGCAGTGATTGAGAGAGTTATGTATTCTTCAGAATGTTATGTTCTGTGACATAAATGTGCTGTGTTGTGGCTGCACTAAAAAAGCTGCTAAAAATCAAAATTGTAAGCAGTATTTGGGACATTAATTTGAGAAAACCAGTTTATACCGGTCTCTGCTGTTTCAGCTTTCTCGACAGGTTTCAGCCGTCTCGAGTGTTGTTGAAATACTGCACTGTACACAAAGTTGTTTTCAGTTCCTCTTAAAACTGGTACATGAAGATCTATTTGATGCAACAAGTTATATCTGGTACCAGATAGACTCATATAAGTACATATAAGTACAAATAAGTGTGGATGGTTATGTATGTTTTGTTTTTACACAAGACTGGATGAACGGATAAAGAAGGAAGAGACAAGAAAAAGAATACAATAAAAAATACTTACCACAAACAATATTTCACCCAACTGCCTTATTCTAAGGAGGTAGACACACAAACACACACAAACAAAATCACTTATCTTGCAGATGTCTGACATGAAATGTTATAAGACATAAAATAATGCAAGGGTAAGTCCAGTGTTGTGTTCTGTAAAATGATCACAAGTTTTATTTGGTCATGGAGATGGGAGGAGAAAATATGTATAATCTGTGGAGTTTTGTTGTGAGAAAAGTTTGCCATTTCTTCAGTTCACCTTTATTATGGAGTGATGAATAATCTGCAGTACAGTTACATTATAAATAAAACTAATCCACATAGGTAGGATTGTTCTGCAGCTTATTGATCACATAGATGTGATATTCCATAAACATCTTTTTATAACCTTGTACTGACAGCTGTATGTACAGTGTATTCTGGTACATCAGACCTTGCTGGAGATAGTTCTCAGTGTGTACAAGGTGCCACACAGCTGTATTAGACTGGAGATTGATATCAGAATCAGACAAGCTATTTCCACATGGGAAGCCAGTCTGCTACTGACTCCAAAACTGACATGATAGGGGCCTATGTTTTCTGTAAATCACATATAAATAACATTCTTTAATAAATAAAAGATGTGTAAACATAACATTCTATGTAAATGAAAGATATACAAACAGGAAGGAAGTAGAACAGTCAGATTAGCTGAGTCACGTTACTATTAACATGATGATGTTTTCTGTAAATGATTCTCACAGCTTACTCTGGCCAGTGCAATCATGTTATTTTTGTCCAGTGCTCAGCGTCCTGATTCTACTCATACCAATGTTATCTGTCCTTTGTATTTGTGTCGTTCCACACTTTTGTCACTTTTATTAAGGTTTTTCTATAAAAAAAAAGTTGTCCTTTTTAAAACTGATCTTGGAACTTGCTCTCAAAATGAAGTCTAAATTTTGTAGGTGTTGTATGTTTCTTTTCAGAGTGCATTGCTTAATTTCTTACTGAATTTATGATTTATTTGTGATTTTGTTTTTATGTTTTTTTTTCTACACTTTTCTGAAATCTCACCTTTCTTTGGTTGGATTTATCATTATATCTGAAGTGTTCAGGATAATTGGCCGTTAAGTGATGCCAAGAAAATTAATGCATCTTATAGTTTTATTTTCTGGGTTTATACTTCTTTCCCACAGTATGGATTTTGAGTTTGTTAATTCTTTATTAACTTGTATTGTTGTTGTTGTTGTTATAAACATTTCAGCTTCAAAGTTTTCTTCTTCATAAACTGTCCTCTCTTTTTATCAGAATGTAAGCTTTCTGAACCATTAAGACTTCTTGTTGCAGATGGGGTTTGTCATATTCTTGACCTTCTATTGCCAGTGTTTTTTTGGTTATCCTCTGTTTCAACATAGGATCTTAATTGAATATATTTATGCACAATTATCAGTTGTACAGATATAAATTCATCCAGAAGTGCAGCTTATTTATAGAGCTGTGACGGTTGCCATAACCAGAAATTCTTTGTTTTATGGAAACTAAAAAAAAGTTATAAGTAATATAGAAGTATTTGTGAGTAAAAAAATTGATTGAAATGGATGAAGATAAGCTTTTATATTTTTTGATATTAGTTCCCTGTCTTACTACAGTATGGAAAACATGATGTTCTTATAGCAAACTGTTTCATTCTGAAGTGCCTCACTTGTTCTGTTAGGAGAACAGATGAGAGTAATGGTCTGGGAGAAATGAATGCAAATCACATGTGAACCTTCACCTTCTTGTTTGATTGTCTTGGCTTTCCATATGAGTAATGCTCTCTTCATTTAAAATGTAGATTCTCGACAGAATATGCAGAAAGGTTTTGTTTACTGGTTGTGTATGCCTCATTCTGCATTTATAACAAATTTTAACAAACAGCAAGAATAAAATGCTTCAAAATATGAAAAAATAGTTGTTATTATGTCTGTAATCATGTGTACAGTCATTGTGTTGGTGGTTTTTTGTTTTTTTTCTGTGGGTGGGCAGCCTCCGTGGATTGCTTCCCAGCTTGCGAGAACTTGCCTGGAACGTACCTGAGTGTATTTTGCATGTGGAAACTATTGAGATATGCCTATGTCTCAGCAAGAGCTTAGACAAACAGGGGTATCAGTATCTCAAAAAAAAAAAAAATAAATAAGACACCTGCATCCCCAATCCCCAGTGCTCTGAGCTTTTAATTCCTCTCTTCCCCAAACCTGCCCACCTCAGCTGGAAGGCATGAAGATCAGCTCTGGTTAAAATGATTCATTGTTCATGAAGAACACTTTCCCTAAGCAGTGTGACCAGTCTCATGAAGAACACTTCCCCTAACCAGTGTGACCAGGCCAATGAAGAACACTTCCCCTAAGCAGTGTGACCAGTCCAATGAAGAACAGTTCCCCTAAACAGTGTGACCAGTCCAATGAAGAACACTTCCCCTAAGCAGTGTGACCAGTCTAAGGAAGAACACTTCCCCTAAGCAGTGTGACCAGTCCAATGAAGAACACTTCCCCTAAGCAGTGTGACCAGTCTAATGAAGAACACTTCCCCTAAGCAGTGTGACCAGTCCAATGAAGAACACTTCCCCTAAGCAGTGTGACCAGTCTAAGGAAGAACACTTCCCCTAAGCAGTGTGACCAGTCTAATGAAGAACACTTCCCCTAAGCAACGTGACCAGTCCAATGAAGAACACTTCCACTAAGAAATATGACAAGACTAAGGAAGAACAGTTCCACTAAGAAATATGACAAGTCTAAGGAAAAACACTTCCACTATGAAATATGACAAGTCTAAGGAAGAACACTTTCCCTAAGAAATATGACAAGTCTAAAGAAGAACACTTCCGCTAAGAAATATGATAAGTCTAATGAAGAACTGGTTTGCTCTAGTAAGTCTGGTGTTGATGTCCTCTGTGCTGTCTCCATTTTCTACTACTCTACTGCCAAGGTATACAAATTCGTTGACCTCCTCCACTAACTTGCTATCTACTCTGAGTACATTTCTGTTGTTCACATTTTGCTTCATTAACTTTGTCTTTCCTACGTTGATCTTTAGTCCTATGTTGTTTGCATTCTGAGTTAGCTTGTTTATTTTATCTTGCATATCTTTGTGACTGCTTGATAATAGACAAATGTCGTCCGCAAAGTCAAGGGTCCTCCAGCACTGTGTCAAGAGTCCATTGTAATCCTCTGCGTTTGTCTGATGTTGCCTCCTTCATTAACCAGTCTACTGCCAAGATAAATAATGTTAGTGATAGTACACATCCCTGCTTCACTCCTGTTTGTACCCTAAAGCTGCTGGAGGTATGTTCTCCACAGATCACTTTGCACTGAAAACCCTCATATAGGGCTGTGATTACATTCACTATCTTATGGGGGAGGCTTTACATTGGCTTTCCTAAATTCGAGGAGTGGGTCTTAAAAAAATCCCCCAAACCTGGCCTTATAGTGAACATGCTGACTACATGAATATAGATACTACAGATTTGTTATTTAGAGCCTCACCTGGCCCTGGTTATAGGATGGGCTCTTGGTCTGTTTTTATTAGTTGACTTTACTGGTTTTCCTGTTAGTGCCTCTGTCATCTTTCTTCTTTAAAATTGTGTGTGTTTGGGGGGGGGGGGGAGGCCATAGTGAGACAAGATGATAGACAGCAAGTAGGCTGGGGTCAGACATAGTCCCTTCTGCATATGACCGACTTTTATGTGAAAGTCTCCGCTGTCAGCCACGCGACTCCTGTTTTCTCTTCTAAGCAAATATGAAATTTCAGGCGCTGCTCTCTCTCTCTCTCTCTCTCTCTCTCATCAAGACACTAGGAAGACATACTACATATCTCATATACAAGCACATTTAGACTATTGCTCAGAATGTATATCAGCAAAGTATTCTACCACATTTAGAATATGGCTCAACATCTTGGTGCACAGCATCAAACACTACGCTGCATAATCTAGACAAGGTTCAAAATCAGTCACTACGGATTATCACAGGTGCCATGAGGTCCACACCAATAGTAGAAATGCAGAAAATAGTTGGTGTTCAAGCGCTAAAGGAACGTAGAGACACAAAGGTCATGACCATGGGAAAAAAATTCCTTAGTTCTGTAAGCCATCCCCTGAAGGAGAGATTCAATAACTTGGCATTAGGACGGCTTAAAAGAAGCAGCTTCATTCATCAGGCCAAGCGTATGCGTAAGCTGATAACTGACCTTCCAACTGTAGTCGCTCCATTATCATCTGTACCAGAGCATACACCATGGAAAGAAGCAGATTATACACAGATATCTATTCAGACTGAAGTGAAAGGTGTGCAGAATGGTGAGATGCAGAGCAGTCTTGTAAGATCAACAGCCACACTTAGTGTTCTAGATGACAAATATCCATGTGACACCTGGATACGTGTGTATACAGATGGATCTGCACATAATGCCATAAAGAATGGAGGGGCAGGAGCATATATTGAATATCCAAACAACACCATTGACAAGATTTCCATACCCACTGGTAAATACTGCAACAACTTTGATGCAGAAGTTAGGGCAATTATTGCTGCAGTTGAAAAACTATCAGACTCCAGAATTGATCCATGTCCTGTAGTAATTCTCACAGATGCAAGATCAGTACTGGAGGCTCTTCAGTGCAACAAACTACCAGACCTTAAGGATGCCTTGTCAAAAATTGGCTTACAACATGGAGTCACTTTGCAATGGATTCCCTCCCACTGTGGGATACCAGGCAATGAGAAAGCTGACCAACTGGCCAAAGAGGGCACTGAAATGGAGCAACCAGACATACCAATCACTTATAATCAGAAGAAAAGCATGATAATAACCTACAGGAAGCCACAAACACCACCACATGATGACTATCACATGCTAAACAGAAAGGAACAAGTCACCATCTTCCGTCTCCGAACAGGACACAGCCGACTCCGAAGTCATATGTATACAAAGTTTAAGGTTGGTACTACTAATCTGTGTACATGTGCCCAGGTGCCCCAAACTGTGGAACATATCCTCCAGAACTGCATCAACTACGAGTCACTGAGAAATAATTACTGGCCCAGTGAAACCACTAAAGAAGATAAGCTCTATGGTTCCATACATGAATTACAAAAAACAGTGAAATTTATCCAAGAGACAGGACTGCAGATATAGACAGACAGTGCGAACGAAGAAGAAGAAGAAGACTATTGCTCAACAGTTTGGGATGGTTGCTCAGTGTCAAATACAAAGAGGCTTTGCTCACTCCAAAAGCGAGCAGTAAAGCTTATTAGTGACAAAGATCAAGCACAAACAACTAACAATCACAAACGTATCAAAATACTATCTCTTAAGAACAGGTTCCTCTTCAAGAAAGCCAAGTTAGTACATCAAATTCTTTCACGGCATGCCCCGCCTTATCTATGGAACCTGTTTAAATTTAGCCCAAAGTGCAGCCAACGCTTGAACAACATTTGTCTTCCAAAACCTAGACTTGATCTTTACAAAAAAAGCTTTAGTTATTCTGCTGCTCGTCTTTGGAATACCCTCCCATCCTATATAAAAAATATAAAGTATACTCCTTCCTACAACTACAAGCTTTCCCAATATCTACTTGATGTCGACTACATGCCTCCATGAATTATAAAACTTAAAAGTTATCTTAAACTGCTCTTACAGACACCGAATACAGTTAATTGTTTTCTGAATAGTCCCGAAAATTTTGTTTAGTAGATAGTCATTTATAATGTATGTAGTTACTTCTGTACTGAGTGAATGTTTAAGAGCGAAACGTAAATGTTATATTTTATTTTATGTCTCTCAGCTTCAATGTTAGTTATGTTTGTTATATGAACAGCATATTTGTAGAATGTCTGGAATGGAGTGAAAGATGTATGATAAAGGGCAGAATGTCAGACGGGCCTACGTGCCCAATTCTTAACCCTTTTGAAATAAAGATCAATCAATCAATCTCTCTCTCTCCAAAAAAAAAAAAAATGCATATCAGGTATCTATTTAAGTGAGTCATATAGGAGATAAAGTCAATTCTGTTATAATAAAATTGTTGTCATCCTTTAAAAAAAAACCAAAAACTCGGACAGCGGGTGCAAATTTGGGACCGTCCTAGAAAAGTCGAGACACCCTAAATTTTCAGCTAACC
Organism: Achatina immaculata; assembly: GCA_009760885.1. NCBI lineage: Eukaryota > Metazoa > Mollusca > Gastropoda > Stylommatophora > Achatinidae > Lissachatina > Lissachatina immaculata. Next base: position 9,489,813 of record CM019693.1, read on the forward strand.
AAGAAAATCTGGAACTTGCCGATCATTTCACAACACTCAGAGAAGTAGATGAAATAGATATAGATGTATTATGGAATTCTTATAGCACAGCCATAATCACAGCAGCAAAAGCAAGCGCTGGACTGCAAAAAAAAAACAAAAAACAAATAGAAAAGCATGGATATTGGAAAACACATGGAAGTATATACATGAAAGACGAGCAGCCATATTAGCCATGTTGAATGCAAAGACAGCTCTTGGAAAAGATTTGGCGAAAGCAACATACAAAGAAAGAGACAAAGTAAAAAGTTCAGCTAGAAGTGATAAAAGAGAATACATAGACAGTATGGCGATAGAGGCAGAGAAAGCAGCAAAAACAGGAGATAGCAAAACTCTATACAACAAACAAAAGAGGCTAACGGGTACTATTGTATCTAAAGAAAGACCAGTCTTTTAGCAAAACCGGAACTCTATTAACATCAAGTAAAGACCAAAAACAAATATGGGCTGAACACTTCCAAGAAATACTTAATCGACCACACCCGAAAGAATTGTTATACCTTGAAACTGACTTACCACCCCACGGGGGTGAAGACGCTGTCTGATGAGGCAATCAGCGACCCATAGCTCATATGTCAGGGTCAGGGTTAGCGAACCATAGCTCATAATCCAGCGTCAGGGTTAGTGAACAATAGCTGACCAAGACCCTGTCCCACTTCTCCATGGTACCTCCAGTAACAGGCCTAGCCTGGATAACAGGGGAGGGGTCGCCGTAGTCCCCGTGGTGGTGGAGTCTGCTAAAGAAGCATTGCACACCCCCTGCTTTTTAGCTGTACTCCTCTCTCTCTCTCTCTCTCTCTCTCTCTCTCTCTCTGAACCTTAAGTGCCAAGGGCACATGGGGCTTCCGCAAGGGTTTTCCACAAATGCCTGTCCTTCGCCTTTTTTCTGCTCTTGCCCAGGTGAGCCTTCTATTGCTCAACATCCTTTCTGTTGTTCTTCTCTATGTCTCTTTTGGTCTACCCTTACTTCTGTTCCCCTGTGGTGTCCATCTTAGTGCTATTTTTGGTAGTGAGTTGTCAGTCATTCGGAGCACATGTCCCAACCATCGCCAGCGTCTTTCCTCAATAATTGTTGTCAGTGGCTTCATCTGCATTTCTGCCAATAAGATGTTATTTCTTATGGTGTTTGGCCAAAATATTTTTCTAATTCTTCGTAAACATTTAGTCTGGAAAGAATTCAACTTGTTTTCTACGGTTTTGGTGATTTTTCAGCATTCACTTCCATAGAGTAGTACACTTAGAACATTACTCTTAAATATCCTGATTTTCATATTTATGCTTAGTTGAAAAGCTGTACGCTGGGACTGAAAAATAGTTGCTATACGATGCTGTGCCTCAACACCTCTACAGCATCGGCTGCAAAGAATACCACCTCGCACTTACAGGGAGTTCGTACAAGTACAAGTACCAATCCCACAACTAAATGTCAACTTAGATGAAATTACATTGCATGAAACTGAAACAGCAGAGAATCTAATTGCTAACAACAAATCTGCAGGGGAAGATGAAATAACACTCGAAATGTTAAAAGCGATCAGTAGTGATAACATGAGACAACTACAGAGAATGTTTAATAAAATTTGGAAAGAAGAAAAGGTCCCTTCTAAATAGAAAAAAGGAATCATTGTTAAAATACAACCAAAAAAAAAAGGCAACCTTAGCGACTGCAACATTTGGAGAAGAGTAACCTTACTGTCAGTTGTGTCAAAAGGTACTTTGCAAAGTCATTCTGAATAGAATTCAAGATGTAGTGGATATTGCAATGAGAGAAGAACAAGCAGGATTTCGAAAAGAGAGAAGTTGTCTCGACCAAATCTTTACTCTAAGAATAATACTTGAAGAACATATTGAAAAGCAAAAAAAAAAAAAAACAAAAACAAAAAAAAAAAAAACATTAATCCTAAACTTCATAGACTTAAAAAAAGGCATTTGATAGCATAAACAGAGATTCATTGTGGAGAATTTTAAGACTATATAGATTCATTGTGGAGAATTTTAAGACTATATAGAATATCATCTAATACTGTAAACATCATTAAGGATCTCTGCAATGGATATGCTTGTGCAGTCAACACAGAAGAAGGAATGAGCCAGTGGTCCCAGATAGAAACAGGCCTGAAACAAGGATGCATACTATCTCCTTTGCTTTTTTTGAAAATGCCATAGACTTCATAATGAAAAAACTGTTGCACGGGTAACACAGGTACTGACTGGGTGCATAAGACCCAACTAGAAGATCTTGATTTTGTTGATGACATAACTCTTATCAGTGACAATGTAAATTCCACTCACGGAAAATCAGATACACTGTCTTCACTGGCTAGCAAAATAGGACTTGAAATTAACAAGGAAAAAACAAAAAGAATGAAACTTCCTATTAATCAAAAAAGAAAAATATACATTGAAGGGACAGCTGTTGAAGAAGTAAACCAATTTGCATACCTTGGCAGCTACATAGACCAGGATGGTGACACCAGAAAGAAAGTTAGAATTAGAATTGCAAAAGCAGCATCGACCTTCAAGAATCTTGAGAATATTCCATTCAAAGGTTATAAGCACAAAAACCAAGTTAAAACTATTCAAATGTAACATCCACCCTCATTTATGCAAAACAACTAAAGAGATAGACAAGAAATTAGACTCTTTTGAAAACAAATGCCTAAGGAAAATACTCCGCATAAAGTGGAACGAATTCAAGAACAATGCAGAGATAAGGCAGTTGAGCGAACAATAACCAGTCTCATGGGTGATCAGGAAAAGGGGATGGACATGCTGGTCACGTGAAGAGAAGAAACGGTCAGAGGATACCCAAACACGCTATCAAGTGGAACACAACAGGCCTAAGAAAAATAGGTCGACCGCGTGAAACTCTAAAGAGGACGTTGTTAAGAGAGGTCAACTTAATAGGGATAAAATCCCTTGATGAGGTTGAAAAGCTCGCCGAAAACAGGAAAACTTTGCAAACTACCATGCGAGTCTTAAGTGACGGGAAGGATGTAAGATATAAGAAGCAAATAATTGAACATGAAGTTAGGTAACTCCAGAGATCACGCCACCTCTAGCCGGGGTTATCGTGCCGTACTATTGGTCGTTTGATTCGAGAATCGGAGAGTTACTCGCCCTGACATTTTGTTGTCTACGGAGCCTGGTTCCTGCATGAAAATTTGAATATTTTTGTTTGTTTGTAGCGAGTCTAACTGCAGATACAAGAATGAACAGCATCAGGAGAGCATCACAGATTGCGGCTGTTCTTGCTAAGCAACATGCAGCGTCCATGTTAAGGTGAAACTGCGTAAATCTCTTTTGATAGACCCGCGGCTCAACCTTTTGACCGTTATCTTTATTTGATGTTTATTTTATGAAGTGACCGACTAGGTATCTTTTGGACACGCAGTTTTATATAAACACTGAGGATATTTTATACGCATGTACACATTATACGTATCTACACATTATACGTTAAGAATATATAAGACATTAGGAATGAACAAATGAAAGAAGTTGACAAGGTTGTCAAGCAGAAAGCACATGGCTACTACAGGAGTATCACTGGTGCAACTCAAGACCTCTCTCATTGGCTTGTTCTGTACACGGTCTGATCGGTTCAGCAGTGCATTTGACACGGTGAGTAGGCCTAGACCATACTAGACAAGCTCCATTTTCTTCAGATAACAGAAGATCAAACAAATGGAGTTTGCAGACTGGCATAAAGCCCAAGGAATGGCTTCACAGTTACTTGATTCCCTTGGTAAAGACAAAACAAAAGTAAATGGTTATCGAATTATAACAATACAAAATGTATATGGCTAATTGAGAGGATTATAGTCAGGCGACTATCGGGCTTTCTAGAGAGCAGCGAGCTGCTACAGAATACATTCCTGGCATATGATGTATATGAGGGATTCCGGAGAAATGAGGAAACTGTAGTTGTGCACTTGATCTTGAGGATGCATACAACAGAATGGATTAAACAGTGTGATTGATATTTCTGATGGAGTTTGGGGTAGATGCAAGAATAGTTCAATGGATAGCTTCAGTGCTGTTAAGGCAATTGGTTGCCTTGAGATACAGATCATGGATCTCAGAGCCCAGAACCATTGCTGTGGGGCTGCCTCAGAGGTCTCCCTCATCTCCTGTGCTATTCAGTGTATGTTCTACTGGCATTGTGCTGTTATTTGGGAATGGTGTGCGGCGAACGCTGACGTACACTGATGATATATTAACATATGAACGTGGGAGGTGTAGAGAGAAACTAGCCACAATGGGACAGAACAGGGTGGATCAGATAACAAGGTGGTGTGAGGATAACAATGCAGTGATAAACCCTGAAAAACTACCATCCTGTGGTGCTCATCAACCAACAGAATTGTAAGATCTGAAGTTTCGATTGTGAAGTGTCAGATACAAGATATAAAGAGAACACATTTCATGAGGCATCTAGGGATCACATTTGATTGATCCTTGTCCTGTGCACACCATGTGGACAATGTGATACAAAAAGCCTGGAAAGTGTTGAGAGCAGTTAGGTTAATAGGTGCACCAAACTTTCCACAGCATACTCTCTTCTTGCTGATGCAGGTGCTGGTGCTGTTACCATTGGAGTATGGTCTAGACCCACTCACCCTGTCAAATGCACAGCTGTACAGAACGAGGCAGTGAGAGTGGTCTTGCGTTGCACCAGGGATATTCCCGTAGCAACGGTGCACTTTCTTCTTAATATGCTGAATGTGAGATTAGAAGACAAGTATGCTCAGGTAAAGGCGTACAGTAGGGATGCTGTTATGAAGGACCATCCTCTCCATAAGGAGCTGAGGTTGATAAAATGCAGACACATCAAACGAGGCAGATCCTAGATGACTGAAGCTGAGGATGCAATGATGTCAGTGTGCGATCTAGATGAGGTGCCTAAAGGTGATGACTGGTTACGGGTACTGGACTGACCCCAGCTAACAGATGGCCGTGAATGTAGAGACAGAGCACAGGGGGCAGTTGAACTTTGGGTTCAAGATCTCATCCAGCATCACTGTGGGTCTTCTGACACGGTAGTGTATGCAAAAGGCTCATTGTCTCAGAACAGCAGAAGTGGTTGGGGTTTTATTGTCTGCTGCAACAGAAGAGTAATAGCACAGTGCTCGGGAGGGCAGAAGTCAGCGCATGTGATTGGAAATTGAGGCTGTGCTGGTGGCAGTGGAATGGCTAGTTGCCCATGATGTAGTTCATGGCATCATTGTGATGGATTCACAGAGTATGCTTCATAAGAAATAGCAGGCTGAGAATGGACATGGGCAACATTCCTAAAGCTGTATTGGAAAGACTGGGAAAATGAAGAGTGGGAATGGAAGAACAATGTAATTGTGAAGCGATTGCAGGAGCTAGGACAAATTAATAGTGCTGATAGGAAATCTGAACTGTGTGGCAGAAAATGCATGGTAAACAACCAACACTTGATGGGAAATATTAACAGACATACTATTGGATGGATGCGGCGGAGCATATATGGAGCAGTCCTGATTGCAGTGACTCTGGAGTTTGAACCTTTGAAGACATAAGTATAGCATTACATATATGGATGCAGCAGCAGCAGGCCATCTTGCTCACAACCGAGAGGCCTACAGGAGTGCTGTTTGGGAGGCAAAGTTCCGCAAGGGACATGCAAAGGAATGAATGAATGAATGATATGGATTAAATATATATATTAAATACATATATCTTATACAGTTATTTATTAAACTATATGGATATCTAATACACAGTTATACATTAAACTATATGGTTTAACACAGTTAAACATTAAATTATATGGGCGTCAGATACACAGTTAAACATTAAACTGTATGGTGTGTAATACACAGTTATACATTAAACTTTATGATGTATAATACAGTTATATATTAAATTATATGGGCGTCAAATACACAGTTAAACATTAAACTGTATGGTGTGTAATAACAGTTATACATTAAACTTTATAATGTATAATACAGTTATATATTCTTCTTCTTCGTTCACTTCTACCACCAAAAACCGCACTGTGAACCTACTGAATTCACGCCTGTGGTCCTCGTTAGGTCCCGTGGTCCAAAATAGACCACACGAGATCCACGAGAGGACCACAAGGGGTTCAGAGTATCACAGTGCTTTAGCCTGTATTCTTGGTGGGTCTCGGAAGTGGGATTGCGTGAGTTATATATTAAATTATATGGGTATCAACTCAGCAAAGGATTAGCCAGTGCCCAGGCTCTTGTGCTAAGCTTAGCAAGGACCTCAGCTCTCTTTAGCCTAAAGTGTGTATCACTTGATGTATGGACTTGTGAGTTCAGCTCTCTTTAGCCTAAAGTGTGTATCACTTGATGTATGGACTTGTGAGTTCAGCTCTCTTTAGCCTAAAGTGTGTATCACTTGATGTATGGACTTGTGAGTTCAGCTCTCTTTAGCCTAAAATGTGTATCACTTGATGTATGGACTTGTGAGTTCAGCTCTCTTTAGCCTAAAATGTGTATCACTTGATGTATGGACTTGTGAGTTCAGCTCTCTTTAGCCTAAAATGTGTATCACTTGATGTATGGACTTGTGAGTTCAGCTCTCTTTAGCCTAAAATGTGTATCACTTGATGTATGGACTTGTGAGTTCAGCTCTCTTTAGCCTAAAATGTGTATCACTTGATGTATGGACTTGTGAGTTCAGCTCTCTTTAGCCTAAAGTGTGTATCACTTGATGTATGGACTTGTGAGTTCAGCTCTCTTTAGCCTAAACTGTGTATCACTTGATGTATGGACTTGTGAGTTCAGCTCTCTTTAGCCTAAACTGTGTATCACTTGATGTATGGACTTGTGATCTCTACAGTTGTTTTATGACTTTGTCTTGCACAGGCCAAACACAGCTGTTGCATAAATTTCAGTGATTTATTTTTCACCAAACTTATTACTGACTTTCTTAATTATTTTCATGTAAACAAAAGATTATTCTTTACTTGCTTGGTCTCCCCCTCCCCCCACAACAGTTTAAAGTAAGTTACTCATTACTTCATGTCAGATATTTGTAAGGTAAATTACTCATTACTTCATGTCAGATATTTGTAAGGTAAGTTACTCATTACTTCATGTTAGATATTTGTAAGGTAAATTACTCATTGGTTCATGTCAGATATTTGTAAGGTAAGTTACTCATTACTTTATGTCAGATATTTGTAAGGTAAGTTACTCATTACTTTATGTCAGATATTTGTAAGGTAAGTTACTCATTACTTCATGTTAGATATTTGTAAGGTAAGTTACCCATTACTTCATGTCAGATATTTGTAAGGTAAATTACTCATTACTTCATGTCAGATATTTGTAAGGTAAGTTACTCATTACTTTATGTCAGATATTTGTAAGGTAAATTACTCATTACTTCATGTCAGATATTTGTAAGGTAAGTTACTCATTACTTTATGTCAGATATTTGTAAGGTAAATTACTCATTACTTCATGTCAGATATTTGTAAGGTAAGTTACTCATTACTTCATGTTAGATATTTGTAAGGTAAATTACTCATTGGTTCATGTCAGATATTTGTAAGGTAAGTTACTCATTACTTCATGTCAGATATTTGTAAGGTAAATTACTCATTACTTCATGTCAGATATTTGTAAGGTAAGTTACCCATTACTTCATGTTAGATATTTGTAAGGTAAATTACTCATTGGTTCATGTCAGATATTTGTAAGGTAAGTTACTCATTACTTTATGTCAGATATTTGTAAGGTAAGTTACTCATTACTTCATGTTAGATATTTGTAAGGTAAATTACTCATTGGTTCATGTCAGATATTTATAAGGTAAGTTACTCATTACTTTATGTCAGATATTTGTAAGGTAAGTTACTCATTACTTCATGTTAGATATTTGTAAGGTAAGTTACCCATTACTTCATGTCAGATATTTGTAAGGTAAGTTACTCATTACTTCATGTCAGATATTTGTAAGGTAAGTTGCCCATTACTTCATGTCAGATATTTGTAAGGTAAGTTATTCATTGCTTCAGGTCATATATTTGTAAGGTAATCATTACTTCATGTCAGATATTTGTAAGGTAAGTTACTCATTGCTTCAGGTCATATATTTGTAAGGTAAGTTATTCATTGCTTCAGGTCATATATTTGTAAGGTAAGTTATTCATTGCTTCAGGTCATATATTTGTAAGGTAATCATTACTTCATGTCAGATATTTGTAAGGTAAGTTATTCATTGCTTCAGGTCATATATTTGTAAGGTAATCATTACTTCATGTCAGATATTTATAAGGTAAGTTATTCATTGCTTCAGGTCATATATTTGTAAGGTAATCATTACTTCATGTCAGATATTTGTAAGGTAAGTTATTCATTGCTTCAGGTCATATATTTGTAAGGTAATCATTACTTCATGTCAGATATTTGTAAGGTAAGTTATTCATTGCTTCAGGTCATATATTTGTAAGGTAATCATTACTTCATGTCAGATATTTGTAAGGTAAGTTACTCATTGCTTCAGGTCACATATTTGTAAGGTAAGCTACTCATTGCTTCATGTCAGATATTTGTAAGGTAAGCTACTCATTGCTTCATGTCAGATATTTGTAAGGTAAGTTACTCATTACTTCATGTTAGATATTTGTAAGGTAAGCTACTCATTACTTCATGTCAGATATTTGTAAATTTCTGGAAGTTTTGTTATTTTGTTTCAGGGTTGAGACTGGGAGCACTTAATGCCATGATGTAGCATATTTCCTGCCATATAAGACACACTTTTTTCCCCGGAAAAACTCCCACAAAAATCATCCTGTGTCCCATTCCCCGATTGTTAGGCATGGGTAGGCTTTGAGGTAGAGGTTACCAATAGTAGAGTAACACGTAAACACACAGATGTTATACTCTGGGCACTCTGATAACCTCAGAGTGCAATATATATGATTATAAATGATTAAATTATGATTGTAAACCAAACTAATATCAGAATATTTAGTAAACTAATAACACATCACTCAGCAGACTTAGTTTCCATACACTTAGTGATGTACTGTATTTTTCTGCCATTACTTTTTGAGTATGAATGAATTATTAATTGAATATTGAATCAAAAAGATAAATAGATAAATATAAAAATGAAAAGTGGTATCAATGCCACTTGCTGACATTCACCTGTTTTTTTTTTTTTTGGAAACACTAAAAATATGGGTAGACTTACATCAGGAATGCATTATGAAGTCTCTACTTATAAATTCCAGCACAGTACTGTACCAGTATACACAGCATAAACTGACCCACTGGATAACACACGCCCCCTTATACACACCTCCTGAACAATGAAGCATTCACTTTGACTCAGGCCGGCCGATACCCAAGTATCTCAAGCCAACTGAACACTTTGCATACCTTAACTTTTAAATTGGTTGTCACAGGTCATAGCATTAGGAAAAAAAACCTCTTGTGTAATGACCAGTTCAGGTATCTGTATAGGCCATATTCAGGTTGTGAAGAACAGTGATACACTGGCCCTTGTACTGCTTTGATGATGCTGTAGTTTGTTGGCTAAAAGGGCAGATATATCAGTATTTATAAGGTTAGTTACTTGTTTTGCTTAAGAATTTTAGTAGGAATATACAGTAGGATGCAGTCTTGGACCAAAACCTTTGTGGGGGAGCTGGGGATATAAAACTCATGGAAAATATTGAGTTTTTAGTTCTTTTTTAAATATTGCTTGTCAGATTACAGGCGTGTCTTATATGGTGGGAACTGCTGTAATTTTTACTAAAATAATGTTCATTTCTGAATCAGGTTGACATTGTGCCCAGTCAGGTGTTATACGAAGATATATACAAAAACAGGTGACAAAGGTAAATAGTCAGATGTTGTACATATGTTGTTTAATACACCACAGTAGAGTTTCATGTGATAATTATGTAATTACAATTAGGGCTGTTGTTTGATTAAAAGATTAATGACAATTAAAGCATTTTATGCATTTATTTCAAGCATATTAACATTGCTGAATAAAGCAGAAATAGCTGAGTTTTATTTTCTAATATAAAACACTTTTAATAGCTTTAATAACAGTCAGCAAGTAAGGTTTTTTTTTTTTAACCACATCACAATATAATAATGCTGTCTTTACAATGGTATAAAGATGAAAAATAATTTACTCTCTGACTTGAATTATTTATTCGGCCAGTTGTTTAAACAGGCCAGCATATTTCACTTCAGGGACTGCTCTTTTTGTTTTGTTTTTTAACACCATATCCAGATATGCAGAAAATAAGTGTTCACAAGGGATAGTAGTGGCTGCTAAATATTTTCTAGTTGACTTAAGGCAGAACTATTTGGCAGGCCTATTTGCTTTCTGTAACTTCCACCACTATAATGGGTCCACATCAGTTTAAATTTGTTGCTCAGCTATGTATTGCTGAACAACTGTTTTCCTGGAGGAGAGAGGAATCATTGGTTCATCTTCAGAGTCTGATGATAGTTCATGCACCAGCATTTTTTCCCAGGGTGGTTTCTGTGGTGTCTGCTGATCATTATTAAGTTTGTCTTGATTCCTTCGTCTTTTGACAAACATTTAAGATGTTTGAAACGAGGGTCCAGCACAGTCACAATTCTCAGCTGTGAGAGGCTGATGTTCAGTTTGCATCATTTGAGATTGCTCAAAAATGCATTCTTGAAATGTATGATGCTGGGGGAGGGGGGGGGGAGATGGCAGGAAGCATACCTTTCTCTCCCCACTAATTCTGTAGCCTGGTGACAGGGATCAAGAACTTTCACTAGCAGTTGCAGTTTCTCCCACTCTGTCTGTGGAGTGAGGCTGTGTTTGTGGGTTGGTTGTACTAGAGTTTTCAGCACAGCTTCTTTGTTGTTCCTCAGTAGTTTGACCATATGCAGGGGTGAATTCCAGTATATTGGAATGTCCTTCTTCTTCTTCTTCTTCTTCGTTCGCACTGTCTGTCTATATCTGCAGTCCTGTCTCTTGGATAAATTTCACTGTTTTTTGTAATTCATGTATGGAACCATAGAGCTTATCTTCTTTAGTGGTTTCACTGGGCCAGTAATTATTTCTCAGTGTCTCGTAGTTGATGCAGTTCTGGAGGATATGTTCCACAGTTTGGGGCACCTGGGCACATGTACATAGATTAGTAGTACCAACCTTAAACTTTGTATACATATGACTTCGGAGTCGGCTGTGTCCTGTTCGGAGACGGAAGATGGTGACTTGTTCCTTTCTGTTTAGCATATGATAGTCATCATGTGGTGGTGTTTGTGGCTTCCTGAAGGTTTTTATCATGCTTTTCTTCTGATTATAGGTGATTGGTATGTCTGGTTGCTCCATTTCAGTGCCCTCTTTGGCCAGGTGGTCAGCTTTCTCATTGCCTGGTATCCCACAGTGGGAGGGAATCCATTGCAAAGTGACTCCATGTTGTAAGCCAATTTTTGACAAGGCATCCTTAAGGTCTGGTAGTTTGTTGCACTGAAGAGCCTCCAGTACTGATCTTGCATCTGTGAGAATTACTACAGGACATGTATCAATTCTGGAGTTGGATTGTCCTGAATTGACATCTCATGTCACTGATACAGTTGCAGCTGTTGGGCTTTCAACTTAATGCTGTTTGCAGGACTGTGTTAAAAGTTAAAAGTTTTCACAACTTGCAGCATTTGGCAAGGAGACCTTCAGTTCCAGATTCTGCATCTGCTTTCTTTACAGACACCTGAAGACTGATGCACAGAGTATGTTCTGAAATGGCAATATTCCTACAGCAGCTGTACATCACTTTTTTGTAACCACACCCCCCATGATCTTGCCACAGTTGACAAGTGTTCTGCACAGTTTTCAGAATAGTTTAATGCAACAGTCAGCTGAGATTTAATCATGGCCAAATGAAATGACCAGTAATGCCAAAGTTAACTGTTGTTAGTTATGGATGACTAATAGTAACTTGTTAAAACAACAAATTTACCCCCCCTCTCTCCCTCCCTCTCTCTCACTCTCTTCCCCTCCCCTCTCTCTCTCCCCCTCTCTCTCTCTCGTTCTCTCATACAAATCAACAATCAATAGCTGATGACTGACCTGGAAAAGTAAAGACTAGTTTCCACAAGCAACATGGATAATATCCTATAAGCCTTCATCAGCGACAATGTTAATCAGCTGACAGTTCGCAGCATCCCATCTTGTGATGGTGTTAATGATATTCGTGTATTTCCCTTGATTGGTTAATCTTGCCAGCTCCTGAAGTTAACTAGTGTAGTCTGGCAGCACACTAATTCAGTGTTATTGAATGATGCAGTCAATGTTGATGACCCGCAGTGACAGATGAACAGATGCTTTGATTGCAGGTGATAATTCAGGAACAAATTGCTGTGATGATATTTAAATTCTCTTGCAATATTTGCATACTACAGTATCACTAGATTTAAAGATAAATTTGCCATTCAGAATAATTTTTTCCACTTCTTATTCATACCGGCTTCCCTCAGGCACAGCAAGCGTTTTTAAATAGTGCTTAGTCCTACTTTTGAGACGTCATGTCTTACACTGACATGTGCATCAGCCCATGCTTATATATTAAGTTTGACCTAAATAACTAATCTGCAGATCTATGTCACAGGAACATTAGGGTGTGATAGGTCTACTTTTCAGAATATTCTAATTTTCCCACAAATAAGAGATAAACACTATAATCTACTGGCTACTCGCTGTCAGTGAGATTCCCTCTGTAGTAAATTGCTATGTATTGCAGTTTTAGGTAAGAACCTGGCAAACAGAGGCTTGTGCCTAAATATTTTGTTTACTATTTTTCAAGGTTAATCGGTCCTACATTCTCTGATTAACACAGTTAGGTGTTGCATTAAAAAAATGTAATCGCAGAAGTTTTAAACTCATTAATTGCTTGCACTGACAGTGCTTAGCTCTAGTGATAGTGTGAAAAGTAATAATTATAAACAGTCGTTTGTTCAAGATATGTAGAACGTTTTCTTTGAACTGTTTGGGTTGTACTGAGTAATTAGTCTAGTACAGTGAATGTTTTGTAATGAAGTTTATGTTATGTTTTTTACCGCTTAATATGGTCACTTTTAACAAATTTAGATCTCACATGCATTAACTCAAGCAACTTTCCTGTTTCTCAGCCAGTAACTGTTCTCCTTCTGCATCCATGATACAGTTGTCATTGAAAAACAAATTGTATACATCAAAGAAAAAGCTGATTTAAAGTACAGAGGATGAGAGCAAAGAAATTATGGAGTAGTCCAGAGTTCTAGAATGATGATGATAATTAAAAGAGTAGCAGCTGCCCGCCACAAATCTGAGGATTACAGGCAGCACGTTCAATCCTCGAGATGCTTGGTGTAAAATCATAAACATAACTGATGTGCCATATAGAGGCAAACAGTGAGAAATGGAAAGAACTTATTGTCATCGTACATGATGTCATGAGTACTGAGCATGATTGCTTAGTTGATTGTTATCCATTGACACGGAAGGATGGATGGAATGATTGCTTAGTTGACTGTTATCCATTGACATGGAAGGATGGATGGAGTCTCTACAGCATGGTCAGCTTCACCTCATTGTGAGATTTGAAGGAACAGGTAACAGACAAGTGACAGAAGGAAGTATTTCTTTAGCAGCCATATCCCAGAGAACTTGCCATGCAATTGCTTCTTTTTTTTTTTTTTACAATTTTTTTTTTGTACAGATTCTAATCTGTTTTCTTCATGAATCCAGGTACAAGCTTGACGTTTACAGGTGTTAGAAAACCAAAAGATGATCCTATTTTTCATGCTCTTGGTAGCACAGATGAGCTGTCATCTGCTATTGGGTCAGTAAACGTGTCTGTATAGGCCTTTATAACAGTTTTATATTCACATAGTTTAATCTTTCATTTTTACCATTATTATGATCTCTGTGTGCAGAATCAGGTGATGAGCAGTTCTGGCTTATCACTGACTGTTACTTTTGAGATGCTGTCTGTCTTTTGTGTGGCTGACTTACTTTGTGTGTAGTGTCTGCTCAAACACATTATCTTCTGTCTGTATTTGCTGTTACACAACATGACTTATATTGTGTCTTTAATTTCTGTTACACAACATGACTTATCTTCTGTCTGTATTTACTGTTACACAGCATGACTTATCTTTTTTCTGTATTTGCTGTTACACAACATGACTTATCTTCTGTCTGTATTTACTGTTACACAGCATGACTTATCTTTTTTCTGTATTTGCTGTTACACAACATGGCTTATCTTCTGTCTGTATTTACTGTTACACAACATGACTTATCTTCTGTCTGTATTTACTGTTACACAGCACGACTTATCTTCTGTCTATATTTGCTGTTACTGAGGTTTTCTTACTCTCATTTTTTTATTGTTCTTTTGTGCTGAAACCCACTAGCTTCCAATTAGATCATTAAGGCTATATAGGAGGGAGGAGACTAGGTGGTTGGCTTTCTTCTCTTGTGAAAGTTATGGGTTGGAGACTACACCCAGCTGTAAAAATATGTACCTAGCACATAAGTGTCAAGAAACTACCTCAAAAAGTGGAGTATGGTGAGACATGCTGGAATACACTGTACATGTGGCTATCAGGGCATAAAGGTAAACACATCAAGTAGAGATCTAGAATAAAAGAGGGTGAATGGGGGGGGGGGGAAGGGAGCACTATGGGCTTCTGATAACTGACTAAAATGTTGGATTACAACATTCATTGTGATAATAATCTTCAATATTCAGGATGGCCATAGAACATTGTCAAGATGCAGGACATTCTGTTGTGGAAAGACTGCACCTGGTGAGTCTAAACTTTGCTGTAACATAAGTCTTCTTCAGACACATGTAATTTTCTAATGGTGTGTAGGCACATAGTTTTGCTTGTCTGTTACCGTGTGTACGTGAGTCGTAACATGGAGCTGATGTTGAGAAGTTGATGTAGTGTTTTAGAATCTTCTGTAGCTGCAAACACAAGTCCTGTTCAGCTTAAGATACGGCAGTCTTGGCACTCAGGCACCATGCTGAATTGGCAGTGTGTTTCAGTGGCTTGTCTGAATGCACAGAGTGAGCATAAAAGTAGGTCGATTGGCAGGTTCATCCAAATAGGGAATGTTAAATTCAAAACATAATGAATGTTACAAGCAATGGTGGCATTCTGAAGACAGTTTACTGGAATGTTGTGTGCTGTTAAGAAAAAAAAAATATATAATTTAAATAAACAGGGCAAAATTGTGTACATTACAAATAAACCATACAGCAAATGTTCCCTCTCAGCTGAGGTATGAGCTATTGCGAGGGAAACTATTTTTTTGGCGTTGCACATAAAATTTTCATGTCTCTCAGTAAAAGACCAGTGAAATTGAAGGCCATGTCTAAGTGACAGGGTGCTCATAAATTGTTGGATTACATAAATTATTACTCACACAGAACTGTTTTTTTGCATACAACCTTGTTGTTTCAGCTACCATAATCAGAACATTGAGGTGGCACTTTGATAATGAGCATTTTCTTTCAGAAATGCCCTAAATTAAATCAGCTTAGAAAGATGTCCTTTTAACTGAAAACTACCTGCACTCCAAGACAGCTCTGAAAGATGAGGACATTTTCATTAGGGTGTTAGTTGCCAAGATCTGGAGATGTAGAATTGTACACTGTGTTTATAGAAAAAAAAATAGATTAAAATGTATAAACTGAGCAGAACCATGACAGTGTGGATTATTTGCTTCATGTGGTGTTGATAATCTCTGTAATGATTTCATCAGAACTTGTTGGCACCTCTAACTTCTTGTTCAGAACTGAAAGCTTTGTTGCAGCTTCAGTTATTTTATGTTCTTTTGTAAAATTTTCTCATTGGCCACACATAAATAGACTAACTAATTATTCTATGACTAGCAGCGCATGAATTCAAAATATATGATGATGCAGTGAAATTTTGTTAAAAAGAAATGAGTTATCGGTGAAAATGTCTTCACAGATCCAGTGTACTTTACAAGATGTTGGCTCAAACATTGCCACACCTTCCAGTTCCGCTAGGGCGGCTCATTTGAGTAAGAATATAATGGAACTTAAAACATCTACAGAATTTGTTTCTCTTAAGTGATTAGAATATATATATATGTGTTTTTCTTAAATAATCAATCTGCATAATTTACTTGTCATAAGTAATTAGAATCCACATAATTTCTTTTTATTAACTTGATCAGAATCTATGAGGGTGGTCCAAATGAAAACCTTACAATTTTTTTTTTCTCCCCACAATTTATAGACAGAAAAATATAATGCTACATTATTTTCTACGTGGTCTTCATTATGTTTGATGCAAGTCCTCCATCACTTACAAAGTGCAAGGCTTCCTGAATAAAAAAAAATTTATGGTTATGAATAATACACCACCTGTTGCACCTCTATCTTTTTTTTTTACCTGAAAACCTCCCAGCGCATTGCCTCTTTGAGTGATCCAGAAATGTGGTAATCACTTCGGGCGAGATCTGGTGAATATGCTCAGAGTGCAGGTCTGTACTGGTTTCCGCTGTTGCACAGGCAGCAATAGGGTCAGGCAATGTCATGTTGTGACAGAGTATCTACAGCCAGAAGGCCACTTTTTTTTTTTTTTTTTGGATTGCAGGTTGAAGTTGGTTTTTAAGATGATCTGAATATGCAGGAAATTCTCTACTGTAGAGAGCAGAGCAACAACACAACTCCTTCAGATCATCAGCCCTCCTCAGACAAGTGTTTCAAATATGATGTAGTTGTGGCAGTAAATTTCTGAAGGTTTCGCATCTTTACTGCTCAAGAAGAAAGATGACAGAATGCTGTAGCACTTTCATGCATATCTGCAGAGGAGTGGCTGTCAATGAGATAGCAAGAAAAAGTGTTGAATGAGTTTTAACAAGTTTTGTGTTTATTTGCTAGATTTCAGTTTCTTTTCTAGCTTTACTAGAAATTTTCTTATCTCTTTTTAAAAAAAAATCCTACCCATGTTCCTCATCATTATCATCATCATTATTATGTTATTCTCTTTCTGTATGAGGGTATATCATATACTAATGAATGCCTGAAGGAATTTGAATACAGAATTGAGGTGGGAGAATATCATGTGACAGTGTACAGCATGGCTGATTCCTTAGCAGTTTGTAAGAGTTGGGACCTGGACAGTGTACAGCATGGCTGATTCCTAGCAGTTTGTAAGAGTTGGGACCTGGACAGTGTACAGCATGGCTGATTCCTAGCAGTTTGTAAGAGTTGGGACCTGGACAGTGTACAGCATGGCTGATTCCTAGCAGTTTGTAAGAGTTGGGACCTGGACAGTGTACAGCATGGCTGATTCCTAGCAGTTTGTAAGAGTTGGGACCTGGACAGTGTACAGCATGGCTGATTCCTAGCAGTTTGTAAGAGTTGGGACCTAGACAGTGTACAGCATGGCTGATTCCTAGCAGTTTGTAAGAGTTGGGACCTAGACAGTGTACAGCATGGCTGATTCCTAGCAGTTTGTAAGAGTTGGGACCTGGACAGTGTCCAGCATGGCTGATTCCTAGCAGTTTGTAAGAGTTGGGACCTAGACAGTGTCCAGCATGGCTGATTCCTAGCAGTTTGTAAGAGTTGGGACCTGGACAGTGTCCAGCATGGCTGATTCCTAGCAGTTTGTAAGAGTTGGTACCTAGACAGTGTACAGCATGGCTGATTCCTAGCAGTTTGTAAGAGTTGGGATCTGGATTGGATGACTGATTGATGGCCAGTGGTCACTAACTGTGGTAACTAACAGACCATCTGTTCATTGTTTTTAATAGAACAAGTTCAGTTTAGCAGAAAGTTTGTTGATGACTTAGAAGCGTGGATTGATGAGATGACAAAAGAGCTACCACCACTGAAGAATTTCATTTTACCTGTAAGTTACTGCTTGTATAATTTCATTGTGAACGTGTTAACCTCATGTAGGAACTTTCAAATCTTCATAAACTTTCACGAGAAGTACATGTTATTTTTAGTTTGTGGTAATTGTGTTAACATCCAATGATTTTATTGGCCAGTTTGGTGTTTGGAATCATTTTTTTTTTTTTTCTTATTGAACATTCCAGTACCAGATCATGCTAAATATAGTCTTGTCACCAAGATTAAAGTCTTAGTTTTCTCATTTAGCTTACACGTCTGACTGAGATTTTATGGCCGTTCTAAAGAGATAAGAAAACACTTTGTGGTTGTGGAGTATTTATATCCTATTCATTCATGAATTGGTATTTCTGTTGTTATATTTATTCATGGTTTCATAATTCTTTTTTATTTCTTTGAAAGCTACAAAAATTATGGTACAGAAATAGACATGAAGTACTGCATTATATGTCACATTCTGACATTAGTTAATGCACATTTATAAACTGAGATAGACTGACAAAACCTTTTTACATTTTATTTGTATTTTCTTCATTGCCAAGTCTGGTGGGAAGTCGGCGTGCAGCCTCCATTTGGCCAGATCTGTATGTAGACGTGCTGAACGCTGGTAAGAAGTCACATAATTAAAGGTAGCCCTACCCACACAGGGTCTAAGATCTTTGTTTCATGTGTAGCCCTACCCACACAGGGTCTTAGATCTTTGTTTCATGTGTAGCCCTACCCATTCAGTCTAAGATCTTTGTTTCATGTGTAGCCCTACCCACACAGGGTCTTAGATCTTTGTTTCATGTGTAGCCCTACCCACATGGAGTCTAATATCTTTGTTTCATGTGTAGCCCTACCCATTCAGTCTAAGATCTTTGTTTCATGTGTAGCCCTACCCACACAGGGTCTAAGATCTTTGTTTCATGTGTAGCCCTACCTACATGGAGTCTAATATGTTTCATGTGTAGCCCTACCCACACAAACTAAGATCTTTGTTTCATATGTAGCCCTACCCACACAGTAGGATCTTTGTTTCATGTGTAGCCCTACCCACACAGTCTAAGATCTTTGTTTCATGTGTAGCCCTACCCACACGGAGTATAAGATCTTTGTTTCATGTGTAGCCCTACCCACATGGAGTCTAATATCTTTGTTTCATGTGTAGCCCTACCCACACAGGGTCTTAGATCTTTGTTTCATGTGTAGCACTACCCACATGGAGTCTAAGATCTTTGTTTCATGTGTAGCCCTACCCACATGGAGTCTAAGATGTTTCATGTGTAGCCCCACCCATTCAAACTAAGATCTTTGTTTCATATGTAGCCTTACCCACACAGAGTAGGATCTTTGTTTCATGTGTAGCCCTACCCACACAGAGTCTAAGATCTTTGTTTCATGTGTAGTCCTACCCACACAGAGTAGGATCTTTGTTTCATGTGTAGCCCTACCCACACAGAGTCTAAGATCTTTGTTTCATGTGTAGTCCTACCCACATGGAGTTTAAGATGTTTCATGTGTAGCCCTACCCACACAAACTAAGATCTTTGTTTCATATGTAGCCCTACCCACACAGAGTAGGATCTTTGTTTCATGTGTAGCGCTACCCACACAGAGTCTAAAATCTTTGTTTCATGTGTAGCCCTACCCATTCAGTCTAAGATCTTTGTTTCATGTGTAGCCCTACCCACACAGGGTCTAAGATCTTTATTTCATGTGTAGCCCTACCCACATGGAGTCTAAGATGTTTCATGTGTAGTCCTACCCACACAGAGTAGGATCTTTGTTTCATGTGTAGCCCTACCCATTCAAACTAAGATCTTTGTTTCATGTGTAGCCCTACCCACACAGAGTAGGATCTTTGTTTCATGTGTAGCCCTACCCACACAGAGTCTAAGATCTTTGTTTCATGTGTAGCCCTACCCACACAGAGTAGGATCTTTGTTTCATGTGTAGCCCTACCCACACAGAGTCTAAGATCTTTGTTTCATGTGTAGTCCTACCCACATGGAGTTTAAGATGTTTCATGTGTAGCCCTACCCACACAAACTAAGATCTTTGTTTCATATGTAGCCCTACCCACACAGAGTAGGATCTTTGTTTCATGTGTAGCGCTACCCACACAGAGTCTAAAATCTTTGTTTCATGTGTAGCCCTACCCATTCAGTCTAAGATCTTTGTTTCATGTGTAGCCCTACCCACACAGGGTCTAAGATCTTTATTTCATGTGTAGCCCTACCCACATGGAGTCTAAGATGTTTCATGTGTAGTCCTACCCACACAGAGTAGGATCTTTGTTTCATGTGTAGCCCTACCCATTCAAACTAAGATCTTTGTTTCATGTGTAGCCCTACCCACACAGAGTAGGATCTTTGTTTCATGTGTAGCCCTACCCACACAGAGTCTAAGATCTTTGTTTCATGTGTAGCCCTACCCACACAGAGTCTAAGATCTTTGTTTCATGTGTAGTCCTACCCACACAGAATCTAAGATCTTTGCTTCATGTGTATGTGTGTAGGGTCTTTGTGTTTCAAGATGGATTTAGGAGGAATAGTTGTGAAAATTCTTGTTTTTGCATACCTGTCATCCAGATATTCTGTGTATGTGTGCGCTTAATTTTAGTTATATGCTGATAATGCCACTGGTTATGCTGACTATACATTTATGAGATAGTGTACAGATGATTTTAGAGTAAAAATAGATTTGATGCCTGTGCGTGATTTAATCCACAGTATGGCACCTCTTGTGAGAGACAAGGAGTTACATGAGGAGACTCTCAGGTTTATGAACAGGTAATTTTATAATAACTACCAGGAGAAGTCATTGAGTAACTCACAAATTGAAATATTTTATTAGTGGCAGTTGTCGGGTAGTATTTAAATATATCCTTAGATAGTACCATCATCCAACTTTATAATAGTTGTATGTAGGGGCACTGGGAGTTACATGCGCAAAACATTAACAAATAGCTACCCAACTTTTAGTGTGTTCCAAAGAAGAACAGAGAAGTGTAGTGCGATTTTTGTGGGCTAAAGGACATTCATAAGGAAATGATTACAGTTTATGCTGAAAAGTGTCTATCACATAAAGTGGTCTATAACTGGCTAAAAGAATTTTTTCAGGGACGCACCGAAATTGTTGACAAAGTCTGACTTGGCTGTCCTGTTCAGAGTGCAACAGAAGCGACGGTGCAACATGTGAAAGAGATTATCAGAGCTGATAGATGAGTAACGGTGACAGTGTGAATTCTGTGTTGTACTGTGAAGTTCTGTCAATGCTACGGGATGCAATTCGAAGAAAACATCTTGGTCTGCTGACTAGAGGTGTGCTTCTCCTTCATGACAATGCCAGACCACGTACGGCTGAGTTAACCCAAGAGAAAATTAGCGAGTTGGGTTGGGAAGTTCTTGAACATCCACCCTATAGTCCTGACTTAGCTCCAAGTGATTTTCACCTGTTTGGTCCATTAAAAAAACCACCTTGGCAGGAGAAGATTCTTGAGTGACGAAGAGATGGAAACAGAAATAAAAAAATGGTTCAGAAATCGGACTCCCGATTTTTACGCCATGGGTATTGCATCACTGATTACATGATGGGACAAATGTATCAATGTTGGTGGCAATTACGTTGAGAAATAGGGGAATAATGTAGGTTCAAAAATTAAGTTTTCAAATTATTGTCACATTTAGTTTTTTTGAACAGGCATTTACAAGTTACGTTGTGACTTCCCTTCATATTCATTCATTACCATAATACATTAAGGAACTAAATACAACATACATCTGAATATAAATATCATGAAATACAAACACAACAGAAGAATATGCACTAAGTTGTCTTCTGCTACCTTGTTCCATTAAGTACTGGATTAGCATTTTTTTAAAATGCGTGAATATATTTGTTTTGTGTGCTTCATATATCTTATATCCTTCCCATGCCGTTAAACATCACATAGGGCTTGCAAGGTAGTTCACCAGTTTATCCTGTTTTCGGCGAGCTTTTCAACCTCATCAGGGGATTTTATGCCTATTAATTTGGCCTCTCTTAACAATGTCCTCTTTAGAGTTTCACATGGTCTGCCTCCTTTTCTTTGGCCTGTTGTGTTCCACTTGATAGCTTGTTTTGGGATTCTTTGGTCGTTTCTTCTCATCACATGACCAACATATGTTCATATCCTTTTCCTGATCACCCATGAGACTGGTTCATCTGTCTTATCTCTGCGTTGTTCTTGAAATTGTTCCACTTGATGCCAAGTATTTTCCTGAGGCATTTGTTTTCAAAAGAGTCTAATTTCTTGTCTATTTCTTTACTTGTTTTCCAGCTTTCGCATGCATAAATGAGGGTGGATATTACATTTGAATTGAATAGTCTTAACTTGGTTTTTGTGCTTATAATTTTTGAATGCCATATGTTCAAGATTCTTGATGATTGATGCTGCTTTTGCAATTCTAATTCTAACTTCGTTTCTGGTGTCACCATCCTGGTCTATGTAGCTGCCAAGGTATGCAGATTGATTGACTTCTTCAACATCTGTCCCTTCTACGTGTATTTTTCCATGTGGTTAATGGAAATTTTCATTATTTTTGTTTTGTCCTTGTTACTTTCAAGTCTTATTTTGCTAACCAGTGAAGACAGGATATGTTTTTTTTTTTTTGCATGGAATTCACATTGTTACTGATAAGTTATGTCATCACCAAAATCAAGATCTTCTAGTTGGGTCCCATGTATCCAATCAATACCTGTGTTACCTGTGCAGCATTTTTTTTTCATTATGAGGTCTATTGCAATTCCAAAAAGCAAAGGAGACAGTATACATCCTTGTTTCACACCTGTTTCAATCTGGAACCATTCGCTCATCCCTTCTTCTGTTTTGACTACACAAACATATCCTTTGTAGAGGTCTTTAATGATGTTGACAATTTTAGATGGTGTTCTATATAGACTTAAAATTCTCCACAATGAATCTGTGTATGCTATCAAATGCCTTTTTAAAGTCTATGAAGTTCATTATTAATGGTTTCTGCTTTTCAGTATGTTCTGCAAGTATTATTCTTAGAGTAAAGATCTGGTCAAGACAGGTTCTCCCTTTATGAGATCCTGCTTGTTCTTCTCTCATTGCAGTATCCACTATATCTTTAAGTCTATTCAAAATGGCCTCACAGAATACTTTCGACACAACCGATACTAAGGTTACTCCTCTCCAGTTGTTACAGTCACTAAGGTTGTCTTTTTTTTGGTATTTTAACAATGATTCCTTTTTCCATTTAGAAGGGACCTTTTCTTCTTTCCAAATCTTATTAAACATTCTCTGTAGTTGTCTCATGTTGTCACTATTGATAGCTTTTAACATTTTGGGTGTTATTTCATCTTCACCTGCAGCTTTGTTGTTAGCCATTAAATTCACTGCTGTTTCAATTTCATGCAATGTAATTTCATCTAGGTTGACATTTAGTTGTGGGACTAGTAAGTCAGTTTCAAGGTTTAACAGTTCTTTTGGGTATGGTCGATTAAGTATTTCTTGGAAGTGTTCAGCCCATCTTTGCTTTTGGTCTTTACTTGATGTTAATAGGGTTCCAGTTATGCTAAGGATTGGACTTTCTTTAGATGTAATAGTACCTATTAGCCTCTTTTGTAGTTTATTTAAAGTTTTGCTGTCTCCTGGTTTTTACTGCTTTCTCTGCCTCTTTCGCCATATTGTCTATGTATTCTCTTTTATCCTCTCTAGCTGAACTTTTTACTTTTTTGTCTATTTCTTTGTATGTTGCTTTCCAGATCTTTTCCAAGATCTGTCTTTGCATTCAACATGTCTAATTTGTGTGCATACCAGTAGTTTAATCTTGACCATACAGTTGAAACATGTTTCTGGGGGTGGCTGGATTATTCATGTTTGTTTTCATGATCTGTTGTGTTGCACTAAGAATTCATGGGTGACTTCTGTGAGCCCAGCTAAGTCTGCTTTTAATACGCAGAGTGCTGTACTCAGAATCAGAGGTTGGCTGATGCTGTATTATACTTTACTGGTATGTGTTGTGATGTTGATACAAACAGTGAACCAAAGTATCATATCCAACAAGAAAGTCTGTTAGCCAAACAGGTTTATTATACTTGTAGTGATCTGATAAAATGTCATATCCAACAAGAAAGTCTGTTAGCCAAACAGGTTTATTATACTTGTAGTGATCTGATAAAAATTTCCACCTCCTTTTACTCCTTCCATCTTTCTCAGGAACTGTTAACTCTTTGTGGTTCTTCTAGTAAGATCTTGCTGTGCTTCTTCTTGTCTTATCTCTGCTGTGCTTTTGTTTCACCAGCAGTTTAATCTTAAAACACTTGATGTGGTTTACATGTATTGATATGGCATTTCAGTTCCAGATGTTGCCTACTTTCTCAGTCAGTCTCTTTCTGAGTTGTCGTCTTTGACTGCTGGAGGCATTTTTAGGTGATATACTAGGGTCATACCGAAGTCGTGAGCAAACATTTTTGTTAAATCAGAATTTATAGATAGATAAAATATAAATATATCACCTTAATCTGCATCCTTTGCACTTCATGTAGAGGTCAGTTGACGTCACCATCATGTGTCACATGATCACACGGAGCATAAACAAAATGTCGGGTGCTGAAGTTTCGTTTCGTCAGCATGCTGTTATTGAGTTCCTCGTTAAAGAGGAAATCCCCGCTGCTGAAGTTCACCAAAGACTTCAACTTGCTTATGGAGATGTGTATAGCTGCTAGCAATGTTAGGAAGTGGGTGAAACATTTCAAGGATGGAAACACGAGCATCCAAGATATGCCTTACAGCGGTCACCGTTGAACTGCCTCCACTGAACGCAGTGTGGAAAGGGTTGACAACAGAAGACAGACATGTCACAGTATCTGAAATCGCTGTAAATCTTGAAAAAGGACATAATGCAGTACAGGAAATGATTGAAACCCTAGGCTATAGAAAAGTTTGTGCCCACTGTGTCCCACAGTAAAGAATGTCCAGAAAGCAGTGCGTCTGTGCCATCAGTCAGCTGGAACAGAAGTCTACCGGGAGGGTATTTTCAAACTTGCAGAGCGATGGGAAAAATGTGCGCAGGGAAATGGAGATCATGTTGAAAATTGAAGAAAAGGATGCAGTTAAAGGTGATACATTTATATTTTCTCTATCTATAAATTCTGATTTTTAAAAACTTTGCCCACAACTTTCGGTATGGCCCTCGTACTTGTGCTGGTGGCTGGCTAGGCTCCAGTCTCATCAGTGGCCGGACCAGTTCATTCTTTATTGTGTGGCCTGATTAATGCTGTAGGGCTAGACATGGGCTGCATCATAATGAAGTCTGCTGAGACACCAGTTTTGCGAGTCATCCTGCAAGCTGTTGTAACTCACTTTCATTTAAAATGACTGATGTCTACGTTTTGCCTGTGAAGATCAAAAGTTTGCTTCTTATTCATCATTTGTCTCCAGAGGAGCATTGTTTGCATTGTGTGTCACTGTTTTGTCCCAACACTTCTGACTTCATCTCAGAGAATTTTAAGAACGGGGTTTGTCTTCCCACAGTGATCTGTGTACACTTGGCCAGACTACTGTCTGTTTCCAAGGGCACCTTGGCCGGCTATGGTTCACTGACTCTTTCAGCTTGAGTAGTACGTCTTTGCCCATAAAAGTTTGCAATTCCAGGGAAAATAAAGAAAGAATAATCTGTTTTTAATGTCAAGTTTAGCTGTTTAAGAAGCACATTGGAAAGCTTGTTTACTACATGTATTTAGCATACAAATACACTGTGTCTTGGTAGATGTTCAGTAAAGATTACTTCTTCTTCTTTCTTATTGTTAGACTGAGTGACTTCCTGTTTACTGCAGCCAGATTGTGTGCCCTGCATGAACACAAAGAGGAAAAAGTTTTCTTTAGGGCAGGAGAAAGTTGTGGGGAGATTCAGTCATCCACAGCTGGAAATACAGTCAAGTAACACACTACACTACAGTGCGGTGGAAGTTTTGGAGGACCACATATTATAACAAGGCGTATAGAAAAATCATCAGTAGTTGGTTTTATCAAGATTGTACAAATATAGATGAGACAGGCAAGGAAAAAAATGCAGTTCTTGCCAGGTTTTAAAAAAAAAAATGGCATTGTAAAAATTATGTGTGAAATTTTGTGGTTTACTCTATCCACTTTCACTTTGTAGGTTTGTAAGTTATAGAGGTGTGCTTTAATATAATAGAGTCAACGTAAACTTGGTAATTAGTTGCTTGCAGAGTTTCCTGAGATGCAGGATAGGATATGTCAAAGAGAAGTACCTGATTCCTGTTTGTTTTAATACAGGCTCTTTGGAGGAAGCACTGGTGATAGGCTTAAAATTTGTTACAAAAGCTGCAGAAGTTGGTAACCCTTGTTTTCTACCAGGAAATAAAGGTTGCCAACTTTCACAGATTCTGATCTGTGGCACACCTCTGTGTTCTCGACTCAGCCTGTAGTTAAAAAACTTAGATTCA
Organism: Achatina immaculata; assembly: GCA_009760885.1. Lineage (NCBI taxonomy): Eukaryota > Metazoa > Mollusca > Gastropoda > Stylommatophora > Achatinidae > Lissachatina > Lissachatina immaculata. The sequence goes on from CM019693.1 coordinate 9,516,199, forward strand.
GGTACCTCTTTTTGACTGATCCTGCATGCAGTGATGTTCCTGCGGTTGATAAATAACAAGACCTGGGTATATCAATATGTTGTTGGGGGTCTTGCTTTTTTTCTATCACTTGTATTCTGTGAACATTGATACTCTGATTAATTTTTTTTTTTTTCATGTTTTATTGGGTTTTATCAACTTCCTCAATTTTTAATTTTTAAAAAATCTGTTGGTTATTTTCATTGTTCTCTTGTGCTTGTGTGGCAACCAGTATTAACAAAACACTCTACACCTCACTGAGGTTAGCAAGCTTTGGTGTTTTGTAACTAAAGCACTCTTACTTATTTTACTGGGGGTTTTTTTTCATTCATACTTACCTGTGTGTTGTTATCTCTGTGCTTTTATTTACATTTGCAAGGCTAGAGATACTGGATATTAACTATAACAAAAAACCGGATGGAACATGCATATAGGCTGGAAAATAACTGGATAGAACAAGTATGAAAACAGGGGAAAATAACTTAAAATTTTGTTTAAGCTGAAAACAAATGGATGAAGCTTGAAGATAGCACACAATTCATTCAGAAAGTAAAGCTCATTTGTGAAGATTTGGGCACAGATCTCATGTTGGAGTATTGATGACAGTCCTGATTTGGATGGATGGTGTTGATCGCAGGTATATGAGTATAAAGTGACCTGAAATATCTGTAAGAAACTGTCGGTATGCATCTTCATCTTTTTTTTAAAAATTCTGGCAGATAAAAACAGTGATAACCTTTGACTTTAGAACACGGGATATTTCAGCTTACACACATGTAGGATGAAGATCTGAATCAAACTAGTCTCCACCTAGGGTAACTCTTATTATGAACAGTGTATAAAATATAGTTATGCCCATAATTATTTTCTTGAAATAGGCATAGGAAGAATGGAGGCGGAGAAGAAAAGATCCAGCCCAGCGTTCAGGAGCTCAGAAGCTGGTTGGTTGCACTGAGCTGTTACTTTGTGTTTTAGCTGTGTTTCTTTGGATTTACTAGAAGAAGTACTTTCTCAGCAAGTTTTGTTTTGCTCCATGTCATCATTATGTCAGTTTCCATGATAAAACAAACATTCCACATACAACAGAACCAAAGTTCACAAAAACATTGTCAAAACATTCTGGTAGTCTACTAGAACTGTTGAGAGTCTACTAGAACTGTTGAGAGTTTACTAGAACTGTTGAGAGTCTACTAGAACTGTTGAGAGTCTACTAGAGTTCGTGGCCTGGCAGAGGTCGAGATGAGGAATGAGAACGGAAATTGTCCATTTCTTATTTTCACATCTTCATGAACATCTTGAGCTTGTAGGTGCAAAAGGACTTTTTCTATCATGTAACTGAGAAAGTGGGTCAAGTTTAGTTTGGGTGGTGTGGGTGGGGTATTATGATTTCAGTTGTATATATTTGTTTATATTGCTATTATGAGTTCACCATCATCATTTGCCTTGGAAGTTATAACTGCTGTATGTGTATGGATAGAATTCTGTTGTTCTTATGAAAGAGCAGTAAAGTTGAAGCAGCAGCTGGGAGAAGCAGGTGAATTGAAACAACTGAAGATTTAAGTCAGAAGTGATGGAAAGTTGTGTAGCCACGGGGGGGGGTGGTCCAGCTGGTGGTGCGTTGCTTTGAGGCCTAGCAGCTTTTTTTTTTCTGTGTTGGGGGGGGGGGTGACACAGGGATGGGACAATGATAGTAGATGAAAGCAGATGGGGAGAGAGAAAGCTCTGCACTGGTTGACAAAATTTCTCTCAGAGACCTTGCTGGCGGCAGTATCATTTAGGTCATAAAGAGAGAATTTGGAGATCTTCAGCTTTCATACAGTCAAAATAGCTGACTGGTCAGTATTCACATAGTGCTCAGAAAAGTGAAAGCCAAATCTTTAAAAAAAAATTGGATAGTTTCTTAACTATGAGACACTGAACTGCATTCACTAGAACCCAGTTCTTTAAATCTAATGGCAGCAGAAATGTTCCAGAGAACACAAGCTATAAACATCCACAATAAGATTAGGTGCTGAAGATAGAAATGGTCATGACATACATTGAAGAGCAACAGAAAGGACATATTTGTGATGTCTAATGAAAGATGACCTACTAGAGAGGGTGGGAGAAGAATCTTTAAGAACAAACAAATTGGTAATAATGAGATTGGGCCAGAACAGGTTTGATTAGAGGAGGCTTTGTGCCTTGTTCTCCACAATAACTGGAGACTGAGTTAGATTATGGTGTGCACTGAAATACACTATAGATTGTGGTGTGCATTTATAATTTCTCACTGCCTTCTATTGCACTAGTTTTCTAATGTTTGTATGCATTTTGTTACACAGTTTTCCTGTTCAGAGCAGTTTTTACTGATCTTTGACATCAGACATTAATAAAAGTGTGCTTTCTTTAATTTTAAGAGTTATTGTTCATTTAGCGGATAGAGATGTTTACAGAGTTTTCTCTTAATTTGTAGATGGTCATGTGTGCAGTGTTTTATCATAATTTGTAGATGGTCATGTGTGCAATGTTTTATCATAATTTGTAGATGGTCATGTGTGCAGTGTTTTATCATAATTTGTAGATGGTCATGTGTGCAGTGTTTTATCATAATTTGTAGATGGTCACATGTACAGCATTTTCTCTTAATTTGTAGATGGTCATGTGTGCAATGTTTTATCATAATTTGTAGATGGTCATGTGTGCAGTGTTTTATCATAATTTGTAGATGGTCATGTGTGCAGTGTTTTATCATAATTTGTAGATGGTCATGTGTGCAGTGTTTTATCATAATTTGTAGATGGTCATGTGTGCAGTGTTTTATCATAATTTGTAGATGGTCATGTGTACAGTGTTTTATCATAATTTGTAGATGGTCATATGTGCAGCATTTTTTCTAATTTGTAGATGGTCATGTGTGCAGTATGTTATCATAATTTGTAGATGGTCATGTGTGCAGTGTTTTATCATAATTTGTAGATGGTCATGTGTGCAATGTTTTATCATAATTTGTAGATGGTCATGTGTGCAGTGTTTTATCATAATTTGTAGATGGTCATGTGTGCAATGTTTTATCATAATTTGTAGATGGTCATGTGTGCAGTGTTTTATCATAATTTGTAGATGGTCTTGTGTGCAGTGTTTTATCATAATTTGTAGATGGTCATGTGTGCAGTGTTTTATCATAATTTGTAGATGGTCATGTGTACAGTGTTTTATCATAATTTGTAGATGGTCATGTGTGCTATGTTTTATCATAATTTGTAGATGGTCATGTGTGCAGTGTTTTATCATAATTTGTAGATGGTCATGTGTGCAGTGTTTTATCATAATTTGTAGATGGTCACATGTACAGCATTTTCTCTTAATTTGTAGATGGTCATGTGTGCAATGTTTTATCATAATTTGTAGATGGTCATGTGTGCAATGTTTTATCATAATTTGTAGATGGTCATGTGTGCAGTGTTTTATCATAATTTGTAGATGGTCATGTGTGCAGTGTTTTATCATAATTTGTAGATGGTCGCATGTACAGCGTTTTCTCCTAGTTTGTAGATGGTCATGTGTACAGTGCTTTATCATAATTTTTAGATGGTCATATGTGCAGTGTTTTCTCCTGATTTGTAGATGGTCATGTGTACAGTGTTTTATCATAATTTTTAGATGGTCATATGTGCAGTGTTTTCTCCTGATTTGTAGATGGTCATGTGTGCAGTGTTTTCTCATAATTTGTAGATGGTCATGTGTACAGTGTTTTATCATAATTTTTAGATGGTCATATGTGCAGTGTTTTCTCCTGATTTGTAGATGGTCATGTGTACAGTGTTTTCTCATAATTTGTAGATGGTCATGTGTACAGTGTTTTATCATAATTTTTAGATGGTCATATGTGCAGTGTTTTCTCCTGATTTGTAGATGGTCATGTGTACAGTGTTTTCTCATAATTTGTAGATGGTCATGTGTACAGCATTTTCTCATATGTAGATAATCATATGTACAGTGTTATCTCTTAATTTGTAGCTAGTCATGTGTACATTTAGACACAGTATCTCATCTTGAGGACATATCTTATCTTATATCCTTCCCGTGCCGTTAGACGTCACATAGGGCTCGCAAAGTAGTTCCCAATTTTTCCTGTCTTCGGCGAGTCTTTCAACCTCAACAAAGGATCCTATGCCTGTTAACTTGGCCTCTCTTAATAATGTCCTCTTCAGAGTTTCACGCGGATGAGGACATATATTCTCCATTTATGAAGGGTGTTTTTCCCCAATGTTGATGTGCTGTGTACTTGTTATTATAGGTGAGTTAACTTGTCGACATACACCCCAGCCCACCCATCTAGTCCTCCTTTTGATTAATACCTTTAATATACTAACAAATCAAGAACTACAACTAACAATAATAGAGTTGTAAGATGCTGGCAGTATACAGGAGATAGCTGTTGATTTTAACAGAAAGGGCAGTTGTTATGATTCTCTTTTTGAACTTTTCTGTGGCCGGTCGAGATCCTTCTAGAAGGTCACGTGGGCTGAGAAACCTGTGGGAGAGACTGAGCGGGCAGTCAGTCTTGGTCTGGATGGGCAGCTGTGTGCATGGACTCTGTTACTGTCGTTAAGATGCGTTGTCGTGTGTTCATGGTTGGAAATGTATAACTGGACTTGCAATGTAGCAGGGCAACCTGCCGACAACCTAGATTTTCAGCATCGTTTTCCATTATCATCAAGATCACTGAATAAATGTTGTATCAACTTAGCACACAGGACTGGCTTGACTTTTCATACATGCTTGAGCCAGCACATTGGTTAATCTGGGGAGTGAAACTGAATCTGGAGACAGTGGACGGCTGATCCAGAAACTTCTCAGTTCAGAAAACACACAGTCATGGCACATACGGCTCCATATAGAACCTATTCTACTTTATGCAAGTGAAAAATGAACCATGAATAAACAGTTAGAATAAATAAACTGGTGCAACGAAAACCACGGTGTCACGCAATCCCGCTTCTGAGACCCACCAAGAATACAGGCTAAAGCACTGTGATACTCTGAACTCCTTGTGGTCCTCTCGTGGATCTCGTGTGGTCCTTTTGGGGACCACACAGGAGACCACGGGACCTAACGAGGACCACAGGCGTAAATTCAGTAGGATCACAGTGCGGTTTTGGTGGTAGAAGCGAACGAAGAAGAAGAAGTTAGAATAAAGGCTACTGAAATTTGGTTCTTTGGAAGGATGTTTCCCATAATATGGACAGCCAGAAAGACAAATGTAGAAGTATTACAGCAGGCAAAGGAATATCTCAAGCTAGTGCCATACATAGGAAAGAGACAATCAAAGTTTCTTGGACACATCAGTAGACGTGTAGGTCTCGAAAAATTGGTCATGACTGAGAAGATAAATGGCGGCAGACAAGACAAATACCTGGATGGCCTGACTGCATGGTTTAACAGTCAACCTGATTCGAGACAAGATCAAAAGAGATGACTGCTTTCACTTTATTGCCATGGCACTATTGATCTGAACTGGAGGTGTTGTTGAGATGGTGTTCGTATATTTATTCTGAGTTTATGAACATCCATTCCTGCCCTTGCTCAGCTGTTCATTGTATCATTCACGTCCCATGCTCTTCTTTACATAAAATGTGAAGACTAGAAAAATCGAAAATATATAAATGTTTTATATAGATTTATCCAGGACTTTTACAAAATAAGCAACAAAAAACGATAACAGAATTTATGATAGGATCCACTAAGGTGACCCAAATTCTCTAAAGATAGCTAACATATGAAAGTGCAGATGAGGAAAAAAATAAGTATGCAATAAATAAAATATTACAGGATAAAATTCATCAGTTCTGGAGGGAAACGGATAAAACCTACAGGCAGCAAAAACATTTTATCGTAAATGTTATTATTGTCTAATCATTAATGTGAGTATTTTACACAGGAAGTGCAAGAAAGCAAACACTGGGACTTCATACAGGACAACACATGGGAACAGGTGCATAGTAATAAGTGAGAATATGACAGGAATGTGAAATGTTTAGACTGAGGATATAACAGGAATGAGAAATGTTTAAGTTGGAGGAGTGAGTAATGATCATGTTTAATGATGTGACAGGCAGTGGCATACTGAGGGTTGCTAGCCCTCGGGACAAGTCAGACAAAAGCTGCCCCACTTCACGTACCCTCTCAATCACCACGCTTCCACTGGAAAGGATACCGCCCCTGTCAACTGATGCTATGAAAGCATGGAACGTTCACTAAAAACAGTTTGTTGGAAAGCAACAAGAACAATAAAGAAAGAATGACTTACTTAGACGCCTCCCTTAGCGCTGCTCCCAGGGTGACTGCCGTTCCCTAGGTACCATTGTGAACAACGACTACCCTTTAAGTTACAATATGTAGCTTGTCTAACCGTACAGTCAAACTACGGACGATGATCTGGCCGAGCGACAGGGATCGAAATAACGGTAAACCCTGCCCTGAAATAATCCACGCCAAAGTCGGATGTGAAGGCTCGGTTATCAGTCTAACTGCGAAGGCTCGGTTATCAGTCTAACTGCGAAGGCTCGGTTATCAGTCTAACTGCGAAGGCTCGGTTATCAGTCTAACTGCGAAGGCTCGGTTATCAGTCTAACTGCGAAGGCTCGGTTATCAGTCTAACTGCTCGCCGTGACAAAACACAACTATCGTTCTCTTAAAGAGTGAACACCAAAAAAGAAAAAAAACATATATGGGCCAAAAATTGTGGTCACGCATATTGCAGTCACATAATACGTACGAGGTGTGATTGATACGATCTCGGCATAAGATACAAATACTTGAAACACACTGTTGATATTAGGTGCATTTGTAGATCAAGAAATTAACTGAAACCAATTTGTTGTTGTTGTTTTGTTTACAGGCTACTGAAGTGGTATGGGGTGGCAGAAATTGAGAAAATGGATAAAATTTCTCATCGAGCAGTCATTCGCTGCCTCTGTATCAAGGGCTTATCATCGAAGGAGATCCATGAGGATATGGCAGAGACTCTAGGGGAGAGTGCCCCTTCTTACAGCACAGTGAAGAAATGTAAGGGAGAGTCTGGAAGATGATCACCGTCCAGGAAGACCAAGAACGATAACCACCGATGAAACCACCGGCAGAATCCATGACATGATAATGGAGGATTAACGACTAACTTAGCGGTACATTGCTACTGAGTTGGGCATCTCCCAGGAACGTGTTCATGCCATTATTCACAATGATCTTCCAATGACAAAGGTCTCTGCTCGATGGGTCCCAAAACTTCTTGGAGCTGATCACAAAAGACAGCGTCTCAATATGTCAAGAGACAATCTTGGTCATTTTTCTGCATATCCTGAAAAGTTTCTTCAGAAATTTGTGAATATGGATGAGACTTTGGTTCATCATTTTCAACCTGAAAACAAAGAACAGTCAAAGCAGTGGGAACATCATGGATCTCTACCTCCAAAGAAAGCAAGAGTGGTTCTGTCTGTAGGCAAAGTGATGGCTTCCATCTTTTAGGATTCAGAAGGTGTGCTATTGGTAGACTATCTTCAAAAGGGCAGACCGGTCACCGGGGCCTATTACGCTAATCTTGTGAAGCAACTGCGGGTCAGATTGAAGGAAAGCGTCGAGGGAAATTGACGAGAGGAGTCATCTTTCATCAAGACAATGCTCCAGTTCACAAGTCGGTGGTGGCAATGGCTGCCATTCATAAATGCGGCTTCCAGCTTCTTGAACATCCTCACTATTCCCCACATAGGCCCCTTCGGATTATTACCTGTTTACCAAACTCAAAAAAGGAGCTAAGTGGTCGCAAATTTGCTTCAGATGATGACGTCATTCATCCTGTAGACCACTTTCTACTGGCACAAGATGCTGACTTTTACAAAGAAGGGATCCGTATGCTCCAGTATCGCTGGACTAAGTGCACAAACTTGCTAGGGTTGCAATATTGAGAAATAACCCAAAAAGGTTGTTCACAAATAATCATTTGTACCTTATGCCGAGAACTTATCAATCACCCCTCGAATGTGGTGCTGTTCATAGTTGAAAGTTATTCGCACAGCATACGCGTTGTTACACAGAACTTGGTTTTCTCTCCTGCAGTTGCTACTAGTGCTGACATGTTTTAGACACTGACGTACCTGGGGTTTTTCATCCGGCAGACATCGGATATCATATGACAAGTTCAACATTCAGAACATATGGTCTTTATGTTACATTAAAAAAACTGTTTCTGTTATTTTCGTGTAGGTTTTTTATATCTACAGTTTAATGTTCGGTATATCTCCAGATTGAAACAGGCGTGAAACAAAGATGTATACTATCTCCATTGCCTTTTGGAAATGCCATAGACTTCATAATGAAAAAAAAAATGCTGCACAGGTAAAATGGCACTGATTGGGTCATGTGACACAACTAGATCATCTTGATTTTGCAGCTGACATAACTCTTATCAGTGACAATGTGAATTCAATGCAAAGAAAAAAAAACAGATACCCTGTCTTCACTGGGCAGCAAAATACGACTTGAAATTAACAAGGAAAAAACAAAAATAATGAAACTTCCTATTAATTAAGAAGGAAAAATATACGTAGAATGGACAGCTGTTGAAGAAGTTAACGAGTTTGCATACCTTGACAGCTACATAGACTAGGATGGTGAGACCAGAAAGGAAATTAGAATTGCAAAAGCAGCATCGACCTTTAAGAATCTTGAGAACATATGGCACTCAAAAGTTGTAAGCACAAAAACCAAGTTAAGATTATTCAATTCAAATGTAATATCCACCCTCATTTATGCATGTGAAAGCTGGAAAACAAGTAAAGAAACAGACAAGAAATTAGACTCTTCTGAAAACAAATGCCTCAGGAAAATACTTGGTATAAAGTGGAATGAATTCAAGAACAAGGCAGAGATAAGGCAGATGAGTGAACCTGTCTCATGGGTATCAGAAAAAGGAGATGAACATATCATATATCGGCCATGTGATGAGAAGAAACAATCAGAGAATCCCAGAACAAGCTATCAAGTGGAAAACAACAGGTTGAAGAAAAAGAGGTCGACCGAGGGAAACTCTAAAGAGAACATTGTTAAGAGAGGCCAAATTAGTAGGCATAAAATACCTTAATGAGGTTGAAAAGCTGGCCGATAACAGAAAAACTTGGCGAACTACCATGCCAGCTTATGTGACGTTTAACGGCACCGGAAAGATGTAGGATATCTTCGTGTTCCCTACGACAAGGCAGACGTTGCAGGTGGGCACCACTGTGTGGGGGAATAACCAGCTTGAGGCGAGCGATAACTGACCAAAGGAACTAAAAACCACAGTCAAATTAGATCTGAGATGCTCTTCTCTTCGAAAGAAAGACTTACAACCATAACAACCATTTTTGCATTTTGTGGCCAAGTTGTGAAGAAGGCAGAGATCTGACCACCCAGTTGCTTAGTTGTACGTCCTGCTTCATCTACAGTTTGTATAGAAATAGTAACATAGTCCTGTCGTGACAAACAGGATTACGGTGTCCCTCCCCATACTTTCCTTGACCTGGTGAAACAGTAGAGGTTGATACGGTAAACATCGCGTCTGACCACCTGTCCTTGCTCAGCTCCATAAGAATCCAGGTATTCATTTCTGTAACTGGGTGGCTGGATTACCTCCAGTTGGACTTAAATAACGTGTGAGACGAGGGCACTTAGCACTAGGCCACTTAGACTCTCTGTTAGGAAAGGGACACACAATAATTAGTGTATAGGTATACAACTATACACGAAGCACTGCAGTAAAGATGTGGTACCAAAATGTATAAACTAGGAAAAATGTAGGAACGGCTTTACTATTTAACGATCACACAGTGACGTTTCGGCGCGAGCCTTTATCAAATAAAAACAAACAGGACGAAGAATCAGAGAGGGGAGACAAAGTACAGATTCACATGAATTTGATGTTAACAAAACAGTACAAACTTATCGACAAAAAAGGTAATTTTTGTTCTGTGCTGCTCCAGAAGCTGAGATAAGTCATTTGCAATTTTTCATTAATTTTTTAAATATTTGTAATAAAGGGGGACGCCTATCACTAGACCACATAGGCACTGTTAAGAAAGGGGGACGCCTATCACTAGACCACTTAGACACTGTTAAGAAAGGGGAACGTCTACCACTAGACCACATAGGCACTGTTAAGAAAGGGGGACGCCTATCACTAGACCACTTAGACACTGTTAATAAAGGGGGACGCCTATCACTAGACCACATAGGCACTGTTAAGAAAGGGGGACGCCTATCACTAGACCACTTAGACACTGTTAAGAAAGGGGGACGTCTACCACTAGACCACTTAGACACTGTTAAGAAAGGGGGACGTCTACCACTAGACCACTTAGACACTGTTAAGAAAGGGGGACGTCTACCACTAGACCACTTAGACACTGTTAAGAAAGGGGGACGTCTACCACTAGACCACTTAGACACTGTTAAGAAAGGGGGACGTCTACCACTAGACCACTTAGACACTGTTAAGAAAGGGGGACGTCTACCACTAGACCACGTAGACACTGTTAAGAAAAGGGGGGCCACTCACCAGTAAAGTATTTTGCAGAATAATCATCAACAGAATTGTACCAACACTTGAGGAAAAACTTCAGAAAGAGCAGGCAGGATTTAGGAAAGGAAGATCATGCATAGACCACATATTTGTACTTAGACAAATATTAGAACAGGCAAATGAGTGGCATAGTACAACATATGCATTATTCATAGATTTTGAGAAAGCCTTTGACAGTGTTAACAGATATGCACTGTGGAAAATCCTAAGATGGCATGGCCTCCCCCATAAAATAGTTAATGTAATCAAAGCCCTATACGAGGGTTTTCAGTGCAAAGTTATTTGTGGAGAACATACCTCTAGCAGCTTTAGGGTACAAACAGGAGTGAAACAGGGATGTGTACTATCACCAACATTATTTATCTTGGCAGTAGACTGGTTAATGAAGGAGGCAACATCAGACAAACGCAGAGGATTACAATGGACCCTTGACACAGTGCTGGAGGACCTTGACTTTGCGGACGACATTTGTCTATTATCAAGCAGTCACAAAGATATGCAAGATAAAATAAACAAGCTAACTCAGAATGCAAACAACATAGGACTAAAGATCAACGTAGGAAAGACAAAGTTAATGAAGCGAAATGTGAACAACAGAAATGTACTCAGAGTAGATAACAAGTTAGTGGAGGAGGTCAACGAATTTGTATACCTTGGCAGCAGAGTAGTAGAAAATGGAGACAGCACAGAGGACATCAACAGCAGACTTACTAGAGCAAACCGGGCTTTTGCAATGCTGCAGAATGTATGGAAATCAAATAAACTAAGCATAAATATGAAAATCAGGATATTTAAGAGTAATGTTCTAAGTGTACTACTCTATGGAAGTGAATGCTGGAAAATCACCAAAACCATAGAAAACAAGTTGAATTCTTTCCAGACTAAATGTTTACGAAGAATTAGAAAAAATATTTTGGCCAAACACCATAAGAAATAACATCTTATTAGCAGAAATGCAGATGAAACCACTGACAACAATTATTGAGGAAAGACGCTGGCGATGGTTGGGACATGTGCTCCGAAAGACTGACAACTCACTACCGAAAATAGCACTAAGATGGACACCACAGGGGAGCAGAAGTAAGGGTAGACCAAAAGAGACATGGAGAAGAACAACAGAAAGGATGTTGAGCAATAGAGGGCTCACCTGGGCAAGAGCAGAAAAAAGGCGAAGGACAGGCATTTGTGGAAAACCCTTGCGGAAGCCCCATGTGCCCTGGGCACTTAAGGTTCAGAGAGAGAGAGAGAGAGAGAGAGAGAGAGAGAGAGAGAGAGAGAGAGAAAGAAAAGGGGGATGTCTACCACTAGACCACTTAGACACTGTTAAGAAAGGGGGACGCCTAAGCAAACAAATGATGAGGTCCATGCATCTGAAATTCTATGAGTTTCAAGCGATGCCAGAAATGAGTAGGAAAGAACATAGCCACTAACAGCATTAGAGTCCCTTTCTCCATAGTCTTCTGTCAAAGTTTACTCTCCTATCCTTTGACCACCATGCAAAAAATCGCGACATTAAATTCGTATTAATGTTAGTAAAACAATGTGTTAAAATACGACTGTTTCTCATTAATGAAAAACAAATATTAAAAAGCAGATAAACAATTTAGAAGCAATTTAGAGAAACATGCAACAAACACCCTTCTTCTTATATCTTTCCCGTGCCGTTAAACGTCATTTAGGCCTCGCAAGGTAGTTCGCCAATTTTTCCTGTCATCGGCGAGCCTTTTAACCTCACCAAGGGATTTTATGCCTGTTAATTTTGGCCTCTCTTAACAATGTCCTCTTTAGAGTTTCACGCGGTCTGCCTCTTTTTCTTTGGCTTGTTGTGTTCCACTTTATAGTTTGTTTTGGGATTCTCTGACTGTTTCTTCTCATCACGTGACCAACATATGTCCATCTCCTTTTCCTGATCACCCATGAGACTGGTTGTTGTTCAGTCATCTGTCTTATCTCTGCATTGTTCTTGAATTCGTTTCACTTGATGCCGAGTATTTTCCTTAGGCATTTGTTTTCAAAAGAGTCTAATTTCTTGTCTATTTCTTTAGTTGTTTTCCAGGGTTCATATGCATAAATGAGGGACAGCCAGAAAAACAAACGAAGAGAGGTCAAGGAAGTTTCAGAATAAAAGAAAAAAAACTAGTTAAAATTATATTTAAAAAAGACAGTCAAAGTTTCTTGGACATACGAGAATAGGGGAGTTGGAGAACCAAGTTCTGACTGAAAAATTCGCGGGGAAAAGGCGAGGGAGACCACGAGCTCAGTGGACTGACCAAGTGGCCTGGAAAAGCGTTTCAGCTGATCAGAAATATAAAAGATCGTACAGGATGGAGAAGCATGCCAACGCTATCTGACCTTGCACACAATGTACTCGTCTATAGAAACATGTACCGAAATAACAAAGCCTTTATTTATTGAACGCCAAACAATAGCACTAAGCATGTCCGGTTACCAAGGAAACACCGAAGTTTAAAAATGGCCGATGTTTTGTTATATACGTGAGAGATTATACCTCGAAAAAACAGTCAGTGACTGACATGGTATCCTGGCAGTTATAGCTTCCTCCTACAGAAAATAAGTTTTGACATTTTTGATGATGTATTGTATTAATTAAGTAAGCTGCAGGCTAACATTTTCACAATGAAAATCTGGACATGGAAGTTCATTCTTACATCCTTTCCGTGCCGTTAAACGTCACATAGGGCTCGCAATGTAGTTCGTCAATTTATCTTGTTTTCGGCGAGCTTTTCAACCTCATCAAGGGATTTTATGCCTATTAATTTGGCCTCTCTTAACAATGCCCGCTTTAGAGTTTCACGTAGTCTGTCACGTATCCTGTATCGGGAGATGGGCATAAGGCTACCAACCTTATCCTGGGACCTATCTAGAGGCGACTCTAGATGGGAAAAAAAGAAATCGTTATGGAAACTCCCAGAGAAACCAATCGAACATCAGGGAAGTTCAGTGTGACTGGATATTTGATGATCATAATTCTGACAAAAATGTAGCAGCATATATTGATACTTTTGATCACAGCTATCGGCTGAGAACCGCATGATACATTACATAAACTTTCCATGCAGAGTAACATGTAAAATGTATATTTCAGCTTTCTTACACACAGATCTTATAAGATAACACTTAGAGACCATGTTTTTATTCCCTAACAAACTGCTGTAATTGGCCTAGTACAAAAGATTTATACAGTGTACTTTCAGCCCCCTTGGTCAATGCTTGTGGATAGTTTACTTACCACTTTCTTTCCTTGTTAATAGTATTTTAGTCCATACCATTTCCTTTTGCCATATATTTAGCATAATTATGTGTAGTGGCCTTGGTAGTTCAAACCAGTTTCTCACACTGAAGATAGTGAATTTGATCTTTGATGCTGCAGAGGACCGAGATGTAAAAATAGTCCTCTGCAAACTATGTTTGGAAAACTGATGCTGAAATTGTAGAATGTCTGTCTAGAAGCTAAGCCATACACTGTAGAATGCCTATCTATTCATGAAAGACAAACAGGCATTCATGTGAATGTCATTTTCATTCATAAAGGACTGTGGTGAATTTGAAAATTGATGAACATAATCAATAACTAGTAAAGAAGAAATAGCTAACTTTCTTTTTTTTTTTCCTTTAAATTTTGACACTTTCAGAATTCATCAGTGTAGAATGTATTTTCAAAAATTGAAATTGGAAGCATTTCAGATTATTTTTAAAAAATGAACTAATCTAAATTTTTTTCTCTTTGTTTTTCAGTTTTGATCTAAAAATCATTTCTGTTTCTTTCTTTAACTAGATATTTCCTGACCTTGCTTGTAAATTGTTCTATTGTCCATTTTTACAGTAAGCATGCACCAATAACAATATGTAAAAAGTGTTTTAAAGTCAGTGCCTGATGTGTCATGCCTTCTAAGCTGAACTGTTACAGAGTGAACTTATAAAAAGGAGTGAGAAGTTATAGTTCAGAAATACAAAAAAAGGAAATGGGAGTCCAACTATAAACAACAAAAATGACAAGTCTATATCCAGGATTGCTGTTCCCTTCAGCCGGCCTGAATAAAAAGTTTACACCCGTCAGGCCAGAGGCAACACCATCAGAGATTGACAGAAAATGTAGAAGGTATTTGAATGTTGAAACTGAGCTAATTTCTTTATTTCTGAGCATGGGTTGACAAATGTTCCCTCCTCTGGAATATTCTGATAAGAGTTAAAAGTGATTCTCTTAACAGCTGTATGGGGCTTAACCTCCATTGTTTGGAAAGCAGATAAGGTAAAGGTAACCCTGTTATGCCATGAATGCACATATGAGATTGGTGTTATTGCCCAAGTTTACTTTGACCTATCAGCATCAGTCTGTCAGCTAGAGGGTAATGTGTTTAGCATCTTGTCTGACTGTCCTTCCTTTCCCAGCTGCAGAAGGAGCAGGGTACCCATTTCTATGGATGGGTGACTGGGGCAACTCTGGCTGGATCAGTGACCTTCACCATGAAGTACACTAACCACTTCACCTCTCAAGCACTCTCTTGTTTGGAAGGTGGGAATATGAAACTCCACATAGTTCAAGAACAGTATAGACCAAAATGACAGCTCATCAAGATGTGCAGTTCAAATAATGCTAAGCCTCACATGAGCAGAACCAGTTTCTGCCACTGACCAACTGGGTATCTTCATTATTACCATGTCCTAACTACTTCCAAACTGCAGCCTGTGTCACGCTTCCAAACACTACTTCTTGTTTCTAAAGTTGGAGAAGCACATGAAGGCCAAACAATTAATCTTCCTCAGATGAGGCAAGGGAAGGATGTAAGATGTAAGAAGATGAGGAAATGAACCCAGCAGCAGTATGTTAATGGTTTTGATTATCAAAAACAGTATCCTGACTGCTTTTCAGCGTCAGACTTCAAACACTAGCAGCACAGTGCCAAAAATATACTGAGGACAGAGGAGGCTAGATCAATAATTAATTAAGTAACTTTGTAAATAAAAGATGAAAGTAGATTTTTGTTTTTGTTGCAAACTAATAAACTTTCAAAATTGAAATGGAGGCAAAACACTTCAGTTATTAATTATTTATATCTGTATATGCATTTCATTACATAATTTTTTCATATAATATAGTATATCTGTCCTAACCTTGAGATAAATATATTATATTATATTATATTATATTATATTATATTATATTATGTTATACAAGTGATTATTTATCTATCCTAACCTTGAGATAGAACAATATTTATCCATCCTTTGAGATAAAACAATGCTTGTCTATCCTAATTTAGAGGTAAGACAATATTTATATGTCCTAACCTTGACAAAAACAAAGAAAATGGAGATGGACTGGTCACATGAGTACATAAGAAAGACAGACAAAAGATGAACTAAACTCCACATGGAGAAAACCTACAGAACAATCTTCAGGTACAGCGAAATAAACTTTTCAAGTGGAACTCAGATTTGCATGAAAAAAAAGGTTGAAAATGTAGGCTCAAGACTGGGCAGTTTTTTTAGTTGTTGTCACTCAATGAAAGATGTTTCTCATGTCATCATAAGTACCTGTGATGACTTCTCCACCAACATATGAAAGAAACACTTGCATTCTGCACTAGTTACGAGTCAGTAAAATTAATAAAAGAAAAGAGAAAAAATGCTAACGACTGCATGAAAAAGAAAGAGAACCTGTACGCTGCTTTAGCATGGTATTCCTTAGATCAAATGAAGAAAGTAAGACTTAGAGAGGATACCTATAATAATATAGAATCTCTCAGATCAAATACACTGAAGAAGATAGACAGAAGGACAGAAATGAAAGCAAAAATAAATAACAGTAAAACAAGAGCAGCAAAGACCTCAGCTCAGATAGAATACAATTTGGCCCATAAAGAGGTTAGGAAAAGTGTAAAGAAAGACGGACAGGCCTATTTTGATAATATGGCAGGACAGGCAGAAGAGGCAGCTGGTAAAAACACTATGAGAGCTCTGTATGAAATCACCAAGAAGTTAGCAAATAGACCATGCAGGATAGAAATGCCCATTAAAAACAAGGAAGGTAAGGTAGTAACATCAGAAGAAGAGCAGATGCAAAGATGAGTGGAATACTTCACCGGAATCCTAAATAGGCCAGCACCAACACCAACAGAAACAGAGGAGATACCAGCAGCAGAGAATACTCTAGACATCAATGTAGAACCACCTAGCAAGGCCGAAATTGAACACACTATCTCAGAGTTGAAGAGAAATAAGGCACCAGGTCCAGATGAAATTGTAGCAGAAGTGCTCCTAGCGAACAAAGAAATGACAACAGAAATACTACTCTTACTATTTAACAGGATTTGAGAAGAGGAGAAGGTCCCAGAGGACTGGAAAGAAGCCTATCTTATAAAACTCCCTAAGAAATGAGATCTATTAGAATGTAAGAACTACAGAGGCATCTCCCCTGCTCTCAGTACACAGCAAGGTCTTCAGCAGGATTTTGCTAAATAGAGTTAAAACATCAGTTGATAGTAAACTAAGAGAAGAGCAAGCAGGTTTCAGGCAAGGAAGATCCTGTACTGACCATATTGCTACAATGCAAATAATAGTAGAACAGTCAATGGAGTGGAATTCTTCACTGTTAGTTACATTCATTGATTATGAGAAACCATTTGATAGTTTAGATCATAGAATGCCATGGAAACTACTGGAACACTATGGTATCTCAGCCAAGATAACAAAGCTTATAAAGACCATATATGAAGGAACAGCTTGTAAATTGTACATGGAGGAATTCTCACAGAAAGTTTTAAAGTGGAAACAGGCGTGCGGCAGGGATGTTTGCTATCACTATTCCTATTTCTTCTAGCAATTGGTTGGATCATAAAAACTACCACACAAAGAAAAATAAATGGGATACAATGGACAAGATCTTGACTTTGCAGATGATGTGGCACTTCTGGCACACAGCCACACACAAATGCAAGAGAAACTTCAGATCTTAAGCAAGAATTCAACTAAACTGGGACTATATATTAACAGACAAAAAACAAAGGTAATGAAAAGTAATAGTGCAAGCAATACCCTCATGGTAATTGAGGGAGTGCCAAATTGAGGAAGTAAGAGTATTTCACATATTTAGGCAGCATAGTGGATAAATATGGGGAAACAGAAAAGGATGTTAAAGCTAGAATAACCAAGGTCAGGCCAGCATTTATCCAACTTAACAAAATATGGTCATCTAAGAACATCAAAACAAGAACCAAACTTAGACTTTTCAATACAGACGTAAAGATTGTCCTACTATATGGTTCAGAGACATGGGTTATGACCAAGACAATACAACAGAGGATACAAACATTCATGAACTATTGCTTGAGGAGAATTTTAAACATTAAATGGCAGGACAAGATCAGGAACGAGGAGGTCTGAGAAAGGTCAGGATAAGAACCTATGAATCTACAAGTCATGTCTAGGAAGTGGAGGTGGATTGATCACACTCTGAGAAAACCCAACACCAGCATAGCAAGGCAGGCACTGACATGGAATCCTCAAGGAAAAAGAAAACTAGGAAGACCTAAACTTACTTGGAGAAGAGAAGTTACGACAGTACTCAGAGATAAGGGAAGCACATGGAAGGAAGCAGAGAATAATTCCAAGAACAGGGCTGGCTGGAGAGCCTTTGTCCATAGCCTATGCTCTCAAGGGAGTGAAAGGCGATGATGGTGATGATCTCAGATCTAATACAGAAAGTAAGACTTAGACAGGATACCTGTAAGAATATAAAATCTCTCAGACATAATGGAAAAAGTAAGACCTAGAGAGGATACCTATAATAATACAGAATTTCTCAAATATAAGGGAAAAAGTAGGAGCTAGAGAGGAGAGAATACCTGTAAGAATATATAATCTCTCAAATATAAAGGAGAAAGTAGGACCTAGAGAGGAAAGGATGGCTGTAAGAATATATAATCTCTCAAATATAAAGGAGAAAGTAGGACCTATAGATAATACCTGTAAGAATATATAATCTCTCAAATATAAAGGAGAAAGTAGGACCTATAGATGAGAGAATACCTGTAAGAATAAATAATCTCTCAAATATAAAGGAAAAAAAGAAAGACTCATGTCTGCTTCTGCAGATTTTAGCCATTAAAAAACCCCAAAAAACATGAGAATCCAAGAGCATACTGAAACAAATGACTAAACACTTAGAATAGAACAAATTAGATGGAGAATGTTTGTTCATGTACGGCAGATTAAAAGGAGGTTTATTTGTTCACGTACTGCACACAAAAAGTTAAGGAAGAGTACATGGCAAAGCCAGAGACATTTGGAGGCAAATCCTTAAGGCAGTAATCAAAAGTGCATGAGAACTGAAGATAAACGTAGAAAATGGATGACTGAGGTCAGCCAAATATGGAGCTTCTCTCTATTCTGCATGGTTGAGCTTAACAAAGATTGATAAGTATTTGCCAATGCTTTCAACTTTGTTCTGGAGATTTTAATCAATATTATAAAAGATGTTAAATTAATTTTACTGTTTATGATCAGGTGTACAGTACTCACTTGTGATCAACAGATCATATCTCTAAAGTTGTTTTCTTCAGCTTTCCGAGTCATTAAGGCTCATTGCTGCAGATAAAGTTCGCCTCTATTCCTCTTTATTCCTAATCTTCTCTCTCCAGTTGATGACACCAATTTCCTTTACATCCTCTTCTATATTGTCTTTCCATCTCTGTTTTGGTATACCCCTTGGTCTTGTTTCCTTCATCTCTTGTACATACATAATTTTCTTTTGTCTGTTCTCTTCCGTTTCTTCTACATGGCCCAACCAGCGTAATCTGTTAAGTTGTAAGGAATAAAAACTTTGGAATTATTTTCACTCTCATTTCCTGCATATAATATCTGAATGCACAGTCATGATCTGCAGATGTCTTCTTCCATTATTTAAATTTTATTTATTTATTTTTTTGCTTTAACAGAGTTTCATTTAATGGTCGTCCATGGCCTAGGAACAGTCCGATCTCAGCTGTGTATGACATATGCAATACAAGCACTGGGATGATTCTCCTCAATAACAGACTCTCTAAAGTAAGAAAACACTGTGTAATATAAATACTTATGGGTGTGTATGTGTGTGTATGTGTATGTATGTGGCATGACAGCTTGTGCACCCTGACCACCCCCAAAGCTATACCAGCGGGAGTTATTCTCCTGGCTGGTCCAACCGAGCTGGGAAGATCTGTGCGGGTGGGAGTCAGACAAAACTTGCACCCTGGTCCTCTCGGTTGGGGGCTGGAGCTTAGGGCCAATGACCCCATCTCAATGAAAAAGACAGTGTTACAGAACAGATGGAGAACATCACAAATATTATGAGATTTGGAACACAGAATATAAGAAGCTTATACAGACAAGGGCAGCTAAAGAACTGGCAGATGAACTAAATAGGTACAACATGGACATTACAGAATTAACAAATTATAAATGTCTTGAAACTGAGCAGATTACACTGGTTGGGTCATGTAGAAGGAATGGAAGAGAACAGACAAGTGAAAATTATGTATGTACAAGAGATGAGGGAAACAAGACCAAGGGGCAGACCAAGACAGAGATGGAAAGACAACATAGAAGAGTTTATAAAAAAAATTGATGTTACCAACAGAAGATGGGAAATGCAGAACATAAATTAGGAACAGAATAGGCCAAGCAAAGACTGCATTTCAGTGAATGAGAAACATATTAGCTAACACATCCTTATCAATGAATGTTAGAAAACGAGTCCTAAAATGCTATATTGAACCTATCTTGTTATATGAAAGTGAATCATGGACGATAGGCAAGTCTGCACAAAAATCATTGGAAGCAGCAGAAATGTGGTTTATTAGAAGAATGTTGCAAATCCCCTGGACAGCAAAAATAACTAATGAAGAATGTATGAGAAGAGCTGGAGAGACAAAAAAATCTTGTCAAAAAGATAAGAGAGAGACAATGTACTTTCATAGGACATGCAATGAGAAGAGGGGGCATTGAAAATATTATAACAACAGGAAAAATAGAAGGAAGAAGATCAAGAGGAAGACCAAGAGAAATGATACTGGACAGTCTGACGGGATGGTGTGAGAGGAGATCACCAACTGAACTGATGGCCTGCATGGAGGATCGTGCACTCTGGAGAAGCATAATAGGCACGGCCAGTTGGCACGGCATCTGATGATGATGATGATGATGAACAGAAGAGAGAAGAATAGAGAGGAATGGAGGCAAACTTTATCTGCAGCAATGAGTCTTAATGGCTTGGATAGCTGAAGAAGAAGAAGAAGAAGAAGAAGTGTATGAAGTAGATCGGGTGAAGACCCTATCCTATTCACCTACAGTACTCCAAGAAAGCTGCTGCATTATTTCACCCTGGAAATATAGATCCTGGACAGGAATGGATACCCACCACACCGATCTTCAAAGTGCCTCTATCTGTTCATGTGCACTCAACACAAGATGTAGATAACATATTCCTGCTACAGTAGATGTTGAGATCAAAGCACTAATTAGTGATAACACCAGAGATGGCGATACCATTATTTATGCAGATGGATCAGTAGTTCAGGTCAAGAGGTATGCTTGGGCCTTTACAGTCAACTCAGATGGCAGAAGAGTCAAAGAAGCTACCAGTGCTTTTGGTGCAACAACAAGCAGCCTCAGAATAGAAAGCATGGCTGTGACAAAAGCTCTGAGCTGGCTACAGTCACAAGACTACACACAAGCCTGCATCTTAAGTGACTCAATGAATATGTTAAAGAAAATTCAGGCTGGGTCTATAAGGCCCCAGTGGTTTGAATCCCTGCAGATATCACAGATTCATCAACTGACATTCAATTCTGTACCAGGCTATACAGGTGTCAGGGGAAATAAAGGAACAGATCAGTTGGCCAGTTCAGCTGTCAGGAAGGATGGAAAGACAATGGATTGAGCAGACATCATCAGTGCTGTAAGAGAAGCTGATTGAACAAAGGACTTCGCTGATGATTGTGAATCAGTATCATTGTCAAGAATGAAGCAGCTGGGGGTGAAACTTTGGGTGGTGAAAAGTGAATGATTTATCATGAATTCCAGATGGATGGTCAGCTAACAAAGAACAGGTGTTATCGGTTATCATATGCTGAAGGAGATATTGAAGAGGAATTTGGAGCACCTGTTTTGTGTGTCTGGAGTGCATGGATGATGGTTCTTCCTAATAAAGTAGTATTTTGGTTGCCATTTATAACAGTATAGTAGAAGGGTAGTAGTAGAATATTATACGCTTTCTTATAGGTAGTGAGTATTCGTAGAATTCAGTTATACACTATTCTACTGTCTATCTATTTAAATGCCTGCCACTTATAATGCCTGATATTTGTAGGCCTACTATTTTCACTAGTGTTCTGAACTTCAAAACTTGAGCTTTCATTTCCATCTAAGACTCCAAAGTACTGTTTGGTATTACAATGATGGATAGTCGAGACTTCACTCTTTCCAAACTGTCAAGGTCTGTCTCTTTCGTTATTGTAGATATCGGCTTAATGCCTGCTTGGAGTCTGATGGTGACTGTTGTTGTAGGTTTACTATTTGCTGACAAACTCTCCCAGGAATGGCTTTTACTCAGTGGCTAACACAAGTAGCAGCTTTATAATTTCATGATGGCTTTATTGGTGCGAATGATGATGACGATGAATTGGAACAAGGCAGTGACAAATCCAATAACAATGACATTATACTGCTGCAGCAAGACAACAAAATGTGATTCTACCAACGTCATGGGACTTCGACGCCACCAGAATCCTATCACATTCTAGACTTACTGTCCTACCACATTCTAGACTTACTGTCCTACCACATTCTAGACTTGCTGTTCTATAGTACAAATTACTTACTGTTGACATCTAAAACACAAACTAAGTCCCTATACTAAGCTACATTCTACGCTAGACAAGCGCAAATTCGGACTGTCCCTAATGAACACCAAACTAAGACTGCCTCAGAATCTCATTTTCCTAACTGATCATCTGACCAGTCTCTACTTGCATGAGCTTCATGGTCAAAGTGTGATATACAAGCCTTACGTTAAGAGGATAGGAAACATAAACAATTTGCAGAACATAACTTTGTTTAAGCCCAACTTTCAAATGCCAGACTGACTTAGCTAACCTCTACCTTCAAAAATCACTATACTGTCATACTAACTAACTAACTATTCTGGCCAACTGCATGGAGATCTTTTTTTCTCCTTCTCCTTCATCTTACATTGACTTGTATACTTTTGATAATTTGTAGTCAGCTGGAATTTGTGTACAACCCCATACAGCTTTTCTAAGGTTGATACAAGCATTTGCCTCATCTGTTTTCTCTGTTTTTTTATATGTTGGACAATGTGTTCCTCATAGTAGTGGAATTTGCTTGTATCTACACCAGTAAAATTAATGACAGCCAGTGTAGTCTTCGACCTGAAGCTCATGTTTCATGATCTGAATCATAGTGTTGGTAGTAAAGAAGTTACAAGTTCAACCAACCAGTTAGCCAGTCAGTCAGCCAGTCAATCAACCAACCAGTTAGCCAGTCAGTCAGCCAGTCAGTCAACCAACCAGTTAGCCAGTCAGTCAGCCAGTCAATCAACCAACCAGTTAGCCAGTAACTCAGCCAGTCAATCAATCAACCAGTTAGCCAGTCAATCAACCAACCAGTTAGCCAGTCAGTCAGCCAGTCAATCAACCAACCAGTTAGCCAGTAACTCAGCCAGTCAATCAACCAACCAGTTAGCCAGTCAATCAACCAACCAGTTAGCCAGTCAGTCAGACAGTCAGTCAGACAGTCAATCAACCAGCCAGTTAGACAGTAACTCAGCCAGTCAATCAACCAACCAGTTAGCCAGTCAATCAACCAACCAGTTAGCCAGTAACTCAGCCAGTCAATCAACCAGCCAGCCAGCCAGCCAACCAAAAACTTGGCCAATTAGCTAACCAACCAACAGGCCAGTCACTAATCAGTCTAAATTACATAAAAACTACCATTGTGCTGTAATTAACTGACAAAACTTTTCCAGTAGCCATATTAAAAACAAGAACAAGCATGGAATTCTGCTTAATTTAACCAGTAAATCTGTAGTGATACGTAACACAGCTAAAAGACAATTTTACCTCTGTAACATAGCTGTTGCATTTTTGTAATTTTTTTCTATCTGGGATAGATACAGAGTATGCACATTTTGACTCTTATACTATAGCTATCACATTATGTATTATTTTCACTTTGTAGAGACCTAAAGGCTCACGACTTAGAGGACAGACAGATATACAAGGAGACATTATGTGAGTACCATGAACTTTAGAGAAAATGTCCAGTCAGAATTTTAAAAACCAACAGCTTCATCTTATATGAATATTAGAATGTTCTGTGAGTTCTTTTTTACTTATAATTCTTCCGTGTCATTATTTAACATCTGCCAAACATATAGAAAAAATTCTTTAGTTGAAAATTAATAGTGGTGTAGTTTATAGATGAAAGATGCTGGCGATGGTTGGGACATGTGCTCCAGATGACTGATGACTCACTACCAAAAATAGCACTAAGATGGACACCAC
The DNA here is from genome assembly GCA_009760885.1 of Achatina immaculata. Taxonomy (NCBI): domain Eukaryota; kingdom Metazoa; phylum Mollusca; class Gastropoda; order Stylommatophora; family Achatinidae; genus Lissachatina; species Lissachatina immaculata. The sequence continues at coordinate 9,540,394 of CM019693.1, forward strand.
AGGGGAACAGAAGTAAGGGTAGACCAAAGGAGACATGGAGAAGAATACAGAGGATGTCAAGCACTAGAGGGCTCACTTGGGAAAGAATGGAAAAAAAAAGCAAATGACAAGCATTTGTGGAAAACCCTTGTGGAAACCCCATGTGCCTTGGGCACTTGAGGTTCAGAGAAAGAGAGAGTTTATAGATATTAAATGTTTCTACCTATTTTAAAAATTTATTTGCTAGTGTTTGTTAGTTACTGTTTTTGATGTTTAGAGCTTTAAAACAAGTCTCCACAAACAAAAGTATTTTACAAGAGTAATTTGATACATTTAATATGTATGTTGTTATCACAGATATATATATATGTGTGTAAAACATTCATCTTTTTTCATCAAACAGGCGGTCAGAACCAAAAAGACATACATCACGTATGTAAACAAATATGTTGTTATTGTTTCTAAATCAGTTCTGCTGAGCTCATTGCTCTGTACTGCCTGTGTCAAGTTTAATGTATTTTTCAAGTTGCACATGAATAATTAGTGCATAAGTATATAAAACTAAGTATGTAACTATACGTGAAGCCACTGCAGTAAAACTGTAATAACAAAATGTATAAACTAGGAAAAAAGTAGGAGCACCTTTATTACTTAATGAGCATACAGTTGTGACATTACAGTGTGAACCTTAATCATACAAATACACGCAGGATGAAGAAATAGAGAGAGAAGATAAAATATAAATTCACAAAGGTGCTATGTAAAAAATAGGAATGGAAAACAGTAGAATAAAATAAAATGAATGGAGCACTTAGCTGTGACTTGTAAGAAGCTGTGACTTGTAAGAGGCTATGTTCAGAAGTATGCATAGTGGAATGTAGAGAATGTTTACATGGAGACTTTGGATGTGTGATAGATGGGTCATAAGTAAGGAGGTGGGAGGGGGAGACTGTGGAAAAGGGAGAGAGTGATACTATGGTAAAATCTAGCTGGGAGAAAGTGGAATAGGTGATTATAGCTGGGGCAGAGGGGTTTTAATCTGATGTTATGAGGAGGTTCTGAACTTTGTGTTACAAGTGAGAAAGGAGTGGAACTTATTGCAGAGGGAATATGATTGTGGAAGAAGGGAATGTTAGGTGTAGCTTAATTGTGAGTTCAAGCCATGTGGTTCCAGCATCCTATATTCCTGAATGTAGCAGTTCTCAAATGCTAGACAGGTTCTGTCATCAGCGTGGCATTGTTTGATGGCTGTTACCAGAAAATTAGATTTTCCTTGTGGTTGGGGCTATTGAAATGACTGGGGTTTGGTTTTGAAGCATGCTGGATGATGTCATACAGATGTTTCTGCATGCGGTCACCTAATCTGACTTCAGTTTCACCAACACATATAAGTTATCCTGCATCTTTTGCATATAATGGCATATATTACATTATGGGACTCGCATGTGAATTCCTCATGCAGAGTGAGGATAGTTTTGGGAAAGGTGATCGTTTTTGTATCCCAGACGAGAGGCCAGGTAAACAAAGCGAGGGTGGCTGTATTTTCTGATGCCAAAAATTGCAAGCTTCCGTCTCAGGTGGCTATGGACGAGGATGTCCTTAAGATGAGGTTCCCATTTGTATACCATAGAGGTAGATCAGAGAAGATGTCATGGGTATCAAGGTCAAGTTGGATTAGTGGCATATGCAATAAAGACTTTTCTTAACCATCTGACCATGTGAGTGAGAAGGAAGTACTAATTTAACTCTGTTGGATGAGATAACAGGTTTTTTTCTGAATGCCTCTTCGCTGCTCACTTTTTGGATACAGTTAAATGCTTTGCGAAGGACATTTTCTTGATAGTGGAGATGACGGAAAAATTCTAATAATTTGTTGGACTGATCCATAAAGTCAAAGTTATCCTGATGTGGCTGATGAAGACAGAAGAGTTAGGAGCATGAGATGGAGTTCTTACAAGCTTCAGGGTGAGAGGAGGTGTAAAGTAAACATGTGTGACTGTCGGTGGACTTGTAAAATACAGAGGTGACAAGACTTTCTGTGCCAATAGATATTTTGATGTCTAAAGAGTTGACAGACTTGTCAGAAATTTCATAAGTGAATTTTATATTCTGATTAAGTGAGTTGGCAAATTCAATAAAATTTTCTAGCTCATCCTTTGGCATACTGGTGACTTCAGTGCATCATTCAGTGTATCTTTTATAGAATTCTGGGAATCTGCTGGTGTAGGTTTCTCATAATTTGACTTTCAGAAAGCCAGTAAATAAGCATGAATAACTGGGGCCCATTTTCATTCTCATGGTGACAGCACTGATTTGATAAACGTATTCACTGTTGAATTCAAAGGAATTTAGGTTGAGCACCAGCTCTGCAAGTCTTATTATGGCATCAGTGTTAGTGGTGGAGTGAGGGTCTTTATCAAGAAAATAGCGGCGTGTATGAGAGAGTATATCTCATCAACAGTTGTTAAGACATGGTTGGTATCTTTCAAATACGAGGGCAGTTTGTGTACTAGCAGCTGGAAAATTCTGCCTAAAAAGTCAGAAATGTGCACAGTGGGGCTTGAACATGCTGATACAATAGGACATCCAGGATGACCAGGTTTATGGATTTTGGGAAGAAGATAGAAGGTGAGTTTGCCTAAACAGCTGTCCTTAATGTGAAAAGGAGTGGCTTGGGGTGGGAGACCACCTTTGGTAATCAAGTCTTTGATGGTTGCTTCCACTATGTCATTATTGGAGTGGGTAGCATACTCAGTATATAAATCTTTTTTCCAAACTATGAGATCTGATGCTTTATCAGCTGGCTTTATCACTATGTCTTTTCGATGTCGGAGTTTAGACAGTGTCTGGGATTCTGTTTTGATGAGGTTGAAATGTTGAAGTTTGGGTGGTCGGAAGTTTTGGATTTCATACCACATCATATCAATGTATAGATCTAAAGCTTGGGAAGCCCTGAAGAAAGGTGTTCAGCTAGATTTATTATGGTTGTAAATGGCAAATGGGTCATCAGGGTCTGGTGTGAGTTAGTTAGCAAAGTAATATTTGAGACGTAATGATGGTAGAACTGTTTAACATCATGGAGTAAATATAGCGGTCACACAGAGGGCAGGTAGGAATAAATTTAAGGCCTCTGCTGAGGACTTTTTTCATCTTCAGAGAGGGGCAAGTTGATCACCTTTCCCAAATCTATCCTCACTCTGCATGATTCTTCCACAATCATATTCCCTCTGCAATAAGTTCCACTCCTTTCTCACTTGTAACACAAAGTTCAGAACCTCCTCACAACATCAGATTAAAACCCCTCTGCCCCAGCTACAATCACCTATTTCACTTTCTCCCAGCTAGATTTTACCATAGTATCACTCTCTCCCTTTTCCACAGTCTCCCCCTCCCACCTCCTTATTTATAACCCATATATCACACATCACAAGTCTCCATGTAAACATTCTCTACACTCCACTATGCATACTTCTGAACATAGCCTCTTACGAGTCACTGCTTCTTATAAGTCACAGCTAAGTGCTCTATTCATTTTATTTTATTCTATTGTTTTCCATTCATGTCTTTTTAATCTGGTGGTTCCAGATTCAGTCCCAGCAGTGGAATTTTTTTCTGGTACACACTAAAAAAGTCCCCAGGGTTAATCCAGCCTAAAAAAATGGGTACCAGAGAAATCTGGGAAGGTAAAGCAGCCAGGCATGATACTGACCACATTACTCTTTCATGCCGAAGGTCATGGAAAATACGGGCCTAACACCGTATCTCCAATATGCCTTAATGGCATGGAAATGCAATTTTACCTTTTTACCTTATTTTTCACATAGCATTCATTCATGCAAATTTATATTTTATCTTCTCTCTCTTCATCCTGTGTGTATTTGTATGATTAAGTTTCACACTGAAATGTCACAGCTGTGTGATCATTAAGTAATAAAGGTGTTCCTAAATTGTGTTATAGTTTATACATTCTGTTATCCTAGCTTTACTGCAGTGGCTTCATGTATGGTTGTATAGTTTTAAATACTTATGCACTAATTATTCGTGTGTTACCAACAGAATATATGTGCTTCAAGGTCTTTGTTATTGTGGTGGCTGTAGAAAGCTCAGATTTACAGTTGTAAATGAATAACTAATGCATACTCCATGTTTATTAGAAAAACAGGTTGAATGTCTTTGCAGAAACTAGCTAATCAGTGAATGAATATCAGAGGTCTTCTTTTGTATCAGAAGAGTAATTGCTTGTTTTCTATAATATTTTTTCATTTTTGCATTCTTAGGATCTGTACCCACAAGCCATTATCACAAGCAGTGCGCTTCACCAGTTCCTGAGAGATTTACACCTGTTCTAGCAGGTAGAGCTACAAGTGCCCAAAATCAGAGAAAGAAAGGGCAACATTCTTCTTTGAAATTTTACAGTGAGTCTGTTGCAATCAGAGCCATTCTACATTGGGTATTTTGTTCTGTCTGATGGGTTTTTTGTTTCAGCCTGAAGAGCTTTATTTAGAATGATGGAATCTGTATTTTCTTGTTTAGGTGATAAGATTTTTAATTTGTTTGTATCTAGTGATACAAGAAATAGACAAGAAATTAGACTCTTTTGAAAACAAATGCCTAAGGAAAATACTTTGTATAAAGTGGAATGAATTTAAGAACACCACAGAGATAAGACAGATGAGCAAACAACAACCTGTCTCATGGGTGATCAGAAAAATAAGATGGACATATATAGATGAGAAGAAACAATTAGAGAATACCAAATCAAGCTATCAAGTAGAGCATAACAGGTCAAAGAAAAAGAGGTCGACCACGTGAAACTCTAAAGAGGACATTTATTAAGAGAAGCCAGTTTAGTGGGCATAACATCCCTTGATGAGGTTGAAAAACTCGTAGAAAACAAGAAAACTTGGCAAACAACTATGCGAGACCTACATGATGTTTAATGGCATGGGAAGAATGTAAAGATGTAAGATGTAAGATCTAGTGATAAGATATTTAATTGATTATTTTGCATCAACTGATAAGATTTTTAATTATTTTGCATCAACTGATAAAATTTTAAACTGGGTATTTTGCATCAACTGATAACATTTTTAATTTATTATTTTTCATCAGCTGATAATTTTAAACAAAGAAAAGATATTTCATTTATTCTCTAAAATGTAAATTGATTTTCTTTTCACAAATTTTTCCTCTGAATATTGCAGTTGTATGCTCTCTTAATGAGTAAAGTTGTTCCTACCTTTTAATATTGTCTATTTATTTGTTTCAGCAGTTTTGCTCCACTGACTTTGCGTGTGCTTATGCATTTAGTCATATTTACCTATACACAATTATAGTTTGTGTGTACTTATATATTTAGTGATATTTACTTATATGTTTAGTGATATTTACTCTTATATTTAGTCATATTTACCTATACACAATAATAGTTTGTGTGTTACTCACATTTTTTAATTCTACAGATGGTTCAGGTGTTAATCCAGACCATCACGTCCAGTGCCAAGGTGAAGTGGACAATTATAGCTCCAAGCGGCATAGAACACAAAGACGGACAAGCAGCAGAGCACTGCACAGAGAAAGCAGAATTTTGTCTGCAATTCTCAATGGCTTCAGTCTTTCTCAAGGAGAGAGACTGTATTTAAACAGCATTGCAAAAATATATGATATGGATGATCTGTGGAGACAAAAACAACTGCAGTGTACTTATCTTCTGTGGAGTGGAATTAGTAAGGGTATGGCTTCAGTGTGGAAATGTTACTGTTCTAGTGGGGGAAAGTATTACTTAATTAGTGAATGAAAGTGTTGCTATATTAGTGGGAATGACCTGATAGACCTCTCTTTGTATAAAAAATCAGCGTGAGTGCAATCCAATTTTCCTTATAGAACAAGAAAGTCATGATGACCTTTTGTTGTTCAAAGTTGTTGAAGTTCATAAATTCATTTTAGATCCTTGGTGAAGGTTGCTGAGAAGTTTACCTGTAAAGTCCTATCTGAAATGCTAGGAAACTCACATAGAGTTATCATAATTTATTTATCATATTTTATCATACTTCTTGCTTAAAAAAAATTATATGCTATACTTATCTTTGATTTTTTATACAATTTCAGCAGGAAAGCATCCAGTTCACAATTATGTGGAAATATCAGCCAATTAGCCAGCCAGCCAACAATCCATCAAAAGTCTTTTAGATTTTAAATAACCTACTTCTTTACATTTCAGGATGCTACAGTTTCCGGGATTTGGAGCAGTGTTCGAAGTTTCTAAAAACAACTCGTAAGACTAAATTTAGATGTTCTGCCTCAGCACAGCATAAAAATTCCTGTTCTGCTCCGATAAGTAAAAGTGAAAAACACCAAACTAACGATGGTGATAAAAGACCATGGACCACGTGTTCAGGTCTCTCAAGGTGAACTTTTCCTATTCTAGTGGGGGAAAGTATTACTTAATTAGTGAATGAAAGTGTTGCTATATTAGTGGGAATGACCTGATAGACCTCTCTTTGTATAAAAAATCAGCGTGAGTGCAATCCAATTTTCCTTATAGAACAAGAAAGTCATGATGACCTTTTGTTGTTCAAAGTTGTTGAAGTTCATAAATTCATTTTAGATCCTTGGTGAAGGTTGCTGAGAAGTTTACCTGTAAAGTCCTATCTGAAATGCTAGGAAACTCACATAGAGTTATCATAATTTATTTATCATATTTTATCATACTTCTTGCTTAAAAAAAATTATATGCTATACTTATCTTTGATTTTTTATACAATTTCAGCAGGAAAGCATCCAGTTCACAATTATGTGGAAATATCAGCCAATTAGCCAGCCAGCCAACAATCCATCAAAAGTCTTTTAGATTTTAAATAACCTACTTCTTTACATTTCAGGATGCTACAGTTTCCGGGATTTGGAGCAGTGTTCGAAGTTTCTAAAAACAACTCGTAAGACTAAATTTAGATGTTCTGCCTCAGCACAGCATAAAAATTCCTGTTCTGCTCCGATAAGTAAAAGTGAAAAACACCAAACTAACGATGGTGATAAAAGACCATGGACCACGTGTTCAGGTCTCTCAAGGTGAACTTTTCCTATCATCAGTGGCCAGTGCCAGTCATATTTGTTTCAATTTAATTGATGTTAAATTTTATAGTAGTTGATTTTGGATTTTTATCCCAGCTTCACCAATTATCATGATCAATAATTTTGTGTATAAATGTTTATGAATGCAGTATTTATAATGTGATATTTTCACATTAGAAGATTTCTTGCTATCAGAGACTAGCATCAAAAGAAAAGTTAGCTTCAAGATCTCCACACCATGAAATCAAGGAATGTGCCCATCACTGGCTGTATGTTATAGTCTCATTAGATACGTCTGTAGCCTCATAAGATATGTCATACAAAAGGGTTCCTGAAATAACAAATATATAGAAATGCATTTCAGTATTCATCAATGATTATTATTTATATGCAAACTAGCATGACAGCAAAAGGGAGGTGAAGTGCGCACTCATTTTAGTGCATTCCTTCATTTTTACCCTTGGAAGCAAACTTCTTTCATTCGGCTTAGCCTAGGTCAGCCATATGAGTTTGTCGGATTTTTAGTCATATTTCTCATTTATTTTTTCTACAGTTATCTAAAGTTTACTCTTCCATAATCTTTCTTTTCATATTTGCTGCTGGGATATATGTTATAGCTAGAGAAAGGTACATTTTTTTGCTTTTGTCCTGTATTAATTATGTTGTTGCGACATTAAGCTACCTTTTATTCCATTTTGTATTGATATGATAATCTTGTTCCATCTCCACGCAAGAAGTTGGCAGTAACGGGTTTGAAAGTTTCTTTCTCTTGATTCGACAATGTGCCAGACAAGGTGTCCCCAGCCTTCTCTTGCTTTGACAACATGCCAGACAAAGTGTCCCCAGCCTTCTCTTGCTTTGACAACATGCCAGACAAGGTGTCCCCAGCCTTCTCTTGCTTTGACAACATGCCAGACAAGGTGTCCTCAACCTTCTCTTGCTTCGACAACATGCCAGACAAGGTGTCCCCAGCCTTCTCTTGGTTCGACAACATGCCAGACAAGGTGTCCCCAGCCTTCTCTTGGTTCGACAACATGCCAGACAAGGTGTCCCCAGCCTTCTCTTGCTTCAACAACATGCCAGACAAGGTGTCCCCAACCTTCTCTTGCTTTGACAAAATGCCAGACAAGGTGTCCCCAGCCTTCTCTTGCTTCGACAACATGCCAGACAAGGTGTCCCCAGCCTTCTCTTGCTTTGACAACATGCCAGACAAGGTGTCCCCAGCCTTCTCTTGCTTCAACAACATGCCAGACAAGGTGTCCCCAGCCTTCTCTTGCTTCAATAACATGCCAGACAAGGTGTCCCCAGCCTTCTCTTGCTTCGACAACATGCCAGACAAGGTGTCCCCAGCCTTCTCTTGCTTCGACAACATGCCAGACAAGGTGTCCCCAGCCTTCTCTTGCTTTGACAACATGCCAGACAAGGTGTCCCCAACCTTCTCTTGCTTCGACAACATGCCAGACAAGGTGTCCCCAGCCTTCTCTTGCTTCGACAACATGCCAGACAAGGTGTCCCCAGCCTTCTCTTGCTTCGACAACATGCCAGACAAGGTGTCCCCAGCCTTCTCTTGCTTCGACAACATGCCAGACAATGTGTCCCCAGCCTTCTCTTGCTTCAACAACATACCAGACAAAGTGTCCCCAGCCTTCTCTTGCTTCAACAACACGCCAGACAAGGTGTCCCCAGCCTTCTCTTGCTTCAACAACATGCCAGACAAGGTGTCCCCAGCCTTCTCTTGGTTCGACAACATGCCAGACAAGGTGTCCCCAACCTTCTCTTGCTTTGACAACATGCCAGACAAGGTGTCCCCAACCTTCTCTTGCTTTGACAACACGCCAGACAAGGTGTCCCCAACCTTCTCTTGCTTCGACAACATGCCAGACAAGGTGTCCCCAGCCTTCTCTTGCTTTGACAACATGCCAGACAAGGTGTCCCCAACCTTCTCTTGCTTTGACAACATGCCAGACAAGGTGTCCCCAGCCTTCTCTTGCTTCGACAACATGCCAGACAAGGTGTCCCCAACCTTCTCTTGAAATTTAATATTCATGTTGTCGTCATGAAACAAAGTAAACAATTTTGTGACATCTTTGACCCAGTCAGTCAGAATTTTTGTTTGTTCTTGACAGCTTTACCTACTCCTGGCCTGCCTATAAGCAGGAAATGTGTGTCTATGTTAGCATGAAACTTACCTGTCAGTCAGTTTGATTTGAGATATTCTATCACAGGTATAGTTAATGAGATCATGAGAATATTCATGAAAAGGAACAAAAAAATCATATGACATTCTGATCTGTTTCAGCTTTAGATCTACTTACTTGTACTTTTACAATCTCCCTGTAACTGCGAGCTGTTGTTCTTTGCAGCCGATGCTGTAGAGATGCTTGGGCACAGCATCTATCGGCATGGGAGTGGGTTATGGTGGCTACTTTTTCAGTCCCGGAGTATAGCTAAAAAGCAAGGGATGTGCAATGCTTCTTTAGCAGACTCCACCACCATGGGGACTATGGTGATCCCTGCCCCGTTATCCGGGCTAGGCCTGTTATTGGGGGTACCACGGAGAGGTGGGACAGGGTCTTGGTCAACTATGGTTCGCTAACCCTGACGCTGGCATATCAGCTATGGGTCACTGATTACCTTATCGGGTGTCTTCACTTCCTCAGATCTACTTAATTCAAGTCTACAGTTATTCTATTGTTTTAAGTTATTTAATTTTGTATAGGCATGAAGTCTTGAGATAAAATGATCAATTCTAGAAGAGATAAAACCTTTTGACAAACACAAGTTCTTGCTGCTCTTCATATGTCTTAAACTTCTTTCATCAATTTCTCTAACAGTGTTTCAGAAAGTTCCAGAGACCTCATTGGCATCACTTGTCCTCATCCAAGAGAAGGAAGATACGCTAGCAGAGCAGAGTCAGGACATCAGAGGAAGCTGGTACGGAAAGATAACTGTCAATTATCTGGCCTGGACAGTAGTGTGGAATCACTAACTTCAGGAATGAGCAAAATATCCATAACATCATCATCTGGTTCAAGATACAAAAAAGATAACAAAGCAAAATCTGTAGATGAAAGAGAAGGCAATATAAAATCTGTAAATAAAAGAGAAGACAAAATAAGATCCATAAATGAAAAAGATAACAAAACAGAAGTTGCGGATGAAAAAGAAGACAAAATAAGATCTGTACATGGAAGAGAACAAGAAAATATTGGTGAATATTGGAAGAACACAGAGTTAATAGATAAAAAAAGAAAACAAAAAGTTGAGGTAGCTGAAGAAGAGACAATTAAAGAGAAGAATGATGAGATGGTTGAAGGGGAGATAAATAAAGAAAAGAATGATAATATCTACAGAGACGAAAACCTGAAGGTCACCAGGGAGAAAACAGATGATAAGAAAATATCTATTGATAAGAAAAATGGGAGATCAGAAATGTATGCAAGAGAATCAGCAGAATCTAACAAGCATGGAGAGATTACACATGATGTTAATGACAGACAAAGAAGAAATTTTGAAAGAAGCAAAAAAGGAGATGCAACTGACGGAGATGATCAAAAAGAAAGTATTTATGGGGACAGCGATGATGAAAACAGTGATAGAGATAAGAAAAGAAATGTTCAGGAAATCCTGGGAGACGATTTAGAAATGAGTCAGCACACACTTCAAACTACAGCAGAACTACAGAAAGGCAGTGTAAAAGGTCAAAAAGAAGAACTTCAGAAGATCATATCCAATGAACGAGAACAAGTAGAGTAACAGGTTTCTTTTGAGAAGAAGCAAGGAAGGAAGTCCCAACACCAGTAGCAACAAACAGAAACACCATAACAAAATTAAGAATGCTTAGATGTTTGTAGCACATGAAATTGAAAAGTAGAGGTTGAATCTGTTAAAAAAAAAAAAAAACCACAAAAAACTCACAATGGTTAGATCAAGAAAAATAAAACTTTTCTTGTAATAAGTCTGAGGAGTCTGGTAGATATGAATGGCAAGCATCACTTACAAGTACATGTATAGTGTATTGTCTAATGTTCATTTTTTTTCATGTAGCATCTTTGTTAAGCAAAGTTGCTTTCCTTTATATTTTATCTTATCTATCTTGCACTTTTGTCTGAATATTCATTTTATATGAAACTTCAATGTGTTGAAAAACAGAGCAGCATGTAAGTACTATCAAAATGTGAAGTATTTGAGACTTAGGCCTAATAAGGTTCAGCTTGTAGAGATGAGTGTCCTCTCTCAGCTTGTGGAGGTGAGTGTTCACTCTCAGTTTGTAGAGATGAGTGTGAAGGTGAATGCTGTCTCTCAACTTGTGGAAGGGAATGTTCACTTTCAGCTTGTGGGAGTGAGTGCCCACTATCAGCTTATGGAAGTGAGTGTCTACTATAAGCTTGTCAGAGTGAGTGCCCACTATCAGCTTGTGGAAGTGAGTGTCTACTATAAGCTTGTGAGAGTGAGTGCCCACTATCAGCTTGTGAAGGTGTGTGCCCACTATCAGCTTGTGGAAGTGAATGCCCACTGTCAACTTGTGAAGATGTGTGCCCACTATCAGCTTGTGAGAGTGAGTGCCCACTATCAGCTTGTGAAGGTGTGTGCCCACTATCAGCTTGTGGAAGTGAATGCCCACTGTCAACTTGTGAAGGTGTGTGCCCACTATCAGCTTGTGAGAGTGAGTGCCCACTATCAGCTTGTGGAAGTGATTGCCCACTGTCAACTTGTGAAGGTGTGTGCCCACTATCAGCTTGTGAGAGTGAGTGCCCACTATCAGGTTTTAGAGGTAAGTTACAACATTCAGCTTGTGGAAGTGAGTGTTCACTCTCATTATTGACATCTTATTTTTTTTCCTTAACACATTTGTCAGCTTACCCATTATTCTGTTGAGTTAGTCATGGCAAATATCTGGAAGTGAGTTATTAGCTTATTCTTCTTCTTCTTCTTCTTCGTTCGCATAGAGTTATTAGCAACTTCCCATGTCTTTGAGAATCAAGTACTGAAGCTAATTCTCCAAAAGTACCACAGAAGAGTGAATATGTTAACAGTATCATCACAATAGCCCGAGGATCAGGTACTTTGTATGATCTATAAACATGAGGAGAAAATGAAACAGTGGCATTAAAAAAAAGAAAGCCAACAACTTATCCAGGTCATTGTTTAAATTTATGAATGGGTGACAGGAGCTCAGCAGATCTGTTCTTCCGGAGACAGTTCATAGCCCAAGTAGGAGGTAAAGAAACTATGATCTATAAATATATTTGGAATATGTTTATCATCAACCAGAAATTTTTTCAAATGAAGAGTTTTGTCCCCACAGTACTTTTAACAGAAGTTTTCCTTACGTGGGAGTTTTAGATAGCAGAATATAGCAGGACTTCTTTTTTTATACACAATAGCAGGGGATGATTACTGTTATTAACAGGATGATCAGTATTATCTAATTGTCAGTATATATATAATGATCAGTATATTTAACATCTAGTATTAACATTTATTTGTATTATAAGGTATTTGTTTTTAACAAAGTTTAATCATGATATATCATTATTTCATGCATTTAGACTGAATTCCTGCAGTTCTATTTCAGTGATAACAGCAATGCCATGGCTGAAGGTGTAAGGAATTTGGATTTATAACTGATCTGTTAATGAGTTTTTGTCTTTTTTTTTAAAAATGGGTTTTGATGCATGCACGGTCATAAATAAGTTCTTTAGATATTTAACTTTGAAGAAGATTCACTCTTTCTTCTGTTCATCTACTTCAAAGTTCTGCATAATCACACATATTTTAGTTTTTTTATTTTGGATATCAAATTTTGTTCTTAATGCACTGACACTAGTGTTCACATGCTCTAGTATACTTAAATTGCAGACACACATTCTGATTTAAAAAATAACTTGAACGTTTTTTGGAGACATGATGACTAGAGCTAGTGGAGATCATTCTTTTATATTGAAAACAAGTTTATAATTTTCTTTATTGTCAACAAAACCTGACCTGTTCAGATAAAATGACAGGATTCAAAATTTTATAAAATTGTGAACAACAATAGACATAAATTGCAGAAAAAGGAATTCTTTATTGTAGAGCACTGAGCACGGTGTGCAAATGTTTTTATTATCATATATTTTAATTATTAGAGTTAAATACTTTTATTTGGACATTTTATTTATTAGAAGTTGTTTTATGCACTTTTATATGCAAATTTTATTTATTAGAAGTTATTTTATGCACTTTTATGTACAGATTTTATTAGAAATTTTATTATTAGTACAGATATATATGTCCATTTTTTATTAATTATATTTTACATTTTAAATGAGATTTTGTTCATTTAAAAAAAAACTCACACCATTCTGGTCGCATGAAACAATCAATGTCTCATTAGGCTAGTTGTAATAAGTGTTTCTAACCAGTACTCCAGTATTTTAACATTTCTTTTATTTATATATTTCTGTTTATTGTCTTTCATATAGTGCTATGTCCAAAAATATAACTTTTCATCATCATCAGGTGCCGTGCCGACTGGCGTTGGGTATTATGCTTCTCCAGAGTACCCGATCCTTCGTGCAGGCCATCAGTTCAGTTGGTGATCTCCTCTCACACCATCCCGTCAGACTGTCCAGTATCATTTCTCTTGGTCTTCCTCCTTCTATTTTTCCTGTTGTTATATTTTCAATGCCCCCTCTTCTCATTGCATGTCCTATGAAAGTACACTGTCTCTCTCTCATCTTTCTGACAAGGTTTTTTGTCTCTCCAGCTCTTCTCATACATTCTTCATTAGTTATTTTTGCTGTCCAGGGGATTCGCAACATTCTTCTAATAAACCACATTTCTGCTGCTTCCAATGATTTGTGTGCAGACTTGCCTATTGTCCATGATTCACTTCCATATAACAAGATAGGTTCAATATAGCATTTTAGGACTCGTTTTCTAACATTCATTGATAAGGATGTGTTAGCTAATATGTTTCTCATTCTCTGAAATGCAGTCTTTGCTTGGCCTATTCTGTTCCTAATTTCTGTTTTGCATTTCCCATCTGAAGTTATTACTGCTCCAAGGTATTTAAATTTCTGCATCTGCTTTAGAATGGTTCTGTTTAATTTAATACTGCATGCTGGTGGATTCTGTTTCTTAGATATAACCATAGTCTCTGTCTTTTTGATGTTCAAAGTAAGGCCTTTCTGTTCACTTTCTTTGGCGACTTTATCCAAGAGATTTTGCAGGTCTTGTTGGTTCTCAGCTATCAGTACTGTGTCGTCAGCATACCGAAGGTTGTTAATATTGTATCCTCCAATTTTTATGCCTGGTTCTGTGATGATTGTTCTTAGAATATTCTCGCTGTACAGAGAAAAAAGGTCTGGAGATAGTACACATCCTTGTCGCACCCCTTGTTTTATAGGTTGATATTTTCCAATTCTATTTTCAACTCGAACTGCTGCTTCTTGCTGCCAGTATAGATGTTTTACAATTCTCAAGTCTTTGCCGTCTATATTGATGTCTTCAAGCATTTTAATAATTTCGCTATGTTTCACCTTGTCAAATGCCTTGGTGTAGTCAATGAAGCATAAGTAGAGATCTTTCTGTACTTCTAAAGTTCTTTCTGTTAGTGTTCGTAAAGCATAAATGGCATTGTGTGTTCCCTTTCCTTCAACAAATCCAAACTGTTCATCTGCTATTTCCATTTTTATCTTTTTCCTTGTTCTTCTCATAATTATTCTCAGCAGTAGCTTCGTTATGTGACATGAGAGGCTGATAGTCTGGTAGTCGTCACATTCCTTTGCACCGGGTTTCTTTGGTAGTGCTATAAACGTGGATTTAATCAGGTCACTGGGAATATAACCACTGTTGTAAATATCATTCAGTAACTTGGTTATTATTTTTATTCCTGTCTCCTCTAGTGCCTCTATTTCTTCTATTGTTATATTATCAGGCCCAGTCACTTTTCCTTTCTTCATGTGTTTGATGGCATCTATGATTTCATCTTCAAGTATTGGCAGTCCATCACAGTTTTCAGTATCTGGTGTTAATTCTGGTCTTTCTCCTCCATATAGCTCACCGATATACTCTGTCCACCTGTCCACAGTGTCTTCTTTTCCCATTAACATTTTACCTTCTTTCGATTTCAGGCATCCTGTGGTATATTTTGTTTTCCTGCCTGTGAGTTCATTAATTCGTTTGTGCATGTTTTTGCTGTCTTTATTATGAGAGTCCTCTATCTGTCTGCACAGTTCATTTAACCACACTTCTTTTGCTTCTCTGCATTTGCGTCTTATTTCTTTATTTATCTTGCTATATTTTTCCTCGTTATTTTTAAAACTTATATAACTTTTAACATTGAAAAATCGGCACTGTTAATTGTAAACTGGTCTTTCCATTGAACAAAGATGTACATTATTAATGCTGGTAGCACGATACGCAGCTGAAGTTGCGCTGCTGTTGTAAAAAGAAAAGCTGGAAGGAAAAAATTAGGTATTGAAATGGAAGAACTTATCATTATTTTCATATGAATTAAGTTGGTATTTATTGAATGAGATATTTAGAATAGTAGACAGTAGCCACACTTCTTCTATCTCTATGGAGCTGTGAGTTCAATGTTCTTTACAGGCAGTGTAGTTAAGTTGTTGAGGCACAGAATCATGTCAGACTGGGAGCAGGTCATGGTGGCTATTTTTTAAACCCTAGGGTGGAGCTGAAAAGCAGGGAGTGTTCAATACTTTCTAAGTAGACTGCCACCACGAGGACCATGGAAATCCCTGCTCTGTTAGCCAGGCCAGGCCTATCACTCTAGGGGTACCAATGGAGAGGTGAGACAGGGGCTTTGCTGGCTATGGTTTGACAACCCTGATGCTAGCATGCTGGTTCTGGGTTGTTGACTGCTAAATTAAGCATTGTCTTCATCACTTCTGACTCACTTCTTCATGGCACACAAGTAGAATTACTAATGAGTCTTGATGATCCAAGACAAATGCTAGCATGACAAGTCTTAACATGACTTCCATCATCATCATCATCGTCATCGTTATCATCATCATCATTAACTTCTATAAACCTTATATTAACTACGTTAAGGCTGCTAAAACGTGCTGCACATTTCTTTGATTGCAGGGAAATTATAAACTTTGACTTCAGTTATCCAAAGTTCTTTCTTTTCATATTTCTCTTATAAACACCCTAAACTTGAACTTTATCATATACCTAACCTAAGTGAGCAACAATGAGCTATTCAAACAATTATTTTGCTAAGCAAAAGCAAAGACTGCAAATTTTATGTCACTGATATACTCATGATCTTATGCCAGTGAAATCAGTTTAGAAATATGTATAAATTAAGCTTTTTTTCTGACTAATTATTTTTATTCCATCTTTTTCAGGTCATTAATGAGACATTAAAATTACTGTAAGTTTTATGAAAAGAAAACTAAAACAAAACTGTCACTTAAAAAAAACAATAGTAGACAAATTTATTAAATTTATTTATTTATTTATTTGATTGTCATCACAGGGGGACATAAAAGTCAAATAGGTGTGGCATTTAACAAACTTCAAACAGTGGATAGTGTCAGAATATGTAGATTATTTACTAGTTACACTGTATTGGTAAGCCTGTGTTTACCATCATTAAGTCCATGTCCCACTAGCAGATAACTCACAAGATGAAACACAAAGTTTATGATAGCTTAGACAGTACAGTAAAACAGGGTAGATGATCTGATATATTTGTCATAATGTGATTATTGTGTTTTGCCAAAGTAAAAGGAAATATAAGGTGTGTTTGAGCAGGGAATCATCAGTGACAAATGCACATTTTAACTGCTGCATTAACACACTAAAGGAGAGTCAAGACCTGTGAGTCTGCTACAATGAGTTTTTTTCAGCCAACTCAGCAGTGAACACAGTCAAACTTTCCACAAATGTTGGCATTTTTACATTCCAGAAAGCACCCTGAATCAGTACATCAGCTGTATGAATGTACAGCATTGAATGTACAGCAATGAATGTACAGCGATGAATGTACAGCAATGAATGTACAGCGATGAACTCAGTGTAAAATGTTTTCCTTCCAGTTGATTCTTGCAACACTGTATCAGTCAGCACAAAAATAAACCGCCATATAATTTAGGACTGGAGAGCTGAACCTCAACTGCCAGTGGGCTGGTGACAAAAATTCACATTCAGTAAAAGGATAATGCTCTTGTTTCAGGCAAAACTAACCTAAAAACCAATGAAGTCTTGCTAAATGTTTATTTTTGTTTAAGTGTCCAGGTCTCACAGGCATATGTCGCGATGGGAAAGATGCATGCCCTTAAATAGCTTATTTTTGTAGTTCTTTCTGCTCCTCTTCCCAGATTCTTTAGTTGTTTTACAACAGGTAATCACTTTCATGAAACTGTCACTGTAGTGTTAAAAATATTCAAACTGTTGGACGAACTCATCTTCATTGTTTTCTTCTCGGTCTACAACAAAAAATTTGTATGGAATATAATCTGTAATAACTAATGATAAGGAGGGCTGGCTGTACTACAGAATGCTGATTTAAGCAGAGAATGTTCTTATTTTTGTGTAATTTTATGCTGGAACAAAGCAAGAGACTAATTTTGTTTCAGTCTCATGCTTAAAAACTTTCTTGTTTTTGTTTTTTGTTTTTTTACTAAATCATAATGATCTTTTCTGTATAAACAGAAAGAGGAAGAGATTTCACTTTCCTTTCAAGCTTTAAAGTAAACTACATTTTTAAAATAAAAACAGCATTTTTCAAGAGGCATAATCTTTTTCCTTTTTTTTTTTTTTAACACGGCTTGGATAATATCAACTGTGAAAACAAGAGAAAGCAGCTAGTATATTCTGGCCAGTCTTGGGGATATGGTGCATGATATAGTGATGATAAATATATGATTTCCACGTTTGTCAGTACACATGGAAATGACACCATTGAAACATGTATTGCCCTAGATACGTTACTAATATGAGTAGCTTGCTGTAGCAGAGCCATTGAACTGACTGACTAAGAACATTAAGTTGCAAGTTGAGTCTGAGTCACTATAACTGATCTCTTGAGTCAAGTCCAAGTTGTTTTTGCAGTGACTTGAGTTGAACTCAAGTTTATAACTCTAATAATGAAAGTTTACATAGACCCAAAAATATAATTTTTTATGATGTAAGCCTTCCTTAATAGTCTTTTTTTATGGATATATGTATCAATAAAATCTATAAACAACAAGAAATCTTCATATTTTTTTAGATGACAAGTAGCTGACAGGAAATCTCGGCGAACTACCATGAGGCCCAATGTGACATTTAGTGGCATGGGAAGGATGTGAGGTGTAAGATATATATATATACATTTTTTTTTTCTGTAATGCCATTGTGTGTACAGAAAATATTTATCTGCCATTTCTGGCATTTTCTTTGAAATATGATTTTATGAAGATAAATTTGTTTCTTAAGAAATGTTATTTACAAAACTGTTTTATGAACTTAAGAAAATGATTATAAATATACTAATAAAGTAAAGTATTATTAAATAGATGCCATTATTATACTCATTTAAGTACAGCATTATTAACAGAGAAAGCAGTTATGAATATACAAATGCACAGCATTACTGAATCTGTTTTATATCAGTTTTCGCCATTATATTAACTGTTCCGTGACTAAACTAAGCCTTTCAAATTGAAATAGTAAAATAGTAACTTAATTAGTCTGTTTAAACTAATGAGAAAGTTATTTATGTCTGTTTTATTTACTGACAGAAATATCTGTATATGTTTTGATAGTGAGAATTAAAAATAAATTATTCACATACATTGTAAAGTTTTGTTTATTTAATTATTCATTTATTAGGCATCACATCCATAAATAATTAGTGTATAGTCATACAACTATACACAAAGCACTGCAGTAAAGCTGTGATACCAAAATGTATAAATTAGGAAGAAAGTAGGAACAGCTTTATTATTTAACAATAGCAAACTTGTAATGTTTTGGCACAAGCCTTTATCAAACAAAAACAAACAGGACAAAGAATTAAAGAGAAGAGACAAAGTATGGATGACATCAAACTAATGTAACTGAAATAACAAAAAATGAAAAAAATCAATGAAAAAATGAACAAAAAATAGTAAAGGAATGAAAACTTATTTCAGTTCTTGTAAAGACACAAAAAAGGCTTGTGTGTATCCAGGAGCATGAGCAATTTGTCTTCACAAAAAAGGAGGCTTGTGTGTATACAGGAACATAAGCAATTTGTCTTCACAAAAAAGGAGGCTTGTGTGTATCCAGGAGCATGAGCAATTTGTCTTCACAAAAAAGGAGGCTTGTGTGTATACAGGAACTTAAAAGCAATTTGTCTTCACAAAAAAGGAGGCTTGTGTGTATCCAGGAGCATGAGCAATTTGTCTTCATAAAAAAGGAGGCTTGTGTGTATTCAGGAGCATGAGCAATTTGTCTTCATAAAAAAGGAGGCTTGTATGTATACAGGAACATAAGCAATTTGTCTTCATAAAAAAGGAGGCTTGTATGTGTCCAGGACAGTCAGTACAGACAACTTACACTGGTTTCTGAAGCAGGTGGTGGAGCAGATGTAGGAATGTCCTGACTGCAGTTATGCTACCTCCTGAGGTTAGTTAATCAACTTTTAACTGGTATCAACAAAATGACAGCCCAAAACCTGTTAGAGAACTGCCCTTCATTTAAAGAACCAAGACGGCACTTTTGACTGTCACCTGCATGTACCAATCCATGACAAGCTGCATAGTGATCTTGACACCCTAAAACAAATGGCAGCATTATTCAGAGATATCCAAGATGGCATCTAAAAGTGTTCAGAGAAGAAGAACCTTTAATGAGGAGATGGCAAAAGATGATGCGGTCTCAGGCACATCATGAGATGGCACAAGATGATGATGTGGTCTCTGGTACATCAGGAAATCAACTTTGTCTCTCTAGTTCCCAGTTATTAAAGTTCGGGGGTTGAGGTGGGGGGGGGAGAGAGAGAGATTCCATTTCAGTTTTACGTAAAGTGCGCTTTTTCCCCAAATTACTTTTTTTTTAAACATACCTTGGGCACTATCAACCGTGAAGAAAATATGAGATAAAGCAAGTTGTAGGGCCATTCCCGCCAATCTTGGGGATACGGCACAAGATGATAGTGATCATGAACAAACTATAGGGTGAATTTCATGGACAGAAAACACGACAAAATTTTAATAAATCAAGAGACATGATACAATAAAGAAAACCATATCATGAGTAAAGCTGAAGGAAAATGAACAAGGTGACAATAACGACGTAGATGGACTGGTTCAGCTTGACTTGGTGCATTGTGAAATCAAGAGATAAGCATGTTTGTGGACCATTGTAGCCACAGGATGATGATGGTGATGACAGCGAGTAAACTCCCAAAGATAGAATCAACGGATCCATGACGATAACCGGATGTAGGTTCACTTTTGGCACAAGTTCAATGAGTTCAGACGAACCGAAGTGCGTTTGTACTATTTTTGTGATCAAGGATTTTGCTTAAAACGAAACGTAATCGAAATACTTCACATTAGGTCGACAGCAGGATTAAATTATACATCACATGGCTATGGTTTTTTGCTCTGATATATGTAATTTTATTTCTAGACGTAGAAAGCGGGCATTAACCATTCTCACAGAAATTGACTAGAACTTGACCGAGATTTTTTTGAGGTTTAGAGGTTAGATGCAGTTTGTTTTCTTCTTCTTCTTTTAGTTCTGTAAGTAGAGAAATGTAAATTATTTGTCTTCTGATTGGATTTTCATGAAAGCCAGTGTTAATTCTGTTATGTGTGGAAGAACAAATTTAATAAGCAGTTGCAGATGATGTATTTTATGTGGTGAAGATAGTCAGACATTGTAGGTCATTTGTCGTCTTGTGATAGCACTGAAAACAGGACAGCAAAACAAAACAGGACAGCAAAACAGTATAGCATTGAAAAACAGTATATAGCTGAAAGCAGTACATCATAATAGAATTGATTAAACGTGAACGTTTCCAGTGATATTGGCACTTATTTTGTTTAATAAGACAGTTTATTGTGGGTTTTTGTTGTTTATTGTTGCTTAATGCAAGTGTGGGTATGTGTTGTTATTGTTGCTTGGGCTGTTGTGGGTTTGTTATGTTTATTATTGTTTGAGCTATTGTAGGTTTGTTGTGTTTATTGTTGTTTGAGCTATTGTGGGTTTGTTATGTTTATTGTTTTTGAGCTATTGTTGGTTTGTTATGTTTATTGTTGTTTGAGCTATTGTGGGTTTGTTATGTTTATTGTTGTTTGTGCTAGTGTAGGTTTGTTATGTTTATTGTTGTTTGAGCTTTTGTTGTTTTTTAAAAAAATATTTATTGTTTGTGCTATTGTGCTTTTGTTGTTTATTTTTGTTGTTTGAAAAATTCTGAGTACAGTTTACAAATATGTCTCGGTGAGTACAAAATGGTGTATGTAAAAGCACAGGCAAATGACCAGACTCTAGAAATTATATAGACTTGTTTTCTCTGTACCTTAATATTATTTCATTACTGTAACAGGCCTTTGGATGAAAAGTATAACACATTTCTGCATATATTTGACTTTTTAGTCCCATTTGTAGGGCTTGATTAGTATGAAAAATGGATTCAACAAAGTGGTTGCACCGTTCTAGTTTGTATAACAGTGTATATGTGTGCGTGAACTATCATTGAAGATGATTAAGTTTTTCTTTTGATCATAACACATCGAGGTCTCACACGCATTACCACATTCACTAGATCAGAGCAAGCCCGATGAAGTGTTCACTGCATTGTTTAATTCTGACAAATAAGTTCAAGATGTGTTGTCGGCAGCATCACTTGGATTGAACCACTTAATCATTTGTTCACAATATCAGACTCTTATCATATTCTACATACAGCATTTTGACAGTGTTCTCAACTTCAAGATATTCTACATGCGATACTAGGACAATTCTGAACTCTTGTTTTCTAATAGATCTGCAACACGTGGTCTGCTAATTTCTCATCAGAAATCTCTTTACTCGACGTTTCAAAAGTAACAAATCTTAATCACTTGAATCATTTGAAACACATCTTCATTCTGCCCTAAAACTACTTCTGCAAAACTGCTTTTCTAGAGTATCTATTGCTCTGATTGTCCATCTGTTTCATCTGTCATTACCTACGTCTTCTTTCTCTCTCGTGTCTTCTCTTGAGTGTGTTCTCCTTCTGCTGTTCTTCTCTGATTGTCTGTCCTTCTGTTCTTCTCTTGTTGGTATACTTCTTACGATCCCTCTCACTTGTCTGCTAGCCTCTGGACTTCCTCTTCTTGGGGGCTCCTTGCTTTGACGTCTGGACCAGTCTCTATTCACTAACCATCTTTGTTCCGTCTTCAGGCTCCCTCCTCTCTCCTGTACTTCCATACTTCTTCATTCTCTCCCGTCTCTTCGCTCACCTTTTTATCTTCAAGTCCAGCTTGATGGATTAACCAACAAGTATTTTGGCTCCACCCTTCAGATGTCCGCTGGTTCACATGAGCGCTCTGATTGTCCGTCATTCAAACTGCCCCGTGACTTATATGTCGTAAGTCAATTGTCCAATAGGGCACACCTCTAAATATTTAATTGGTCAGCTGGCCGAGTTGGTCACTCCTTTTTATTTAAAAACCATGTGCAATAGAGTCTTAATAGCATCTTAATGCATGTCACATAACAGGTGTCATGCATCTCAGCCTATGTCAATTTCGTTTATACAGTTGTTATTTACTTAAGTCATTATCTTGCTCTTTCATGTCGGAGGTTTTATTGTGTCCTCACTTTTCATTGTGTCTGTCTTTTCTGTTCGTCTTTTCTATTTTGTTTACACATGTCAGCGTCCAGTCACCACTTTGTTATCCTGGACCATCCTACTTTCTGGCGTCCTTCTTTTGTATTACCTATATCTCGGCATCACAGAGTCTTGTCTTTTCCTATTCACTGTTTCCACTGTTTACTTTTGTCCACATCTTGTTCTAGTGTCATGGAAGTTTTAAACCATTTTTTTCCTTTCCTACTTACTTTTCTCTATCACTATTTGATGTTACTATTTTGTTTACAGTTTATTTTCATAATCATATTCATTATTAATAATAATGAGTATAATCTTTACTTACAAGGCCATGCTACATTTGCACCAACTGAGACTTACCTGTATATGTGTGTACAGCCATTTTTGTTTTATTGTAATCTGGTAAAGTGTGCTCAGACTTTTTTTTTTGGATCCTCACACCTGTTTTATATTTCAGTTAAAGTCATGCGTGGAAGCTGTACATGAAACAACACCATAGGAAGTTGATGATTAAAGGTTTCAACAAGAATCTCCACGCATTTCAGCTTTTGTACATGATTATTGATATCTAAGTACTGAATGACCAACATCTGTGACACACTGGATATATAACTTTTTTTTTTTAAAGCTATGACCTGCAGAATTAAGAGTTTAATTTAGGTCTGCAAGATTGTGGCAAGAAAGAAAAAAAGTATTCACAATGTCTCGGCTGTTTGTCGTGTTCAGAACATATGATCGGATTTGGGATTGCCAGACTTACACTAGGGAGCTTGCTCCTTTTGAAATGGATGTGTCTAAAGGGCCAATCAAGCTTATGTTCTTGGTAGACCAAATTACTGCTGTGCCTGATAGTAAGGAAATGTTTGTGCTGGATTCCAATCTTTTGAGACGAAACAGTGTTTCACTTGTAGACACAGTTTCATTCTACTGTCAGGCTCACGAGAGGCTTTTTCCTGTGATTTTGAAGCAGACCAAACAAGAGACTCCTGTCGTGTCACCAACCAATGGGGCAAAGAAGGGCTTGGTTCGGAGGTTTTCAGTGCCAAGCTTAGAATTGGACATGGAGGCAAAATCATTGGCAAGTCAGTTTGAACCTCAGGATGTGATTTACTTTGTTCTGCCAGCATTTAGATGTACTATTGTAATGGATGCACATGTGGCTTCATGTGTAAACTGTGAATATTCAAGAAGTCGGACATTTCGGCGACACTTTTGGCATTACATAAACAGGAACGGTGGTTTTCGAAACTGTGTACCTGACTATGAGAAATGGACACAGGAGGAGAGAGACGCCTGGGACAATTACCTCTCAGTGCCATACATGATTGATGTGGTAGCTGTGTGGCCAAAGCAAAAAATAGACTATGCCTGGTAAGTTGTGTTTTTACAGCACTCTATTTACAGATTCAGTTCTATAAAATATGACAGAAAAGTGTTCTTTTTACTGATTACTGTACTAAAGATCGCTATAAGTCATGACAGACATTCTCTTCAGTTCTAGAATACATAAGACATTGAACTCAGAGTGAAGGACACAATTTATGGTTTCTTTCCTTTTGTAAGGGAGCATTCAAGCAGAGCACATAAATAGTAATTATAGTTGGGGTGTGAGCAGATTAGCCATCTGACATTTACCAACATACAAGCTCCGGAGAGCTGACACTTTTTTTTTTAACCTAGGTTCTCTTAATGATATCTAATGTCTTTGGGAGTCTGATCACATCTAGACATTCATGCAGAATCATAATGCTACATTGCTTGAAAAGCTAGGTATTTGCCTGTGGTGTGAGGGGCACCTTACTGTACTGTATCTATAGCTGTAAGTATGTTAGGGACAACTGAGAGAGTACAAATATACCCATGTTTCAGAGTTAGAGTATGGAGTTGTAGAGAAGAAAGTGTGGTGGTTACTAAAGCATAGAGTAAAGGTAAGGTAAAATCCCTATTTCCATGGCATTAAGGCATATTGGGGATACAGTGTTAAGCCTGTATTTTCCATGACCTTCAGTACATGAAAGTATACATGTCAGTATCACACCTGGCTGCTTTTACCTTCCCAGATTTCTCTGGTACTCATTTTTTAAGGCTGGGTCGACCCCATAGAGTAGTAGAGAAGAAAGTTTGTGGTTATTAAAGCATAGAGTAGTAGAGAAAAAATTTGGTGGTTATTAAAGCATAGAGTACTAGAGAAAAAATTTGGTGGTTATTAAAGCATAGAGTACTAGATAAAGAATTTGGTGGTTATTAAAGCATAGTGTAGTAGAGAGAAAAGTTTGTGGTTAATAAAGCATAGAATAGTAGAGAGAAAGTTTGTGGTTACTAAAGCATAGAGTAGTAGAGAGAAAAATTTGGTGGTTATTAAAGCATAGAGTACTAGAGAAAAAATTTGGTGGTTATTAAAGCATTGAGTACTAGAGAGAAAATTTGGTGGTTATTAAAGCATAGAATGGTAGAGAAGAAAGTTTGTGGTTTCTAAAGCATAGAATGGTAGAGAAGAAAGTTTGTGGTTCCTAAAGCATAGAGTGGTAGAGAGAAAGTTTGGTGGTTATTAAAGCTTAGAGTAATAGAGAGAAAGCTTGGTGGCTATTAAAGCATAGAGTAGTAGAGAGGAAAGTTTGTGGTTACTAAGGATAGAGTAGTAGAGAGAAAGTTTGGTGGTTATTAAAGCATAGTATGGTATAGAAGAAAGTTTAGTGGTTACTAAAGCATAGAGTGGTAGAGAGGAAAGTTTGTGGTTACTAAAGCATAGAGTAGTAGAGAGAAAAGTTTGTGGTTACTAAAGCATAGAGTAGTAGAGAGAAAAGTTTGTGATTACTAAAGCATAGAGTAGTAGGGAGAAAAGTTTGTGATTACTAAAGCATAGAGTAGTAGAGAGAAAAGTTTGGTTGTTACTAAAGCATAGAGTAGTAGAGAGAAAAGTTTGTGGTTACTAAAGCATGGAGTGGTGGAGAGAAAGTTTGGTGGTTATTAAAGCATAGAATAATAGAGAGAAAGCTTGGTGGTTTTTAAAGCATAGAGTAGTAGAGAGAAAGTTTGGTGGTTATTAAAGCATTGAGTAGAGAGACAAAGTTTGGTGGTTATTAAAGCATAGAATAATAGAGAAGAAAGTTTGGTAGTTATTAAAGCATAGAGTGATAGAGAAGAAAGTTTGGTGGTTATTAAACCATAGAGTAGTAGAGAGAAAAGTTTGGTTGTTACTAAAGCATAGAATAGTAGAGAAGAAAGTTTGGTGGTTACTAAAGCATAGAGTAGTAGAGAGAAAGTTTGGTGGTTATTAAAGCATAGAGTAGTAGAGAGAAAAGTTTGGTGGTTATTAAAGCATAGAGTAGTAGAGAGAAAAGTTTGTGGTTAATAAAGCATAGAATAGTAGAGAGAAAGTTTGTGGTTACTAAAGCATAGAGTAGTAGAGAGAAAAGTTTGGTGGTTATAAAGCATAGAGTACTAGAGAAAAAATTTGGTGGTTATTAAAGCATTGAGTAGAGAGACAAAGTTTGGTGGTTATTAAAGCATAGAATGGTAGAGAAGAAAGTTTGTGGTTACTAAAGCATAGAATGGTAGAGAAGAAAGTTTGTGGTTACTAAAGCATAGAGTGGTAGAGAGAAAGTTTGGTGGTTATTAAAGCATAGAGTAATAGAGAGAAAGCTTGGTGGTTATTAAAGCATAGAGTAGTAGAGAGAAAAGTTTGTGGTTACTAAGCATAGAGTAGTAGAGAGAAAGTTTGGTGGTTATTAAAGCATAGAATGGTAGAGAAGAAAGTTTAGTGGTTATTAAAGCATAGAGTGGTAGAGAAGAAAGTTTGTGGTTACTAAAGCATAGAGTAGTAGAGAGAAAAGTTTGTGGTTACTAAAGCATAGAGTAGTAGAGAGAAAAGTTTGTGATTACTAAAGCATAGAGTAGTAGGGAGAAAAGTTTGTGATTACTAAAGCATAGAGTAGTAGAGAGAAAAGTTTGGTTGTTACTAAAGCATAGAGTAGTAGAGAGAAAAGTTTGTGGTTACTAAAGCATGGAGTGGTGGAGAGAAAGTTTGGTGGTTATTAAAGCATAGAATAATAGAGAGAAAGCTTGGTGGTTTTTAAAGCATAGAGTAGTAGAGAGAAAGTTTGGTGGTTACTAAAGCATAGAGTAGAGAGAAAAGTTTGGTGGTTATTAAAGCATAGAGTAATAGAGAAGAAAATTTGGTAGTTATTAAAGCATAGAGTGATAGAGAAGAAAGTTTGGTGGTTATTAAACCATAGAGTAGTAGAGAGAAAAGTTTGTGGTTAATAAAGCATAGAATAGTAGAGAGAAAGTTTGTGGTTACTAAAGCATAGAGTAGTAGAGAGAAAGTTTGTGGTTACTAAAGCATGGAGTGGTGGAGAGAAAGTTTGGTGGTTACTAAAGCATGGAGTGGTGGAGAGAAAGTTTGGTGGTTATTAAAGCATAGAGTAATAGAGAGAAAGCTTGGTGGTTATTAAAGCATAGAGTAGTAGAGAGAAAGTTTGGTGGTTATTAAAGCATTGAGTAGAGAGACAAAGTTTGGTGGTTATTAAAGCATAGAATAATAGAGAAGAAAGTTTGGTAGTTATTAAAGCATAGAGTGATAGAGAAGAAAGTTTAGTGGTTATTAAACCATAGAGTAGTAGAGAAAAGTTTGGTGGTTACTAAAGCATAGAGTAGTAGAGAAGAAAGTTTGGTGATTACTAAAGCATAGAATAGTAGAGAAGAAAGTTTGGTGGTTACTAAAGCATAGAGTAGTAGAGAAGAAAGTTTGGTGATTACTAAAGCATAGAATAGTAGAGAAGAAAGTTTGGTGGTTACTAAAGCATAGAGTAGTAGAGAAGAAAGTTTGGTGGTTACTAAAGCATAGAGTAGTAGAGAAGAAAGTTGGTGGTTACTAAAGCATAGAGTAGTAGAGAAGAAAGTTTGGTGGTTACTAAAGCATAGAATAGTAGAGAAGAAAGTTTGGTGGTTACTAAAGCATAGAGTAGTAGAGAAAAGTTTGGTGGTTACTAAAGCATAGAATAGTAGAGAAGAAAGTTTGGTGGTTACTAAAGCATAGAGTAGTAGAGAAGAAAGTTTGGTGGTTACTAAAGCATAGAGTAGTAGAGAAAAGTTTGGTGGTTACTAAAGCATAGAATAGTAGAGAAGAAAGTTTGGTGGTTACTAAAGCATAGAATAGTAGAGAGAAAGTTTGTGGTTACTAAAGCATAGAGTAGTAGAGAAGAAAGTTTCGTGGTTACTAAAGCATAGAGTAATAGAGAAGAAAGTTTAGTAGTTATTAAAGCATAGAGTGGTAGAGAAGAAAGTTTGGTGGTTATTAAAGCATAGAGTAGTAGAGAGAAAAGTTTGTGGTTAATAAAGCATAGAATAGTAGAGAGAAAGTTTGTGGTTACTAAAGCATAGAGTAGTAGAGAGAAAAGTTTGTGGTTACTAAAGCATAGAGTGGTGGAGAGAAAGTTTGGTGGTTACAAAGCATGGAGTGGTGGAGAGAAAGTTTGGTGGTTATTAAAGCATAGAGTAATAGAGAGAAAGCTTGGTGGTTATTAAAGCATAGAGTAGTAGAGAGAAAGTTTGGTGGTTATTAAAGCATTGAGTAGAGAGACAAAGTTTGGTGGTTATTAAAGCATAGAATAATAGAGAAGAAAATTTGGTAGTTATTAAAGCATAGAGTGATAGAGAAGAAAGTTTGGTGGTTATTAAACCATAGAGTAGTAGAGAGAAAAGTTTGGTTGTTACTAAAGCATAGAGTAGTAGAGAGAAAAGTTTGTGGTTACTAAAGCATAGAGTGGTGGAGAGAAAGTTTGATGGTTATTAAAGCATAGAGTAATAGAGAGAAAGCTTGGTGGTTTTTAAAGCATTGAGTAGAGAGACAAAGTTTGGTGGTTATTAAAGCATAGAATAATAGAGAAGAAAGTTTGGTAGTTATTAAAGCATAGAGTGATAGAGAAGAAAGTTTGGTGGTTATTAAACCATAGAGTAGTAGAGAGAAAAGTTTGTGGTTACTAAAGCATAGAGTAGTAGAGAAGAAAGTTTGGTGGTTACTAAAGCATAGAATAGTAGAGAAGAAAGTTTGGTGGTTACTAAAGCATAGAGTAGTAGAGAGAAAGTTTGGTGGTTATTAAAGCATAGAGTAGTAGAGAGAAAAGTTTGGTGGTTACTAAAGCATAGAGTAGTAGAGAAGAAAGTTTCGTGGTTACTAAAGCATAGAGTAATAGAGAAGAAAGTTTAGTAGTTATTAAAGCATAGAGTGGTAGAGAAGAAAGTTTGGTGGTTATTAAAGCATAGAGTAAAGGTAAGGTAAAATCCCTATTTCCATGGCATTAAGGCATATTGGGGATACAGTGTTAAGCCTGTATTTTCCATGACCTTCAGTACATGAAAGTATACATGTCAGTATCACACCTGGCTGCTTTTACCTTCCCAGATTTCTCTGGTACTCATTTTTTAAGGCTGGGTCGACCCCATAGAGTAGTAGAGAAGAAAGTTTGTGGTTAATAAAGCATAGAATAGTAGAGAAGAAAGTTTGGTGGTTATTAAAGCATAGAGTACTAGAGAAAAAATTTGGTGGTTATTAAAGCATAGAGTAATAGAGAAGAAAATTTGGTAGTTATTAAAGCATAGAGTAGTAGAGAGAAAAGTTTGTGGTTAATAAAGCATAGAATAGTAGAGAGAAAGTTTGTGGTTACTAAAGCATAGAGTAGTAGAGAGAAAAGTTTGGTGGTTATTAAAGCATAGAGTAGAGAGAAAAGTTTGGTGGTTATTAAAGCATTGAGTAGAGAGACAAAGTTTGGTGGTTATTAAAGCATAGAATAGTAGAGAAGAAAGTTTGTGGTTACTAAAGCATAGAATAGTAGAGAAGAAAGTTTGTGGTTACTAAAGCATAGAGTGGTAGAGAGAAAGTTTGGTGGTTATTAAAGCATAGAGTAATAGAGAGAAAGCTTGGTGGTTATTAAAGCATAGAGTAGTAGAGAGAAAAGTTTGTGGTTACTAAGCATAGAGTAGTAGAGAGAAAGTTTGGTGGTTATTAAAGCATAGAATAGTAGAGAAGAAAGTTTAGTGGTTATTAAAGCATAGAGTGGTAGAGAAGAAAGTTTGTGGTTACTAAAGCATAGAGTAGTAGAGAGAAAAGTTTGTGGTTACTAAAGCATAGAGTAGTAGAGAGAAAAGTTTGTGATTACTAAAGCATAGAGTAGTAGAGAGAAAGTTTGTGGTTACTAAAGCATAGAGTAGTAGAGAGAAAAGTTTGGTTGTTACTAAAGCATAGAGTAGTAGAGAGAAAAGTTTGTGGTTACTAAAGCATGGAGTGGTGGAGAGAAAGTTTGGTGGTTATTAAAGCATAGAATAATAGAGAGAAAGCTTGGTGGTTATTAAAGCATAGAGTAGTAGAGAGAAAGTTTGGTGGTTATTAAAGCATTGAGTAGAGAGACAAAGTTTGGTGGTTATTAAAGCATAGAATAATAGAGAAGAAAGTTTGGTAGTTATTAAAGCATAGAGTAGTAGAGAAAGTTTGGTGGTTATTAAACCATAGAGTAGTAGAGAAGAAAGTTTGTGGTTACTAAAGCATAGAGTAATAGAGAGAAAGCTTGGTGGTTATTAAACCATAGAGTAGTAGAGAAGAAAGTTTGTGGTTATTAAAGCATAGAGTAGTAGAGAAAAAATTTGGTGGTTATTAAAGCATAGAGTACTAGAGAAAAAATTTGGTGGTTATTAAAGCATAGAGTACTAGAGAAAAAATTTGGTGGTTATTAAAGCATAGAGTAGTAGAGAGAAAAGTTTGTGGTTAATAAAGCATAGAATAGTAGAGAGAAAGTTTGTGGTTACTAAAGCATAGAGTAGTAGAGAGAAAGTTTGGTGGTTATTAAAGCATAGAGTACTAGAGAAAAAATTTGGTGGTTATTAAAGCATAGAGTGGTGGAGAGAAAGTTTGTGGTTACTAAAGCATAGAGTAATAGAGAAGAAAGTTTAGTAGTTATTAAAGCATAGAGTAGTAGAGAAAAGTTTGGTGGTTATTAAACCATAGAGTAGTAGAGAAGAAAGTTTCGTGGTTACTAAAGCATAGAGTAATAGAGAGAAAGCTTGGTGGTTATTAAACCATAGAGTAGTAGAGAAGAAAGTTTGTGGTTATTAAAGCATAGAGTAGTAGAGAAAAAATTTGGTGGTTATTAAAGCATAGAGTACTAGAGAAAAAATTTGGTGGTTATTAAAGCATAGAGTACTAGAGAAAAAATTTGGTGGTTATTAAAGCATAGTGTAGTAGAGAGAAAAGTTTGTGGTTAATAAAGCATAGAATAGTAGAGAGAAAGTTTGTGGTTACTAAAGCATAGAGTAGTAGAGAGAAAAATTTGGTGGTTATTAAAGCATAGAGTACTAGAGAAAAAATTTGGTGGTTATTAAAGCATTGAGTAGAGAGACAAAGTTTGGTGGTTATTAAAGCATAGAATAGTAGAGAAGAAAGTTTGTGGTTACTAAAGCATAGAATAGTAGAGAAGAAAGTTTGTGGTTACTAAAGCATAGAGTGGTAGAGAGAAAGTTTGGTGGTTATTAAAGCATAGAGTAATAGAGAGAAAGCTTGGTGGTTATTAAAGCATAGAGTAGTAGAGAGAAAAGTTTGTGGTTACTAAAGCATAGAGTAGTAGAGAGAAAGTTTGGTGGTTATTAAAGCATAGAATAGTAGAGAAGAAAGTTTAGTGGTTATTAAAGCATAGAGTGGTAGAGAAGAAAGTTTGTGGTTACTAAAGCATAGAGTAGTAGAGAGAAAAGTTTGTGGTTACTAAAGCATAGAGTAGTAGAGAGAAAAGTTTGTGATTACTAAAGCATAGAGTAGTAGAGAGAAAAGTTTGTGATTACTAAAGCATAGAGTAGTAGAGAGAAAAGTTTGGTTGTTACTAAAGCATAGAGTAGTAGAGAGAAAAGTTTGTGGTTACTAAAGCATGGAGTGGTGGAGAGAAAGTTTGGTGGTTATTAAGCATAGAGTAATAGAGAGAAAGCTTGGTGGTTTTTAAAGCATTGAGTAGAGAGACAAAGTTTGGTGGTTATTAAAGCATTGAGTAGAGAGACAAAGTTTGGTGGTTATTAAAGCATAGAATAATAGAGAAGAAAGTTTGGTAGTTATTAAAGCATAGAGTGATAGAGAGAAAGCTTGGTGGTTATTAAACCATAGAGTAGTAGAGAGAAAGTTTGATGGTTATTAAAGCATAGAGTGGTGGAGAGAAAGTTTGGTGGTTATTAAGCATAGAGTAGTAGAGAAGAAAGTTTAGTAGTTATTAAAGCATAGAGTAGTAGAGAAAGTTTGGTGGTTTTTAAAGCATAGAGTGGTAGAGAAGAAAGTTTGTGGTTACTAAAGCATAGAGTAATAGAGAGAAAGCTTGGTGGTTATTAAACCATAGAGTAGTAGAGAAGAAAGTTTGTGGTTATTAAAGCATAGAGTAGTAGAGAAAAAAGTTTGGTGGTTATTAAAGCATAGAGTACTAGAGAAAATTTGGTGGTTATTAAAGCATAGAGTAATAGAGAAGAAAATTTGGTAGTTATTAAAGCATAGAGTAGTAGAGAGAAAAGTTTGTGGTTAATAAAGCATAGAATAGTAGAGAGAAAGTTTGTGGTTACTAAAGCATAGAGTAGTAGAGAAGAAAGTTTCGTGGTTACTAAAGCATAGAGTAATAGAGAAGAAAGTTTAGTAGTTATTAAAGCATAGAGTGGTAGAGAAGAAAGTTTGGTGGTTATTAAAGCATAGAGTAGTAGAGAGAAAAGTTTGTGGTTAATAAAGCATAGAATAGTAGAGAGAAAGTTTGTGGTTACTAAAGCATAGAGTAGTAGAGAGAAAAGTTTGTGGTTACTAAAGCATGGAGTGGTGGAGAGAAAGTTTGGTGGTTACTAAAGCATGGAGTGGTGGAGAGAAAGTTTGGTGGTTATTAAAGCATAGAGTAATAGAGAGAAAGCTTGGTGGTTATTAAAGCATAGAGTAGTAGAGAGAAAGTTTGGTGGTTATTAAAGCATTGAGTAGAGAGACAAAGTTTGGTGGTTATTAAAGCATAAAATAATAGAGAAGAAAGTTTGGTAGTTATTAAAGCATAGAGTGATAGAGAAGAAAGTTTAGTGGTTATTAAACCATAGAGTAGTAGAGAGAAAAGTTTGTGGTTACTAAAGCATAGAGTAGTAGAGAAGAAAGTTTGGTGATTACTAAAGCATAGAATAGTAGAGAAGGAAGTTTGGTGGTTACTAAAGCATAGAGTAGTAGAGAAGAAAGTTTGGTGATTACTAAAGCATAGAATAGTAGAGAAGAAAGTTTGGTGGTTACTAAAGCATAGAGTAGTAGAGAAGAAAGTTTGGTGGTTACTAAAGCATAGAGTAGTAGAGAAGAAAGTTTGGTGGTTACTAAAGCATAGAGTAGTAGAGAAGAAAGTTTGGTGGTTACTAAAGCATAGAATAGTAGAGAAGAAAGTTTGGTGGTTACTAAAGCATAGAGTAGTAGAGAAGAAAGTTTGGTGGTTACTAAAGCATAGAATAGTAGAGAAGAAAGTTTGGTGGTTACTAAAGCATAGAGTAGTAGAGAAGAAAGTTTGGTGGTTACTAAAGCATAGAGTAGTAGAGAAAAAAGTTTGGTGGTTACTAAAGCATAGAATAGTAGAGAAGAAAGTTTGATGGTTACTAAAGCATAGAGTAGTAGAGAAGAAAGTTTGTGGTTACTAAAGCATAGAGTAGTAGAGAAGAAAGTTTCGTGGTTACTAAAGCATAGAGTAATAGAGAAGAAAGTTTAGTAGTTATTAAAGCATAGAGTGGTAGAGAAGAAAGTTTGGTGGTTATTAAAGCATAGAGTAGTAGAGAGAAAAGTTTGTGGTTAATAAAGCATAGAATAGTAGAGAGAAAGTTTGTGGTTACTAAAGCATAGAGTAGTAGAGAGAAAAGTTTGTGGTTACTAAAGCATAGAGTGGTGGAGAGAAAGTTTGGTGGTTACAAAGCATGGAGTGGTGGAGAGAAAGTTTGGTGGTTATTAAAGCATAGAGTAATAGAGAGAAAGCTTGGTGGTTATTAAAGCATAGAGTAGTAGAGAGAAAGTTTGGTGGTTATTAAAGCATTGAGTAGAGAGACAAAGTTTGGTGGTTATTAAAGCATAGAATAATAGAGAAGAAAATTTGGTAGTTATTAAAGCATAGAGTGATAGAGAAGAAAGTTTGGTGGTTATTAAACCATAGAGTAGTAGAGAAGAAAGTTTGGTGGTTATTAAAGCATAGAGTAGTAGAGAGAAAAGTTTGTGGTTAATAAAGCATAGAATAGTAGAGAGAAAGTTTGTGGTTACTAAAGCATAGAGTAGTAGAGAGAAAAGTTTGTGGTTACTAAAGCATGGAGTGGTGGAGAGAAAGTTTGGTGGTTACTAAAGCATGGAGTGGTGGAGAGAAAGTTTGGTGGTTATTAAAGCATAGAGTAATAGAGAGAAAGCTTGGTGGTTATTAAAGCATTGAGTAGAGAGACAAAGTTTGGTGGTTATTAAACCATAGAGTAGTAGAGAGAAAAGTTTGTGGTTACTAAAGCATAGAGTAGTAGAGAAGAAAGTTTCGTGGTTACTAAAGCATAGAGTAATAGAGAAGAAAGTTTAGTAGTTATTAAAGCATAGAGTGGTAGAGAAGAAAGTTTGGTGGTTATTAAAGCATAGAGTAGTAGAGAGAAAAGTTTGTGGTTAATAAAGCATAGAATAGTAGAGAAGAAAGTTTGGTGGTTACTAAAGCATAGAATAGTAGAGAAGAAAGTTTGGTGGTTACTAAAGCATAGAGTAGTAGAGAGAAAGTTTGGTGGTTATTAAAGCATAGAGTAGTAGAGAGAAAAGTTTGGTGGTTACTAAAGCATAGAGTAGTAGAGAAGAAAGTTTTGTGGTTACTAAAGCATAGAGTAATAGAGAAGAAAGTTTAGTAGTTATTAAAGCATAGAGTGGTAGAGAAGAAAGTTTGGTGGTTATTAAAGCATAGAGTAGTAGAGAGAAAAGTTTGTGGTTAATAAAGCATAGAATAGTAGAGAGAAAGTTTGTGGTTACTAAAGCATAGAGTAGTAGAGAGAAAAGTTTGTGGTTACTAAAGCATAGAGTAGTAGAGAGAAAGTTTGGTGGTTACTAAGCATAGAGTAGTAGAGAGAAAGTTTGGTGGTTATTAAAGCATAGAGTAATAGAGAGAAAGCTTGGTGGTTATTAAAGCATAGAGTAGTAGAGAGAAAGTTGGTGGTTATTAAAGCATTGAGTAGAGAGACAAAGTTTGGTGGTTATTAAAGCATAGAATAATAGAGAAGAAAGTTTGGTAGTTATTAAAGCATAGAGTGATAGAGAAGAAAGTTTGGTGGTTATTAAACCATAGAGTAGTAGAGAGAAAAGTTTGGTTGTTACTAAAGCATAGAGTAGTAGAGAGAAAAGTTTGTGGTTACTAAAGCATAGAGTGGTGGAGAGAAAGTTTGATGGTTATTAAAGCATAGAGTAATAGAGAGAAAGCTTGGTGGTTTTTAAAGCATTGAGTAGAGAGACAAAGTTTAGTGGTTATTAAAGCATAGAATAATAGAGAAGAAAGTTTGGTAGTTATTAAAGCATAGAGTGATAGAGAAGAAAGTTTGGTGGTTATTAAACCATAGAGTAGTAGAGAGAAAAGTTTGTGGTTACTAAAGCATAGAGTAGTAGAGAAGAAAGTTTGGTGGTTACTAAAGCATAGAATAGTAGAGAAGAAAGTTTGGTGGTTACTAAAGCATAGAGTAGTAGAGAGAAAGTTTGGTGGTTATTAAAGCATAGAGTAGTAGAGAGAAAAGTTTGGTGGTTACTAAAGCATAGAGTAGTAGAGAAGAAAGTTTTGTGGTTACTAAAGCATAGAGTAATAGAGAAGAAAGTTTAGTAGTTATTAAAGCATAGAGTGGTAGAGAAGAAAGTTTGGTGGTTATTAAAGCATAGAGTAGTAGAGAGAAAAGTTTGTGGTTAATAAAGCATAGAATAGTAGAGAGAAAGTTTGTGGTTACTAAAGCATAGAGTAGTAGAGAGAAAAGTTTGTGGTTACTAAAGCATGGAGTGGTGGAGAGAAAGTTTGGTGGTTACTAAAGCATGGAGTGGTGGAGAGAAAGTTTGGTGGTTATTAAAGCATAGAGTAATAGAGAGAAAGCTTGGTGGTTATTAAAGCATTGAGTAGAGAGACAAAGTTTGGTGGTTATTAAACCATAGAGTAGTAGAGAGAAAAGTTTGTGGTTACTAAAGCATAGAGTAGTAGAGAAGAAAGTTTCGTGGTTACTAAAGCATAGAGTAATAGAGAAGAAAGTTTAGTAGTTATTAAAGCATAGAGTGGTAGAGAAGAAAGTTTGGTGGTTATTAAAGCATAGAGTAGTAGAGAGAAAAGTTTGTGGTTAATAAAGCATAGAATAGTAGAGAGAAAGTTTGTGGTTACTAAAGCATAGAGTAGTAGAGAGAAAAGTTTGTGGTTACTAAAGCATGGAGTGGTGGAGAGAAAGTTTGGTGGTTACTAAAGCATGGAGTGGTGGAGAGAAAGTTTGGTGGTTATTAAAGCATAGAGTAATAGAGAGAAAGCTTGGTGGTTATTAAAGCATAGAGTAGTAGAGACAAAGTTTGGTGGTTATTAAAGCATTGAGTAGAGAGACAAAGTTTGGTGGTTATTAAAGCATAGAATAATAGAGAAGAAAGTTTGGTAGTTATTAAAGCATAGAGTGATAGAGAAGAAAGTTTAGTGGTTATTAAACCATAGAGTAGTAGAGAAAAGTTTGTGGTTACTAAGCATAGAGTAGTAGAGAAGAAAGTTTGGTGATTACTAAAGCATAGAATAGTAGAGAAGAAAGTTTGGTGGTTACTAAAGCATAGAGTAGTAGAGAAAAGTTTGGTGGTTACTAAAGCATAGAATAGTAGAGAAGAAAGTTTGGTGGTTACTAAAGCATAGAGTAGTAGAGAAAAAGTTTGGTGGTTACTAAAGCATAGAGTAGTAGAGAAGAAAGTTTGGTGGTTACTAAAGCATAGAGTAGTAGAGAAAAGTTTGGTGGTTACTAAAGCATAGAATAGTAGAGAAGAAAGTTTGGTGGTTACTAAAGCATAGAGTAGTAGAGAAGAAAGTTTGGTGGTTACTAAAGCATAGAATAGTAGAGAAGAAAGTTTGGTGGTTACTAAAGCATAGATAGTAGAGAAGAAAGTTTGGTGGTTACTAAGCATAGAGTAGTAGAGAAGAAAGTTTGGTGGTTACTAAAGCATAGAGTAGTAGAGAAGAAAGTTTGTGGTTACTAAAGCATAGAGTAGTAGAGAAAAAAGTTTGGTGGTTACTAAAGCATAGAATAGTAGAGAAGAAGTTTGGTGGTTACTAAAGCATAGAGTAGTAGAGAGAAAAGTTTGTGGTTACTAAAGCATAGAATAGTAGAGAAGAAAGTTTGTGGTTACTAAAGCATAGAATAGTAGAGAAGAAAGTTTGGTGGTTACTAAAGCATAGAATAGTAGAGAAGAAAGTTTGTGGTTACTAAAGCATAGAGTAGTAGAGAGAAAAGTTTGGTGGTTATTAAAGCATAGAGTAGTAGAGAGAAAGTTTGGTGGTTACTAAGCATAGAGTAGTAGAGAAGAAAGTTTGTGGTTAATAAAGCATAGAATAATAGAGAAGAAAGTTTGTGGTTACTAAAGCATAGAGTGGTAGAGAAGAAAGTTTGGTGGTTATTAAAGCATAGAGTAGTAGAGAGAAAGTTTGTGGTTAATAAAGAATCTGAAAAATGGTAAATCACCAGGATGTGATGAGATAACAGCTGAACTTATTAAAGCAGGAAGAAAGGAGTATGCAACAGTTTATCATGCACTATGTAAAAAAGATCTCTCTCTCTCTCTGAACCTTAAGTGCCCAGGGCACATGGGGCTTCCGCAAGGGTTTTCCACAAATGCCTGTCTTTCGCCTTTTTTTCTGCTCTTGCCCAGGTGAGCCCTCTATTGCTCAACATCCTTTCTGTTGTTCTTCTCCATGTCTCTTTTGGTCTACCCTTACTTCTGCTCCCCTGTGGTGTCCATCTTAGTGCTATTTTTGGTAGTGAGTTGTCAGTCATTCGGAGCACATGTCCCAACCATCGCCAGCGTCTTTCCTCAATAATTGTTGTCAGTGGTTTCATCTGCATTTCTGCCAATAAGATGTTATTTCTTATGGTGTTTGGCCAAAATATTTTTTTAATTCTACGTAAACATTTAGTCTGGAAAGAATTCAACTTGTTTTCTATGGTTTTGGTGATTTTCCAGCATTCACTTCCATAGAGTAGTACACTTAGAACATTACTCTTAAATATCCTGATTTTCATATTTATGCTTAGTTTATTTGATTTCCATATATTCTGTAGCATTGCAAAAGCCTGGTTTGCTCTAGTAAGTCTGCTGTTGATGTCCTCTGTGCTGTCTCCATTTTCTACTACTCTGCTGCCAAGGTATACAAATTCGTTGACCTCCTCCACTAACTTGTTATCTACTCTGAGTACATTTCTGTTGTTCACATTTTGCTTCATTAACTTTGTCTTTCCTACGTTGATCTTTAGTCCTATGTTGTTTGCATTCTGGGTTAACTTGTTTATTTTATCTTGCATATCTTTGTGACTGCTTGATAATAGACAAATGTCGTCCGCAAAGTCAAGGTCCTCCAGCACTGTGTCAAGGGTCCATTGTAATCCTCTGCGTTTGTCTGATGTTGCCTCCTTCATTAACCAGTCTACTGCTAAGATAAATAATGTTGGTGATAGTACACATCCCTGTTTCACTCCTGTTTGTACCCTAAAGCTGCTGGAGGTATGTTCTCCACAGATCACTTTGCACTGAAAACCCTCGTATAGGGCTTTGATTACATTAACTATTTTATGGGGGAGGCCATGCCATCTTAGGATTTTCCACAGTGCATCTCTGTTGACACTGTCAAAGGCTTTCTCAAAATCTATGAATAATGCATATGTTGTACTATGCCACTCATTTGCCTGTTCTAATATTTGTCTAAGTACAAATATGGTCTATGCATGATCTTCCTTTCCTAAATCCTGCCTGCTCATTCCGAAGTTTTCCTCAAGTGTTGGTAAAATTCTGTTGATGATTATTCTGCAAAATACTTTACTAGTGAGTGGCAGTAGGGTAATGCCTCTCCAGTTCCCGCAATCTCTGAGGTCACCCTTCTTTGGTAGTTTTACTATAAGACCAGTTTTCCACTCCTCTGGGGCTTTTTCTAAATCCCAAATTTGTTGTAATATCCGGCAAAGTTGTTTCAGTGTTTCTGTTTCTTCTGCTTTCAACATCTCAGCTGTCACTTCATCTTCACCTGGTGCCCTGTCTGATTTTAGCATCTTTATCGCCTCTTTTACTTCATTTATTGTTATTGGTCCTGTATTGATGTTTAGTTCCGCTTTTGCTTCAGGTATATCTATTGCTTGTGCTGCTTGTGTTCTGTTTAGTAGGGTGTTAAAGTGTTCCCTCCATCTTTCAATTTTTCTCTTTCTCCACTGACCAGTTGTCCATTTTGTGTTCTTACTGCACTTTCACATCTTGTATTGAAGTTACCTGTCATCTGCTTTGTGATTTTATATATGGTTTTCATGTCATTTGTGCTGTCTCCATTTTCTACTACTCTGCTGCCAAGGTATACAAATTCGTTGACCTCCTCCACTAACTTGTTATCTACTCTGAGTACATTTCTGTTGTTCACATTTTGCTTCATTAACTTTGTCTTTCCTACGTTGATCTTTAGTCCTATGTTGTTTGCATTCTGGGTTAACTTGTTTATTTTATCTTGCATATCTTTGTGACTGCTTGATAATAGACAAATGTCGTCCGCAAAGTCAAGGTCCTCCAGCACTGTGTCAAGGGTCCATTGTAATCCTCTGCGTTTGTCTGATGTTGCCTCCTTCATTAACCAGTCTACTGCTAAGATAAATAATGTTGGTGATAGTACACATCCCTGTTTCACTCCTGTTTGTACCCTAAAGCTGCTGGAGGTATGTTCTCCACAGATCACTT
This sequence comes from Achatina immaculata, assembly GCA_009760885.1. Taxonomy (NCBI): domain Eukaryota; kingdom Metazoa; phylum Mollusca; class Gastropoda; order Stylommatophora; family Achatinidae; genus Lissachatina; species Lissachatina immaculata. Next base: position 9,580,200 of record CM019693.1, read on the forward strand.
TGCACTGAAAACCCTCGTATAGGGCTTTGATTACATTAACTATTTTATGGGGGAGGCCATGCCATCTTAGGATTTTCCACAGTGCATCTCTGTTGACACTGTCAAAGGCTTTCTCAAAATCTATGAATAATGCATATGTTGTACTATGCCACTCATTTGCCTGTTCTAATATTTGTCTAAGTACAAATATATGGTCTATGCATGATCTTCCTTTCCTAAATCCTGCCTGCTCATTCCGAAGTTTTTCCTCAAGTGTTGGTAAAATTCTGTTGATGATTATTCTGCAAAATACTTTACTAGTGAGTGGCAGTAGGGTAATGCCTCTCCAGTTCCCGCAATCTCTGAGGTCACCCTTCTTTGGTAGTTTTACTATAAGACCAGTTTTCCACTCCTCTGGGGCTTTTTCTAAATCCCAAATTTGTTGTAATATCCGGCAAAGTTGTTTCAGTGTTTCTGTTTCTTCTGCTTTCAACATCTCAGCTGTCACTTCATCTTCACCTGGTGCCCTGTCTGATTTTAGCATCTTTATCGCCTCTTTTACTTCATTTATTGTTATTGGTCCTGTATTGATGTTTAGTTCCGCTTTTGCTTCAGGTATATCTATTGCTTGTGCTGCTTGTGTTCTGTTTAGTAGGGTGTTAAAGTGTTCCCTCCATCTTTCAATTTTTTCTCTTTCTCCACTGACCAGTTGTCCATTTTGTGTTCTTACTGCACTTTCACATCTTGTATTGAAGTTACCTGTCATCTGCTTTGTGATTTTATATATGGTTTTCATGTCATTTGTATATGCTGCTTTCTCTGCTGTTTCTGCTAAGTTGTCATAATATTGACGTTTATCTTGACGGCATGATTCCTTCACTTCTTTGTCTTTTTGTGCATAATTACTTAAAACTCGTTCTTTAAACCGTTGTGATTTGGTGTTCAGTAATTTTTTCTTGATTTCTTTTCTTTGCTCTATCTTTTCCCATGTGGTCTCACTTATCCATTCCTCTTTTCTCCTTTTCCGATATCCCAGCACCTCTTTTGCTGTTTCCTGTAGTGTTTTATTGAACTCTAATATGGACATTTCTGCTTCGTCTTGTAGGACACTGAAGCGGTTCTTAAGTATTACTGAGAATTCATTTCTTGTTTGCTGGTCTATCAGTTTTCTTGTATCAAAATGTATCTTTCTGTGTTCTCCGATTCTGGCTTTCCTTAATTTTAGCTTTATTTTTGCTACCAGAAGGTTGTGATCACTTCCTATATCTGCTCCTTTCCTTGCTCGCACATCTTGTAGTGACCGTTTCCACTTGTTGTTTATTAGTATGTGATCTATTTGGTTTTCTGTGGTTTTATCTGGTGACTTCCAAGTCACCTTATGGATGTTTTTGTGTTGGAAAATTGTCCCTCCGATGGTCATCATGTTTTCTTCACAGAAACTGCACAGTCTTTCTCCATTTTCATTTATTTCTCCGATTCCTTCTCTTCCCATGATTCTTCTTCTATCTTCATTTCCTTCACCTACTTTTGCATTGAGGTCGCCCAAGATGAGTAGCATATCATGCTTGGGTATTGTTTCTACTGTTGCTTGGAGGCTGTTGTAAAAATCTTCTTTTAATTCCTCTTCAGCTGCTTCTGTTGGTGCATAACAAACTATAATAGACAGCTTCGTGAATCTTGAGTTGAACCGTGCATATAATAATCTCTCATTTATTGGGGTCCATTTCAGCAATGCTCTTGATGCTTCTTTTGTTATAATCAATGCTACTCCTCCTTCATGAAGATCTTCTTTACCTGACCATATTATTGTATCTTCTGTGTGCTGTGTTGTTAATTTCCTTCTGCCTTGTCCTGTCCATCTTGCTTCTTGTATTCCTAGTATGTCTAGTTTGTATCTGTGCATTTCCTTGATGGTTTGTGCTAGTTTTCCAGTCTGGTTTAGTGTTCTTACATTCCAGCTGCCTATTTGCATCTTTTGTTTAGGTTCCAGGAGGTCTGCAGTCGGGCTGGGGACTTCCAGTGGCTGGCTTTCATCCACAACCTTCATGGGCTCAGTTTCCTGATACGCATTTCTCCTTCCACCTGCATTTGCTTTTTCCCTTGCTTCTGTTTCTGTAGCAGTCTGATAGTTTTTTACCAGATAGGGTTGCTGGCCCTATGCTGAACCCTCCTTAGTCGCCTTTTACGATCATGCATTGTAGGGTACAGTGGTCCTATTCTTTGCAGATCCCGGGTACCACACGGGGGAAAAAAGATATGGCATCAGGTATTTGATCAAAAGAATGGAAAAGATCTATATTCATACCACTGCCAAAAGGTAACTTGAGATTATGCACAAACTACAGAACCATTGCCCTGATTAGTCATGCCAGTAACATTCTATTAAAAATTATGATTGGCAGACATTGTAAGAAAATAGAAGAAGAAGTCAATATGGTCCAAACTGGATTTAGACAAGGAAGAGGATCAAGAGATCATGTATTCAATATAAGATTAATAATAGAGAAATGCAGAGAATTTAATGTGAATCTATTTTTATCTTTTATAGACTATTCAAAGGCATTTGATTGTGTACAACACCAGAAACTTTGGGAATAATGGAAAAAAATGGGATTACCAATACGTGTGATACAATTAATATCACTACTGAATCTAGACCAACAGGCAATAGTAAGAATAAATAGTGAAACAACTTGGTTTGACATAAAACAAGGGGTCTGTCAGGAGTGTATATTGTCACCTTACTTATTTAACTTTTATGCTGAAAATATAATGAGGTAGGTATGGTAGAGAAGATGTAGACAAAGCATATTACAATGCCATAAAAATTGAAGGTTATGAAATACCAGAGATTAGATATGCTGATGATACAGTATTATTGTCCACAACACAAAAAGGAATAGAAAAATTAATTATGTCAGTCCGTAAGAATAGTGAAGAGCAAAACCTCTATCTTAATGTGAAGAAAACTTAATTGATGACAACTGACAGAGCAAATAAGGCAGCTGAAATATATATTAATTAGGACAAATTGGAAGAGGTGGAGAGTTTTGAATATCTTGGATCATTACTAATAATGGAGATACAATGATGGAAATTAAAAGAACATCTGTTCTTTTGGTGAGAAAGTGCTCTCGAGTTCCTCTGCATGGGGAGAAAGGGTTTCGCTCCTTTCCCAGACAGCGAGAGTTAAGGTGTTTCGATGCAGAAGCGAGTGGTTTGTCCATCGAGTGAAGCCTATAAACGGCTAGCCAGCCAGGTTCGTGTTAACGGTGTACTATGGTTTTGTTGACCGATAGTCTTGAAATTGGCCCATCTCTCACAAAGAGTATCAGGTCTGCAGTGTGTAATGTACATTGGTTGTGGGTGCCAGGGTTTCTTCTCGTTCGTTAGAGCAGAGAGAGCTGGCTGCCGCCGGGGTCGAAAGGGAGTACTGTCTTCCTTGCCCTGTGTTGGTCTGTCAGCAGATATCCAACTAAGGTTTGGTGAAGAAAGATCTGGTTGATCCTGCCAGTAGTCGTATGCTTGTCTCAAAGATTAAGCCATGCATGTCTAAGTTCATACTGTCTCACAGTGAAACTGCAAATGGCTCATTAAATCAGTCAAGGCTCCTTAGATGATACGATCCTACTTGTATAACTGTGGCAATTCTAGAGCTAATACATGCTTACCAAGCTCCGACCCTCGTGGAAAGAGCGCTTTTATTAGTTCAAAACCAATCATTGTTGCCCTTTGTGGGGCGTGGCGTGCCAACTGGTGACCCTGGATAACTTTGTGCTGATCGCATGGCCTTCTGTGTCGGTGACACATCTTTCAAATGTCTGCCCATGCTGCTGGTGAGATTCTTCAGCTGCCGTGCGTGGAGTGGGGCTCCTCCCAGCCAGTGAAGAAAGGTGTGAATGGGGTTGCCGCATGGCACCACTGTGGAAAATGTGAAAGAAAAGACTAAGTGAAGTAAGCAGTAGTCAAATCATGGCACCTCTGGTCTGGAGGTCAGCCACGTCCTAAGTGCACTCACATTGGGCGAAATGCCTGAACTGGCTTAACCCACAAGTTAAGACATTGGTAGCGAGATTATTCGGATGCTGCACATGGAGTGAAACTCCTCCCGGCCAATGAAGAAAATGTGAAAAGGTGATGGTAAGGATAAAGTGAAGCTTAATCGGTATGTCCAGTGGTATCGCGGTGAGAGCTACTCATACCACGGCACCTCTGCTCTAGAGGCTGGCCACGTCCGAAATATACCCATACTGGTGAAATATGCCTAAACCGGCTTACACCAGGGGTGAAATTTGATGGCTACACATGTCACAGTACCTCCGCTCTAGTGGTCGGTCACGTCTTAAACATGCCCATTCTAGGATAATATGCCTAAAATGGCACAACCCAGGGGTGGAAGTCACTAGTGGCGAGGATTCGTCCTCCTGGACAGAAGCTCCATCCTGGTCACAACTAGGAAGGGTAGCGGCCACAACCACAAAATGCCAAAGTCAGAGACACTGGACCAGTGCAGTCTTGATAGGCAACCACTTGTCACCCGGCGGGAATGTTTGCTTATCCTAATCACGCTGAGGTTTTCCGGTGAGAAAGTCCAACGCTGGACTGGATGGGCGAGACCTCTCACCCAGCAGGGATATACTGATATCTAAAACACGTTGAGGTTTTCTGGTGAGATAGTCCAACTCTAGGCTAAACTGGTGCATTAAAAACCATGGTATCACGCAATCCCACTTCTGAGACCCACCGAGAGTACAGGCTCAAGCCCTGCGATACTCTGAACCTCTTGTGGTCCTCTCGGGGATATCATGTGGTCCTTTTGGGGACCACATGGGGGACCATGGGACCTATTGAGGACTACAGGCGTAAATTCAGTAGGATCACAGTGTAGTCTTGGTGGTAGAAGCGAACGAAGAAGAAGAAAAGTACATCTGTTGCTCTTTAGAAAGCAAAACAACTAAAGATGCAGTGGAGAGGAACAGACAGAACTACAAATATAAGATTTTTAAGGGCATGCATCTTTCCCATCATAACATATGCCTGTGAGACCTGGACACTTAACAAAACAGCTGAGAAACACATAAATGCCTTTGAATGTAAATGCTACAGAAGAGTTCTTCAAAAATCATGGGCACAGAAAAAAAGAAATATATCCATACTACAAGAACTTAATATTGAGGAAGGTTGGCTAGTAAAGAGGATTAAACAGAGAAAACTTAAAATATTTTGGACACTTTAAATGTCATGATAATTTAGAGAAGACCATCTTGGAAGGATGCATAATAGGAAAAAGAAAGAGAGAAAGACCACATTGAAGATGGCTGCAAGACATCGTTGATAATCTGCAGATGGATTCATCAGCAGCAGGGTATCTTGCTTACAACTGAGAGGCCTACAGGAGATCTGTCAGGGAGGCTAAGTTCTGCAAGGGACATGCAAATGAATGACTGAGTAGAGAGAAAGTTTGATAGTTACGAAGTCAGAGAAGGAAGTTGAAGATTACCTCTGTAGCAAGCTGAGAGCTTCTAGGCATTATTAGTATTATTATTATTATAATGAGATAAACATTTTGTTGTGGCAGGTGTGAACGAATACTTGCTCTCCTGAACAAACGTGTGGTATTAGATGAAGGCTTTGCCTGGTTGTCTACGCTAGGAGGAGCTCACTCTTCACTAGGAGAGACATTTATCCATCATGTAAGTTATCTTTCCCTTTTCCTTTAGCCTTATTTCTACATTTTTTAAATTCTCTCTTTCATATGAAACCTTGTGTTGTTAGCACTTTAGTCTGAATTTTATTTCTTTCTTCTCATAGATCTTCTAAAGGATAGTCCTCAATATTTCATTTATACACATTGAGAGCACTGACATATCTTCATACATGCGGTTAAATCAGGAAACCATAGTAACTTCCCATAAACATCACTGTTTCCACATTGTCATTGGGTAGAAGAAGCCACCTCATTGAGAACAAACCAACATTAATAGTAAAGACTGAAACTTGGTCAAGCCTTTTTCTGTCTTGTTAACATAGGCAGAACAAGCAGGGAAGATCTCTGCCCAACAGCTGAGACTGGCCATTGAGCTGGGAAATGAAAGTCTGATAGCCCGATGCTACATTTTCTGGTCATGGAGTCTTCTACAGCGTGGCCTACTGAAGAGATGCAGGACCTGTGTGCTGTAAGTTATTTCATGTTTATTTTGCTTGTGTGTGGGGGAGGCATTTATGGTGGAGTTTTGGCAGCATTTTGATGTAAAGGTAGTTTGAATGTGCTGATGTTTTTTGTTGCATAATTTATGTGAAAATCTTACATCTTATCTTATCTTATATCCTTCCCCTGCCGTAAAACATCACATAGGGTTCGCAAGGTAGGTCGCCAAGTTTTCCTGTTTTCAGTGAGCTTTTCAGCTGTGTCGAGGGATTTTATGCCTGCTAAACTGGCCTCTCTTAACAGTGTCCTCTTTAGAGTTTCTTGTAGTTGACCTCTTTCTCTTCAGCCTGTTCTGTTCCACTTTATAGCTTGTTTTGGGATTCTCTGACTGTTTCTTCCCATCACGTGACCGACATATGTCCGTATACTTTTCCTGATCACCAATAAGACCGGTTGTTGTTCGCTCATCTGTCTTATCTATGCGTTGTTCTTGATTTAATTCCACTTTATGCAGAGTATTTTCTTAGGTATTTGTTTTCAAAAGAGTCTAATTTGTTGTCTATTTCTTTAGTTGTTTTGTCAGATCTTTTCCAAGATATATCTTGACATTCAACATGGCTAATTTGGCTGCTCGTCTTTCATATATGTACCTCCATGTGTTATCTGATATCCATGCTTTTGTATTTGTTTTGTGCAGTCCAGCACTTGCTTTTGCTGATGTGATTATGGCTGTGCTGTAAAAATTCCAGAATTCATGTATATCTGTCTCTACTTCATCGAGTGTTGTGAAATGATTGGTAAGTTCCAGATTGAAATTACTGTTAGTATTTTCTTCTTGTAGGCTGTGGCTGTTTATTTTTCTGAGTGTTGATTTTTTGTTTTCAGTTTTAGTCTTATTTTCCATATACTGTTGACATCTGCACCTCTGTATGCTCTAACATCTATCAGAGATGTTCTGAAGTGCTTTCTGATACAAAAATGATCTACCTGGTTTCTGGTTCTATCATCTGGAGATAACCATGTTGTTTTATGTATCTCTTTGTGTGGAAATATTGTGTCTCCAATGACCATGCCCTCTTTTAAACATAGTTCAGTTAATCTTTCCCTATTCTGGTTTAACGTGTCATTTTCTTCTTTCCCCATTACTTTTCTATGTCGGTGTTACCTTTTCCTACCTTAGTGTTAAGTCCCCCATAACAATTAGGATGTGAAAATGCTGAGGTTAAAAGTTCGTATTTCATGAAATGGCCTGTGTCCATCACATGGGCATTAAAAAGTTTGGACTTAATTTCCTTAAAACTATCCAAAACCCAAAGTTCTGTACTGGTTATTTATTTACAGTTTAAAAAATGTCTCAAGAGTGTGATATGTAAAGTTTATGCCATAGATCTTCATGCTTATCTTCAGGAACACCTGGAAGTTTTCTCAAGGTATCCGGTCACGTGATCTCATCTTGGAAAACATGTGTAAGGCTGTGTGGACTCGGCTGAAGTACAAGTGGGGCCTGCTGAAGGCTAAAAGCAAGAAGAGAAAGAACAAGCCTTTTCTGGATAAGGGTGAGGGCGGTGCTGGAGGAGATGGAAGCAGTAATGTAGTTAGGAGCATCATCCCCCAGAGCAGCAGCAGCAGCAGTTCGGGTGATGTTAATAAGGGCAGTTCTTCCACATGTATTGAGAACACAATGCAGTCACAGTCAGTTATTACACATGCTATTTTTGCTCATTAACCTTTTTTGCTAGTTCACCTGGCATGTCATGACCTGCTGTGCTGCATACTTCTGCTTGCGTACTTTACCTCAATGCTTAATACTTTTTTATGTCATCTGAAAATCTAAGACTTGTCGCAGCTCTTTGTGATTATTTTTCCCCAATCGTGTCACCTATTATTGTTTAACTTCTTGATGGCTAAAACTTCTTCAGTGAATGATAAAGTAAAAAAAAAAAAAATGTGAAAAACCTATTTTTCTCTGTGGAATATTCCGGTACATGGCATAACACACGATGTGACATCAAAATCTTTGGACATGTATCTTGTTTCCTGTTGTCTGATTTTTTTTTTTTTTTTTCACGCACAACATACTTTCTCAGTGGGAGCTTTTTCTTTGATGTTGATGATCCTGTTGATAGGAAATGTCCCAGAAAAGTCAGTTGCTGCAGACATCAGTGCCGTTGTCTGAGGAGTGCAACATTCTCAAAAGTAATAAAAAGCTGTCCCAGGACATAACTCCAGGTACTTGAAGCAAACAATTTTTCAACAAATATTCATTTTCAGCTTTTCATTCTTGCCATCCAAGTTGATGTTTATGGCTGGGCATAGCCACTTTGATTATCTTGTTCGCTAGAGAACTACATATTTCATTTTCACCTTCGTTGTCACCCTTTGTAAGAAATTCCAAGAGTTTCTATATAAATTCATTTTCTAGCCATGTTTTAAGAAATATAATATACTAAATGCAACACGACCACAAAATACCAGTGAAGTAGATAATGTGAGATGGAACGCATGTACAGCACTGATATCACATCCTGTCCTGTGATGCAAAAATAACACTGGAACAGACTTGACAAGTCCTGCTAGCTGAAACTAAGCCATATGTAACTAAAAATAGCCCTTTGGTGAACAGCTGTAGTAGTTTACAGGCTAGTAAAATGTAAAAACTAGTTAATATGTCATTGGCATCAGGGGAGTGGAAATCTTGGGACAAGTTAAGATGTCCTTAGCAGCAACATGGCAGAACATTTAAGCATGACCATAGCAGTGAAAGGGTTAACAACACATTTTTTGTTTGATAGCCTGGTAGGCCGAGATTGTGAAATGAGCATAAATTTTTAAGTAATTCTGAATGTATATCTTTTTAATAGTTTGATGTTTTAAAGCAACTTTCGCCACACAGAATCCTGGCCTGCTAAAGATGAAGTAAATAAAATCTGTAAATAAACATATGGACAGGTTATGTGATCACTCTGGTGAGAGAGCACCAGATTTATCATGACTTAACAGTGTTCAGTAAGTCAGTCAAATTTATAGTCCTTGTTTTCTTATAAGTTATCTCATGTAAAGTATGCCATAAGTTATCTGATGAAGGGCAAGCTTAAGTTGTTAAGCAAATATATATACTGTGTACATAATTTGAGATATTCGAGGGGTGAATGATAAATTTGCGGCCTAAGGTACAGATACTTGAAACACACAATTGATATTAGGTGCATTTGTAGATAGGTTAATGTAAGATTAAACACCAAGTGTCAGGAAATTAACGGCAACCAATTTTTTTTTAACAGGCTACTGAAGTGGTAAGGGGTGGCAGAAATTGAGAAAATGGCTAAAATTTCTCATTGAGCAGTCATTCGCTGCCTCTGTATCAAGGGCTTATCATTGAAGGAGATCCATGAGGATATGTTAGAGACTCTAGGGGAGTCTGCCCCTTCTTACAGCGCAGTGAAGAAATGGGCAGCTCAATTCAAACATAGAAAGGATAGTCTGGAAGATGATCCCCATCCAGGAAGACCAAGAACAGTAACCACTGATGAAACCACCAGCAGAATCCATGACATGATAATGGAGGATCGATGACTAACTGAGTGGTACATTGCTACTGAGTTGGGCATCTCCCAGGAATGTGTTCATGCCATTCTTCACAATGATCTTCAAATGACAAAGGTTTCTGCTCGATGGGTCCTGAAACTTCTTGGAGCTGATCACAAACAGCAGTGTCTCAACATGTCAAGATACAAGCTTGGCCATTTTTCTACAGATCCTGAAAAGTTTCTTCAGCAATGAATGAGACTTAAGGTCGTCATTTTCAACCAGAAAGCAAAGAACAGTCAAAGCAGCGGAAACATCATGGATTCCCACCTCCATAGAAAGCAAGGGCGGTTCTGTCTGCAGGCAAAGTGGTGGGTGCCATCTTTTGAGATTCAGGTGTGCTATTGGTAGACTATATTCAAAAGGGCAGAATGGTCACCAGGGCCTATTATGCTAATCTTGTGAAGCAACTGTGGGTCAAATTGAAGGAAAAGCATCGAATTAAATTGACGAGAGGAGTCATCTTTCAGCAAGACAGTGCTCCAGTTCACAAGTCGATGGTGGCAATGGCTGCGCTTCCAGCTTCTTAAACATTCTCCTTATTCCCCAGACTTGGCCCCTTTGGACTATTACCTGTTTACCAAACTCAAAAAGGAGCTCAGTGGTCGCAGATTTGCTTCAGATGATGATGTCATTCATGCTGTAGACCACTTTCTACTGGCACAAGATGCTGACTTTTACAAAGAAGGGATCCGTATGCCCCAGGATCACTAGACTAAGTGCATAAACTTGCAAGGGGACTATGTTGAGAAATAAGCCAAATAAGTTGTCCACAAATAATTTGTTGTACCTTATGCCGCAAACTTTTCATTATATCATTATTTTATATCATTAGTTTTGATGAGCTTCAGGGAAAGCTGTATATAGAAGACCAAGTGATGGCTCATAGTTACGTCTTACATTGTTATGTAGATATGGCAAGATTAGTTCCACTGTGATGTGCATGGAATTCTAAAACTGAATGGAGAGTTTGATGATCTCTCTTTAACTGGGAAGTCAGATTATTTGCTTTCTTCCAGCTCAGATAGGATTTCTTTCTTCCAAGCCTTTCATTTGTGGTAGGGTTCAATTCTTTTTTTTTTTCAAACCTTTTTGTGTACATCTTTCCTGTGCCGCTAAACATCACATAGGGCCCACATGGTAGTTCAGCAAGATTTCCTGTCTTCGATGAGTTTTTCAATTTCATCGTGTTAGCCCACTGAACTGGCCTCTCTTCACGTGGTCGACCTCTTTTTCTTTGACCTGTTGTGTTCCACTTGGTAGCTTGTTTGGGGATTCTCTGATTGTTTCTTCCCATCACATGACTGACATATGTCCATGTTTTTCTGATCACCCATGAGACAGGTTGTTGTTTCCTCATCTGTCTTATCTCTGCATTGTTCTTGAATTTGTTCCACATTATACCAAGTATTTTTCCATAGGCATTACCTTAGCATTACCTTAGGCATTAACATGGTAAAGTTTAAATCTTTCTTCCAGACTTCCACCTCTGGCACGGTTTAATTCTTTCTTCCATATTTCAATTCTCGTAGGGTTTCTTTCTTTCAAACCTTCCAATTCTAGTAGGGTTTCTTTCTTTCAAACCTTCCAATTCTAGTAGGGTTTCTTTCTTTCAAACCTTCCAATTCTAGTAGGGTTTCTTTCTTTCAAACCTTCCAATTCTAGTAGGGTTTCTTTCTTTCAAACCTTCCAATTCTAGTAGGGTTTCTTTCTTTCAAACCTTCCAGTTCTAGTAGGGTTTCTTTCTTTCAAACCTTCCAATTCTAGTAGGGTTTCTTTCTTTCAAACCTTCCAATTCTAGTAGGGTTTCTTTCTTTCAAACCTTCCAATTCTAGTAGGGTTTCTTTCTTTCAAACCTTCCAATTCTAGTAGGGTTTCTTTCTTTCAAACCTTCCAGTTCTAGTAGGGTTTCTTTCTTTCAAACCTTCCAATTCTGGTAGGGTTTCTTTCTTTCAAACCTTCCAATTCTAGTAGGGTTTCTTTCTTTCAAACCTTCCAGTTCTAGTAGGGTTTCTTTCTTTCAAACCTTCCAATTCTAGTAGGGTTTCTTTCTTTCAAACCTTCCAGTTCTAGTAGGGTTTCTTTCTTTCAAACCTTCCAGTTCTAGTAGGGTATGATTTATCTTAAGCTGTTTTCCTTTTCTCATTTGGTTCAAGTCCCAGCAGTGGGATTTGTATGGTACACACCAAAAAAGGCCTGGGGTACAGCCAGCCTCTAAAAAATTGGTAACAGAGAAGTCTGGGAAGGTAAATGCGGCCAGGGATGATACTGATCACATCATTCTTTAATGTGCCGAAGGTCATGGAAATACAGGCCTAACACTGTATCCCCAGTATGCCTTAATGGCATGGGAATGGGAATTTTACCTTTTTTTTTAAAAAACCTGTTTTCCTTTTCTAGGCATATTTCTTTCATAACAAAAGATGAAAGATAAATATTTTTTAATCTTTGCATTTTGCTTTTGTTTGAGCCATGAGAAGGCTCACGTGCTTAAATATTGGTTGTTGTGATCTTTGCCTAATTATTCTCATTTATGCCAAATTGTCTCATTTGATTCCACTCCATTTTAATAACTTGTGTAACATTTGAGTATGGTCTGAATCTAGGAAGATCTGGCCCATTGTTTTCATGTTCTGATGTGGCTGGATGCATTTGATAGAACTCATCTAGCATGTCAACAGTGTTTGAGTGACAGAAAGCCCATCCTTCATTTATTACGGTATTTAAGATAGCTTTGATTTCTGTTTCAAGTGATTTCTCATTAAGAAGGTTAACTAGTTTGATTATTTGTAGTTTTGTGCATATTCAAAGAGCATGAAATAAGAAGGAATTCAGCATTTGTGAATTGGAATGATTAAACTTGCAATGATAGTGATAAGTGTTGAAACACAGTTTCTTTATGATTGCATGGTGTCATGACTGTGTGGTCATAGAAACAAATATGATGAAGCCAGTGATGTTGTAATGATTTAAGTCATGATAATCAGAAAATGCTAGGGTAAAATCTTTACATGACCACAAAAGCTGACAACCATTTTGCCAGTCTATGAATACTAGGACAAACCTGGCACTTTTGTCAGTCAGTCAGTTTCATGTCCTTTGTAGAACTTTGCCTCCCTTACAGCTCTCTTGTAGGCCTCTCAGTTGTAAGCAAGATGGCCTGCTGCTGATGCATCCATTTGCAGATCATCAACGATGTCTTGCAGCCATCTTAGCCTTGGTTTTCCTCTCTTTCTTTCCCCATTATGTACTCTTCCAAGACAGTCTTCTCTTGATTATCATGACGTTTAATAATGCCCAAATAAGTTTTCTCTGCTTAATCCTTTTTACTAGCCAGCCTTCTTCAATATTAAGTTCTTCTAGTATGGATATATTTGTTCTTTTTTGTGTCCATGATATTTGAAGAACTCTTCTATAGCATTTACATTCAAAGGCATTTATGAGTTTCTCAGCTGTTAAGTGTCCAGGTCTCACAGGCATATGTTGCGATGGGAAAGATGTTTGCCCTTAAAAATCTTATTTTTGTAGTTCTGTTTGTTCCTCTTCACAGCGTCTTTAGTTGTTTTACTTTCTGAAGAGCAGTAGATGTCCTCCTTTTAATTTCCCTCATTGTATCTCCATTATTAGTTAGTAGTGATCCAAGATATTTAAAACTCTCCACCTCTTCCAATTTTTCCTCATTGATACATATTTCAGCTGCATTATGTGTTTTGTCAGTTGTCATCAATTTAGTTTTCTTCACATTAAGATAGAGGTTTTGCTCTTCATTGTTCTTACGGACTGACATACTTAGTTTTTCCATTCCTTTTTGTGTTGTGGACAGTAATACTGTGTCATCAGCACATCTAATCTCTGATATTTCATAACCTCCAATTGTTATGGCATCGTAATGTTCTTTGTCTACATCTTCTCTAACATTCCTCATATTTTTAGTATAGAAGTTAAATAAGTACGGCAGCACTTTTGTAGTTTCTTATATATGTTTATCAGTGAACCAGAACTTTCCATCATCACCGTGAACAAGGCTTGAAGGTAATTTTTTCAAGACAGTACATGTAGATATAGATGTCCAAGGCTATCTTACATCCTTTCCATGCCGTTAAACGTCACATAGGGCTCGCGTAGTTGTTTGCTAAGTTTTCCTGCTCTCTTCGAGTCTTTCAACTTCATCAAGGGATGTTATGCCCACTACACTGGGTTCTCTTAACAGTGTCCTCTTTAGAGTTTCACTTGGTCAACCTCTTTTTCTTCGGGCCGTTGTGCTCTACTTGATAGCTTGTTTGGGGATTCACTGATTGTTTCTTCTCATCACATGACTGACATATGTCCATCTTCTTTTTCTGATCACCCATAAGACAGGTTGTTATTTGGTCATCTGTCTTATATCAGCGTTGTTCTTGAATTCGTTCCATTTTATACCAAGCATTTTCCTTAATTGAAATATGTCTAACAGAGGGCATGGTCATTGGATGCACAATATTTCCACACAAAGAGATACATTAAAACAATGTGGATATCTCCAGATGATAGAACTAGAAACCAGATAGATCATTTTTGCATTAGAAAGCAATACAGAACATCTTTGATAGATGTAAGGGTATATAGGAGTGCAGATGTTAACAGTGATCACAACCTGTGTATAGGGAAAATAAAACTAAAACTGAAAAGCCAACACAAGAAATCAATACACAGAAAGATAAACAGCCACAGCCTACAAGAAGTAATTTCAATCAGGAACTTGGCAATCATTCCACAGCACTCGGTGAAGTAGAAGAGGTAAGTATAGATGAATTATGGAATTCTTACAGCACAGTCATAATCACAGCAGCAAAAGCAAGTGCTGGACTGGAAAAACCAAATAGAAAAGCATGGATATCGGAAAATACACAGAAGTACATACATGAAAGACGAGCAGTCAAATTAGACATGTTGAATGTAAAAACAGACCTTGGAAAAGATCTGGTGAAAACAACATATAAAGAAATAGACAATAAAGTAAAAAGTTCAGCTAGAGGAGATAAAAGAGAATACATAGACAATATGGCAAAAGAGGCAGAGAAAACAACAAAAACAGGAGGCAGCAAAACTTTATATAACATACAAAAGAGGCTATCAGGTACTATTACATCTAAAGAAAGACCAATCCTCAGCAATAAAAGAAATAGAAAAGAAATTAGACTTTTTTGAAAACAAATGCCTAAGGAAAATACTCAGCATTAAGTGGAACGAATTCAAGAACAATGCAGATTAAGACAGATGACTGAACAACAACCAGTCTCATGGGTGATCAGGAAAAGAAGATGGACATATGTTGGTCACTTGATGAGAAGAAACAGTCGGAGAATCCCAAAACAAGCTATAAAATGGAACACAACAGGCCAAAGAAAAAGAAGCAGACCGCGTGAAACTCTGAAGAGGACGTTGTTAAGAGAGAACAAATTAATAGGCATAAAATCCCTTGATGAGGTTGAAAGACTCGTCAAAGACAGGAGAAATTGGCGAACTACCATGCGAGCCCTATGTGACGTTTAACGCACGGGAAGGATATACGATTTTCCTTAAGAATTAGTCTAATTTCTTATCTATTTCTTTAGTTGATTTCCAGCTTTCGCATGCATAAATGAGAGTGGATATTACATTTGAATTGAGTAATATTAACTTGGTTTTTGTGCTTATAACTTTTGAATTCCATGTTCTTAAGATTTTTGATGGACTATGCTGCTTTTGCAATTCTATCTTACTTCCAGGTGTCACCATCCTGGTCTATGTGGCTGCCAAGTTATGCAGACTGGTTTACTTCATCAGAAACTGTTCCTTCTATGCATATTTTTCCTTCTTGATTAATGAGAAGTTTCATTATTTTTTGTTTTGTCAATTTCAAGACCTATTTTGCTAGCCAAGGAAGACAGGGAATCTGTTATTTTTCCTGCATCAATTTCACATTGTCACTGATAAAAGTTATGTCATCTACAAAATCAAGATCTTCTATTTCAGTCCCATGTATCCAATCAATGCTGGTTTTACCTGTACAGCATCTTTTCATTATAAAGTCTATGGCAATTCCAAAAATCAGTGGAGATAATTTACATCCTTGTTTCAATCTGAAACCATTCGCTCAGTCCTGACTCAGTCTTGACTGCACAAACATATCTCTAATGATGTTGACACTTTTACATGGTATTCCATATAGACTTAAAATTCTCCATAATGAATCTCTGTGTATGCTATCAAATGCTTTTTTAAAGCCTATGAAGTTCAGAATTAATGAACTTCATAGACTTTAAAAAAGGCATTTGATAGCATACACAGGCTAGAACTATGGAACACAAAAGGAGGAAGTTGGACTTCCACAGTTCTTGTTTTTTTTTTTACTTCAGTGAGTGAGCACAGAGGCTTTCATACAATTTAAGGAATTCTTTTTCTTGAATAATAATAATAAAAAAAAACTTGTATATTTTCTGTTAAGCTGATGGTTTAAACTTGCCAGAATGGATGACAGACCTACATAAATGTGGTCATTTGTTGCAGTTTGACCATAACTGTCCCATAACAATGTTCATGGAAATCTGAATAATTTGGCACATGGTCAGTGAAAGCCTGGCATTCTGCTTTGTTAGAACAAGGTTAACAGTGTTTTTCATGAAATGTGTAAAATTATTATACATCTTCTCCGCTTGTTGATGTTACATGAAGCAGCAATATTAACTGGTGACAAAATATGCAACAGATCATTCATGTTTTTCTCAGTGCTAGTTTACTTGTGTATATATGTTTGTTCAACTTTAGCATCAGAATATTCTGTTTGTTCAACTTTAGCATCAGAATATTCTGTTTGTTCAACTTTAGCATCAGAATATTCTGTTTGTTCAACTTTAGCATCAGAATATTCTGTTTGTTCAACTGTAGTATCAGAATATTCTGTTTGTTCAACTTTAGCATCAGAATATTCTGTTTGTTCAACTTTAGCATCAGAATATTCTGTTTGTTCAACTTTAGCATCAGAATATTCTGTTTGTTCAACTTTAGCCTCAGAATATTCTGTTTGTTCAACTTTAGCCTCAGAATATTCTGTTTGTTCAACTGTAGTATCAGAATATTCTGTTTGTTCAACTTTAGCCTCAGAATATTCTGTTTGTTCAACTTTAGCCTCAGAATATTCTGTTTGTTCAACTTTAGCCTCAGAATATTCTGTTTGTTCAACTGTAGTATCAGAATATTCTGTTTGTTCAACTTTAGCATCAGAATATTCTGTTTGTTCAACTGTAGCACCAGAATATTCTGCATACATTTTTTTCGACTGTGGTACCAGAATGAATATCATGCAAGTTTTTTTGTGGTTTTATATTATATGCAATGGAATTGCATCAGTGTATATTCACAAGAAGGTTAACTCTAGCACAGAGGTGTATCATGTTTCAGAAGTTATCATACTTTATATTATTTACTTACTACTTGGTTTACAGATGCACATTTATGTTTCTTTAATATCTAAGTAGAACAATAGTAAAAACCTACTTGCTGTATGTCTTCTTCTTCTTCTGTGTTCGAGGTTGTTGGTCACTTCAGATCCTGATCCCTGTCGACATGGCAAAGCCCGCAGTCCTCCCCAGATCCTGATAGGAGCCCCAAAGCTTTTGCCCCAAGTTTGTGTCCTCTGACAACGTCTCTCTTGTCTCAGGTCTGCATGTTTGTGCACTCTTGTAGAATATGTTCTGGAGTCTGGACTCCACTGCCACATGAACACTCGTCTGTGTGAGACATTTTGAGTCGATGTAGGTGGCTCAGTAGTCTGCTGTGGCCTGTCCTTAGGCAGAAGAGGATGGTTTGCTGATGTCTTTGTAGTTGGTGTATTGGATCTGGTTCATTGTTGTATTTCAGTTTCTTTTTCCATTCAGATCTGCACCGGTTACAGATTATGGTTTTTGCCTCTTGGTAGTTTACTGGATAATTTGTTTGATCTTGATTGCTGCCAGCTTTGGACAAGCTGTAAGCTATTCCACAGTGGGATGGTACCCATTGTAGGGCCATGATTGTTGACAGTGTAAGGTGCTTCAGTTCTGTTGTGATTTCCTGTATGTGATCCAAGTCATAGTGAACAAATTAGACTTGTCTTGTGATAGAATATTTATGTGAAAAATTCATTTGTGCACTCAGCTCAGCAATTTAAAAAAAAAAAATCTCCCAAGCTAAAAATGAATGACACTGCCACTTAGTTGTAGAAAGTGCTTTGGCATATGATGAGTGTAGTGTGACACTGCCCTCTAGTTGTAGAAAATGTTTTGGCAGATGATGGATGTAGTGTGACACTGCCCTTTAGTTGTAGAAAGTGCTTTGGCAGATGATGGATGTAGTGTGACACTGCCTCCTAGTTGTATAAAATGTTTTGGCAGATGATGGATGTAGTGTGACACTGCCCCCTAGTTGTATAAAATGTTTTGGCAGATGATGAGTGTAGTGTGACACTGCCTCCTAGTTGTAGAAAATGTTTTGGCAGATGATGTAGTGTGACACTGCCCCCTAGTTGTATAAAATGTTTTAGCAGATGATGTAGTGTGACACTGCCTCCTAGTTGTAGAAAATGTTTTGGCAGATGATGTAGTGTGACACTGCCCCCTAGTTGTAGAAAATGTTTTAGCAGATGATGTAGTGTGACACTGCCCCCTAGTTGTAGAAAATGTTTTAGCAGATGATGTAGTGTGACACTGCCCCCTAGTTGTAGAAAATGTTTTAGCAGATGATGTAGTGTGACACTGCCCCCTAGTTGTAGAAAATGTTTTAGCAGATGATGTAGTGTGACACTGCCTCCTAGTTGTATAAAATGTTTTGGCAGATGATGGATGTAGTGTGACACTGCCCTCTAGTTGTAGAAAGTGCTTTGGCAGATGATGAGTGTAGTGTGACACTGCCTCCTAGTTGTATAAAATGTTTTGGCAGATGATGGATGTAGTGTGACACTGCCTTCTAGTTGTAGAAAATGATGACGCTAAAATGAGGAAGAATCATGAAAAAAAAATGATGTTGAAAAAGAAGTGGAATCTGTTATCACTCACATCAGCATAAGTTTCACATCAGCATAAGTTATTTCATTCTTAGTTAGATAAATGTTTTTCACTGCTCTCATTTTTGTTATGAGATCATATCAAATGATAACGCTTTTTTCAAAAATAGAGGACAACTAACAAATGTGGTCCATGTAGTAACTGATGTCACCAGCTGATAATGGTTTTTGCTGGTTAACTCAGCTCTGTAAACATGCATCATCTTTAATTATGGCAGTAGTTTACTTTTTGGCAAAATAACAAAGATGACAAGAAGAATGTATGTTTCCTTCCACCAGCATTAAATGTCATACTGTCAGATGTCATTACGCTTTGATGTTCTGTTTCTGTCTGAGAACACACAACAACATTATTACCTGGCACAAGGCACTGTGTACAACAAATATTCTATAACACATAATCTTTATTTGTGTGAACTTACATGTTCACTTTTTGTTCAGCTTGTATTGATAGCATGACAAGAAAGTATTTTAGTGTTTTTAAAATAACAACTCAACATGTGACTTCCCCAAAAAGTAGACATTTTATGAATGAGCCATAAGACTTCCAGTTCCACAAAACAGCAATTTTTTTTTTCTTTCAATTATCCTGAATGTAGATAATTTGATCTTACAAAAAAAAAAAACAAACTTGAATACCGATAATTTCTAGCAATATTAACTGTTACTCTGAACTTATTTTGCCATGTTGTAGATATGCTTATCTCATGTTCACAATAATCAATAATAATACAAGCAGAAGCATGTTAACAAACATTTGTGGAGATATAAACCATGCATACATTTAGTGTATCAGAAAATGAAGAATATCAACTGAACAGGCAGTGAAAGTTGCATTTCCTTTTCATATTTCATAAATAATTTATACATTCCAGATTTCATGGAATCACATTAACAGATAAACCAGAAACGAAAAAGAGAGAGAGAGAGAGAGAGAAACACATAACCACCATCCATCATGGTCCAGTGTGGAAACTAACAAAATCTCATTAAAAAGAGGGATAGATCAAGCTGATACAATCTACTGAACTTGGAAAAACAAATGTCTAATCTACTGAAATAATTACAATGAGTTAGGTAAATTAAATGGCCATCTTAATTAAAAGCACTTACAATCACAGACTGATGTGGAACATAAGGCTATTTAGCAAACAACAAATGTATGGAAAATATCAGCATCAACGAAATTGTGACTAAGCATCAGTTGTATTGATATGACACATTCTGAACATTTCTAGGCAAATGGTGTCATGTACTTGATTAACTAACTAAAAAATAATTTTAAAAGACCCATTATTTAAAAGATAATATAAGCTTAAAAAACCCCATTATTTACTGGTAAATGTTACCATGTACAATATGCACCAACTACTAACTAAAAGATAATTTGTTGTAAAACTTGACCAAAATATCCCTGTGCACCTAACAGGTCTCTGTATGCCACCAATAGTACTTGTACTAAAGCCTAAAAAACTCAGTCCTATACCATCTTGTAACATCAGTTAACAGTGACAAAAAAAAAAGACCAACATAATTACTTCATAAATAAGACTTCCAGTCTGGCTGCTTGCCTGTCACACAAGCTCTGGAGGTGTTTGTATAAATTTATTTTTAAAAAATTGCACCTGAAGTAGGATGATCACAGTGATCTGGAACTTGCAGCTTGTAACAAAAACCCTTCTGGGCCAGCTTCACTGGCAATTTTGATGAAAGTGTTCACTTCTGGGCCAGCTTCACTGGCAATTTTGATGAAAGTGTTCACTTCTGGGCCAGTTTCACTGGCAATTTTGATGAAAGTGTTCACTTCTGGGCCAGTTTCACTGGCAATTTTGATGAAAGTGTTCACTTCTGGGCCAGTTTCACTGGCAATTTTGATGAAAGTGTTCACTTCTGGCCAGTTTCACTGACAATTTTGATTAAAGTGTTCACTTCTAGGCCAGCTTCACTGACAATTTTGATGAAAGTCTTCAGTCAAGAGAAAAAAAAATGTAAGAAAATATTAAAAAACTTAAATACAATACAAAACTATTTGCAAAAAAAAAATCATAAATGCAAAATACGAAGGCACCCATTGAGAATATAACATAAAAATATAATCATCCAAGTAATGTACAAACATAAAATGAAATAAATACAACTGTCAAGGAGAGGGTCAACTAATAGTTAACTGTCTTCTTATACAAAGGTAGTGGTTTTCAATGTCCAGCTTAAAAAAAAATTGGGTACCTGACACACATGTTGGGGAGAACAGCAACAAAACTTACATGATGGGTGATGCATACTGGATTACAGTGTTCACACAGCTGTCAGTGCATGAAGTGAAAATAGAATATTGTGTAAAAATCAGTT
Organism: Achatina immaculata; assembly: GCA_009760885.1. Lineage (NCBI taxonomy): Eukaryota > Metazoa > Mollusca > Gastropoda > Stylommatophora > Achatinidae > Lissachatina > Lissachatina immaculata. The sequence goes on from CM019693.1 coordinate 9,601,319, forward strand.
TTACTGAATAAGAGACAAATGAGATTTGGTAGCAGTTGGTAACTTACTGTCATGTAGAATATGGCTGAGTAATGGAGGCTACAAAGAATGCAGAATAATAAGACAGCAATTATCACTTGAAAAACAGGAAGCTGTTGTGATAAAGAAAATGGTACATATCTGCACTAAACTTTACTAAGTTAACTCTACTGAATGTGAACAATTTTCCTTCCCATTTGACCTTATCTGGCATAATGAAAAATAAATTTGTATACATTTATAACTATGGATTAGACTATACAAATTAGTGCAGCAAAATCAAAAGTTTAAAAAAAAATGACTAAAGATAAAGGTAACTTTATTTTAGTAAAGAAGTACAATGAAATAATACATTTCATCTCGTGCCTAAAAATGTAGAAGAGAAAAAAAGACTATCAGCTGGCAAAAGAAGTGTACTGTATAAGCTTTTTTAATTAATTTTCACTATAAACTTATAAATTAACACTATAAAATGAACCATAAACCTCTAAATTAAAACTACAAAATGAACCATAAGCTTACAAATTAACATTGCAAAATGAACCATAAGTCTTTACAAACCGGACTAAAAATTACCACCATATATTGGAATATAAAGCTATACAGTTCTTAATTAGCAAAGTGGTTAGTGTATACGAGTCTCCAACAGAGGCTGATGGTTAAAGTCTGGCTGGAAGTGCCTTAGTCATCCAGTTGTAGAAATGGGTACCTGACTCCTTGGAGATGGGGAATTAAAGGAGGTCAGGCATGATGCTGACCATATCACCCTCTAAGAGTGCTGATAGGTCAAGGAAACTTACATCATATCCCAAATTGTTTCTGTAGCATGGTAGGCCTGCACATACTAACCTATCCTATAAATTAACACTACAAATTGAAGTTTAATCAAACTGGTTAAAAAAAAAACCATTCTAACGATAGTGTACAGGAATATACGTATATACATATAATCAATGAAATAAATACGAAACGGAGCAGTGTCCAAGAATCACAACATGAGTCAAACAAACAACTAAGTTATATGTCTCTATCCTTCCACATAAAAACTATATAAAAGCAGAATTCAAGCCATAGCTATACTGAATTTGATATACATACAGGATGACTACGTGTGGCTTGAGAAAAAGATAATTATTACAAAACCTTGATGCTGACATGAGGGTCCTCATCACTACAACAACAAAACAAACTTGACAAAGACTTGATACTTGAGATGTACTTGACCTAGTTGTGGTTTTATCTACTAAGCTTAAAATTGCTGTGGCATCATTCATTCACAAGTAATACATAAATAACATCTATGACATACTCATCTGCAAGAACAACTACAGCAGTGTATGTGGGCCATTTTATACATACAAAACCACACAAATTATGCCAGGATAACTGAATATTTATAAACAACAAACAAACAAATCAAATTAATAAACAGAATTGCAACTCATCAAAATAAAAAATTCAAGCTCACATACATTTTGTTACATGTCACTTTTATTCCCATTCCCCATAAAAATGTCACAATCTCCTAGCAGCTTGCATTCAACAAGCATGCACTGAAATATATACATGTATATATATATATATATATATATTATGTTGTGAATGAAAACAGTACATACAGAAAAATATAAATATAAGCAAATATACAGCTGGAGACATCAGATATATAGTGTGAGCAGTTTAGAGAGAAACAAGGTGGTCACGGTTAATCCTAGCATGTAAACTTGAGAATCTCATCAAACCGTTACTAACTTCCTGAAACGTCTGCTGTCTTCTGGTTCCCTCAAGTTATCAGCTGGAAATAATGTTTGCTATTATGAACTGGATATATGTTTGCTATAGCAACAGTAACAAACACTCAGGTATCATGTTTAGACTCTGTGAAAGACAATGGCCACCAGCTACAACAGCAGACGCTTCTCCAATATAAAAATCAATGTTCACCAAATTTGGAGGCAGACATTCAAGACCACACCAAACGCTCCTCTAACAACCTGATTTAGCGTCACCCTGGGAGTTCCGTATGAAAAGTTAACCTGTCTCGGTTTGTCATGGCCTCTTGCTGTACAAGAATATCTCAGGCTACAGAAAGATGAGCAGTAGTGGCTCAAATGTCACAAGTACATTATATGAGCATTATGTGGAGGAAAGTTATAGCATTCTTCAGAATATAACATTCCATGTGCAGGGGTTGTACAGCTGACAGTGAATTGTCTTATCATGTGAAAATGGTGAGCTGTAGACACAACTCTCATGCTACAGTTAATCCAATTGTCAAAAATAAGTCACTGACACACTTGTAAACTGGTGTATTATGTTAAAAGATATATAAGAGCATGTAAACAATATCCAGGCATGATACACTTAAACAATTATAAAAGTTGCTACACAATGCTTATGTGCTAGATAAAATAAATCTGAAATGAAAGAATGTGTGTCGGAGGTGGATGCATCAGAATACACAAGGGTGTCAGTGTATTAAATGATAAAAAGATGCTCACATTAAAAAAAAAATCAGCATAATGTGTGCTGGAAATATGCTTAAATTTCCTGTAAGTGAATGCAAAAAAAAAAAACAAACCTACCTCACTGAATCATTGGACTAAGGGTACTCTGTAGAAGACAAGTTTTATACCCACAAATATTCTCTTTTCTCAGTATCAATGATAACAATATATTATCCTATCCTGCAGCGACTAGTCATCATAGCATACAACATCAACACACACACAGGTACATAATTAAAACAAAAAGAATATCCTTCACCCATCAAAACTGACACTAAAATGAATTTGGCTTGTCTGTCAGGACATAGATAGCCTGTCTTGTAACAGATATCCAAACACTGAGCAGTGCTTTCATGTGTTGGCCAGGCTGATATGTGAGACTGTTATTTCATGTCAGCAAACAAAGGGAAGAGGCAATGGAATGTCTCTCACACAATCTAATCATGTCAACTATCTCACATTCACACAATCTAATCATGTCAACTATCTCACATTCACACAATCTAATCATGTCAACTATCTCACATTCACACAATCTAATCATGACAACTATCAGACACAATCTAATCATGATATCTAATCACACATTCACAAATTCTAATCATGACAACTATCATACATCCATACATTCAAATCATGTCAACTATCACACATCCACACCATCTTATCATGAGAACTATCTCACACTCACACAATCTAATCATGAGAACTATCACACACCTACATATGTAATCATGAGAACTATCACACATCCATATAATATAATCATGAGAACTAACACAACACTTTCAAATGCTACACTCTACAAAGACTATATAGACAAGAGAATATCTTGAGAATTGACTCATTTTGCTGTTATATACAGAAGAAGGACTAGAGAGCAGAGCATGGAATTATAAAATATTCAAATATTTGTATTATAAAAATTTGTAAATAAAACATTTAAGTCATAAAATCCTATCGCGAAACAATCCTTATATAAGATTTTTAAGGTATAAAAATGTATTTATCCTGTTATCCATACAGACAGCTAAGTAGAGTACTAGGTACCTTCTACAGACGTTCACAAGGCCAGTGCAGACATTTATGTCTGTTGTTTGAATGTACAATAAAATCATGAAAACCTGCTTTGAATAAAACTACTAAATAGCTTATGGTTTCTAGTTTATCAAGTTCCTAGTTCTGTAAAAACTTCTTTCCAGGGCTAGATCTTCTATCATATAACACCCCCATGCAGGGGTTGGCTGAGTGGTTATGTGCTCGGTCTACTAATCTGGTGGTACCGGGTTCAATTTCCAGCAGAGGAAAAATTTTTTCCGGTGCGCCACATCAAAAAGGCCCCGGGTCCACCCAGCTTCTAAAAATGGGTACCAGAGAAGTCTGGGAAGGTAGGTGCGGCCAGGCGTGATACTGACCACATCACACTTTCATGTGCAGGTCTTTCAAATATGGGCCTAACACCGTATATCCAATATGCCTAATAGCATAGAAATGGGATCTGATCCTATTTTTTAAACTACATGTAGGAAATATATACAAGCTGATCAGTCTTATTAAATAACTTACCAAGTTCTATAATCTGAATGGAGAAATGCAGAGAATAAATGTGGAAATGATCAGAACAAAATGAGAATGTAATGAATGAAAGGAACAACAAAAAGCCATTTCAAGTGACTGAACAACAGTCCCAACAAATTTTGCTCCAAGCTCTTCCCCCCTCCCCCCCCCCCCCCCCCCCCCATTCATGTTTTATTCTATCTCCTACATGACTGTAGGTGAGTGCTCGGTGGTCAGCGAGCTGGACATTTATTTATATTATTAGAGTGTAGGGCATGATTCCCAGTCATTTGTTTGATATTACTAGAGTGTAGGGCATGATTCCCAGTCATTTGTTTGATATTACTAGAGTGTAGGGCATGATTCCCAGTTATTTGTTTGATATTACTAGAGTGTAGGGCATGATTCCCAGTCATTTGTTTGATATTACTAGAGTGTAGGGCATGATTCCCAGTTATTTGTTTGATATTACTAGAGTGTAGGGCATGATTCCCAGTCATTTGTTTGATATTACTAGAGTGTAGGGCATGATTCCCAGTCATTTGTTTGATATTACTAGAGTGTAGGGCATGATTCCCAGTCATTTGTTTGATATTACTAGAGTGTAGGGCATGATTCCCAGTCATTTGTTTGATATTACTAGAGTGTAGGGCATGATTCCCAGTCATTTGTTTGATATTACTAAAGTGTAGGGCATGATTCCCAGTTATGTGTTTGATATTACTAGAGTGTAGGGCATGATTCCCAGTCATTTGTTTGATATTACTAGAGTGTAGGGCATGATTCCCAGTTATTTGTTTGATATTACTAGAGTGTAGGGCATGATTCCCAGTCATTTGTTTGATATTACTAGAGTGTAGGGCATGATTCCCAGTTATGTGTTTGATATTACTAGAGTGTAGGGCATGACTCCCAGTCATTTGTTTGATATTACTAGAGTGTAGGGCATGATTCCCAGTTATGTGTTTGATATTACTAGAGTGTAGGGCATGATTCCCAGTCATTTGTTTGATATTACTAGAGTGTAGGGCATGATTCCCAGTTATTTGTTTGATATTACTAGAGTGTAGGGCATGATTCCCAGTCATTTGTTTGATATTACTAGAGTGTAGGGCATGATTCCCAGTTATGTGTTTGATATTACTAGAGTGTAGGGCATGATTCTCAGTCTTTCGCTTAAGAACTTTTTTTTCCACCTCTATGCCTGAACCTGGTCAAAGTTTGTCCTACCCACTATTTTCATACACTATCTCCCCTGCACAATCATTGACGCTTTCCCCTCTCTCTGTCTCTCTGAACCTTAAGTGCCCAAGGCACATGGGGCTTCCACAAGGGTTTTCCACAAATGCCTGTCCTTTGCCTTTTTTTTTTTTTCTGCTCTTGCCCAGGTGAGCCCTCTTTTGATGCTTTCCTGCTAGAGTGTAAACACAACGTTTACAAATTGCCACCTGTTCTGTGTGACATGGATAAAAGTTCACCTTTAATAATGCACAGTACAGCAATGTCATATCAGTAATATCAGTATCAAGAAATGAAACCAAACTGCATATTAACAATGATAAACTGCTCTGCATGGAGTTTACCTACTATGAACTCCCCAATGACAACATGACGTATGCTATTAAACGTACACTAAGCTGCACATTGAAAGTTGAAGATACTTTAGTTTCTCAGGACAGTGAATTCATTGTGTCTATTCATATGTAAATACCACAGTCCATGTAAAAAAAAAAAGACAAAAAGACAACCAGCTTTTGCTTCACTGCTGTTTGATGTGAAAACTTTGAGCACACAAAATAAAATGTGATTGTTATGACAAATATACAACATGGCTGGTTAGTGTCAAAAGTCTGTACATATAAAATGTAATTATTCTGCACACTGAGGTTGTTTCATTTCAAAACTGTGTACATACAAAATGTAATCATTGTATACTCTATGCCTTTGGTGTTGGAACATTTCATATACAAAAAAATCCTGTACACTGTGGTTGTTTGGTATTAGATCTCTTTGCATACAAAATGTAATCATTTTGATATTTGTATTACATAAAAGGCAAGTTATTCTCCAGATCCTACAAGCTGCCCATGAAGTGAACTAAATTCTCAGACTATAACAAGGCAGCTAATGCTACTGTCACCAGTGAAAATATGCAGCATCATCTGTCCACAGAGGCTGGATAAAGATTATTTACATACATTTAAGCTTGTTTAGACAATCCTTCTATGAAACAGAGTCTACAGAGATTCTATGTAGCTTACTGTCGGATTATAATCTGTAATTACAGATCATATTTATAGGTTTATATATTACATTTCATTCATCACTGAATAAAACTGATTACTCACTTTGTTTCCACGGGCTGCTAGTACATTTAGAAGATTACATAACAGAACTGAGTACTACATTTGATTTCTATGGTTACCTCCTGAATTCAAATACTATTTTCACACAAACCACAATTCTTCAACATTCAGGAAAACAGATGAAGGTGAGGCTACAGCACTTGTAGATCATATGAAATTTTGTATCACTGAATTGCCTGAAATGGACTGTTAAGTTTTCTCAACAACTGAAACCCTGATGTGTTCTCCAGGCAGCTAATGCTGGAGGTTCAGCAGGAATGAGATTTCAAGAAACAATAAGTCTGCTCTTCCTTCTTTTTTGTAGAAAATGAGATTCATGAGGCTGACAACAAGGACAGACAACTTGGACTCCTCCGGCAACAAACTGTCAAGTTTCTCTACTGATCTTTTCATCAAGTCAAATCTCCAGTTCTGTCTAACTACTTTGACATTTTTTTTCTATTTAGTTTATGTCCAAATGTCTGATTTTCTCTGTCCTGTCTGCTTTACTGCAGTGGCAGGCTTAGAGTTCACGCATATTTTTAGATGAAGTCCCAGTTAGTGAAAGATGTTCATCAATATCATTACTGAAACTTGAACTGTCATTATATCACAGGCCATTTGTGGGAATGCTCGAGTAAACAAATATCTTCAGTGTGTCTGGAGGTAGAAACAAGAAACTGAAATGATAAGTTGAGGATCTAAGAGCAAAGTCAAACTTTTCTTGATAGATTCTGCTGATTTGTTGATACAGTTTGCTGATCCTTGACAGATTCTGCTGATTTATTGATACAGTTTGCTGATCCTTGATAGATTCTGCTGATCCATGCTAGAATTTGTTGATACAGTTTGCTGATCCTTGATAGATTCTGCTGATTTATTGATATAGTTTGCTGATCCTTGATAGATTCTGCTGATCCAAGCTAGAATTTGTTGATATAGTTTGGTGATCCTTGATAGATTTTACTGACTAGAGGAAGAGTTTGCTGAGTGCATGTCTTACCCAGGCAGCAGAATAAACAAATAAGCAGACAAGATATTCCTAGCATTTATACCACCACAAAAATGTTTGCAGGATGTTGGTGATGCAAAAGAAAGCAGCGGACAGCTTGGCATCCCAGCACCAACCTTGACCCTTCACTCAGCATATAATATCTACGAATATTTTGTTTTATGAATGGGATATACTTTTTATGTTCACAGTTTCATCAACAAAATCAAATCAAACCTGCAGTTATAAAAACAAACAAGGCTTTACACAAGGCTGACTGTAAACACCACTACCCAGTCTGACAGATTCTACACCAGAGGAAGGCAATAATTAAACACTGACTATTTTGTGGCTGACAGAAAACAACTGCTCAGTATAAACACAAGCACTTTTCTCTTGTCTGTTACATGCAAGCACAACCAGGCAGTAAGTGGCTTAGGGTGGCTAGTGATGTGTAGCACTGGTTAAAATGTCTGCTCGTCATCACACTGGTCAGTCCAGTGGCCAAAAACTGTGGAAGAGTACATGAGAACAGGACAATTACATACACTTAACTCAACAAATGTAATATTACTTAAACACTTTACAGCAGGAACTGATCAACCGTGTCATTTTTAAAAATAATCACAGCAGAAACAAATCAGATTTCATTAAAAAATTTTAACACAACAAAAAGAATTCAACAAAGGACATAACATTTTCCTGACACAGAAATGATGGCTGTGATATTCAAATCATAAACTACTTAAATGAAATATTTTTCTTCATAAAAGTTTCATGTCTCTAGAAAGTGATTCTAGAAAAACTAAACTTTTGTGAAGGAAATTATAGCTGAAACGTAGGAGATATGGTAGGTATGAGAAACTGATGTGACAAGCTGAAGAAGATTGCTAGATACAGGCACTCAAATCATGTCATAAAGGCACCAGTATTTTCCTTGACCAGCTGGTAGATTAGACTGATGTGGTCATCATCATGCTTTGCCATCTATACTTCCCCAACTTTGCTGTCTATACTTTCCCAACTTTGCTATCTATACTTCCCCAACTTTGCTGCCTATACTTTCCCAACTTTGCTATCTATACTTCCCCAACTCCAAAAACAGCCAGCTACCCAGTTCAACAGCTGTGTGACTTGGATAGCTCGGAGCAGACCTGAACTTCTGATCTACCTGGAGAGTCTAGTGCACTAAGCACTTTACTGCTCAGACAGCCTAGGTGATATGGTGTTTGCTGCTCAGACAGCCTAGGTGATATGGTGTTTGCTGCTCAGACAGCCTAGGTGATATGGTGTTTGCTGCTCAGACAGCCTAGGTGATATGGTGTTTGCTGCTCAGACAGCCTAGGTGATATGGTGTTTGCTGCTCAGACAGCCTAGGTGATATGGTGTTTGCTGCTCAGACAGCCTAGGTGATATGGTGTTTGCTGCTCAGACAGCCTAGGTGATATGGTGTTTGCTGCTCAGACAGCCTAGGTGATATGGTGTTTGCTGCTCAGACAGCCTAGGTGATATGGTGTTTGCTGCTCAGACAGCCTAGGTGATATGGTGTTTGCTGCTCAGACAGCCTAGGTGATATAGTGTTTGCTGCTCAGACAGCCTAGGTGATGTGTTTGCTGCTCAGACAGCCTAGGTGATATGGTGTTTGTTGCTCAGACAGTCTAGGTGATATGGTGTTTGCTGCTCAGACAGCCTAGGTGATATAGTGTTTGCTGCTCAGACAGCCTAGGTGATGTGTTTGCTGCTCAGACAGCCTAGGTGATATGGTGTTTGCTTTTCAGACAGTCCAGGTGATATAGTGTTTGCTACTCAGACAGCCTAAGTTATCACTTAGGGGGGTATTTACTAATAACTTTGACTTGCTGGCACACTAGAGGTTGATGAAGTCAGCATCTGCCTTTCTCTTGCCAGCTCAGAGAAGCATTAAGCAGACACTTCTGGTCATGTTGTTTGAGGTACCTTCAGCTGGGACTAAATAACCAACCTTTGCCATTACATTAGCCAATCTGCTACTCAAGTGCCAAATTTTTGCTAACGCTCAGTAAACTAGAACTAACTACTCAATGCCACTGAGATACTGGATATGACCTAGTTCTGCTGCTTGTCTGAGAAGGCTGACCACCTGGTCAAAGAGGCCACTGAACTGGAGCAATCAAACATACAGGTCAGCTGAAACCAGAAGAAAAATATAATAAAGACCTACAGGAGGCTACAAATTGAGAGCAGAACACAACCAACTCCTCAAGTCACATGTATAGAAAGTTTAAGGTTGGCAATTCTGCGTGCATGTGTACCTTAGACTGTGGAACACATCCTTTAAGACTGCACTAGTTGTAAAACACTGAGATGCATCTACTAGATCTATGAAACTACCCAAGAAGCTAAGCTCAATACAGGAAGCACAAAAAAAAAAATATGCATAAGAAAATAAAAAAGTTAAATTATCAAAGAGACTGAAATGCAGATATAAGCAGTGAATGTCCACTTCCCCGGGAGCTTGATGGGTGAAAGAGGAGGAATATGATGTGGAAAGTACACTTTATCTTACCTTCACATATGTCACAGTAAGGGCGGGTGTTTTTGGGGTCACCATGATGGCGGGTGGGTTCTGGACTATCAGATGTGGCCTGCTTGGGACAGTCTTCCGTGTCATGAAGGTCAAACACGTCACATATGTCACAGAAGAGACGGGGAGGAGCGCGGCTCTGTGTTGGAGTACTGAAAGAAGCACACGATGGCAAACTGTCAGTGACGGAAAAGACATTCACTGAACACATTAACACTGACACAAGGCAGCAAAAATAAAGTGCACCCTGTACTTCATAAATCAACATGTCTCACCTTATCATGTCTCACCTTGTCTTCTACTTCTCAGCTGCTTCATGGAAATCCAAGAATGACAATCTCCAACTCTTATATATTACTACTTCTTCTTCGTTCGCTTCTACCACCAAAACCGCACTGTGATCCTACTGAATTTACGCCTGTGGTCCTCGTTAGGTCCCATGGTCTCCTGTGTGGTCCCAGAAAGGGACCAATAACAGTCCTTAGAACCTTATATATTACTCTTCTCATCTAGCTGAAACCAAGAAGCATTAACAAGGTCAAATTATCAGTTTCCGACTCACTGCAGAAAGTGAGGTTGGCAGTTGTTAAAGATGTCTGTTCCTATCTCGGCTCCCTTTGTCTTGAACTGTCTCCATGTCTACTTACATTATACAGTTGTTGTTTGCTGGCTAGGTTTCACACATGCAAAATACAAAACATCATCTTTCACTTTCTTGTTATTTTCCTTCTCTAGCAGCATGGGAACAACAGCTTCATGTCCTATAAGACAACTTTGGGTTTAATCTGTTTCAGTGTCACTCATGGAAAATCTATCCGTTAGTGGCATAAAACACTTACTGCCATAAAAACCATGCATGATCTAAAACTCATGACCACTCAGTAATGTCACTCAACCAATTATTAATATCACTGACCCTTCCTCTTCTTCTTCGTTCGCTTCTACCATCAAGATCACCCCATGATCCTACTGAATTTATTCCTGTGGTTCTCATGATAGTCTCATTCTGGATGGAGGCTCAGAGCATCGTGGGGCTTGGGCCTATATTCTCGGTGGGTCACAGAAGCGGCATTGCGCGACACCGTGGTTTTCGTTGCACCAGTTTGATCTAGAGTTGGACTTCATCGGAAAACCTTGATGTGGTCTGGATATGAATATATCCCTGCTGGGTGAGAGGTGGTTGCCCACCCAGCCTAGAGTTGGACTTTTTCATTGGACAACCTCAATGTGATTTGGATATGAACATATCCCTGCTGGGTGAGAGGTGGTTGCCCACCCAGCCTGCCCTGGTCCAGTGTCTCAGACTCAGCATTCTGTGGTTGTGGCCGCTACGCTTCCTGGTGGTGACCAGGATGGAGCTTTCGTCCAGGAGGACGAATCCTTGCCACTAGTGAGTTTCACCCCTGGGTTAAGCCAGTTTAGGCGTATTATCCCACTATGAGTGTATATAGGATGTGACCGGCCTCTAGAGCAGAGGTGCCGCGGTATGAGTAGCCCTCACTGCGAGACTACTGGCCATACCGATTAACTCTTCCCGCGCCACATAAAAAAACCATGGACGTTCTCATCCATGCCACACAAAAAGCGCTGGTCTTGATATGCATAGGGGGTATAGTTGTAAAAGTGAATGTACACAGTACTTCTACTTTAAAAGTATACATATTATGCATGAAAATAATTGTAAATGTAAGAAGATTTCATAAATAAAGAGTTTTTTAGGAAAAAAGAAGTAGTGTGATGATTTTAGCTGATAACTGTGTAGTGCTTACCATCGGTGATGCCTGGATGTACAATGTTTACTATTGGTGATTTCCAGATCTACTTAAATTTTCATCTGATCTCGTCATGTGGTGGCATTCTCACTAAAATAATGTCTGAAATAATCTTCTAACTACTTCTCCAGTCCATTTAATAGGTCCAGATGTACTTGTGGACATTCAGGAACAGTGGTTGGGTCATAGGACATGTCCTTATGCCTCCGAAATCACAATAAATATTGAAATTTCTCAGTTAAAAACATCAATTTCACTCATCTGTTACCCATGCTTTAGACTGAACTATGAACCAGACATGCGCAGATAAATTGTGTACAATAAAAACTTACAATAGCTTTACACTGCAACGAAACAAAATCGCTATAACGAGCACAGCAGGCACCAGACTAACAGGAAGAACTCATTATAGTGTCGATGGCAGGGAAAGAGTTAAACTTCACTTAATTCTTTCCATCACCTTTTTCCACAGCGGCTCCGCGCAGCAACCCTAATCACATTTTTCTTCACTGAACTTTAGTTGAATATCTGCCGACTGACTGATGCAGGCCAAGGGAGACAGTGCTCTGTTTAAAGCGGATCCCTTTTGACCACAGCGGCGTTTCATTTCCTATAACCACTGGCGGCGGCGGCTGTTTCTCTCTGCTCTAATAAACTAGAAGAAAGCGTGGCTCCGACAACCAATGCACATTACATACTGCAGACCCGATACTCTTTGCGAGAGATGGGCCAATTTCAAGACCATCGGTCACCAGCACCGTACACAACTGAAGCGTTAGCATGAACCTGGCTGGCTAGCCATTTATAGGCTCTGTTCAACGGACAAACCACTTGCATCTGCATAAGACCACCTTAATTCTCGCTGTCTGGGAAGGGAGTGAAGACCTTTCTGCCCACGTAACGGAACTCGAGAATGCTTTTTCGACAAAAGAACAGCCGGCCTGCACTTTCAAAACCAACAACAGCCCGCATGTGCAGCTGACATCACTGAACCAATCAGTAACATTGGTCAACCCGTCAGTTATATCATTCAACCAATCAGCAGTGTCACTCAACCACTCAATAATATCAACAGAAAATGTCACAAAAATGGTAGTAAAAGACTAGAAAATGTAATTAAGTATAACTGCAACAAAACATACAACTCTAATAAACTTATCACGGTGAATAAACAAAACAAAACCCCTATGTAAAAGTGTATATCAATCAGTCAATCAAGAGCCATGTCATGTAGGGTAGGCGATCATTTCTTTCCATAATTCCCTGTCTTTAGTCTTGATTATGAGATCCGCAGGTGACTTTCTTCCTAGCCACACTGACAGCCCATCCAGAAACTTCTTTCTTCTTCCCTCAATTTTTCCACTTGCCACAATGTGTTCCAATTTTCCTCTTCTCAGAAAATGTCCTACAAATCTGCTTGTCTGTCTGACTTTGCTGTAATTTGCCTTTTAACTCCAGCCTCTCTTAAGACTTCTTTGTTAGTTTTCTTAGCTGTCCATGGTACCTTCAACATCCTTTTTATGAACCACATTTCCATGGCCTCCATTTCTTGCTGTACTCTTATTCATGGACCACGCTTCACAACCATGAAACAAACTGACTCAGTGTAACATTTAAGTACTCGGAATCTTGTTTCCATTGATATAGATCTGTTGCACAAGATGTTTCTCATTTTCTGGAATGCTGACTTGGCCTGAGCATGTCTGCTTTTTATTTTGTTGTGACATTTCCTATCAGCTGTTATAACTGTTCCTAAGTACTCGAATCTATCAACTTGTTTCAGATTTGTGCCATCGGTGGTAATGCTACATTAGTAGGACAAAAGTGTATAACAAAAACTAAACAAAACATGAGTGGTCTAAATGATATAGTTTCATGTAAGGGAAGTGGATTGAAGACTTGCTGCTGTCACAATCTATGTGACAGTAGCTGTATAAATGAGGTGTGCTGCCACAATTGTAAACAAGACATAGTATGGTACAGTCTGTGATATTGTTACAAACATCAGTCCCATACAAATGAGACTGTGCCAGAAACCAGATGAAGGTAAAACATGAGTCTCCCATATTGCACTTTAGTTCTAGTGTTTATTATGACTTGCAAGTTCATTTGTTTAAGAACATCACTCCTAGCCTTTGCTATGGTGTTTCTGTGTACTCACTCTAATGCATCAAAGAACTCTCCATTGGTGTGAATACCAGAGTCTTCCATAGCGGCAAGTCTGAACTGAAGCTCCTGGTTTCTGTTCTGGAGATCTACGATCACGGAGTTCAAGAAATCTACCTGTCCCCTTGCCGCTGCCGCATCTTCCTTCAGCTGCAAGAAAACTGCATCACCTGTAAGGCAGTGACTCCGTGAGTGTTTGTTTCTGCTTCGGTTAAAGGGATGAACTAATGATTACTGCAGTAAAACTGATTAGAATCAGATGGTGACATGTGTGTTAAATGGAGGTAAAAAGATGGAATGGGGGAAATGGCAGCAAAAGATTGAGAAGAGATCAATGAAATAAACATGAATAAACCAATATTTCAGCACAATGCATTTATCATGGGAACTATAACAGATTTTAAACCAGTGATTTAAAAATCCAGGAACAAAGTGTGGGTGTGTGAGAGGGAGAGAGAGAGAGTGAGTGTGTGTGTGAGAGGGAGAGAGAGTGAGTGAGTGTGTGTGTGAGAGAGAGAGAGAGAGAGAGAGAGAGTGAGTGTGTGTGTGAGAGGGAGAGAGAGAGTGAGTGTGTGTGTGAGAGGGGGAGAGAGAGAGTGAGTGTGTGTGTGAGAGGGAGAGAGAGAGTGAGTGTGTGTGTGAGAGGGAGAGAGAGTGAGTGAGTGTGTGTGTGAGAGAGAGAGAGAGAGAGAGAGTGAGTGTGTGTGTGAGAGGGAGAGAGAGAGTGAGTGTGTGTGTGAGAGGGGGAGAGAGAGAGTGAGTGTGTGTGTGAGAGGGAGAGAGAGAGTGAGTGTGTGTGTGAGAGAGAGAGAGAGAGTGAGTGTGTGTGTGAGAGAAAGAGAGAGAGTGAGTGTGTGTGAGAGAGAGAGAGAGTGAGTGTGTGTGAGAGAGAGTGAGTGTGTGTGTGTGAGAGAGAGAGTGAGTGTGTGTGTGTGAGAGAGAGAGAGTGAGTGTGTGTGTGAGAGAGAGAGTGAGTGAGTGTGTGTGTGAGAGAGAGAGAGAAAGTGAGTGTGTGTGTGAGAGGAAGAGAGAGTGAGTGAGTGTGTGTGTGAGAGAGAGAGAGAGTGAGTGTGTGTGTGAGAGGGAGAGAGAGAAAACTTATCAAAACGAGCACAAATACACCATGATAAAAATTGTTTATAAGTGTTCCATGATTAAAAACAAAGGGCACCTGAAAATCTGCAAATGCCAACTCCCTATCTAGTCAGAACATTTAGATGTTAAATTAATAGAAAGAATATAAAATGCTATTATTTCTAAACAAAATTCTGCTTGAGTAAAGTGCTCTGTTATACATACTAAATACTGAATATGCAGTATAAATTTGCGTGCATAATAATCACAAAATCATGACTTTATAATGTCCATTTATATAGAGATTTTCTTCTCTAGACCTTGACATGTCATTGACTTACTGATTATCTGTGTTACATTGTGTCTACTTGATGACAGAGCTTGACATGTCACTAACTTACCATTATCTGCTACATTGTGTCTAACTGATGCTAGAGTATGACATGTCACTAACTAGAGTATGACATGTCACTAACTTACTATTATCTGTTACATTGTGTCTAACTGATGCTAGAGTATGACATGTCACTGACTTACTGATTATCTGTGTTATATTGTGTCTACTTGATGATAGAACTTGACATGTCACTGACTATCTGTGTTATATTGTGTCTACTTGATGATAGAGCTTGACATGTCACTGACTTACTGATTATCTGTGTTATATTGTGTCTACTTGATGACAGAGCTTGACATGTCACTGACTTACTGATTATCTGTGTTATATTGTGTCTACTTGATGACAGAACTTGACATGTCACTGACTTACTGATTATCTGTGTTATATTGTGTCTACTTGATGACAGAGCTTGACATGTCACTGACTTACTGATTATCTGTGTTATATTGTGTCTACTTGATGATAGAACTTGACATGTCATTGACTTACTGATTATCTGTGTTATATTGTGTCTACTTGATGATAGAATTTGACATGTCATTGACTTACTGATTATCTGTGTTATATTGTGTCTACTTGATGATAGAACTTGACATGTCACTGACTTATTGACAGTCTGTTAGATTGTGTCCACTTGGCGCTAGAGATCGCTGACTTACTGATGATCTGTGTTACACTGTACATACCTGATGCTAGAGCTGAGATAGCTGTATCCTTGGACAAAGCCTCTGCTGTTTCTTGTCTAGACTTCTCAAGGTCAGCTTGTAGTTGACCTATCCTGCCCTCTAGAGTTGACTTCTCTTTCTTCAGTGCAGCTTCTGACAGTTTTAATGTCTGCATCTCCAACTCCAGCTCTGCAGCCTAAACCAGAAAGTACACAAAACATATCTGAGATTCCCCAATATTTATGAATGAGATTATTGTCTGACATATTAAAATTGTGTATGTACACATCTAACAGATTATGAAATTAGAACCAAACAGGTTCAAGTTACAATATGCAACAGTCACAAATCTGAAATATATATTTAAAATCACTTATACAAGAATACTCAGTAAAGTCTCCATGTGCCCAGCATTATGGCAGAACAATGTAATGACAATTTATTTCACTGCAAACTAAACACATACCAAAACACAAAACAAAAAACACCCGTGATCATGACCACCAGTATGAAGCTGCAACTACCACCTGCTTGGTTGTCCAACCCTTAAGGAAATGGAAGCCTCTACCTCCACACTCAAATATAACATATAATTTAAAAAACTAACAAGATACTATATGCCCATGACAAGTGTCCACAAGGATCCGTAACATAAAAAACCAACATGACAGAACAATACAGAAAGTGAAAGATGTCAGAACAGTTAAGACAGTGCCTAATTTGCAAAATATAAAAATCAAAACAATGGTTCTCTGGAAATGGTACAACAGTCAAACAGCAATGATATTAATATCACTTCCTCTATCTCCTCAAAGGGTTCCTGTCTCAGTCAAACACAAACAGCTTCTCTCTGAAACATGATGATGATTAAAGTTCAGCTTAACAACAACAATAATAATACTACTACCAGAAAAGACATTACCTTGTCAGTGTGTTTCCTGGCTTCCTCAGTGATGACCCTACACCTGAGAAAAGATTACAACATAAATCATTCACAACCACGGCTGTCAGAGATGCACTTCTCTGTGCTAGCACTTACTACAACATTTACACAGTTCTCTATGCTAGCACTTACTACAACATTCTACACAGTTCTCTATGCTAGCACTTACTACAACATTCTACACAGTTCTCTATGCTAGCACTTACTACAACATTCTACACAGTTCTCTGTGCTAGCACTTACTACAACATTTACACAGTTCTCTATGCTAGCACTTACTACAACATTCTACACAGTTCTCTATGCTAGCACTTACTACAACATTCTACACAGTTCTCTATGCTAGCACTTACTACAACATTCTACACAGTTCTCTGTGCTAGCACTTACTACAACATTTACACAGTTCTCTATGCTAGCACTTACTACAACATTCTACACAGTTCTCTGTGCTAGCACTTACTACATTTACACAGTTCTCTATGCTAGCACTTACTACAAAATTCTACACAGTTCTCTGTGCTAGCACTTACTACAACATTCTACACAGTTCTCTGTGCTAGCACTTACTACAACATTCTACACAGACACTGTACAAAGACTTAAATAACTGAGGGCATTGCCTATAATGTGCTACTTACTCTACATGTGTGCGTGTGTCTGTATATGTGCATGTAGTAAATTACTTATGATCTGCTTTTGCCTTCTACTTAAAGTATCACCCATGATCAGTTTCAATAATTTCATTTCTAAACATCTTGTTTATCCTGAGTCATGATCATTTGAATTTAAAACCAAACATTTTAAAATCAACTTTCTACTCCACAGACAAGGAGACATTCAAGTCAGATAACTTAAAAAAAAATGGCAGCTAGGAACAATGGGACATAATACATTTCACAAACAAAGCTAAATGCACAAAACATATAGCTGCAAAAACAGAACTGAGGAAAAAAAACAATCTGAATGTATCTACTACATAAATATATGACAAAGAGAAACTAGTTAAGAGCAAGCAAACTGACAAGAAACTGATGCACTACATCTCCCCTTCACAGAGACTCTCTAGCATAAGATAAAAAGATGAGCAACACATAGCATGATGTTAAAATGATCATGTTTGGTTTTTCAAATACTCCAATATTTTCTTGTCTTGAGTAAGTGTGTATATCCCAATGTTTACTTTTGGGATGGGATGGGGAGACAGACAGAAAAAGGAATCATTGAGAAAAGACTTTCATATTTTGCACCTAAAACAATACAGACTAGGTTTTTTTTTTAATAGTTATTTTATAGTGTTAAAAAAATCTGCTGTTGCCAGCTAAATTTGTTAAATACTAAATTTATGATGAAGACTGAGAGTGTTATTAGGTGCTGCATAAAGACATTTTGAAAGATTTCAGAATGAATACACCATTCTTAGATCATATACAGTAGACTATTTATGTTGTAAAAGCAAGCAGAGCCAACACACTACATATCTCTGTCATACATGGGCCTGCCACAACCCAGTAATTCATGGACCTGCCACACCCCAGTAATTCATGGACCTGCCACACCCCAGTCATAAATGGACCTGCCACACCCCAGTCATAACATGGACCTGCCACACACCAGTCATAACATGGGCCTGCCACACATCAGTCATAACATGGGCCTGCCACACATCAGTCATAACATGGGCCTGCCACACCTCAGTCATACATGACCTGCCACATATCAGTCATACATGGGCCTGCCACACATCAGTCATACATGGGCCTGCCATAACTCAGTCATACATGGACCTGCCACACCCCAGTCATACATGGGCCTGCCACATATCAGTCATACATGGGCCTGCCATAACTCAGTCATACATGGGCCTGCCACATATCAGTCATACATGGGCCTGCCATAACTCAGTCATACATGGGCCTGCCACATATCAGTCATACATGGGCCTGCCATACATCAGTCATACATGGGCCTGCCACATATCAGTCATACATGGGCCTGCCATACATCAGTCATACATGGGCCTGCCACATATCAGTCATACATGGGCCTGCCATAACTCAGTCATACATGGGCCTGCCACATATCAGTCATACATGGGCCTGCCACATATCAGTCATACATGGGCCTGCCATAACTCAGTCATACATGGGCCTGCCACATATCAGTCATACATGGGCCTGCCACATATCAGTCATACATGGGCCTGCCATAACTCAGTCATACATGGGCCTGCCACACCCCTCCCCCAGTTAAAAGTAATGACAACTTTTAGTACAACATGTAACTCTGAAACTCAGCACGACCGACTAACAAGCCACAACAACACTGAAACTCTCCTGCAACCAGCAACCCCATGTGTCTTAGCCACTGAAGGGACAAGACAATGAGATAAGCTAAGCTTGTATGCCTGGAAGTTAGTTTTTCTTAGCATGCTTACTGTTACTGCTAACAACATTTTTTAATCAACATAAAACCAAAATAGAAAAATGGTAAAATAATTCATTAAAATGCTTCTGTCTAGTCAGCTCAAGATGAAATAATTAATGAAGATGAAGGAAAGGAAATATCTTGCTACACCTGAACACAGACATTCTCTGTCTGTGTGTGTCTGTTTATTTCCTTCTCTCTTTTATTCATAAGTCAGTGAAACATTTCAAAACTTTGCAGCAAAGAAACTATGTAGCAGATAATGATATTTCTTATGCCAAGAGAGAGAGAGAAATTCTTTCAATTTTTAAAAAAAAAATAAATAAAGCCTGCACACAGAGCTCCCATGGTTAAATACTTTCTTCCCTGCCGTGGAGCTGTGCACAGACAGCCTTCATCCCAGAATTTCGCGTACTACTTCTTGATACTGTTGAAAACAAGTGCTGCCTTCTGGAATTCCACTAGAAATCGCCACTGTACAATCACAACGGATGAGGTTCTTGCGTATTCTAAAACACAAAATGACTGCTCACGATTACTGAACGCCATATTTGCTACTGGCTTATTCATTAATGACCTGGTCAAGGAACTTCCCTATGGAATCAAAGCGGCACTGTATGCAGTTGATCTGGTCATGTGGTGTACAGATGAATATGCGACAGTTGCTACACAGAGACTCCAAAGAGCAGCAGACATCTTGACATCATGGACAAACAAATGGTGTGTAAGTATCAACACAGAGAAATCAAGTACCACTCTGTTCACCCTCTCATCTAAACAGAATGCAGGTAAGATCTTTGTAAATGAAATACCCTTAAGGATGGACAACCAACCCACTTACTTAGGAGTGACTCTTGACTCAAAACTGACTTGGAAGCAACACATCAACAGTGCAGAAGCAAAAGCCAGAAGAAAACTAGCCATATTAAGAAAATTGAGTGGAACCACATAGGGAGCTAGTGAAAGAATCCTCAAGAATGTATATCAGCAAAGTATTCTACCACATTTAGAATATGGCTCAACATCTTGGTGCACAGCATCAAACACTACGCTGCATAATCTAGACAAGGTTCAAAATCAGTCACTACGGATTATCACAGGTGCCATTAGGTCCACACCAATAGTAGAAATGCATAAAATAGTTGGTGTTGAACCGCTAAAGGAACGTAGAGACACAAAGGTCATGACCATGGGAGAAAAATTCCTTAGCTCTGTAAGCCATCCCCTGAAGGAGAGATTCAATAACTTGGCATTAGGACGGCTTAAAAGAAGCAGCTTCATTCATCAGGCCAAGCGTATGCGTAAGATGATACCTGACCTTCCAATTGTAGTCGCTCCATTATCATCTGTACCAGAGTATACACCATGGAAAGAAGCAGATTATACACAAATAACTATTCAGACTGAAGTGAAAGGTGTGCAGAATGGTGAGATGCAGAGCAGTCTTGTAAGATCAACAGCCACACTTAGTGTTCTAGATGACAAATATCCATGTGACACCTGGATACGTGTGTATACAGATGGATCTGCACATAATGCCATAAAGAATGGAGGGGCAGGAGCATATATTGAATATCCAAACAACACCATTGACAAGATTTCCATACCCACTGGTAAATACTGCAACAACTTTGATGCAGAAGTTAGGGCAATTATTGCTGCAGTTGAAAAACTATCAGACTCCAGAATTGATACATGTCCTGTAGTAATTCTCACAGATGCAAGATCAGTACTGGAAGCTCTTCAGTGCAACAAACTACCAGACCTTAAAGATGCCTTGTCAAAAATTGGCTTACAACATAGAGTCACTTTGCAATGGATTCCCTCCCACTGTGGGATACCAGGCAATGAGAAAGCTGACCATCTGGCCAAAGAGGGCATTGAAATGGAGCAACCAGATATATCAATCACCTATAATCAGAAGAAAAGCATGATAAAAACCTACAGGAAGCCACAAACACCACAACATGATGACTATCACATGCTAAACAGAAAGGAACAAGTCACCATCTTCCGTCTCCGAACAGGACACAGCCGACTCCGAAGTCATATGTATACAAAGTTTAAGGTTGGTACTACTAATCTATGTACATGTGCCCAGGTGCCCCAAACTGTGGAACATATCCTCCAGAACTGCACCAACTATGAGACACTGAGAAATAATTACTGGCCCAGTGAAACCACTAAAGAAGATAAGCTCTACAGTTCCATACATGAGTTACAAAAAACAGTGAAATTTATCCAAGAGACAGGACTGCAGATATAGACAGACAATGCGAACGAAGAAGAAGAAGAAGAAGAAGCTACTGGCTTTATTTTAAAAAAAAAAAAAACTAAGAATTATCATGATCTGTTACGTAGTTCATGTGCTGTGAATTTTTGAAACATTTCTAGGACTTACGAATAACCCTATAATTCTTTTTTTTTTGTGTGCAAGTTTTATTGACAAATGCAACAGGCCAGAGACCTTGAAGAGACCGTGAGCTAAATGTTACATTCTTGTGTTTAGTTACTATACAGGTCTGGTTCTATTACCTTTATGTATCAATTTACATAAAATAACAGTTTCCTTTTCTTCTTTTTTTTTTTCTTTTAAATTATGTTAGTAAATAGAAAATACTTGACCATGGATATACATGGTGTGCCCCAAAAGTAAGTGCACATATTTTCCTATGTACAAAAATGATTATAGTAACCTTTTTAATAATGAAAAGTTTGGCATTGACAGATTTTACTGGTTGAGAAGTATGATGTACCAGATAAAAATTTTAATGTGTAAGCAAAAATATGTAAGCAACATATCAAGCAACATCTAGATGCCCTAAATGACCTACAAAATAATGAAACAAAACATTCTCTCAAAACTACAAAAAAAAAAAAAAAACATAACCCTACAAAGCACGATAAAACTGTTATAATGCAAGCCAAAATAAAGGTGCACTATACCTCCACAAAAACTATCCAGTTTAATTAGAAAAAAAAACCCCCAAAAAACAGGAACCTATACTATGGACAAGAAAGTGGTAAAAATCACTGAAATTCTTACCAGAAATGTAAGTGAGATTATGTGAGGAGGAGCTCAGACGTGGACATCATGGCACAGAATATGATGAAGAGCAAGTGGTTAATGGTGTTATATAGGTTTCAGTAAGAGTACTCTTTCACATAAAGAAGCTAACAACTTATGCTCACTAATTTCAGTTATCTGTTATAGTTGGCATACCATCTACAGTACAGTTTATATATATTTATAAAGTAACTTTTATCTGCAAACATTCAAAGCAATGCATCTTATGATGCATTTTACTGTACAGATGTTATTTATATGATATATAGATATGCCCACAGAACTGTTATGAGGTTTCAGTTTTGTAGTTTTTGTGCTTAGTTCCATGAATCTTATTTTTATCACCGGTCATATGAACAGTTCCTAAAAAGAGGTAGCTGTATGCTTGTGTGCCATATCTGGGATTAGTAATTTTAAACTACAATAAATACTAAAAATATTGTCATTTTCCAGTAAAACATGGTGGCTGTGCTGTCTGGGCGTTGCTTGGCTGTATTTAAGTTAATAAGCATTTTTTATTGCACACTGTATGGTGACAGCACAGTTTCCAGCAAAAAGATAACTGCAGGCAGGTCAGCTCACAGTGAACTGTCTTCCTTGAGAATGTAATGAGTTGTCATGTTCTAGTCAACCTTGCTTGTAGAAACAGGTGCGAGCTCGCACCATTATCTATCCGAGAAAACTGCCTCTGCAACAAAGACAGGTTTCTGACTGCAAGATGATTTGCTCCATTATACCACCCGCACAAGACTGTCAGTGCTTGTATGAAGAAAGAAAGTCTTTACTCTGATCAATTAACTAAGAAACACTATTTGAAAGTAAGACAGTCTTTACTCTGATCAATTAACTAAGAAACACTATTTGAAAGTAAGACAGTCTTTACTCTGATCAATTAACTAAGAAACACTATTTGAAAGTAAGACAGTCTTTACTCTGATCAATTAACTAAGAAACACTATTTGAAAGTAAGACAGTCTT
The DNA here is from genome assembly GCA_009760885.1 of Achatina immaculata. Lineage (NCBI taxonomy): Eukaryota > Metazoa > Mollusca > Gastropoda > Stylommatophora > Achatinidae > Lissachatina > Lissachatina immaculata. The sequence goes on from CM019693.1 coordinate 9,624,792, forward strand.
TACTCTGATCAATTAACTAAGAAACACTATTTGAAAGTAAGACAGTCTTTACTCTGATCAATTAACTAAGAAACACTACTTGAAAGTAAGACAGTCTTTACTCTGATCAATTAACTAAGAAACACTACTTGAAAGTAAGACAGTCTTTACTCTGATCAATTAACTAAGAAACACTACTTGAAAGTAAGACAGTCTTTACTCTGATCAATTAACTAAGAAACACTACTTTGCAGGCTCCAGCGCTACTGGAAAATAAGAGTATTTATCCTGATGATTATGCTGAAAATATATGCTAGTCCAATCCAGGAGCTCCACAGGAAGGCAAAATCTCAGACCTGGCTTACTGGCACCTGATATCTGCCCCTCTACAGTCACACACAGTCTCTGCTGTAACTCTGAGAGTTTCTCATCTAAATACACTTGTTATTAAACACAAAGAAAGAAAGAAAGTACAGACGTCTGAAACAGAAAACACACAAGTTCAGTGCTTCTTCAAACCTGCCACTGCCAGCTACAAGAATGAAATCTCAAAGTAATGCAATCATGAAAAAAAAAAACAAAACAAAAAACCATACAAGAGAACTGAATCAACAGCCCTGTTGTGAAGCAAACATTCCTCAGCTCACAGGTGATACATCACATATAAACAAAATCAAACTTACCTCTCTTCAGATGCCTCTTTCTCCTTCGTAAGTTCTGCCTTCTCCTTGACAAGCTGGTGAACAACAAGAAGTGTTTAACTTTCTGTACAAGCAAAACTGGGTCAGAGTGTAGCAATTTACTTCAACAACATAAATAAGACTGTAAAAGCTGGCTCTGCAAGAGCAGAAATATAAACCATGAAACTAGATTCTAATGTTTAGATGAAACCATTTTTGATCATGGAAATGATGTGACCTTGAAGAAAAGACCAAACAATTTGTTTTGGGTTCTATTTTTAACAAATCTCTTCTGACTACATGGAGTTTCTTGTTACCCACGATATGTTTCTAGTCCTGGGTTTCACAAGTGTGACCTTCTCAAGATGCTGGATCTAGTGTCTTAACATCCTACAGCCACTATGGGTATCCAGTTATTGTTCTAACATATACCAGCTGTTCACAATATCTTAACTCTTAAGGGTAAAAATAATGATAGACTTCTTTTTGTCAGTTTCAATTACCAAAATGATGACTCCAGCATAACTGTTTCACTGTTAAGTTCTAAAGAAATTAAAGGGAAGCTACTGAAGCTATTGAAATAATGCTTGTAAAATATGCTTCCATTGTAGAGTCTTCTGTTTCATACTGGATTCTTTTTTTCATTAGAAAATTTACATTTTGCACAAAAACATATGTACTAGACTGGATGTAAAATATAAACTATTCATCACACGAATCTAAAACTTCATTATTTTTTTTTGGTTTTTCATCTAGTACTTTCCAAGAGAAAATAACTCTGGCAAACCTGCTTATAAAATTCTTGCCGTTACAAGTTAAGAGATGTGTTTATCATACATCTGGATATGCCAAGTCATTGAATCCTTAATCTTCTAGACAGCGTGTGCATGTTTGAGATGTACAGTAAAACATGCCACGAATAGTAAAATGGCTGAAAACATCACAAGAACATTATGTTAATAATATCCTGGTAATCAGCACAACTGAGTGCTCTTTTACTTCCTCCTGTTTTATCAGCACACACATACACACAAAACCATACCAGTCACTGATGATGTTTACACTGGTCATTCTGCTTTTCCTCCATGCTTTTTTCACTGGGGCAGAGTCTCATTAATAAAATACTCATCTTTTTTTTTTTTTTTTAGCTGACATCTTGTTTTTCTGTCAAGCACTGAGATCCATGTACAAAATGTAGTCCAGTGTGTCTCAGCCAGCAGCCAGATACTCATGATACCTATTTTTTGGTAACTGGATAACTCAAGAATACTTGCTTTAGGTCTCCTACTATGTACTGAAGCACTTCTAGGACACCAGTTCAATCAATATATGAACATAACTGATGCAGTGATGAGTGACAAAACACAAACAGAAGAGGTAGTGTGAAGCACATGTTTACCAGTTCCTTCTGCTCCAACAGCACTTTGTTCTGCTCCATCTCAGCCTGCAGCTCTGCTATCTGAAAGTCTTTTGAGTCCAGCTGACCTCTGATTTCCTTCAACACAGCCTTCAGAGAGTCTCTTTGAAACAAACAGTTCATAAAATGTAATATTCTACATCTCTAGTGACTAATGTTCTGTCTAGTGAGCCTAGTTAGGTTAATATTTTCTTTGTTGAACAAATCAAAATCTAAAGCATAAGATAATGATGTAATAAGAAAAACAAAATGCAGGAAAGAAACACTGGAGACAGACTGAAAGCATGGCCTCTAATAAGAAAGAATGAAACAACAGTTGAGAAAGACTGAAAGCATGGCTTCTAATAAGAAAGAATGAAACAACAGTTGAGAAAGACTGAAAGCATGGCCTCTAATAAGAAAGAATAAAACAACAGTTGAGAAAGACTGAAAGCATGGCCTCTAATAAGAAAGAATGAAACAACAGTTGAGAAAGACTGAAAGCATGGCCTCTAATAAGAAAGAATGAAACAACAGTTGAGAAAGACTGAAAGCATGGCTTCTAATAAGAAATAATGAAACAACAGTTGAGAAAGACTGAAAGCATGGCCTCTAATAAGAAAGAATAAAAACAACAGTTGAGAAAGACTGAAAGCATGGTCTCTAATAAGAAAGAATGAAACAACAGTTGAGAAAGACTGAAAGCATGGCCTCGAATAAGAAAGAATGAAACAACAGTTGAGAAAGACTGAAAGCATGGCCTCTAATAAGAAAGAATGAAACAACAGTTGAGAAAGACTGAAAGCATGGTCTCTAATAAGAAAGAATGAAACAACAGTTGAGAAAGACTGAAAGCATGGTCTCTAATAAGAAAGAATGAAACAACAGTTGAGAAAGACTGAAAGCATGGCCTCTAATAAGAAAGAATGAAACAACAGTTGAGAAAGAATGAAAGCATGGCCTCTAATAAGAAAGAATGAAACAACAATTGAGAAAGAATGAAAGCATGGCCTCTAATAAGAAAGAATGAAACAACAGTTGAGAAAGAATGAAATGTTAGCACCGCTGCTGCTCTATGTCAGCCAAGCCAAAATGACTATGAAAAAAAAAACTGGCTAGAAAAGTTTTAGTCAAAAGAAAAATGTGGCAAGAATGGAAAACTGGATCATGTGACAGATCATCCTGGTGCTCCAAACTAAACTACGCTACACCACACTACATACCACATCACATCACACCACACACCACAAACCACACTACATATTTCAGTAAGGTGGAGATTCACATCCTCTGAGCAAATGGTTCAGAATGATGATTATGATCTATATATTGATCACAAGTGTTTCACTTAGATCTAGTGTGTTGTCCAGCTTCCAAATCTCTGTGATGTACTATCTTGTGGAGGATTCCACCTCATTCAGGCCTGCAACTTTTGACTCCTCTTTCTTCATACTCCACCACTAAGGTGGAAGAAGAAACCTTTCTTTGCTCACTTATTATGGCACAACCAGATGAAAGCTATAGACATATTTTGGGGGTTCTTAAACTCTGGTCTCAGGCTGGGTAAGTGAAGGGAGATAAGTATGAGAAAAGAATGAGACCCAAAAGTAATGAAAGAAATGCCAGAAGAAAGTAAGGGATGATTTTCTTCCCTGCTCCTGTAAAAATGATGTCTGAACTTTAATATGAGATAGCACATAGGTCTTTTCCACAGGCCAGAGTGATTAGCTCCTATGTCCAGTCTCAGTTTACTTGTTTCCTCATTGTCTGGAAACTACGGAGGCCGAACAGTACAATGTATCTAACAGGTCATGGGTGGAGTATGGCTTTCCCTGTCCTACCTTTGGCTAGTGCACACATGACCAACAAAAAAACTGAACAGCATAGCCTCCTTATAACAATATACAGAAAGCACCAACCAGTCTCACTCCATGTCATCCTACCCTGCCCTGAAGCCATGTATGCAAGGAACAAATATACTCACAGTTCTTGCTTCAAGTGATCTGCTTCTGTCTGAGACCTGTACATTAATTCCTCCGTTTTCTTGGATGACTCTTGTTGAAGCTTGACTCCCTATTTATTGAAAGACAAATACATCATATCTAATGTTTTAGGAGCTCTGAAAAGCTAATAAGGGATGGAAATGTAATCTCTGAGCAGCTAACACATGCACCACAAAATGAACAGCAAACAATTACGGAACAATTCTAAGACTCTGTGACTATTTGTTCAAGTATTATTTGTTAAAAAAGTTCCGTCACATGTACAGAATTATAGACTGGGGGGGGGGGGGGGGGGGGGGGAAGAGAGAGGGAAGTAGAGAGAGTGAGTATGTTATCTTCTCTCTTAATTCTTGGCTACTGCTATCATTATATAGAACTTGATTTCCTCAGTGATGTTCATGTTGCTCACCTCATTCTGCACATGCTTCTCACCTCATTCTGCACGTGTTGCTCACCTCATTCTGCAGACTGATAAGCTGGGCTTCCTTGTCCTCCACTTCTGCTCTGAGAGATACCAGCTCCTGCTGTAGCAAGTCTTTCTCTCTGACCAAGTCCAGTTTCTGTGACCTCATCTCTTCTCTTGTCTTCTCACCCTGAAAGAACCATGTCACTGACATCACTATACAAAGCATCACCCCCACAAACTAGCACTATTAAAACACAGTTCAAAGCCAGGTAGATGGTAACTGCTGTGGAGTTTACCAAGAATCAATTATTCCCACTTTAATCAGTGAATTAACATTTCAAATTTTAACCCTTGCCTATCTTATGCTGAACACTTTTCAAACAATAAATTCATTTTTCTGATATACTCTGCTTCAATAAATAATATTTAATAAATTTACATGGTTTACTTTTTTTGTTATAAATTTTACATAACAATCAGATGGCAAGGAAATTTATAAATATAACACCAAATAAGCTATAGACAAAAGGCATTGAAATGCAAATTCTCTTTTTTTTTTTAAAGCAGGAAAGGCTAAAAATGAATGTAACTAATAAATATTTATAAGAGGGTTTTACCTTAACTAGAAATGGTCATGTAAGTGAATACAGGCCAAGCCAATGAATGACCAGTATAAATGTGCTATAAGAACCTCACAGTAATCTATCAGGACATGAGAATGCTCTGTAAGCAGAAATGGGAAAGCACTTGAGAAAATTCTGAGCTTTCTCCAGTGCTTTCCCATTTATCTTTATTTATTAACAAGTACATAAGAAAATACTGCCTGGGAATCAACAGAACAGTTTGAGTGGTGAAATGAACTTTCAGTAGAATGAGATAAATTCCTAGCCTCTACAACAACTAAAACTGAGAAAGTTATCACATTTAATGTACATGCAATACTGCCCCATGAAACAAACATGGTCATTATGCAAGTCCATGGAGATAAGAACAGTTTTAGAAAAGTGTTTATATAAAAGAGAAACTATGTTAACATCCAAGAAACATAATAATAAAATAATGTCTGATGGAAAAATCCAGGGCAAATGAAGATTAATATGATAATAGCACAGATGGGGGGAAAACACATTAAGAAACAAACAGGTGTTTTGTCAGTGCATTCCATACGGGGGACAAACAGTAATGTTTATGTTTTGTGAGGTGATTAATTAAATGTGATTTTAACACAAAACTTTTTTTTTTTTAAATGTAAGTCTCTTTTCCAAGTCTCTCTCTCAAGTAAAACTGAAAAAAAAAAAAACCACTTGAAATATTCTTATTTACACAACTCAGTGTAACCTCTCTATACTATTACTCACCTCTTCTTTAGCTTTTGTTGCATACTCTAATTCCAAAAGCATCTTCTCTACTCTGTCCTCCAGTTCCAGCTTTGCCCCCTTGGCTTTCTCCACTTCCTCCTGACACTTGCCGACCTCCAACCTGGCCTGAATCAGTTCTGCGTTGATGGCAGATTTTTCTTCCTCTGTTCGCTTCAGCTGTTTTTCTGCCTGCTGTTTTTCATACTAGTGGACAGAGCCAAATCTAAAAGTTTGTCTCAGAACCACATCTGGCAGCATCATAGCATCTAAAACTTACTCTGTGTTAAATGATGTGAATTCTGGCAAACTCAATACATGTGCAAGAGACAGACAGGTTTTAGCTAGACAGAGCAAACATTTATTAGGACAAGAATGTCACAAGTATCCAACACTTGCCTACAGGTAGTCAACAGACTATCATACTACTTCAGTCTACAGGTAGTCAACAGACTATCATATACCAGTCCTCCTTAGCTAAATGGCTAAAGACGCACTTCAAAAAGTGCAGTGGCAACTGGAAGACCATTGGTTCGATCCCAGGACCGGGAAAAAAAAAAAAGCAACAACTCACAAGACCTCTGGGAGTCATGACCCGGAGGGGCCCACCCCCCCTTAGAGTGTCATGAGTTTAAAGGGCCGAAACACTTGTCTGAGGGGGGTACTTCCTCTGATGATCTGAAGGAGTTGTGTTGTTGTTCCGCTCTCTATGGTAGAGAGTTTCCTGCATATGCATACTACTTTAGCCTAACAGAAAGGAGACTGTAATATCCTCCATGATGGCAAAGCCAGCTTCTAAGTCCTGCACAAGAAATGAGGCTAAAAACTCATCCCAGCTATTATCCTTGCTTGCCATATTGATCATGATGTCTGCTGCTTCTGTCTCAAGTCTGCATATCTACAGACTGACCAACCAATAAACCAGCCAGCCAGCAAATCAACCAACCAGCCAATCAACCAGTCATCCAGCCAATCAACCAGCCAGTCAGCCAACCAACCAGTCATTCAGACAGCCAACCAACCAAGGGCAGACTACATTAGATACAACTTCTAATAAATACAATGCAAACTTTCTTACCTTTCCTTTGCTTTCACAAGATAAACTGTGTTTAACTTTTAAATTCTCCTACAAAATAAACTGTTTAACTCATAATTCTCCTAGAAAGTGAACTGTGTTATATATAAATATATACAATCCTCTAAGAGTTTTTTTTTTCCTCACCTGTATCATTCATTCATTACATATTGTGAGAAGCAGCACTGACGATTATGCTTCTCCATCTTGTGTGGGTCTTAGTATTTACAACCAAATCAAATGCTGCTCTTTTCCCAAGCTATTTGGTCGGTCTGGTGAGATACTTTTCCCTGTCTTGTCTTCTTTTCTTTTCCCCTTGAGTTTTCCTCAAGATTGTCAGCTTCTCTAATGTCTGTCTTCTCATGAAATGTCCAAGGAATTTTGACTGCCTATTCCTAATATTGGTAACTTGTCCTCAGTGCTCTGAAACTTCTCCAAGGACTTCACTTATTTTTCTGGCTATTAACATTTGTGCTGCTTCCAATGTTTTGTTCATCACTCACTGTCCAAGTTTCACAAGAATATGGCAATGTCGATTCTCTATAAACTAGTAATGCTCTTTTCCTCATGTATTTTGTTTTACTTGTTAGTATCTTCTTCACATCATAAAAAAGCTGCTTTGGCTCCTCCTGTTCATGATTTGACTGCATGTGTGCACCTATCCATCAGCTGTTACTGTTCTGGTAATGTCTTTCTGTTTGCAAGAATGCTCTACTTTGGTATATTCATGTTACACACATTGCCACAGTCTCTGTTTTTCCTGCTGTTCTAGGAAATGTACTATTTACCTGCAATGCCTCTTTTTCTGATCCAATCTTCTCCAACATTTGTTTATGAGCTGTTGTTGTATCCTGCTGTTTGTTGAGTGTATCGTTTGCTTGTGAAAGTTGCTGCTGTAACTCTTTGATCTCTGCCTCTTTGTGCTGTAAAGCCTCTGTTCTTTCTGTCTCAAACTGTTCTGATAACTGAGTGGCTCTTGTTTTGTATTTGTCTACTGCTGTGTTCTGACAAAATAAAACACATGCAAGTCTCTCAGAGATGACACAATTGAAACAGTCAACAATACTTGTTTACAAACATTAAAGTAGATTATTATAAATAACAGATACAACAGTCTGAACCAATGAAAATAAAACAGAGAACTACATAATAATACAACATATTACAAAATGACTTGGTATGGAACTCAATGAGACAGCTAATATTTGAGCTGACTATTTTAATACAAGAAAGTGTTATTTGCAAAAAGATTACTTTAAAAAGCAAAATATTGTACTACAATCAAGTAGTTTACAACAAAGCCTGGTACTACACTCAAGTAAATTACTTGAAAACAGTAATTTACTACAGTCAAGATTACTTTAAAACAATAGCTACAGATTAAGATTAAATAAGACACAAATTATTCTAAACTAGTAAGGTACTACACTCAAGCAGATTGCTTTAAAACTGTGTAGGTATAACACACAAAAATGTTGATTACTTTAAAAAAAAAACATCAACCCACAGAGACAGACACACTGAGAAAGACACAGACAGAGAGAGAGACAGAGAGAGAGAGGGAGAAAGAGAGAGGAGAGAGAGACACACACTGAGAAAGACAGAGAGAGAAAGACAGAGAGAGGAATACAGAGAGAGGAAAGAGAGAAAGACAGAGAAAGGAGAGAGAGGAAGACAGAGAGGAGAGAGAGAGAGGAGAGACAGGAAGAGAGAGAGAGAGACAGAGAGAGAGGTGAGAGAGAGGGAGAAAGAGAGAGGAGAGAGAGACACACACTGAGAAAGACAGAGAGAGAAAGACAGAGAGAGGAATACAGAGAGAGAGAAAGACAGAGAGAGGAAAGAGAGAAAGACAGAGAAAGGAGAGAGAGAGGAAGACAGAGAGGAGAGAGAGAGAGAGGAGAGACAGGAAGAGAGAGAGGAGAGACAGAGAGGAGAGAGAGAGAGGAGAGACAGGAAGAGAGAAAAGAGAGAGAAAGAAAGACAGAGAGGAGAGAGAACACTCACCAGTTCCTTAATGTCACCCCCCAGTTTGATGATCCTCTCATCATATTTCTTACAAGTCTCCTGAATCTCCCTATCCTTGTCCTGCTGTAACTTCTGGTATGATTCCTCTACTTTAGCTAGGTTTTGAGAATAGCTGGACAAGCTGTTTTGTAGATCCTCGATTTTTCTGAGGAGACAGAAAGTACAGCACAAGGAAGATGAAAAACACAAGCTGTGACTGAACTGAACAAATTAAACAAGTGAAGACACGTTTTTAAAACGTGACAGGAAAGAGTTACGTTTTTATTAACTCTTTTGCTGCCACACAAGAAAATTCCAAGACCACAAAAGGAAATGTATTATAAACACAAGTGCTATTTTTAATGAGAAAAAGCTTGATACCTATATTTAGCTTATAGTGTATCCCCATAAACTGGAATAAAACTGTATAGATGCATATTTTTTAAAATTTAAGTATGAGTATTATTACTGTATTAATATTATGTCTGATGGTAGGAAACAAGATATTTAAGTATTATTATTGTATTAATATGAAACAAGAAAAACATGACCCAACACACCATACAAGGTGCTAGCATTCTATGATAGCAACAGCAAAAAATACATCATTAAATTTTAAACCGTCATCTGATAAGCTACAGGATCCTGCAACAAGACTACAGTGAGATAATGTCATCTAAAATTAACATCATGTAACTTCTCACAGACACTGAACTAATCTAGCAAGACTTGGGTTTACATAACCTTCTGTGTGATACTAACGTTAGAAACATGTTCAGGAAATGAACTAATCTCAGACTCTGAACTATCAACGATAATAATGCTACAATGTAAAATACATGAACAAACCACCATTCCTTTACATTTCAGATTATAAACACACACACACACACACACCCAGACACAATGTGTGTGTGTGTGTGTGAAAGAGGGACTGATTGATTGATTGATCTTTATTTCAAAAGGGTTAAGAATTGGGCATGCAGGCCCGTCTGACATTCTGCCCTTTATAAACGAAGGGAGGAGGGAGGAAGGGGCAGAGAGAGATGGGGGGGGGGGGGAATAGAGGAAGAGAGAGAGAGAATATTAATAAGAAGCATTTCTGTAAAAACCTATACAATATATCACACACAATGTGTTTCAAAAGTTCTTGCTTAGTAAAGTCAAAACTGCAGATAGATTTTTGGTGGACACTGTATTTATTTATAACTTTTTTGTGTAAAGACAAATACAATAATTTTTCCAAAGGAGAAATAATTTAACATTCTGCTCAACCATTACGATTGGGCCTAAACACATCGTCATGTCAGTAAATGAAAAGTATTTTAAAAAAAAAGAAACTGACAATTTCTGATTAAGGTGGATCAATTTTAGCTCTTTGAGACATCACTGACATACATTCTTGACAAACTTAAGATTTTTTTTTTTTTAAGTCTAGAAAACCTATGATGGACATTTATTATATATATATATATATATATATATATATATATATATATATATATAATAGAATAGGGTAAGATTTTAGCAAAAGAAAAACACAGCTTCCATGTTCAAAGAAGAAAGATTTCATAAACAAGCATGCATGGACTACAATAACCTGTGAAGAGTTTTGTGATCATGGTACTGACATAGCAGGGTCCTCAGATGCTGCTGTGAGGTCTCCCAAACCTACGAGTTCTTCAGACAAAATCACTGACCCAGTTTAGGAGTGTGCTACAGCATCTGATCCCAGTTGTTGGACGGCAAAAAGAGTTTCGTTTCCTACTTCTGGAGAAGGCCATATTAAGATAAGTTCTTCGTTTAGTTATCTGTTTTTGTCTCGTTGTGCATGTAATCCTTGAAAAAGGTTTATGCCGAAATACTGGATGTTGTATCTTCTTCTTCTTCGTTCGCTTCTACCACCAAAATCACACTGTGATCCTACTGAATTTACGCCTGTGGTCCTTGTTAGGTCCCGTGGTCTCCTGTGTGGTCCACAAAAGGACCACACGAGATCCACGAGAGGACCACAAGGGGTTCAGAGTATCACAGGGCTTTAGCCTGTATTCTTGGTGGGTCTCTGAAGCGGATTGCATGACACCGTGGTTTTCATTGCACCAGTTTATTCTAGAGTTGGACTTTCTCACCAGAAGACCTCGACGTGTTTAGGATATCAGTGCATCCCCACTGGGTGAGAGGCGGTAGCCCACCCAGGCCAGAGTTGGACCTTCTCACCGGAAAACATTGACGTGTTTTGAGATACCCGTGTATCACCGCCGGGTGAGAGGTGGTTGCCCATCCAGTCCAGAGTTGGACTTTCTCACCGGAAGACCTCAGCGTGATTAGGATACGCAAACATCCCCGCCGGGTGAGAGGTGGTTGCCTATCTAGACTGCCCTGGTCCAGTGTCTCCGACTTCAGCATTTTGCAGTCGTGGCCGCTACCCTTCCTAGTTGTGACCAGGATGGAGCTTTTGTCCAGGAGGATGAATCCTCGTCACTAGTGACTTCCACCCCTGGGTTGAGCCGGTTTAGGCATATTATCCCAGTATGGGCGTGTTTGGGACGTGACCGACCTCTAAAGCAGAGGTACTGTGACATGCACAGCCTTCAAGATTCACCCCTGGTGTGAGCCGGTTTAGGCAAAATTCACCAGTATGGGTGTATATCAGGCGTGACCGACCTCTAGAGCGGAGGTGGCATGACATGTCTAGCCATCGAGTTCCATCCCTGGTGTGTGCCGGTTTCGGCATATTTCACCAGTGTAGGTGTATTTTGGATGTGGCCGGCCTCTAGAGCAGAGGCGTCGTGGTATGTGTAGCTCTCGCAGCGATACTACTGGACATAAACTTCACATTATCCTTTCCACCACCTTTTCACATCGGCACCGCACAGCACCCTTTATTTCTTTTCCGCATTTACTTCCTTAACCGGGAGGGGCTTCACTCCACGCGCGGCATTCGAAGAGTCTCGCCAGCAGTGTTTTAACCTCTGGGAAAAGCCGGTTCATGCATTTCACCCGATATGACTGCACTCAGGACGTGGCTGACCTCCAGACCAGAGGTGCCGTGATTTGACTGTTTGCTTCGCGTTATCCTTTCTACCACCTTTTCCGCAGTGATGCTGCGCGGCAACCTCATTTGCACCTTTCTTCACTGGCCGGGAGGAGCACCGCTCCACGCACGGCAGCTGAAGAATCTCACCAACAGCGGCAGATTAGCTACCAAACGTGCCACTCATCTACTGTAAGTATCTGGTTTTCAGGCGCCAGATATTCGCCCTCGCCCCTTCTCCTGTCAGTTTAAACAGTTCTGCCACGGGAAGGCCAGGAGCTGGACTTGACTGCCAGAGGCTGTTTGAGACGCACGCCGTTGGAGTGGAGATCGAATTCTCCACCCCACCTCCGGCAATAACAGTCCTTAGAACCGGATGTTGTATGTTTTTCATTTATACATTCTTATACCTTCTATTAGTTTTTTCTCACGTTACTCACTCCCTCTGCCACTTTGTAAAACTACACCACACACCTCTATCTAACTTTATTACTTAAACCAGTTTTACTACAGTCGCCATCACTTTTATCTGTCACAGTACCATCAAACACTCACTTCACATCACATAATTTCACCAAAGCAAGCAATGCAAATGATGATACAGATACTACTGATCTAATCTAATAAACTATGATGTTGGATTTTTAAAATCCCATACAAAGTTCTGAGCACTTTAAAAAAGACAATGTTTTAAAAAACTGCTACAAGCTGTAATATAGTGTACATGTAAGCCATGTGTATGAGATTTTTTTTTTCTGTCAGCCATTAAATTAAGACAGGGAAGAACTGCAAAATACCATGCCACACAAAGAGTGTGTAGAGATGCTGATTATTTGAGGATAAAAAAAAGGTTCACACCTGAAGACTGAAGATGTAAGTGTAAGGAGAATGGATCTGGCTATGCAGACAAGCTTTGTTGTTACTGGGCTGGTCAAACAGTGACAGAATCTGTCATTACACTCAAAATCTTCAGAATCAATGTATAAGAAGAAAATGATGGCTGGCAAATCAAAGTTGACCAAGACCCTATCTACTTTCCAACTGTTCCCCCTTGTAACAGACTATAGTCTGATCAACTGAACAGGGACCAAATGAGAAGGCAAATCCAGTCTTATAAGTGAGCATGCTGAAGATTGATATGTCAGGCAGATAGGTGCAGATAAACCAGTCTAGTCTGAGACAACACAGTCACCACTTCTTTCTTGTGAGAAGAACCATTATTACTGTTATTATTTTATATGAATATATGAGGGGAGGCTGAGTAGTTATCCCAAATTCTAAGCTTAATTTTGTCACTGTAACTGGAAAGAATGTTATTTTATAATGTAAAGTGCTGATTTGAAGGATCACAGTGCTAATATTTGACTTGTTCTTTTTCAGATCAATGACAGAACCATGTCAATGAGAAATGTGGAATTTTTAAGTATGGAACTCTGGACCATCATGAGCTTCCTGCTCCTACAGAAGAAAGCTCCAACAAAGGAAATACAAGAGTGCCTGCTGCAGACACTGATTGACAGGTGCCTTATGTGGAACTCTGAGGATGTGGAACAACATCCAAGTTTCATGGCTCTAGCTCATTCCCTTCTTGGCTGGATCAACAACATTTCAGCACCTCCTATGTACTTGTTTTGAAATCTACAGACAATTTGTGCTGTTAGGAAAAGTTGTAAAGACGGCTGAGCTGGACTGAAGCACTCTTAGTCTCAAAACAATGACCAAAAGTTCTGAATGTCAAAAAGGTGTAGATGTCAACACACAAAATAACCTACTATCATTTTGTTGAGGCTTATTTTACATTTGGAAGATAAATTAGTCATTAGAATGAATTGAAATTGACCTTGATTTCCAAAAATCAGTTCTGCTCGTACCTTCAGGAATGTTAAATATAAAATAAAGTGTTAGAGAAGAAAAAAAAAAACAAAGGCAGAAGGTAAGGTACATAATCTAAAAAAAAAAAAACCTAAAAAAACTGGATTTCACTTTTAAAAAATCAATTTTTAAAAATATACAACACAATCTGGACACTGAGAAATTCAGGACAAAGTGAGAAATCTGGGACATGGTGTGAAATCTGAGACATAGTAAGAAATTTGGGACAATCATGATATGTGACAGAAACTAATGTTTGTTCCATGCAGAACACCAGCAATAGTCAACAAAGCACACACACACACACACCCACAAAAGACTGCCTTAAGCAGCAGAAAACGATGCCCTGCATCTCTAAAACAAGCCACCCACCCAACTCCTGGTAGACCAAACTATGTCAAGTGTTCATTAACGAACCACAAGCAAGCATGACTGAAATGTCTGAATGTTCCAAAATGTCACAGTCTCCCACATCTCCCCCTTTATGGTTTGAGAATTTTCTTCCCCCGGAAGCTTCAAGGTAAAACTTCGTGCTCCTACGCCAGGCCATTCCACCCCCACCCCCCCACACACTGACACGATATATTTAAAAGGATGCATTAAAGATGAAAACAAAAACTTTTTAACAAAATGATTTAAAAAAACAACCAAGAAACAACTAAATACTGCTGTCAGCTACAGAATTTCAACATTTTCTAGATAGCATATGCATTCAAAACTAAAAGATACAAAATGTTAGTATAATAACTGTTGATCTACATGCTGTTAGTTCTCAAGTTTAAAGGTTTATTACAAGAAGGCCAAGCATGTAGTGGACATGTATGTGAGGAAACCTTTCAGAAAATATCTCCCAGATCTGTTCAATATTACATCTCAGTGCTACCAGCAGCCAGCGCACTATGACTGGAACACAAGATATTTATACAGTCTCCCAACATTATACATCAGGTACACACAGTGACAGCATCTACATACAAGAAAATAACAGAAATGCTGAAAATGATACATTTACAACAGTACCTTAATAATAAGATATAATATCCTACACAAATACAACATTTATTTTAAACTTTTGAAACTAACTTAATACTGGGATCTATTAAAAGAAAATACAACATTCTTCATAATTAAATGCTGAAATTTGTTTATGTTGTTGAGTTATGTGATAGAACTGCATCTCTGGGCTTATATTTTGTGAGAAAGTTATGTTGTCTATATATGAAGAAAACCACTGTGACTATTTTAGTGCCTGGCCTGATATTCTTACATAACCAATAAAACAAGGTGGGATGTTGTCTTTGGTGTTGCTGCTTCTGAAAGGCTTCAACTCACAGAAAATCACAAAACAATGGCAGAAGAAGGAAGTGGAAATGGTATAAATGCATATTTTTGTAAAAAATCTGCCTGAGGCACTGGTAGATATGAAACATGACAGAATACAACCAGGCACTTACACACCACAGCAAGTCTTGGAAATAACCCACTGATTTTCAGATGATCCAAATTTTTTGTATGAAAAAATGATTTCCTTTCATTGTTTAACAACATCCTTTTCCGAGATGCCCACTCTTTTCTACAAATTTTTCCTTAAACCCAAAAAGTTTACTAATGTTGATGATGAGTACTGAAACATATAGCCCTTTGTATTCTGTCTTTATATCAACATAGTGCTCACCAGACAGACAAGCATATTAGTCGTGACAACTAACCTATTCCTCTCCTTTATCTGCTCACTGAGTGCGGTCAGCTGACTTGAGCTGTCCCCAGAATTTTTCACCAGTTCTGACAACTGCAACTCCTGTTTATCATCAAAATGTCCACGGTGATGATGTTTACAATGACATGAACAACAGCTATTCTCAGTGAACATTTCATGAGCTAATGGGTCTGTGTTACATGTCACAAAACAACCAGGCAAAATTACGTACTCTGATTTTTATTTTTCTGTCCACTATATGTGCAACAAGAATATTAGATATATCTGTATGTTCTAATTTGTATGTTGTGTCCATGATATATGGAACAAAAGTATTAGAGAAACTAGTATGTTCTAATTTGTATGTTGTGTCCACGATATGTAGAACAAAAAATTAAATAAAATGCTAAACTGTTATGACCTTCAACGAGTAAGCTTATAACTGAGACCCAATGAACTAGAAGATAGTGAAGCAACTGCATGGTAATCACTGAGGTAAAAGCAGGCTGAAGCCACTGATGGCTTCTATTTCTCTACACATCTATACAGTGTCCTAGTTACTCGTACAATCAGTCACCAACAATGGCCATAATTTGTTTGTTACACACCCACTGTATGAAGACTGCTATAAAGCTCACCAAAAACTCTATACACAATACAAGCTTACCATTATTCTCTTATACTTATAAACAGTCTCTTTTCCACAAAAGATGTCTGGTCTTGCTATTTCTCACCTTGATGCACTACTGCTGTCTTATGACAGTAGAACCTAAGGTTCAATCTATCATCTCAATACTAAATAAATCTTGTCTCCACCATCTGTATCTGTGATGTACACACCTTAATAAAGCACTGGAGTACATCTTGTGGAAGGATATTAACGTACTGACATAATATGCTTAAATACAGAAGGTATGCTGAAACAACATCAAATCAAATTCCAGTACATCTAAGATAATGGACAAAATAACAAGGATTCCTTTCTTCCTGGTCTTGTATGCCATACTTAGAGCTGATTTTTTTTCTTCTCTTTCACTTTAATGATGATTTATACTTTTACTACTCCAGTTTTCACACAATCTGGTAACTACATGTAATTGTACTATCTATATATATTTAATTTCAGTTCTCATCAGCACACCATGGAAAATATCATAATGGTTACACTGGAGCATGGCACAGTGACAGAAAGAACTGAATCCTCTACACAAAAGAATGTTTGAATGTTTCACTCTTTGTTTCAATACAGGGCACATCCATGTGAGTGCTACCATTCTTCAGTTATATAAATCTACATATAAATCTATATAAATCAACAATAGCATAAAGATATAAGCCAGGCTGGTAATGGAAAGAAAACTTATATAACAAATAAAAGATAATCAAGAAGCAGCAGCAGAAAACATACAGGTCTTCTAAAGTGACCAAATAAAACATGAAAGCTAAATGAAACATAAACAATCAACAAGAGGAGTGGTCCATACATGTTAATTAATTGTTCAAGTCCAAACTGATGTGCCACCACTGAAACCTCCATGAACAATTTCTTCTAAGTTCAAATGTTTAATACTAGAAATGAACACTAAACTCAAACTGGGCCAAAAGTGTTTTTTTAAAATGTTATTAAATATGAAAGTCTTGCACTGAAAGAATCACATAGACTGGACCACTCTTATGTGTCGCTGTACATGAGCAATGACACAAGGGTGATACAGTGTGTTCCGAAAATAACTGTGCACTAATCCAGTACTGATTCCGGTATCAGTGATATCTTAATGAGTACGGTTTCTAGCCACATCTACCTGCATATGATAGTGTGTTGAACCCTGCTGTTGTGTAATATTCACTGTATTCAGTCTGTCTTTGTGTATTCAGTTAAGCTGTGACGCATTTGTCACAGCCCACGAAGGGCGAATTGTTTAAAAATCAGTTTATTCACTATGGTTCTTTCACTAGAAGAGCATATTTTTCTTGTTGAGCATGTATTTTGAGAAGGCAGCACATACACTGATTTAGGGTGGGAACAATTTGTTGAAAAATTCCCAGGAACACCCGTACCTCATCGCAATGCAGTTTATAAACTTACTGAGAAATTTCATGAAACAGGCTCAGTGTCAGATGTACACCATAGCAGGAGACCATCTAAACTTAACAAGAAGAAATTATCAAACATTTCTGACTCTATGCTTCAGAGTAAGTTGCGTAAGTTGACATAACGCGAAGGTAACGGGCTTGCTACAGTGCATAAATGGTCAGAGAAAATTTTAAACTCTTCCCATATAAGTAACAGCAGTCCAACAACTGCTGCTGGTGGATCATGAAAAACGACTCCGTTACTGTAAAAGGTTTACAAATTTCATTCAAACTAAAATGCTGATATTCTTCATGTCACGTTTTTTTTACAGATGAGGCCTGATTTCACCTCTCCGGTTACGTTAACACACAAAATACATGATCTGAAATTTATAGAAATCTCCCACACATAAGAAACATTTCACCAGCAGAACTAAGAAAAGTGTTTACAAGTAAAATTAAATGTGTTCAGGCTTGCGTAGACACACAAAGACATCACTTTCAACATTTGTTATAAGGTACGTGTCTGACTACCTTATAATACATAACATTTTTTAATCAACACACTTAATCTGCGACTCCAGCCATGGCAGGTAGATGTGGCTAGATACTGCTGACATTAAGATATCACTACAATATCAGAATTGATGCTGGGTTAGAGCACAGTTACTTATGGCACACCCTGTATAAGCAATGGATTGTGAGACCATAGCAGTATAGAGACACTGTGGTATATGAACATCACTGAAGGGAATGCTATGACACATGAATAAATCAGTCAATGCATCTGGGGAATAACTGAATGACATATATGTGATAAGAAAATTTATCTCTCTTCTTATGATGTATGGATAAATTAGCTCAGTGACTAACACAATGGAACAGGTCTTTTACATGTAAATCCTACTGAAATGTTCCTTTCAGTTACTTATAAACAACAGCATTCAAATGATGAGACTGCAGTGACAGTGGACTGTAAGATGACCAGTGATAGCAGTGAAATGGACCCGCTGAGACAGCAGTACATTAATAGCTTAAAGTTGATGGCAGGATGAATAAATTAGTTGTGATGTCAGGAACCAGATTAGCAATGATAGCAGTACATCACCAGACTAGCTGCAATATCAAATGATCAGTAGCAGTGATATCTTCAGATAGCAGTACATAAATAGATTAATAGTAATGGCTGCAGATTAGCAAAAAATGGCAGTACAATAACAGATTAGCAAGGCAAGGCAAGAGATCAATAGATCAGCAGTTGACAGTAGTGGATCAACAGATCAGCAGTGACAGTAATGGATCAACAGATCAGCAGTGACAGTAGTGGATCAACAGATCAGCAGTGACAGTAGTGGATCAACAGATCAGCAGTGACAGTAATGGATCAACAGATCAGCAGTGACAGTAGTGGATCAACAGATCAGCAGTGACAGTAATGGATCAACAGATCAGCAGTGACAGTAGTGGATCAACAGATCAGCAGTGACAGTAATGGATCAACAGATCAGCAGTGACAGTAGTGGATCAACAGATCAGCAGTGACAGTAGTGGATCAACAGATCAGCAGTGACAGTAGTGGATCAACAGATCAGCAGTGACAGTAGTGGATCAAAAGATCAGCAGTGACAGTACTGGATCAACAGATCAGCAGTGACAGTAGTGGATCAACAGATCAGCAGTGAAAGTAGTGGATCAACAGATTAGCAGTGACAGTAGTGGATCAACAGATTAGCAGTGACAGTAGTGGATCAACAGATTAGCAGTGACAGCAGTGGATCAACAGATTAGCACTGTTCAACAGATCAGCAATAATTGCAGTGGTTCAACAAATAAGCAGTTGGGTGCGAAAACATTAAAAAAAAAAAAACAACAGCTGAGTTTGGTTTGAGCCACTGAGAAGATTATGGCTGACAAAAATCTGTTTCATTTTTGTGCCAGGTCATGTGGGGGTGAGAGATAATGAAAAAGTGGGCAGACTTGCTGGCTTGACCACAGTGAAGGTGGACAGGCAGTGGACCAAGCTGATATCCTGAACGCGCTCTGAGAAGCTAGTCATATCACTGATTCAAGCAAACAGTTCTGAATCTGCAACAGTGAACAGATTGCTGGGACATAACATCAAACATGGGGTGGCCAGACAACAGCGCTACAGTGAGAAGCAAAGAAGACTGGCTAATCAACACAGAACTGGTATCTTCAGCCGCCAAACACTGGGGGGAATACTGGAGATGGGATCAGAGCACTTATGGACTAATCATCAAATGTGCAATAAGGATGATCCATCGACTAACTAACTAACAAACACACAAATAAGCAGTGATAGCATCACTTCAATGGACTGTAAGTGTTAGCAGCAGGTAATTAGCAGTAACAGCAGTTGATCAACAGATCAGCAGTAACAGATCAAGAGTCACAGCAGCAGATTAACAATAACAGCAGTGGATTGTCAGTGATGGCAGCAATGACAACTGATTAGCTACGACAGCAACCGATCATTTGATTATCAACGGATCAGCAGACTAGCAATGACAGAAATGAATCAGTAGACTGGCTTATGTGTTAGTGGATCAGTAAACTGGTAGTAAAAGTTATCAAATAAGGACAATGTCTCACTGGACAAATGACAGACACTGACTGAATCATCTATGATTAACAACCTGAATAGGGTATAAGAGACTGAATAATGATTAACTGTATGTCCTATATATGACTGCTGAAGCCTTTCATCATTTGACCATAAAAGCATAAATGTTTTTCCACACAGAAATTGGTGCAGCAAAACAAACCATAAAAAGCAACAAATACCAAGTTTACAGAAAAATATAAAGTATAATGGATGAGTTCATAAACCAGTTAAATTAGAAAAACTGTCTGGGTGGAAAAGAATATAATATTAGATGTGTTAGGAAAAAAAGTCTAGCTGACAAGCATTTCAAACTTTTAAATTATGACTAAAAAAAAAAAATCAGTGTACTAATCATACATTTACTTAAGAGAAATAAGGATATCTAAAATTTATCATTTGTGTATCATGAAGTGGAAGTTTATCCATTACTTTAGTCTGCCAAACAAAAGTCACACTGACCTAAAGGAAAAGTCAAAAGAAAACAAACCACTATAAAATTATCTAATGTGATTGTCATCCGAAAGGTAATTTTCTTTCCTGGTTAAGTTTCGCGGAGGGGTCCAAACTGAAAGAATACAGACTAAATTCTCTCCTTCTCATGAGTGTTTTTAAGACACCATCCCCCCACCCCCCATGAAGTGGCTTTATATCCCTTTCTAATCTCCTTCATTCTTTACTTCATGTACATCTGGGATGTGTTTCTGCAAAATTAGGAGATCTTGTGACATGGTGGTGCAGCAGTCTATGCCAAATCAACGTTGAAAACAATGCACTTATAGACTGTGTGGAGTCTTTAACAGCTGCAGCAAATCTGCCACTCACTTTATGTTCACTTGATCACAGAATTTGCAGACAGAAATTTCTTTAACTTGTAGCACCTTACTAAACCACTGGATCTCTATGACTTGATCTTACTACATAATTCAGTGACAGTGTAAGACTGCCTGCTCCTGCACTACTTGTTTAGTGTTGGTCTAGCATGTACATCTATACAGTAATTGTGTACTACTTTCACCCTGCAGGCTTTGATTATTTGCTATCAATAACTGTGCTCACTGTTATATTAAAGATCAACCATGGGATCAAAAGCTTTTTCTATTTCTTTTCCAAGCATGTCTGATAACATTTGGTCTGTAGCATCTGCCACATCTTCATTTCCCCATATGTCCCCATATAGTAAGTCTTGGAGATTACATAGGACCTGCTGCTATCAGGAAAGACTTAACCATAAAGTAAGAGACTATACAGTTAGAGAATATAAAGTTAGAGAATATAAAGTCAGAGAACATAAAGTTAGAGAATATAAAGTTAGAGAACATAAAGTCAGAGAACATAAAGTTAGAGAACATAAAGTCAGAGAACATAAAGTTAGAGAACATAAAGTCAGAGAACATAAAGTTAGAGAACATAAAGTCAGAGAACATAAAGTTAGAGATCATAAAGTCAGAGAACATAAAGTTAGAGAATATAAAGTTAGAGAACATAAAGTCAGAGAACATAAAGTTAGAGAACATAAAGTCAGAGAACATAAAGTTAGAGAACATAAAGTCAGAGAACATAAAGTCAGAGAACATAAAGTCAGAGAACATAAAGTCAGAGAATATAAAGTCAGAGAACATAAAGTCAGAGAACATAAAGTTAGAGAACATAAAGTTAGAGAATATAAAGTCAGAGAACATAAAGTCAGAGAACATAAAGTCAGAGAACATAAAGTCAGAGAATATAAAGTCAGAGAACATAAAGTCAGAGAACATAAAGTCAGAGAACATAAAGTCAGAGAATATAAAGTCAGAGAACATAAAGTCAGAGAACATAAAGTCAGAGAATATAATGTCCTGGTAAAAGAGAGCCAAATAACGTGTTTAATAATCCTGAAGCAGAAGTAGTGACCAAAAAAAAAAAAAAAGTACTAAACAGAACTCTGATAAAGAAACATGAATAACAAGCAGATGTGGTGGTGTACATAAAGAAGAAAACCAACAGACTAAATAAATGACATGCATACCAGCTTGCTCCTGTCAGAGGCCAGTTCTTCTGCCTTGGTTCTGCTTGCACTGAGTTGTCTCTGAACATCTTAGAAAACAGAAAACAACATCATTCTCAGCAGAATCTTGTTAGTGCACATATAAATGAGTTAATAACACCACTCAGAGTCTTGTCAATAAGAAACAGAACAAATGTCACAGGGGTGGGAGTGGCCCTGTTGTACCAGGATGGCTTTTCATATAAAGGATGTTAGTTGCCAACCAGTGACCATAGTGCCCTGGTTAATCTAATATAAGTGCACTGGAGAGACTACGTCTAAAATCAAGGAATGCCTGCCCAATGTATGTACAGCTACTAGTGCAGTATGGAGGAAACAATGCTCACATAAAAATCTTCCCCTGTATGTGAACTTCACTCACATTTACATGTGAAAGAGAAAAAAAAATCTTATCAGCCAAGTGTAAATAACGGCTATGAATTTAGGAAAGTCCAACAAATAATACATCGCCTTCATCTTAATCTTATGAAAAACTGAATTAAAATGTCACTTCTGAAACCTTTTTTATTTATACTGTTATCAGTCATTGAAATGGTGACATCTACAGATGACTCAATGACAGGTCAGATTTAAAACTATAGTTTCTTCTTTTTTTTTTCTCCTCTGCATGGACAAGAACAACTCAGTATAGATTTTCACAAAGTCAAAGTAACGTAATAATATGCCAGAATGGCCATGTAGGTATGCTGAGCATGGACAACCCAACAAACTTCTTTTTCAAAAGGTAAAGAACTGGGCATGCAAAAAGCTGGAAAATCTGCAATTCATCCCTCACATTTCACACTTTTAATCAACATCAATTCTCAACAAAGGTGATATATATCAGCTTGTGACATTCTGAAACCTCCTATCCACTGATTCAGAAAGCAGTAACTAAATACAGACACAGAGTCACAAAGAGACAGACCTTTCCGAGTTACAAACTTCAAGGAGGACAAGTAAGAAGACAGAAAAAGTCTCAAGATGTTATGCTGTTTTAATTTTTAAACAGCCTCTTTGAGTGACAAGAACTAATGATGATGATGACGACTGACATATGTACAAGTATGGAAGTTAAAAAAAAACTACTATAAACATCCTACCGAACATTACATACGAAGCTAGTAGACAGTGATTAAAGAACTAAGAAACGTGTGTAAAAGATCAAAGAATGCAACTGAAAGTGAGAAAAAAAGAAAAAAATCACAGAAAACTTGTTTTAAAAAATGTACCTGCTGAGCTGGTGTTAGCATTGTGCAGCTCCTCCAGGATCTTTTTGTTCTCATCTTCTGCCTGCTTTAATTTATTAGTAAGTTCTGGAAGAAATGGGAAACTAGTAAATCATAAAAACATGCAAAATGTGTCACAATATTTCTTCCTGCAGGGATTACTTTTAAAACTATATCTGAACATAAACTGAATCAAGACCACATCTCTTCACAATAAGTGACAGCACAGGGACAAACAAGCAATCAACCATAAAATGTAAAATTCTGTAAAATTAACACCTCTCAAAACATGTTCTTTTTAAATCTGTGGATGGTCATTTCACTAGTTATTCCCTTCCTACTATGGATGGATCAACTGCATGATTAAATAAACAAATCAATTAGATTAAAATGGCTTATGACACAAGCAACCTGCTTAAACTATACACCACATTAAACAAACCATGGCAGATACAAAAAATCAATTAGCTGGTCAACATGAAAACAGAGCAAAGCTTGTATTCTGGAAAGTATGTGGCAAAATGATTTTGTAAGCAAATACACAAGAATGATAAACCTTGCTCCTGAAAATAAAAGCAGTTTATAACATCATACAATAACAGAGACTGTGGACCAGATGAAGCAATTTATGACATTATACAATTACAGTGATTGTGGACTATATGGAGCAATTTATAACATCATACAATTACAGTGACTGTGGACTAGATGAAGCAATTTGTAACAATTTGTAACTTACAATAACAGTGATTGTGGACTATATGAAGAAATTTATGACATTATGCAATAACAGTGATCGTGGACTAGAAGAATCAGTGAAATGTGATCTGATATTGTTTGGTAATAACTGAAATTAGGATTTATTTGTTTTCTTCACACAGTCACTACAGCAGATGATACAAGTGGGAAGCATTGAAACACCAGACAGAAGCTGAGAAATAGCTGCAGCATGAAAAACACGGCAGAGAAAACATCCACAGACTCTTGCTGATGAAATTATGTGATTGCATCAGCACTAATGAATCTGCCACTCATCATCTGACATACTCAGATGCTTTCCTTACTCATCCTGTGACATACACAAACATTCTTCATCTGACATATTCAGATGCTTTCCTTAGTCAACCTGTGACATACCCACTCTTCCACCTAAATATCCGTGATTCTCCTAACAATGAAGAACACAAAAACTATTCCTGCAGAAATCTGTGATTTTGTCGCATCAACTTACACAATTAATTCTTCTTGCCCCTCCCACCTCTCCATTTATGTTCTTGACTGAATCTCACAGAATGTTCTCCCTTCATTTCTACTCTTCATGGCTCACTTACCAACTCTATGTCCAATCATGGCTCACTTACCAACTCTTATGTCCAATCATGGGTCACTTACCAACTCTATGTCCAATCAAAGCTCATTTACCAACTCTATGTCCAATCATTGCTCACTTACCAACTCTTATGTCCAATCAAAGCTCATTTACCAACTCTATGTCCAATCATGGCTCACTTACCAACTCTATGTCCAATCAAAGCTCATTTACCAACTCTATGTCCAATCATGGCTCACTTACCAACTCTTATGTCCAATCATGGGTCACTTACCAACTCTATGTCCAATCATGGCTCACTTAACAACTCTATGTCCAATCAAAGCTCATTTACCAACTCTATGTCCAATCATTGCTCACTTACCAACTCTATGTCCAATCTCAGTGTTCTTTACTATTGGACTTATCCCAGCAAACTTATTCACAGTCACATTACACAGGGCACATCACACAAACATAGAAACAGTCTTTTTGGTTAGGAAAGAATTATGTATGTGTTAACCTTGACCAAGGAAGAATTAAGCTTGTACTAACCTTGAATGTATTCCTTCTGTTTCTTTCCCTTCTCATTACTTGCAATAAGTTCCTCTCTCTGCATATAATCAGTAAAGAGCTTAACAATTTGTATATTATGTTACATGAGGATAAACTAATCAACTATAAGTGTTCAAAATGTTTTAAAGTGCTCTAATGTCTTTTAGTGCTCTGACATATTACAGTGACTAAATCTCACATCTTAATATAAATGATTACATAAAAGGGAGTTCATGTAAGCAAAGCTGTATAATGTACAGCAAATTATTACTTAATTATGAGGAAAAACAACAGTGATTTAGAAATTTATTCCATTTAAAAAAATGGAGCAGTCTAATAACTTTTGTAGAAGTTCAAGGTCTAGAAATTCTAATGCAACCACATGTGACATGTGGGAAAATATCTTTTTGTTTTAGTGTATTTTGAGGTTGCCTTTGTTCAACATACTTCAGTTTTTTTTTTAAATTTAAAACTATCTGACTCTTAATACTAATTTTCAGTTTTTCGTGAAAAAAAAACAAAAAACAGAAGTGCAAAGTATTAAAAAAAGATCTAGAAAAAAATAAAAAAAGAAACAGGCAAATGTTTCAATAAATCTGCTGAGAATAGATATGAAAATGCTGCCCTATCTGATTTTAAGCAATCTCTTCATGTAGCCCACCCAGTGAGTGTTTCAGCCAAATTCACGAGCAGTCAGAAACACCAATATGGGGGTTTGTGGGTGGGCCGCTCCAGATCAAACTGTAACCCTGTGACCATGACTTCTCAAGAAAAGATCATCTTTTAGTTTGCTTGACACATCTTGTTTGTGGAATTCATGTGGCTCATGTAGTATATACAACAGGGTTGAACTCCCAATATAGCAAATCTTGGGGATAAGTACACATTTAAATGTATACACTCCTCTTCTGTGGTACTTCAGATTCAATGGGTTAAAATAAGTTTTTGAACAGTAAAGAAAAGTACTCCAGTCATTTATAGCTTACAATGCTATACAGCATGATATCTTCTACTCTTTGTGATATTAAAATAGGTTCTAGCACTTTATAAATCATCTTCACATTCTCTTCCCTTCTACTTCTTGTCCAAGAAAACTTCAACATAGAAATGATAAGCAGAAATTGCAGGCAGGCATACTGAGAGAAAAATTGTTAAAAAATACGCTTGTGATAGAAGCAAAAAAGATTTGTGATGTTCTCTCTTTACCCATAAGCTGATATTTGTGAAGCATGTAAGAAGCTGTAAAGTTGTTCACTCACCCACTGATAAGTCTGATAACAAAAACAATCTACAGTACGGCAGGCATGTTATGTCTTGCACTGTTTATCAAAGCATATATAAAACTTGCACTAAACAGTACAACTATGAGCAGACTGGCATAATTATACAGTCCTGGCCCCTTTAATATAACACATAATGACAACAACAGCAATGTTAGCTCACACAACTAGAAAACAGTTCCAAGGGGTAATGTCGGGCAGAAATTCTCAGTGTTCATTGTTATTTTCTTCTGCTTGTGTTGGGGATATAATTTCTGTATAATGATTTACATTCAAGGGGATATAACTTTTGAATAATGATTTACATTCGAGGGGATGTAACTTTTGCATAATGATTTACATTCTGACAAATGAAAAGTACAAGACACTAACAAGTAATGTGAGAAGTACGAGAAAACCAAACAGTACGGCCCACATACACATGATAAGGAATGGCGAGACAGAGATGGCTGCTAACAACTGAGTGGAAACTGGGAAGGGACATAACTGTAAAAGACAACACTGCACACTGATTAACATGCCCTTTGGTTAAGACAAAAGTGTCATTATTTTTTAACTAAACGAGATGCGTGAGGCCTGTCCTGCACAATGAATGCCGGGGGCATGATCCACATCTCATTACGGGTGAACCCGGTTTGCAGTACCACTGGGTCACGGCCTGTTGTTTTCGTCTTAAAAAAAAAAACAACAACAACACTGCACATAATGATCTGCACAAAACAAATGTTTGCAGCATTTCTACTTTCAAGTGCAAACCTACAAAAATGGTATGTCTGAGAACTGTGGTGGCAAATCTTTTTGGTGGTGACAGCCAAATTGTTTAACAAAATAATAATAAAATAACAACCTTCCTCATGTTGCACTGAGAATGTGTAATCTGAATTGTCATATTATTTAGGGTTTTTGCATGGCCAGAACCATGCAGGCAACTATTGGCACACATACCAGTGGTTCACTATTTCTGTATTTGAAGATCTTGGATATCCATTCCATAATAAAAGGTAAAGCTTACAACATATGCTTTCAGTAAGCAAAATAACATCACCACAAGGTGGCAGCACAACAGAATGCAGCAAGAACTAACAGCCACTAGAAAAATCACAGAAGACAATGCAAATACCACAGAAAGACTCCAAGGCTAAACCTTGTATTGTATTGAGGAAAATATAAAATGTTAAAACTGTCAGTTACTGTTACTGCTAGATGGTACAAATGGTTGGGATATCACAGTGGACCTTATCAGGTAAAGCACAGTATTTACCATCATCGGGAATAATGAAATATGACTAGACATTACAGTATTAGCAAAGCACTGCCCAATAAAGGCTGAGTTTATGGTCTCATATGAAACAGAATACATGAGCGACACAAGACTGTACAGTGACCTGGTCAAGATGTTAAAGTAGGTGGCAGGATTCAAGACTAAAGTGACAGCTGTAGACAGAAGAGGAGCCGAGAGGCTTAGCAGCAGAAGCAACATATGACTTGTGTAAACACCTGCACATGACAGGACAGGTAAGAGCAGTAGAAGTGAAAAGCTAGCAAAGATGTCAGGTTTCGTGTTGGGTAGGGGCATGTGTAACAAACTGTGGAACAGCTCAAATATGGTTTTATCTCATTAATAATGCTGCTGGCGAGATTCCTCAGCTGCTGCGCGTGGGATGAAACTCCTCCCAGCCAATGAAGAAAAATGCGATTAGGGCTGCTGCACAGAGCCACCATGGAAAAGGTGACAGAAAGGATTAAGTGAAGTTTTATTGGTATGGGCTACTCATACCATGGCACTCTGCTCTAGAGGCTGGCCACATCCTATATACACCCATACTGGGGCAATATGCCTAAACCGGTTTAACCCAGGGGTGAAACTTACTAGTGGCTTCGTCCTCCTCGACTTAAGCTCTGTTCTGGCCACCACCAGGAAGGGTAGCGGCCACGACCACAAAATGCTGAAGTCGGAGACACTAGACCAGTGCAGTCTCTCACCCAATGGAGATTCATATCCAAATCACGTAAAGGTTTTCTGGTGAGAAAGTCCAACTCTGGACTGGATGGGCAACCACCTCTCACCCGGCGGGGATATATTCATATCCAAACCACGTCAAGGTTTTTCGGTGAGGAAGTCCAACTCTAGATTAAACTGGTGCAATGAAAACCACAGTGTCACGCAATCCCGCTTTGAGTATACAGAGTTAAGCCTCATGATACTCTGAGCCTCCATCCTAAATGAGACTATCGTGAGAACCACAGGAGTAAATTCAGTAGGACCACAGGGTGATCTTGGTGGTAGAAGCGAACAAAGAAGAAGATCCCATTAATATACACCATATTCTAAGGTGTCCTCTGCTTCTGCCTGCTTCAGTTCTAGTATTGTAGGTACTTTCAGCTGGTTAGTAAGGTTTCATTCTTGGCGAGCATCCAAACCACTTCATCCATTGTCTTTCTATGTATGTCATGGCTGGTGCTGAGCTTCTTCTTCTTCGTACGCATTGTCTATCTATATCTGCAGTCTTGTCTCTTGGATAAATTTCACTGTTTTTTGCTGAGCTGACTTTGTTCTGCTCTGTACAATGTCTCTTGTGTCTAGATGTCTTCTTTTCTCAGGCATCTTGTCTCGCTTGTGTAGAGTTTTTTTGTTACTGCTCCTTAGTCAGAGTTTAGCACTTGAGAGCTTTATCAGTCGTCATTCTGCTACCAAGTGCTTCTCTGCATGTTTCAATATACAGACAATCTGACAGGTTAATCTGATCAAGTCTTTCATCTGTTATGATTATGCTTCCAAATTACTTGAATTTTTGTGAGTAGTTTGCTATCACCAATTCTGTTGCTAAACTGTCTGGGTACTTTGGTCAATGCTTCTGTTTTTTTTTTTCTGTGTTTTTGCAGTTCACAACTTCACAACCTTACAAAAATGATGTTCCTTGTATTACTGAACCAATATCCTACGCCAGAGGCTCTTTGTCTTGTTCTTGTGGGATGCTAGTTGTCTTTCCTTGCTCTCACAGTCTGAATGACTTTGTGGAAGGTACATGGGATCTCTTTCCTTGTCTGACAAAACTTCCATCACACTTCTTCACAGTAGCTTCTTCAGCCTTTTTACCTCTTCTTCTGGAACATCTTCAGACTAATTTATTTCTGAGTGTAGTCGCTGTTTTTTGTGTTAGGCCATCTGCCATATCTGTACACACTAGGTTAACACCCATATCTGTACACACTGGGTTAACACCCATATCTGTACACACTAGGTTAACACCCATATCTGTACACACTAGGTTAACACCCATATCTGTATACACTAGGTTAACACCCATATCTGTACACACTAGGTTAACACCCATATCTGTACACACTAGGTTAACACCCATATCTGTACACACTAGGTTAACACGAACTAAAAACACATTTCCAAGAAGATGAGAAACAAAATGATACACGTCTTAATACAAGCACACAGAGTTTCATAGATTTTGTGGGGAAGATACTACACAGTACACAGACAGAAAGCTGATGGTAACAAAGAGTATCAGTTCCAACAGATAAGAAATAAGATTGTTCGGCAACAGAAATGACATGATGGACTCACATATAAACACGACAAAAAATCAAATCTTACATCATCTGTTGCGCCAGAAAACAGCTCTCTATCAACAGAAGAAGGCTGTCCAGTATTAAAATCATCTCTCAACCAAAAGTATATTTAATCTTTCATACAACAACCCAAACATATGTAAATTCTATGCCCCAATGAGAAACTGCACAAGGTTGTACCAAACATAATGGAAGCAGAAAAATGAAGGTGGGGGATCCAAACGCTTGATGGTTCAATTCACAAAACTTTGTAACAAAGTCTTGCTTCGGCTAAAAGCAAGGGGAAGACCACACATCCCACCACAGAATGTAACTTTAAAAAAAAAACAAACCACACCAAAATGATAAAACAAAGGAGATTATGTGAAAGAAATCTTTCCAAGCAAAAAACTGATGAAAAAAAAAAAAAACTGAAATGAACAATAAGAAACTGGTTACCCTCTGATATACAACTTATGTTTCTTAAAACAGCACTATGAACTATTTTCTCTTCTAAAATAATCCTGCACCTTAACATTCTTTGCTCAAAAGTCAAATGCACTATTCCTCTCATGATCATCATTCACATTATGTTTAAACTATCTCTCCACACTTGTATCTATCAGCCTCATTTCAAAACAGAGACTAATGCTAATATTCTTTTGTCAAGAAATTATTTCATAATCTTTGAATGCTGCTTAAATGTTTTCTCAGAATAAATAATGTTCAGCTGCCTACTTATCCTCTGATGGCCAGAGATGCCATGTTGTGATATATGATCTGAATCACATCAAGAGCAAAGTCTCCAACATATGTAAACATTTCAAGTAGCATGGGCACAGACAAACTAACTTTTTGTGGTGAAGACTGCTCCAACCAACCCTGATTTACAAATGGGTAGCTGGCACATTTGCGCCAGGGAAACTCTTTGAAATTAGAAAATGAAGGGCCAGGCACACTAATGTGCACTAGTGGCCATCACTGAATTAAGAGATAACACATGATCATACAAAAATATGCCCCATATCAATGTGTGAAAGGCAGCTGTCCAGCCTGCAGCTAACAAATGAGAAGTGCTGGTAATCCACATAGCTGAAGACTAGGAGACTCGGCAGCTCAGGGATTCTCATCAAACTCCCTACTAGCTGACCAGTCTGTCTTACATTTACGAATTACTCTGTTTTACAAATGTGAAATACACTTTCTTTTAGCCTAAACCTGGATAATATGCTATTTAGTTATGGACTGCTTTTTACATTGTTAATAAGAATAAATAATCATTGGTTAGAGAAGAAAAAAACAAAGGAGTACACATGCTAACCGATATCATGCAAGCCAGAACAAAACAAAGCATTTAGGAAGGGGAGGGATTTAAGCTTGCTCTGTACTGACACTGTTTTCTTAAATTAGATCAGCCTAACATGCCATTTAAG
Organism: Achatina immaculata; assembly: GCA_009760885.1. Taxonomy (NCBI): domain Eukaryota; kingdom Metazoa; phylum Mollusca; class Gastropoda; order Stylommatophora; family Achatinidae; genus Lissachatina; species Lissachatina immaculata. The sequence goes on from CM019693.1 coordinate 9,656,384, forward strand.
AAACAACAAAAAAAAAAACTCTTTGATTACAAGGTGTCTTAACCATGCTCTAGATTTTTTTTTCTTTTTCTTTTTTTTGGGAATGGCTTTACTGTGCACTAGATTTCTGATTTTTTAAAGTATGACTTGATCATGCAACAGCTTTCATTATTATTATTATTATTATTATTATTATACATATGGCTTTTACACTGCTCTAGATTTCTAAGGTTTTATTTTAGAGCCAGTCTAGACAGTCCAGCATACCCAAACATCCTCTTTAATTCTTCTTAAAGCCTTCCTAAAGTAAACCTGACACCGGACTAGAGATCACATATAGCATACATGCTATGTCATCAGAGCAACTCTCTCTGGCTGGGAAGGGAAGTGTAGCATTCTTCACACATCACTATATCACTGCATGAGCCTTCATTGTTTGGGTAATACTCCAGTCATCAGAAATAATGACAAAGTAATGCCAGTCATAGCTGACTGACTACTGCCCCAACAGTGAACTATGCATGTGCTCTCCACAATGAATTTTTGTCAAATTTTGCATTTGATATATTTGTCCTGCTCTCAATTTCTTTTTTTTTTTTTTTTAATGACTTCATCCTGCTTTAGATTTCTGGTTTTGTTTGTGTGTGTGTGTGTTTTTAAATCCCAATTTAATCTCCCAAACAAAGTCAGGCACATGAAGACAAAATATTATATGCAGCTTTACTTATGACACTTTCTGGCTAACCATGTGAATTTTACAAATATAAAAATTTTTTTATAAAGAATGATTGCTGAGCTCTGGATAATTCTTTCTCTTGCATGATTCTGAGAAACGTTAAAAATCCCATTACATGAAGCAAATCACAGAGCCCTATCAAGATGTCGATTTGTTCCCTCAACATGGAATGGTGAATGAGGGAGCAGACAATACAAAACATGACAATCTCTCTGCAGCAGATGCTGTGAAGATAATGAGACAGGCTTTATTCTATAAAGATAAATGGTTTCCTGAAGTGGATAAAAAAGCAGCCTCGTCAAACCCTACTTCGCTACTCAGGCTGAAGAACTACAACAGCCTTCTATCAGGAGCACCACAGTGAGGTGAGATAATTTTTTAGCCAGCTTTGGTTCGTCTTTCTAATCCCATTACTTGCTGTAATAATTTAATGGTCAACAATATGTGATAAAGCTTCCGGTAGTGATGGGCAAGATGATGGGTGTTTTTTAACGCTCTTGCCGGCACAAATCAGCGGAATTCCGTTTGATCTATCATATATCCTGAACTGGGAGATGGGCATAAGGCTAACAACCTTACCCTGGGACCTATCTAGAGGCGACTCAGGATGGGGAAAACAGGAACTGTTATGGAAACTCACAACAAAACCAACTGAACATCAGGGATACCAACTCCGAAGAACTCAGACAAAGATTGAAAGAATACATTCATTGGCCCCAAACATGTGACAAAGATTGGATTCTGGAACGTAAGAACAATGACAGCACCATCAATAACTGCTCAGGTAATCTGAGAAATAGATAGATATCACCTAGATCTACTGAGCATCAGTGAAATGCGATGGCCAGATGCAGGGAAAAGAACGGCGGAAAACTGTAAGTTAATAATATATTCAGGCAGAGATGATGGGAAACATCAAGAAGGAGTGGGTACATCATGTCAAATGTAGCAACAAAGAGCCTTATAGAATGGGAACTAGTGAACAGTTGTTCACGATACAAACTAAGACTTGGAAGAATGGCAATCATACAATGTCATGCACCCACGAACAATGCAGATGATGAAATAAAAGATGATTTCTATCACTAAATACAACAACTCATTAACAAAGTTCCTAAACACGACATCCTAATTGTCATGAGAGACTTCAATGCTAAGGTAGGATAACAGTGATGTTTAAAAAGTAATGGGGAAAGAAGGAATTGATATGGTAAATCAGAATGGAGAAAGATTAATTGAAATATGTCTAACAGAGGGCATGGTCATTACAGGAACAATATTTCCACACAAAGAGATACATAAAACAACATGGATATCCACAGATGATAGAGCCAGAAACCAGATAGATCGCTTCTCTATCAGAAAGCAATTCAGAACATCTCTGATAGATATAAGAGCATACAGAGATGCAGAGATACAGAGATGCAGAGATGTCAAGAGTGATCACAATCTGTGTACAGGGAAAATAAGACTAAAACTGAAAAGCCAACAAAAGAAATAAATACTCAGAAAGATAAACAGCCACAACCTACAAGAAGAGAATACTAATAGTAATTTCAATCTGGAACTTACCAATCATTTCACATCATTCAGTGAGGTAGAGGAGGTAGATATAGATGAATTATGGAATTCTTACAGCACAGCCATAATCACAGCAGCAAAAGCAAGTGCTGGACTGCAAAACAACAAATAGAAAAGCATGGATATCAGAAAACACATAGAAATACACACATGAAAGATGAGCAGCCAAATTAGCCATGTTGAATGTAAAGACAGATCTTGGAAAAGATTTGGCAAAAGCAACATACAAAAAAACAGACAATAAAGTAAACAGTTCAGTTAGAAGGGAAAAAGAGAACACATAGACAATATGGAGAAAGAGGCAGAGAAAGTGGCAAAAACAGGAGACAGCAAAACTTTACATAACATATAAAAGTGGCTAAAGAGTACTATTACATCTAAAGAAAGACCAATCTTTAGCAAAACTGGAACCCTATTAAAATCAACACAGAAGAAGGAATGAGTGAATGGTCCCAGATTGAAACAGGCCTGAAATAAGGATGTATACTATCTCTTTTGCTTTTTCAAAATTGCCATAGACTTCACAATGAAAAAATGCTGCACAGGCATTGACTGGGTTCATAGGACCCAACTAGAAGATCTTGATTTTGCTGATGACATAACTCTTATCAGTGACAATGTGAACTTGATGCAAGAAAAGAACAGATGCCTTGTCTTCACTGGCTAGCAAAATAGGACTTGATATAAACAAGGAAATAAACAAAAATAATGAAACTTCACATTAATCATAAAGGAAAAATATACATAGAAGGGACAGCTGTTAAAGAAGTCAACCAATCTGCATACCTTGGCAGCTATATAGACCAGGATGGTGACACCAGAAAGGAAGTTAGAATTAGAATTGCAAAAGCAGTACTGACCTTAAAGAATCTTGAGAATATAATGGCACTCATAAGTTATAAGCGCAAAAACCGAGTTTTTCAATTCAAATGTAATATCCACCTTCATTTATGCATGCTGGAAAACAACTAAAGAAACAGACAACAAATTATACTCTTTTGAAAACAAATGCCTAAGGAAAATACTCTGCATAAAGTGGAATGAATTCAAGATAACTAAGCTATTCATTTATGCAGAAATAAGGCAGATAAGTGAACAACAACCAGTCTCATGGGTGATCAGGAAAAAGAGATGGACATATGTCAGTCACATGATGAGAAGAAACAATCAGAGAATCCCCAAACAAGCTATCAAGTGGAACACAACAGGCCAAAGAGAAAGAGGTTGACCACGTGAAACTCTAAAGAGGATACTAGAGAGCCCAAATTACTAGGCATAAAATACCTTGATGAGGTTGAAAAGCTCGCTGAGGACAGGAAAAAGTGGCGAACTACCATGCAAGCCCTATGTGACGTTTAACAACATGGGAATGATGTAAGAATATGTGATAGTATTCTGTTCATTCTTGACCTGACCCAACAAGATGCCTGGATATGTCCTCTCATGATCATAACCTACACAACTACTGATGCTGTTCTAATATGCAGCAAACACGTACAATATAAAACATATATAACACACTTTTATGCCTTCTCTTATGCATGGATTCAAACTGTTAGTTTATGCTGCACAACATATGAGTTTAGTGAAGCAATTTTCTCATGCATTTTTCAGTCATTGTTAGTTTTGTCAAAAGCGAGAAAGTTATATCGAAGCTTATACTAGTAAGTCAGTACACACATGTTAGGTTAAATAGAAACTATGACATTAGGGAAAGCCTGCTTACTGTTAGCATATACCAATATGTTAATGAAAACTTCCTTTAATGGAAGAACAAACTACAGTAGTTAAGTCAGTGAAAGTATGTTATGTGTTACCACTCGCTAGTACATCAGTCTATGTTAAAAGTTTCTACCCTTCAGACTGAACAAGGTCAGTGTTAAGATAAACAAAGCAAAAACAAAGAAGCTGGGTAAGATTTAGTAAAAAAAAAATTATGCAAGAGAAAAAAAATGAATGGCTTGCGAAAAGTAGGGGTAAAAAAAAAACAACGAAATGTGTGGTCTAACCCTTACCTTCTCTAATTATTTAGCCAGTTTCACCGCAGACAGTAGAGACAGGGGGTGAAGAAACAGGGCCAGGGAGTTGAGAGGGAGGGTTGTCCCTCCAATGATGTGAGCTTGGAGGGGAGGAGGGGAGGGGGGAGAGGTGGTGAGAACTGAGTGTGATGGCTAAGTCACACCAGCCAACACTTTCTGAAGTTCATACAATGTGCAGGTCTGCAAATCCCAAGTTGACAATGTTATTTCATTCATTACTCTACATATGAATTCACATCAAACATTGTCACATTAATTGTTATTGTTACTGTCAAACATGCTCCAGTGACACCAGGCTCAATGCTTCTATTTACAAATTTCACTGCAAGAAAAGAGGCAGGCAGAATGAAAGAAAGGAAGGATGAAGTACACAAAACAAACAAACAAAAAAATGCTCATGCCATTGTACTGTTTGCTGAAATTCATTTTTTTAAAAACATTTTCAGAGACATTTTCATTTCTTAAACTTCAAACTTTAACCACATAAAAATGCATATTTTGAATATACAACAAAGCACAAATGCTTTTTTGGAAGCAATAAGTTGAAACTTTTTTTTTTAAAACAATATTCCTGTTCTTTCTGAAATTACGAGTTAAAATACCTATCTTAGAACATTTATGCTTTTCTAAAAAGTACAAAGATAGATATTTTATAGGTCAGTACCTCAATATTGCCAGTATTATACAGTGTTATACTTGGACAATTAAAAAAAAAAAAAATGGATGCTGGACACAACAGAAATGTAATTCTAGTGAAAGATCCAATGTACACTCTGGGCAGCCAGAAAAACGAAGTTTTCAGAGAGGAAGCAGAACATCAGAAACTAATTAAGATCATCAAATCAGGATGCTCTGGTTATTTCATGAGAAGACTGAAATCTGAGAACCACACAATCACTGAAAAACTTAAGGGAAAAGGAAACTAAAGGAGATCTAGAGAAAAATATCTAAATGAGTTGCCAGGTGCCACAGGGAAAGGAAGCTTTTTTCAGAAAGTCCAAAAGAAAAGACATATTTCTGTGACCACTTTTGTTGCTTTTTTTTATTTTTATTTTTAAATTAAAAAAAGAGCAGGTAAACACACTTTAAAGACATTTCTATACTTCAGAACATACAAATCAAAAAAATATATTTTTTGTATGTGCAAATGAGAACTTCAAAACAACATCACCAACACACAAGCTAAAGTTGGAAGGAAGGAAGGACTACACTGAGACTTGTGCAGCAGAAAGAACAAGGCTGTTTCAGCAGAACAATGTTAAAATAATATGACTACAACCTGCAGCTTATACTAATGAAAATAAAACTAAATGAACATACAAAAAAAAAAACCCACAAAAATGTGAGGCATACATTTTGATGTGAGTAAGCAGTTAGTAATGATTGCACAAATAGGAAGTACATTCCCCATAAATGCTTCATGCATTCTCTTTACATACAAAGATAATACACTTTTCTGTGCTATTGGATTACTGTATGTTTGTGCTGTATTATTAAGTTCTCAGTGACAAGATATGACATGATTTAGACAGCACTTCAACACAAAATGCTGTGTTATACAAGAAATGCTCAAGCATCGAGCACTTTTGAGAACTACGCTCGCTTGCTACATGTTGGCTAGTAGACTTCAAATAAGCGAAACACCACACACAGAAAAAAGAAAAAAAAAAACTTTTAAAAAGGGTAGAAAATGTGTTTATCTAGAGAGAAATCACCACTAAACTAGGCATAAATCTGTAATCTGGTTATTACATTCTGGAAAATGCAAACTGTAACAAAGAAACGAGTATGTTCAACACTATTTCAAGGAAGAACAAATGTTAGTTTAACAGAACTGCATTTCTGACTTGGGGAAATAAAAAGAGGCGGACCTACCACATCACTGAGCTGCTGGGCCATGGAGGACAGCTCACGACGCTGGAGGCCAAGTTGCTCCTCCAGCTCTTTCACTCTGCTGTGCTTCTCTGCCAGCTCTATGCTCACCTGACTTGTCTGAAACACAAGACACAGACAGTACACAAGATTGTAGCAAATGGCTGCTTCTATAAACTGTTGCCTTCTTTGTTCATTACTGACCTTGAGATGTTGACACTATTTAGAACAAAAGTAGGAACACCTTTATTAATTAACGAGCACACGGTTGTAACATTTCAGTTTACATCTTAATCATACAAAAACACACAGGACAAAGAGGTAGGAAAAGAAGATTAAATGACATCAATGATGTACAACAAAGAAGAGTGGAGATGACAACAGAAAAACTTAGCTCTGATTTGTGAGAAGCTGCATCTGAGATCATGCCAAAAAAAAAAAAAATATTCAATAGCTCAGAAAACTTCCCTGCTGCTCTTGTAATGCTCTGGTACCCACCTTAGCTCCATCTTCCAGGCGTGAAGATTCAAAGGCCTTGACCTTGGCCTCAGACTGGGTCAGCTTGTATGTTAGTTCCTCAATCTGGTCCAGATACGACGTCTGGGAAAGTTTGGCATCATTGGTTGCTTTTATTTGATCCTCCAGTTTTTGCTTGTTGTAGGGGAAAAAAAAAATCAAAAACATGAGATGTGTTGTGTACAAACTTGATACAAAAATAAGTCAAACCAAAAGGTATGCTGACAACACTAGATGGCTTCAATGAATGAGATGAACACAGATATTACCATCAGCTGCCTGACTGAATCCACTCGTTACATGCAGACCACCATCAGCTGTTTGGTTGAATCTACTTATTATGTACAGACTACCATCAGCTGTTTGGTTAAGTCTACTTGTTATGTGCACACAACCATCAGCTGCTTAGTTGTCTACTCTTTATGTGCAAAGAAAGGCTCTCAGCTGCTTACTCTCTCAAAGAAGAGGGATATCAAGTCAAAACTGGAGTGGTCAGTGGTATATCAGCAGATTACATGATCACAGAGAACACACACTGATCCCTTCCTCATTGGCCAGGCTACAGAAATGAAAAAAAAAAGTAAAGGTAGTTCTATCACACAAAAGAAGCACCAAGGATCTTAATGTGCACACTCTTCCTTGGCCAGCTTGCACGTCAGAGCACGATCTGGTCAGCATCATACCCAACTGCCTTTACTTCTCTAGCTCTTAAAGCAATGTGACTTTCTATTTCTAGGAAAACAACCTGTAGGTAGAACAGGTCTTGACCAAATAATCTGCCTACCGTGATAACTGCACCATTCCTTCTGCAGTGACTGCCACTCACACCACAATCAATGAAAGACAAAACCCTCATAAATACTTCATGCATCTCATTAAAATATTTGCTGTGATGAAATGTACACACTCAGAAACAGGCAAGGACTTCACCAACCTTCAGGTGTAGCAAATCCTTCTCTAATCCATCAGCTCTCTCTTTCTCCTTCTTTGCTTGCCTCTCTATCTCCTTCAGCTGAAGCTCAAAGGCTGCATTTGCTTTACTCTGAGCCCAGATGTACAATACAATCAAATAATTATGTACAAAATACATCTCAGTTCATGAGTATAAAACCTGAGGACACTAATGGAAGATAAGTCTTTTTAGGCAGTTTACCATTTTAAAAAAAAACTGCTTTCATTATGACTTGATGCTTCATTCTTGACTCATCTTGTATTTTCATGATCATTAACCATTTCAAGACCAGATTAAAATAAACTGGTAAAAACTGCATGATCTCTATCAAATCTTAAAACTTCATGACCATTATTTCCTTCACCTGTCAACTTAAATACTGTAACTTTTGATATGTGGTTAAAAACAACAGATGAAGAGTCATGCGAGTGGTTTTCCCAAATATTTTCAGCAAGCTGGATACATCACACTGATTGTACTGAGATTTCCTTGAAAAGTTAAATACATTTGTATTTCACAACTAAATTGAAAAGTAGGACAATCAAGTGTATCTGAGCAATCTCCTCATATTGTCTCTTCTCAACCTACACTGACTCTTAAACCTCCATTTCATTACTACCATCAGCAGCAATACTGCCAACAGCTTCTTAGAAAAACATCATCATCATCATCATCATCACAGAGAAATAAATGATCACATAAGAAAGAAATGAATAAAAACTATAATGTTTAAGTGTAAGAAACAAACTAACAATTACATTTTCCTCAGACTACAGTAAATTGTGTAAGCTGTAAAGCAGAGTAAAAAAAGTGAACATTTATGATAATGCAGGCAATTTTTTTCTTTAAAAGTGTAAATCACATACAATACTTATACTTGTGTAACATTATCATGCAATGGATGAAGCAAACTAATTTAAAATGAAATGAAAATAACAAGTGGCATTATTATTTCACTAAACTAATGAATAATGAGTCTGTGAAGACTTACATCTCCATCATCTTTCAAAGTTTCCTCTTCCAACTGGAACTGTAAATCTTCCACTTTTCTATTTCAGTAATATATTAAAAAAAAAGATTATCAAAATTACAACAACAACAACAAATGAACAAACTTACAGGCATCTTTCTCTGTTGATAAATAAACCTCATCAAGAAACCTAACACTCCACAGAACCGGCTATAAAGGTTAAAGATGCCCGCACCGTTGGTGAAAACTCAACAACAATGTATGAATCACACTACAAGCCTACTGAGCAAAAGGCTCCAAGATTCAAATATTTTGTTCCAAAGAGCCTATGGCTCCTTCAGTAACGTAGAACATACTCTCCTTGGTATCTTAGTCACATAAATCAGAAGCACTGCCTTTGCAAGGCAACAAACACTAGAATCCACTCAGTGCACATCATATATGAATGTATTACAAGAAAACACATATTTGCTTAAACATATATCCCATATAATTGTCTGAATTCAAAAGCAACAATACTATAAAAAAAAAAATCCTACATAAGCCAACTCCATTCTGTCATCCAAGCTTTCTGAATGATCTTATACAACTGAAGTACTTATTTAATCTTTCTCCAGTGTGATTATCTTTGCCATGTCAAAACTGTTTTCTCTATAGTTCAGATTCAGTTCCTATGTCAAGTGGTCTATATGTGACTACTGCTTTATATATATATATATGGTCATATCTTCCAGTTAAAGATATAGCTATTAACCCAATTAACTCTAGAATCTCTTCTAGTCACAGTAGATATATAGAATTTCTCTAAATGTGATAAATTTGTACATTCAGTTTTTCTATGATACTGAGATCAAAAGTTTCAAAGATCTGTGGTCTGCCAGGCAGATTCTATCTACTTCTAAAATAGCCACATTACAAGCCATTATGTATGCTCTTGATGACCTGAATAAGGTGTTGCCAAGAAACATAAAGTAAAATGCCAAACGAAGTAATTTCTGGTCAAACTATGCTGAAATTCTTTTCTTAAATTAACTTACCTTTTTTCTTCCTCTAAGTGTGCTGTCAAATCTTGTTTTTCATTTTCCAGCTCAGCAACTAATGCTCTATATTTGGTTATCTGATCTTCTGCTTCCATCCGCAGCCTGTCTTGTTCTGACCTCATTGAGCTCAGCTGTCCTTCAGCCTTTAAAAATAAGAAAAAGCAAAATCTTTGAAAAAAATTTAAAGCTAGGTCAGTGCAAAAGCACAGCCTGGCACTGAAGTGTCAATTAACACTAGAAAAATGTTTTTATGTGTCATCTTCAGAAAAACAGAACTAAACGGAAGCTCTCTCACTTAGCTCACACTCTCTTCGTAACTGCAAACCTCTGTTTTAGCCAGTGATAAAATCTTGTAACACAGACATCAAGTCAAGACTGCCAGTGATAAAATCTTGTAACAAAGACATCAAGTCAAGACTGTCAGTGATAAAATCTTGTAACAAAGACATCAAGTCAAGACTGCCAGTGATAAAATCTTCTAACAAAGACATCAAGTCAAGACTGCCAGTGATAAAATCTTGTAACAAAGACATCAAGTCAAGACTGCCAGTGATAAAATCTTGTAACAAAGACATCAAGTCAAGACTGCCAGTGATAAAATCTTGTAACAAAGACATCAAGTCAAGACTGTCAGTGATAAAATCTTGTAACAGAGACTGGCAGTGATCCTTGTAGCTGTCCAAACTTCCCACAGCTGACTTATGAAGCATATTTCTCAACAAGCTACATTACCAGAAGAAAAAAATATGTCGAACAAAACCAACTGTCCAGGCTGAAGTAATGTGACACCTTGCTTCCAGCATCACCACATGCAGACAGAAAAAGGTCATGGCCAGCACTGGTACACCAACCTTTGCACATCTACCATATATGCAATGAGTCATCTTTGTTCTCTATGAAATGAGGTAATGATGAAGAAAACTGAACAGATGACATCAAAACACCATCATATATAAATGCAAATGATTCCTGATAACTGATATGTCCTGTCAAAAGATTTCCAATTCAGAATTGTGAATCAATCAATCAATCAAGTGCCTTGCCATGTGGCGTAGGCAATCATTTCTCTCCACAATTCCCTGTCTTTAGACTTGATTATGAGATCTGCCAGTGACTTTCTTCCTAGCCACACTGGAAACCCATCCAGTAACTTCTCTCTCTGTCTTCCTCTGTCTCTTCTTCCCTCAATTTTTCCAGTCGCCACAACGTGTTCCAATTTTCCTCTTCTCAGGAAATGTCCTGCAAATCTCGCTTGTCTGCCTCTGATCTTTGCTGTAATTTGCCTTTTAACTCCAGCCTCTCTTAAGACTTCTTCGTCGACTTTCTTAGCTGTCCATGAACATCCTTCTTATGAACCACATCTCCATGATCTCCATTTCTCGCTGTACTCTCTTACTCATGGACCATGCCTCACACCCATAAAACAAAATTGGCTGGATGTAACATTTAAGTACTCGGAATCTCGTTTCCACTGACATGGATCTGTTACACAATTGTGAACCAGTGAGAAATAAAACAGGACTGGCAAATTTCTACTGAAATATTTATTCCACATACAACAGAGCTACAGAAAATGGAGGCATGTGCTGAAACTGACACTGGTCACAGAGTTTAATCATAACAAACTATTGGAAGAAATGCAAGAATTTGGACAATATGAACCCATAACAAGTTCAAAATAGAATTAGGATGAGGAATGAGTGGACAGCAATGCAAGAGGAGTGATTTCATACCTCATCTACATGTGCTGCAGCCCTTGCAACCTCTGACCTCTCAAGGTCTCTTTCTCGCAGCAGTTGTTCTATATGTTCTTCTTTCTCCTTCAGTGCTTTCTGTGAAAGGAGCATGCTTTTTACAATGTTCTAGCGTTTGTTTGTTTGTTTTTTTTTTACTACAATAATAGTTAATCTAATGCAACTTTAAACAAGACAAATATCATCCTAGTTGGGTATATAAAACTTGTCACAAAATTGAAAACAGCAATGAAATAAATAAATAAATGATTTAAACAAATGATTTAATGCTGTTTCAGGTATGTGCTTTACAGAAACCACTAAACTTTAATACTTATAGAAAAAAAACATTATTAATGGAAAGGTGGAGTTTTAATGTGAATTAAGTAAAATAAATGTGATAATTAAAGTGATTGTGAAAAACCTCAACAAAAAAAAAAAAAAAGGAAAAGTGAAAATATTGCAAGAAAGAAAAATAAGAAATTAAAAGTGAAACCAAAGTGGTTAAATGGAAAAAAATTAAAATATACATTTCTGGTTATTACAGATGTCAGTACAACATAAAATGAGATTCAATATTTAAACATTATAAGAGAAAACTGTGGTCTATAGTTTATATTTTTATATTCAATTTCATGATTTTTTTTTCCCCCTTTGTTCAGAAGCTGTGATATAAACACTGGAACACATCATCATGATCATCATCATCAATCATCATCATCATCATGTGCCGTGCCAACTGGTGTGGCTATTATGCTTCTCCAGAGTACACAATCCTTCATGCAGGCCATCAGTTCAGTTGGTGATCTCCTCTCACACCATCCCGTCAGACTGTCCAGTATTTCTCTTGGTCTTCCTCTTGATCTTCTTCCTTCTATTTTTCCTGTTGTTATAATATTTTCAATGCCCCCTCTTCTCATTGTATGTCCTATGAAAGTACATTGTCTCTCTCTTATTTTTTTGACAAGATTTTTTTGTCTCTCCAGCTCTTCTCATACATTCTTCAGTAGTTATTTTTGCTGTCAAGGGATAAACATTCTTCTAATAACCACATTTCTGCTGCTTCCAATGAAGCAATGAAGAAACAGAATCAAACAAAGAAAAAATAGATGTCGTTTTCACTAAGATTAATCATTTCATTCATTGAAATGTGAAAGCTGGAAAGCAACTAAATAGACAACACATTAGACTCTTTTGAAAACAAATGACTAAGGAAAATACTTGGTATAAAGTGGAACGAATTCAAGAACAACGCAGAGATAAGGCAGGTGACCAAACAGCCTGTCTCATGGGTGATCAAAAAAAAAAGAAGATGGACATACGCTAGTCAAGTCATGAGAAGAAACAAGAATCCCAAAACAAGTTATTAAGTGGAACACAAGAGACAGAAGAAAAAGAGGTCGACCATGTTAAACTCTAAAGAGGACACTGTTAAGAGAGGCCAAATTATACGGCAAAAAAATCCCCTGATGAGGTTGAAAAGCTTGTCGAAAACAGGAAAAACTGTAACTACTATGTGAGTCTTGCGCGACGTTTAACAGCATGAGAAGGATGTAAGATGATTGCTTCATAAATCTGTCTCAGAGAATGGTTCTGATGTGTTTGCAACTCTCAAATCATTAAATTCCAAATGCAAGTCACAAAAAGAAATTTAAAAAAAAAAAGGTTAAGATCTGAGGTATCATTATTTACACTTCAGTAATGTCAGCCTTTCAAAATAACGACAGCCAGCAACTTTTCCCTTATTATTATTTATTACTGATTCCATCTAATACAGATTCTTGATGCTAATAAACAAGTCTGACCTCTTTCACATTTAGTTTTATGTGATTCTTTTCCTTCACAATCCCATGAGCACAATTTTTTTATTCTCACAACTCCAGACAAGTTCTTTCACATTTCAGACTCTGAATGTTTTAGACATTTACATACACCAACTAATTTCAAATGAAAACATGGCTAAAAGAAGCTCTTATTCAGCCAGCAGACAACAAGACAATTGTGCTAGAAAATCAAATCTAGAGTAGAACCATGTGCTAGAAAATCAACTCTAGAGTAGAACCATGTGCTAGAAAATCAACTCTAAAGTAGCACCATGTGCTAGAAAATCAACTCTAGAGTAGCACCATGTGCTAGAAAATCAACTCTAGAGTAGCACCATGTGCTAGAAAATCAACTCTAGAGTAGCACCATGTGCTAGAAAATCAACTCTAGAGTAGCACCATGTGTTTGTGGACACTTATTAAGCTCAGTGATCTTTTTTTCTTACTCTATCTCCTTGGAATGACAAGCAGGATGTTCTATGTAGTTGATGCAGTGAAGGTGCTGATGCACTAGTATTGTGGTGGATGGGGAGTGGATTATAGCAGCTAATTTTTTCAGACCCAGGGTGAGGTACAGGGAAAGGTGCAATGCTTCTTCAGCAAATTCCACCATCACAGACACTACACCACTCCCTTCTCTGTCGGACTGAGCCTGTTAACAAGGGTACAGAGAAGTGGGACATGGTCTTGGCTGGCTATGGTTTGCTGAGACTGTTAACAAGGGTACAGAGAACTGGGACATGGTTTTGGCTGGCTATGGTGTGCCAACTCTGACATAAGCAATCACTATTTTGTGCCACATCTTCACCGACTGAAGATAAAACTGCTAATAAAATGATGATGCTGTTTTTCTGTAACCGCACAGTATTTCAATATTTCCTGTTTCTGATGAGGTGAAGGTCTTGAAATGTTTGTGTGCTGTGCTAGATGGGAAGCAGACTGTCATGGCTCTGACTCTTTGAGCAGGTCAGAGAGTCAAGCTTCTGATCAGGCTGCACTACCATGAGGGAAGCATCAGCTCCTATCTTGCTAATTAGAATGAATGTAACAATCTCCTATCTTGCTAATTAGAATGAATGTAACAATCTGTTTCCTGACGCATTGTAGCAAGGCATGATAAAGTCACAGTCATGCCCGGTTCACTAATATTAACAAATGTATCATCCCTATGTTACAATCTCAACGACAAAACTACCACTAGTAACACGATAGACACTATATTCACTAACTACTGACTGAGTTAATGCCCAGTTCACTAACATTAACAACTATCTCATCCCTCTGTTACAATCTCAACCTCTGCTACAATCTCAACCTTTGTTACAATCTCAACCTCTGTTAAAATCTCAACCTCTGCTACAATCTCAACCTTTGTTACAATCTCAACAACAAAACTACTGCCAGTAACACAACAGACACTATATTCACTAACTACTGAGCTGGTTTGTCATTTCAAATAAATTACTCAAAACTTTTTCTGGTATTTTAATAAACACAAACTAGATTTTTCAAGAAACTGACACAAATGTGAAAGCTCTTGTCAAAAAGAAAAAAAAAAAAGTGTAAGAAGCTAGAGTCAGAAGCTGCAGTTGCAGGGGCAGCTACTCACCTGAAGTGCAGCAGTTGTGGCAGACAGGTTTAGAGTGCTCGGCCTCTGTCCTGCTTTTGTTGCCTGCACAGTTGGGGTTGTTAATGAAACATGTTAGGCCTTCTATGACTGCCATAAACAACCACTGTGGTATAAAACTAATGCTTTCTCCATTTATGGAAGGCTTTCACACCTCTTTTGATACTTTTGTTTGTTATCCAAACCAGTTACCTTGAACTTCCCAGTGTATTAATTCATTTCCCAATTTTATAATTGTGCTAAATGCTGGATTTCATGGCAAATTAAGATATTTGTATTTTAAAAGATCAACTGCTTTCAACTATGATGTTGTCCTCAACACACCCTGAATTAGTTTGACATGAATACTCTAATTTCCCTTAACATACTGACTCCTGCATGTACAGTGTACTATGGTGCAGACAGACATTCTATGCTTTCTTGGGCAGTTCAATTAAAAACAGATGTCCCCAGACACCCATCTTTTTTTTTTTGCTGACACATGTAACAGAGTGTAGCAGAGCCAGTCTCCATCCCTCTCTCTTGCCTTCAGAAGCCTACCTATCATCCACTGCACTTTGTGCTTGCCAGCTTATCACTAAAAGGTCATGACAGGTATACCGATCTGATGAATCAGAAAGCATCTCCATGCATATATAAAAATCTTGGATAAACTAGCAGATCTATATTCTATCTTAGGGATGGTTTTCAATAGAGAGATTAGAATATGAAAACAGCATGCAAACAAGATCCCAGAATCTTAAAGTCTAAGAGCTAGCAAAGAGCATTATGTGTTTATAAATGAACAAGGAGGTCTTGGCTTTATATATGATACACATCACATCTCTGGAGGAAAGATAATGTATTTGTTTTACATTACTGAAAGCAATCTAGAGCTACTCTTAAATATCAAATAGCAGGCTTTATATCTGGTCCCCAGCACTAAATATTTTAAAGACAGCATCAGCAGGATAAATATCTAGACCTATAAAGTTAATATTTTGAATGAAAGGGTTAGAATGTTTAAAAAGCAGCTACTGGTGGGGTAAATACAATAAAGGCAATATTACAGTGTAAAATAGATCATGGTGATGTTACATTTTCTCAGAATGTAAAATACTGCAATTTTCTTGGAAATTCTTGAACTATGCCTTTGCTGTATTCTTAGCAACAGAATTTATGAAGTAAAACTGATAAGTTATAAGTTAGGATAAGTAAGCAACACAAAAAGCCATGCATATTTATGCCCATAAGTGTCTGTACCTTTGTGGCAGGAAGAATATGCTCAAACTTATTACAAAAAAATGTGACTGAAAGCCTTGGGCAGTGCTGTCTGAGCTGAGAAGCTAAGCATTCATGTCATGAATGCACACATTTTGAAGTAAATGACTATTTCAATTGTTTAATGGCACAGAGTCAAGCACTTATATACATATGTAACCTCTAATAAAACTGATTTCACTCAATGTTTACACTAGGAATGTATAATGTAGAATGTAATGTATAATTCTGTTATCAAAATGTAAACACTTCTGACTCTCATAATAATCTCCTAATAAAGCTACATAGTTCTGACACCTTACAGTATATTTATAATTTTGTTAACAAGATTTAAATGTAAACTCTTACACAATAATTTCCTAGGAAAACTAGTTCTGATAACCCACAGTTTAAATATAATTTTGTTAACAAGATGCAACCCTTTCCTACTCTTAAAAAACAATCTCTCAGACAAACTAATTCTGATGCCCTGGTTCTGTGCCACAGTTTTCTTAGACAAGCATCCCACTTCAAACAGAAATTTTATTTTTACTGATGTACTAGTTACGATAATTCAGGTTACTTAAAAAAAAAATGAAAAAGCTATTTAGATCAATTACTAGATTATGTACTGAATTACTATAATCTTTTACAGCTTCACACAGCAAGAAAAATACAAGAAGGATGAAGAGTAAAAATACTATTGCAAACAAAACTGATAAAGAATCTACTGGCATAAATAACTTGACTCTGCTGGAAGTGTCCTTTTGTTAATAACCGAGCTGAAAAAATGTTAACAGCAATCTAAATTTAACATAACTAATGCCCGTCTCTGCCGTTTTAAAAAATGGGTGTAAATGGGATTACATAATCTTAATTTAACAAAACTGCAGTAATAACTTAGAATCTGTTTTTTTTTGTTATTGTTTTTTTTTTTTGCTAAATGCTACAAAGTTAGTTTTTGAACATCTACAAACTTGTTTGAACTGAAATACCTACCTGTACATGCCACACACACACACACTTCAGATTTACATAACAACCAAAAACTTGGTGCACACATAACAAACAGCATCATGGACAGAAACAGCAAGTACATGCAGCATACTCGAGCAGACAAATGCTAAAGTTTTTGTGTCTTATGTCACTTCAGATTTGCTTAATTAATCAAAGCAGCTTAAACTGAAAAGTTCAGTTCTGTGTGTTCTGTGTGAGCAAAATGCACAGAGATCTTACTGATTTTTCCACTATTTCATACCTATTCACTTATTTCATGACCACCATTTCAAAAACACACTAATCAATTAACTTTAAAACTTCATCATGGATCCTGCTGTCTGAAGATATAACTTTAGCAATCAGTGAGTCACAATAATACATGCCACATCACCTGCTTAACTTCCATTCTTCTCTTAACCAGATTAGGTCAGAGGTCGAGTACGATCAAACAATGCCATGGCTGAGAAACATGAAGACACCTCTTTACTAACACAAGTTTTAAAATCAAATCAAATACATATATGCAGATGTTGGACCTGCATTCAGTTGCTGCCATTTTATGAAATGAGACTGTAGTCAGATATTGCTACTTTATAAAAAAGATAATGAAAACAGTGCTAATGTACACAGAAATGAGTTACAGGACTGCAATATGGATAAGTGTATCCCAGAGCTTCAGGTTTAACAATGCCATGAGATCTGAGGGCAAAGATCTGTTATAGGGATGAGAGAACATTACGCTAGCTTCTCTGTGACCATGTCTAGATATTGCATCTGATCAGTTTTCCAACAATATTTTTCATTGAAAAAAAAATATTGATCCGAGAAGACATGGATTCTTGAGAAAGAAAACAAACTAGACTTGGGATGCCACCCTGTTTTGGCTTTCAAAGACAATCACAATTTTTGTTACAAGCAGCAAGCAAAAAATAAAAACAAAAACCACCAAAAATTTGAAAGCCAGGGCAAACAATGATGTTGTACACTGTATACTTTGTTTCTTACAGCAAAAACTGATGATGTACATTGTATACTTTGTTTCTTACAGCAAAAACTGATGATGTACATTGTATACTTTGTTTCTTACAGCAAGCACTGATGATGTACATTGTATACTTTGTTTCTTACAGCAAACACTGATGCAATCTATAGGCTGTGCTTTTTAAGAGCAAGCAATGACATACTCTACATACTTTGTCTTCTAGAGCAAACAATAATGTACCATACACAATAATTAGTGTATAGGCATACAACTATACACAAAGCACTGCAGTAAAGCTGTGATACCAAAATGTATAAAATAGGAAAAAAGTAGGAACAGCTTTATTATTTAACGATAAACACTTGTGACATTTCGGCGCGAGCCTTTGTCAAACAAAATCAGACAGGACGAAGAATCAGAGAATCATTTTTTTATTTTGTTTACATAAGCTTGATGTGAATCTATACTTTGTCTCCTCTCTCTGATTCTTCGGTCTGTTTGATTTTGTTTGAAGAAGGCTCGCACCGAAACATCACAAGTGTGTTATCGTTAAATAATAAAGTTGTTCCTACTTTCTTCCTAGTTTATACATTTATAATGTACCATACAGACTGCCAAAGAGCAAACAATGATGTACTCTGTAAGTTATGATTTTTTAGAGCAAAAAATGATGTACTCTGTAAGTTATGATTTTTTAGAGCAAAAAATGATGTACTCTGTAAGTTATGATTTTTTAGAGCAAAAAATGATGTGCTCTGTAAGCTGTGCTTTTTAGAGAAAACAATAATGTACTCTGTAGGCTGTGCTTTTTTGAGCAAACAATGATGTACTCTGTAAGTTATGATTTTTTAGAGCAAAAAATGATGTACTCTGTAAGTTATGATTTTTTAGAGCAAAAAATGATGTACTCTGTAAGCTGTGCTTTTTAGAGAAAACAATAATGTACTCTGTAGGCTGTGCTTTTTTGAGCAAACAATGATGTACTCTGTAGGCTGCACTTTTTAGAGCAAATAATGATGGACTCTGTAGGGTGCACTTTTTAGAGCAAACACTGATGTACTCTGTAGGCTGCACTTTTTAGAGCAAACACTGATGTACTCTGTAGGCTGCACTTTTTAGAGCAAACAATGATGTACTCTGTAGGCTGCACTTTTTTAGAGCAAACAATGATGTACTCTGTAGGCTGTACTCCAGTCAACTCAACTGTAAGAATGTTTTCCTAATGCATATGTTCTAGGGAAACCACATTTGAAATAAGAGAATGCATGATTGTAAAGTACACCTGGGTATGCCACACAAATGCCTGTCAGTGTACTAAGAGAGATATATTCATCCCCCTTCCAGATTATGCAATTTTGTTTATCAATTTGTTCTGAGGTGGAATGTTATCACCCTTACTGATACTGCAGTCAGAACTGTTAGGGTTGAAGGATTTACTTACAGCTATGGACTACAAGTTCTTGGTATCTGATGAAGGACAAGCAACTTGAAATAAAATCATGTGGTAGAACACAATGTTAGGGAGACAAAGTTCTGCAACAGACATGAATGGTGAAACGGGCAGAGTTCCCACCCCCCAGCTAGCACATCTATAGAGCTTCTCACTAGACTCTAAGGCTCTGGGGAGAATGTCAAGTCTTACTCTGCTGGTAACTGCAGTGTTAAACAATGATGTAAGAAAAACCAGCCCTGACAATGACCACTTCCAGTTTGTACAGTGACGGAGGTTTTAAGACGTTTCTTTCTTTCAAAACAATAAAATGACAGGAAGGAAGCAATTACATGGAACTGAAAATGATCTGCCTATATAATTTTCCTGGTCACATGGTACATCTATGTAAACCAGATCTTTTGTTTAAAGAGAAATAAATAAACTGTAACATGACCATGCCCACAAGTTTTAAGTCACTCTTCAACTTCCAGATCTTTTCTCTTTCACCACGTGCTCTACATGAACAGCACTGATATGCCATATTGTTTAGAATTTATGGCAAGTCTGTGCATTACCACTGACATAAATGGCATGCCTCATGCACAAAGTTTCATTTACATTCATGTGTAGAAAGCAATGATGATTATTAGGAGATGAGAAGATTACGAAAAATGTGACAAAATGAAATTTATAAGAGGCTTGCATAGTTTTCTGTATAAAAGGCATATTTTCATTTCACCTTCTGTCATTTTTTTATGAATTAAAGCAAACATAGCAAATAAAACTGGCAGACGATTAGCAGGATTTGCACACTACTTCCCTGAGACACATGTATGCACAACCATGTGGCAACAATAAAGCTTAGCAGACCAAATAAAGCTATTCAGCGTGACAAGTGCAGGTGACAGAATGTGAGTGGGCAGAACCATCAACAGCAAGCTCAAATATGAAGTTTCTGCATCAGCAGCAGAGCGTATTCTAACTTTTGTTTTCTTATGTTCATGAACATATTTTTTATAAAGATGATTTTGGTAGTGAAGTTACTAACAGTTTAAAATAAACAGTGCAATACTCCATCATTTCAAATCATACATAAAATCATAACTGTGCCACTGACTACCACCTGATCTTGTATCAAACAGACCTGTAGCTACAACTACCAAAATCATATATAAAACTAAAACATGGCAGGCACAAAATACTACAAATTATGAATAACAGCACCATGAGCTACCACAAACAACTAATATAATAATCAAACTGACAAGCTACCACAAACAAAAAATGTAACCGAACTGACAAACTATCACGAAGAATGTAACTGATCTGACAAACTACCACAAACCATTAACTGAAAGCAAACAGTGATAAACTAGCACAAAGTCTGTTTGTAATGATGTTAGCATGTCTGAGAAGTCCCAACCTACCCCTTCAATTAGCTCTCCGGCTTTCACCCTTCCTCTACAAAACTTTAACACGGTCAAATATTAATGACCTCCCCCCCTTTCCAAAAAAAAAACAAAAAAAAACAAATGACCACAATTTACACTTTGAGAAGCGCTTAGATATTAAGGTTAAAGCACATGACACCGCTTCCCCTGATTTAAGTTGATTAAAAGAACAGACAAACAAACAAGCTTTGTGTTAGAACTAAGTTCTAATCAAAACAAACATAACAGAAATAAGATTTCTGTGCACTTGTCAGCAACAGTCTCAATTGAAAACTACAGCAACACAGAGAAATCATTTCACATGGCTATAACCCTGGGATTTAAGAGTCCTTTATCAGAAATTAAAAGATTTTCTTTAACCTTTGAAAGTTGAGACTAGACAGGAATCTGGAAAACATTAAACAAGATGAAAAGTTCCAAAATGCTGCATGTACCTGACTGGCCAATGAGGTGACTCCCAACCTTACCCTCGACCTTGACACACTAGATGCCGTGGATGATCCCGACAACACACTCTCCTGACTTCCACTTCGCTCCCTGGAGCTGCGCAGGCTGGTAGACATGAGAGGTCGGGAGTGTGGTGATGGTGTTAAAACTGCTGGACCAGCTCGGGAGATCTTGTGGACAGGTGCAAAGAGTCCATGGAGGGGTTGGCAATCAAAATATCTGCATATAAATATTTTTCTCTCATAATATTTTGATTTTTAATGAGTCTAGACAACAAATCATTCTGTATGTCTATTACTTAACATTTACTTACAGGATCAATTCACTGCACATAAATATTTTAAAAGAATATTTTACTGCCAGCAGAGCATAAGAGTTAGCATTCACAGCCTATTTGCTGCTACAGTGTAACTTGTATGAGACAAAGAGTGGTTACGAGGGGTGATTGATAAGTTCTCGGCATAAGGTACAACAAATTATTTGTGGACAATGTTTTTGGGTTATTTCTCAACATAGTCCCATTGCAAGTTTATGCACTTAGTCCAGCGATCCTGGAGCATACAGATCCCTTCTTTGTAAAAGTCAGCATCTTGTGCCAGTAGAAAGTGGTCTACAGCATAAATGACATCATCATCTGAAACAAATTTGCGACCACTGAGCTCCTTCTTGAGTTTGGTAAACAGGTAATAGTCCTAAGGGGCCATATCTGGGGAATAAGGATGATGTTCCGGAAGCTGGAAGCCACATTCATGAATGGCAGCCATTGCACCAACAACTTGTGAACTGGAGTATTGTCTTGATGAAAGATAACTCCTCTTGTCAATTTCCCTCGACGCTTTTTCTTCAGTCTGACCCGGAGTTGCTTCACAAGATTAGTGTAATAGGCCCCGGTGACCATTATGCCCTTCTGAAGATAGTCTACTAACAGCACACCTTCTGAATCCCAAAAGATGGAAGCCATCACTTTGCCTGCAGACAGAACCACCCTTGCTTTCTCTAGAGGTGGGGATTCATAATATTTCCACCAATTTGACTGTTCATTGGTTTCTAGCTGAAAATGATGAACCCAAGTCTCATCCATAGTCACAAATTGCTGAAGAAACTTTTCAGGATCTACAGAAAAATGGCCAAGATTGTCACTTGACATGTTGAGGTACAGGTTTCCCGGCTACAGAAGTAGGTCTGAATTTTAAGGCAAACAGATCTATGTTCCCTGATTCACAAAGACTATGTTAAAATAAGTGTGTTCTTAACACAACTGTTCCCAGGGGAGAGAAATACAGATAAACCTTAAGATTATCAAATAACCAAAATAGGTGCCATAGCATATTTAAAGCACAAAGGAAACAAAATATCAGGGCATTCACTTTCAAGGGCATAGCTTTTGATGATTAGATGTCTGTAGTCAATCTCTGTTCCCTTCCATAAACGCATCATCATTTTTTTTTTCAGCTAGGTAAAATGTAGTAACATGGGATTAATTCTATAATCTATATACTTCCCATGAAAATTCAGCTCACTAACCAATGCACCACTCTCCTGCTCCAGCAAAATGGAAAGATACAGAAAAACACAATTACTTGCGATAAAATCAGCTGTGCCTATAAGATTTTAACAAAGACAAATAATTTCTAATGAGTTATAAGAGATGAGATTTCAACACTGGTGAGCATTCCGGTCATCTCATGTCCCTTATCTTGAAATACTGCCTCTGATTATTCATTCATTCATTTACATGTCCCTTGCGGAACTTTTCCTCCCTAACAGCACTCCTGTAGGCCTCTCGGTTGTGAGCAAGATGGCCTGCTGCTGATGCATCCATTTGCAGATCATCAACGATGTCTTGCAGCCATCTTCATCTTGGTCTTCCTCTCTTTCTTTTTCCCATTATGTACCTTTCAAAGACGGTTTTCTCTAGATTATCATGACGTTTAATGTGTCCAAAATATTTAAGTTTTCTCTCTTTAATCTTCTTTACTAGCCAGCCTTCTTCAATATTAAGTTCTTGTAGTATGGATATATTTGTTCTTTTCTGTGTCCATGATATTTGAAAAACTCTTCTGTAGCATTTACATTCAAAGGCATTTATGTGTTTCTCAGCTGTTTTGTTAAGTGTCCACGTCTCACATGCATATGTTGCGATGGGAAAGATGCATGCCCTTAAAAATCTTATTTTTGTAGTTCTGTCTGTTCCTCTCCACAGATTCTTTAGTTGTTTTACTTTCTGGAGAGTGATAGATGTCCTCCTTTTAATTTCCCTCATTGTATCTCCATTATTAGTTAGCAGTGATCCAAGATATTCAAAACTCTCCACTTCTTCCAGTTTTTCCAAATTGATACATATATCAGCTGCCTTGTTTGTTTTGTCAGTTGTCATCAACTTAGTTTTCTTCGCATTAAGATAGAAGTTTTGCTCTTCACTATTCTTACGGACTGACATAATTAGTTTTTCCATTCCTTTTTGTGTTGTGGACAGAATACTGTGTCATCAGCATATCTAATCTCTGATATTTCATAACCTCCAATTGTTATGGCATCGTAATATTCTTTGTCTACATCTTCTCTAACATTCCTCATTATATTTTCAGTATACAAGTTAAATAAGTACGGCGACAATATGGACCCTTGACGGACCCCTTGCTTTATGTCAAACCAAGTTGTTGTTTCACCATTTATTCTTATTGCTGCTTGTTGGTCTAGATACAACAGTGATGTTAATTGTATCAAATGTGTTGGAAATCCCATTTTTTCCATTATTTCCCAAAGTTTCTGGTGTTGTACACAATCAAATGCCTTTGAGTAGTCTATAAAGGATAAATATAGATTCACATTAAACTCTCTGCATTTCTGTATTATTAATCTTATATTGAATATATGATCTCTTGATCCTCTTCTTTGCCTGAAACCAGCTTGGACCATACCGACTTCTTCTATTTTCTTACGAAGTCTACCCATTATGATTTTTAACAGAATTTTAATGGCATGACTAATCAGGGCAACAGTTCAAACAGCCACTGATTAACTACTGTTAAAATGAGCAAAAATATATATTTCTATTTATCTTCCCAATGGATGTTTGTTTGCTAATTACAACAGTACTACAGTACGGAAGATCAAGTGACCTATCTCTCTCAAGAGATTGAGGATGCATTCCAAGAGAAAAACCTTGTACTAGCAGCGTGGATAGACCTGAAGAAAGCCTTTGATAAAGTATGGAAAAAAGGTCTGTTGTGGAAACTAAGAAACTGCAATGTGAATGGAAGACTGTACAACTGGATAAAGTCCTATTTACACAATAGAAGAGCTAGAGTAGTTATGGATGGACACAAAAGCCAGAAAGTACTTCTGCGACACGGTGTACCACAAGGAGGAGTCCTTTCGCCTACACTATTCCTTGTATTCATTAATGACCTGGTCAAGGAACTTCCCTATGGAATCAAAGCGGCACTGTATGCAGATGATCTGGTCATGTGGTGTACAGATGAATATGCGACAGTTGCTACACAGAGACTCCAAAGAGCAGCAGACATCTTGACATCATGGACAAACAAATGGTGTGTAAGTATCAACACAGAGAAATCAAGCACCACTCTGTTCACCCTCTCATCTAAACAGAAAGCAGGTAAGATCTTTGTAAATGAAATACCCTTAAGGATGGACAACCAACCCACTTACTTAGGAGTGACTCTTGACTCAAAACTGACTTGGAAGCAACACATCAACAGTGCAGAAGCAAAAGCCAGAAGAAAACTAGCCATATTAAGAAAATTGAGTGGGACTACATGGGGAGCTAGTGAAAGAATCCTCAAGAATGTATATCAGCAAAGTATTCTACCACATTTAGAATATGGCTCAACATCTTGGTGCACAGCATCAAACACTACGCTGCATAATCTAGACAAGGTTCAAAATCAGTCACTACGGATTATCACAGGTGCCATGAGGTCCACACCAATAGTAGAAATGCAGAAAATAGTTGGTGTTCAACCGCTAAAGGAACGTAGAGACACAAAGGTCATGACCATGGGAGAAAAATTCCTTAGCTCTGTAAGCCATCCCCTGAAGGAGAGATTCAATAACTTGGCATTAGGACGGCTTAAAAGAAGCAGCTTCATTCATCAGGCCAAGCGTATGCGTAAGCTGATACCTGACCTTCCAACTGTAGTCACTCCATTATCATCTGTACCAGAGCATACACCATGGAAAGAAGCAGATTATACACAAATAACTATTCAGACTGAAGTGAAAGATGTGCAGAATGGTGAGATGCAGAGCAGTCTTGTAAGATCAATAGCCACACTTAGTGTTCTAGATGACAAATATCCATGTGACACCTGGATACGTGTGTATACAGATGGATCTGCACATAATGCCATAAAAAATGGTGGGGCAGGAGCATATATTGAATATCCAAACAACACCATTGACAAGATTTCCATACCCACTGGTAAATACTGCAACAACTTTGATGCAGAAGTTAGGGCAATTATTGCTGCAGTTGAAAAACTATCAGACTCCAGAATTGATACATGTCCTGTAGTAATTCTCACAGATGCAAGATCAGTACTGGAGGCTCTTCAGTGCAACAAACTACCAGACCTTAAAGATGCCTTGTCAAAAATTGGCTTACAACATGGAGTCACTTTGCAGTGGATTCCCTCCCACTGTGGGATACCAGGCAATGAGAAAGCTGACCATCTGGCCAAAGAGGGCACTGAAATGGAGCAACCAGACATACCAGTCACCTATAATCAGAAGAAAAGCATGATAAAAACCTACAGGAAGCCACAAACACCACCACATGATGACTATCACATGCTAAACAGAAAGGAACAAGTCACCATCTTCCGTCTCCGAACAGGACACAGCCGACTCCGAAGTCATATGTATACAAAGTTTAAGGTTGGTACTACTAATCTATGTACATGTGCCCAGGTGCCCCAAACCGTGGAACATATCCTCCAGAACTGCATCAACTACGAGACACTGAGAAATAATTACTGGCCAAGTGAAACCACTAAAGAAGATAAGCTCTACGGTTCCATACATGAATTACAAAAAACAGTGAAATTTATCCAAGAGACAGGACTGCAGATATAGACAGACAGTGCGAACGAAGAAGAAGAAGAAGAAGAAGAAGCTAATTACAACAGAACTGTCACAAACAACCATCTACCCCTACAGATGACTGCCTCCACAAACAGGATTAGTAAAAGAAAGATGGTAAAGTTTGCTGATAGCTAATAAAAGTTTCATAAAGACCACACCTTTTGCCTGCAACAGCTCCATCATTCTTCCCAAGTGCTTCGTCCAGCTCCACTCCCGCCCATATTCCTTTAGCAAAGTCTGTCTCTCCGATGTAACGAAGAATCCCACACTTGGAACCGCTAACTAGAACCTGAAAGTTCACAAATGTTTTCTTCATTGCAGCATCTGTTAAATTATGTGCTCCATGACCAGCAGTAACCCATCCAAAAACTTATAAGAGAAGAAACGAAAATATGAATATCACTATCAAATTTTAGCATATACTGAGAACATCAACAGCCTACTACAGGAAAAGAAAAAAAAAGACTGGAGTTTTATTGCTTCTCTTATCATGAGTCATGAAATAGCAATATTAAGCTTTATGAGTCATGAAATAACAATCTTAAACTTTATGAGTCACGAAATAGCAATCTTAAGCTTTATGAGTTATGAAATAGCAATCTTAAGCTTTATGAATCATGAAATAGCAATCTTAAGCTTTACGAGTCATGAAATAGCAATCTTAAGCTTTATGAGTCACGAAATAGCAATCTTAAGCTTTATGAATCATGAAATAGCAATCTTAAGTTTTATGAGTCATGAAATAGCAATCTCAAGCTTTATGAGTCATGAAATAACAATCTTAAGTTTTATGAGTCATGAAATAGCAATCTTAAGCTTTATGAGTCACAAAATAGCATTCTTAAGCTTTATGAGTCACGAAATAGCATTCTTAAACTTTATGAGTCATGAAATAGCAATCTTAAGCTTTATGAGTCATGAAATAGCAATCTTAAGCTTTATGAGTCATGAAATAGCAATCTTAAGCTTTATGAGTCATGAAATAGCAATCATTAACTTCAGCCACTAAGGAATAGAAGCAGGACTAGAAAAAAAAAACAAAAAGACTATGTTTAGATGGAAAGCTTCATATAATATTTAATCTAACTATATTCTGGCCACCAGCCTAATCTCTTTTGCATGTCCTTGTGTCATACCTTAAAATACTGTTATGACTCAACTTGTGCACTGTGCTCGATGTTTTAATTACATCCCATATTTTAATTATGTTCCCTGCCAGTCTTCCACTGAAAATGCTGCAAGTTTAGCTGACAGAAAATAAAAACCTGGGCTTTAAAAATGCTTCAACTCACCCTATCCCCAACTCGAACTCCACCAGGCATCGTACCTGGCAGCCTCAGAGTGGTTACACCTGTCGGGGTGTTCCCAGCTGAAGATGCTTTGTGAAGGCTGGACGAGGAGCTGGACATATTCTTGCTGGCGCTCAAACCAAGCCGTGACTACAAACAATCAACAAAAGTGGCTGGTATGTCAAGTTGAGGAAAAAAACACAACATACAAATCATGGATTGTTAAGTGAGTCACATTCTTCAACCACAGACAGCTTGTGGTTTATCATTATCCTATGCCATCTGTTGTGCATCTCTGGTTCACTTGTTCTTGTGATGCACCCAGCCATGCTTATTTCTCCCAATCTTTTGCTGATGTCTTTTGTCATGCCCTGGATCTTCTTCCAACTTTTCCATGTGGTCTGTTTTTTAATGAATTATTATGCCTCTATATTACACAAGAAATTACTCTTATGAAAACAAATGCTTAACGAAAATACTTGGCATCAAGTGGAATGAATTAAAGAACAATGCAGAGATAAGACAGATGACTGAACAACAACCAGTCTCATGGGTGATCAGGAAAAGGAGACGGATATATGTTGGTCACTTGATGAGAAGAAATGATCAGAGAATCCCAAAACAAGCTATCAAGTGGAACACAACAGGCCAAAGAAAAAGAGGCAGAAAAGAGGCAGACTGAGTGAAACTCTGAAGAGGACATTGTTAAGAGAGGCCAAATTAACAGGCATAAAATCCCTTGATGAGGCTGAAAAGGTCGCAGAAAACAGGAAAAATTGGCGAACTACCTTGCGAGCCCTATGTGACATTTAATGGCACGGGAAGGATATAAGAAGATATTACACAACAAAAATTTGTCTGGTTCTTGTTTTTCAGCATAATTCTTGTATCACAGCTTCTTCATTTATATTTTATCCATGAGTTCATAAGCAAGCACACAACTTTCAATTTAGCTGTTCATTCTTTATGTGCTATACAAACGGTGCCTGCTGATCTTGTTTTACCGCTTTAAGCAGCTCTCAATATATCAAATCAAACAAGCTGCCTTCCCTTTCCCATCTTTTTCCAGTATATTTTTTATTTCTCTCAGTCTACCCCTCATTTTCCTGCCCTTGAGTTTTCCAGCGTTATCAGATTCTCAAATATGCATCTTCTCAAAGAAGTCTATAGTCTTTTATCTATGTCTTAATTAAAATTCACCATTTGGCAGCTTGCCTGGGAACAATTTCTTTTGTTTTTATGGTCTTCTAGGATATGGAACTGAAGTCTAGTTGTCAGAATTTCAAAATTTGTAATTCTCTCATCTTTTTACTTCTCTGCTGCTGTTAACTATCACTAAAATATATATTTTGTCTAGAGGATGCCCACATTCTTCACAAAAATATCATCTCCATGTTGCAAATTCAATACAATACTTAATGCTAATGTGGGAAGTTTTAATACTCTTTAACTGCCACCTTGTGGCAATACCCAGGCTATATATGAGGATGGAGTCTGACCTCATTAAGTGCACTCTTCTGTTTTGCATGTTGTACTTTACCCCTTCTTGACTCTACCACTCAGCTCCAAAGAAAGGGGAAGATAGGTACGTTTGGAAGTGTTGTAATGTTGCTGGGGACACCAGAAGATGGATGCCATCAATCAAGTGAGGATCGCTTCTTCCTGATTTTCCTGTCAGAGGTTACAGCCCTAGCTTCTGACTCTACCAGGCCACCCACATGGCAGTGGCTTTATGTCCTCTCTAACAAAAACAGAAATGAAGCTTAACTTACAGATGGTCTTGATGAAACACTGGGAGTCGGGGCTGTGCTTCCATTAGTTGTGGCTGTGGAAACTGTTGGCCTCAAATCTGAGTTCGAGAGCTTGGTTTCATTAGAAGTGCTTTCTCGGCGCTGAGAGGGTGGATCAGATGGTGAATGTTGTAAGTGTGACAGTTTACTCAAACGAGAGAAAACTCCCCTCTTGGTCTCACACTGTTAGAATAAAAGCAGTCTTAGATTACACCATCAAAGTTTGGACACAAACTATGCCTTACAGATCTAGTGAGAACTAACCTAAACAAAACTGACTAGGACTATAAATAACTGTCATATGGAGCTCTACTGTGCTATTACTGCTTTCCAGTGATAAAGGAATCAGCATCTCCCCTGTAACAGAGGAACCTATCAAAAATACACTCTGTTCTGAGTTGTAAAGAAAATCATAGCAATATATCCTCCATCAAATGTAATATCCTTTCTCTATGATTTTCATCACAGCTTAGGCTTTCATGAGCTTCTTTTCTCAGAGATAATTCACTAAACCAATGAAAGCAAGTGAAATGGTGGTTGTGGAGGTGATGGATCTCCCTGCTGTTGTGAGCTAAAAGCTCTTGGTAGATGATACCATAATGGCTGTTCTTTGTAACTGTTCATCCTTGGAATACAGACAGTTCTGTATTGTAGGGTGTCTTAGAAGCAGTCCACCTATTCTGGTACATTTAAGTAGGACCAGATGAGATATAAGTACAAAAAAGTGCCATGTTCAAGAAGATGACATACACTGTCAAGGATAATTAAAAACATTATGAACGAACTCTGAAGCATATTTTTCAATATTTAGATAACTAGAAAAAATATTATCTGGAATTCATGACATTTTAAACACTAACATGTTTAAATATTCATGCATAAAAAAACATCTATAAATCTGGACAAAATAATTCACTGCTATTATCAAACAAGCAACAACAAAAAAATTTTCTTTTACACTTAAATTCCCTCAAGTTCTAAAAGCATACAGGTTTCAGATGTAATAAGATGTGAATGATTTATATAAAGATGGATTTAAAGAATTAGGCAACTAAAAAAACAAGGCCAGAACTGCCACTATACTGAAGAAATAAGAAGAAAAAGTTTTTTTTAATCTCACCTACTGGAGGTAAAGACACTGTTTGTTCTGGCAATCAGCATGCAGAAACATCTGTACGATATCACCCAACATGCTTCGAAACTAGTCCCAAATCATTTCAATGGCCCCAACCACAGAGGCAAATCTGATTTTGTGGTAACAGCCATCAAACAATGTCACGCAGATGACAAAGCTGCCTAGCACTTAAGAACCGCTACATTCAGGACTATGGGACGCTGGAACCACACGGTTTGAACTCATTATTCAGCTACACATAACATTCTCCTCTTCTACAATCATAATCCCTCTCCATGCGCATTTCTGTATATTTCTGAAGGAGCACATTTTGAATGTAGCAATGGGTGCATTTCTGAGCGAATGTCGGAAAAGCTCCAGGCATTTCTGAATGATTGTAGGAAAATCTAAAAATCTACATATTCTTTCAAGCTAAGTGCTCTATTCATTTTATTATTACTATTTTTTTAACATTGGATTCATGTGAATCTATACTTTGTCTCCTCTCTCTAATTCTTCATCCTGTATGTGTTTGTATGATTTAGGCCCACGCCGAAATGTCACAACTTTGTAGTCATTAAGTAATAAAGCTGTTCCTACTTTTTTCGTAGTTTATACATTGTAGCCTGGCTAACGGAGCTTGGGTCACCAGTCCCCAGGGCAGTGGAGTCTGATAAAGAAGTACTGCACTTTTTAATTTCACTCAGGGACAGAAAAAGAAGCCGCCACAACCCACTCCCAAGCTAAAACAATGCTGTGCATCGACACCTTCCCAGCATCTGCTGCAAAGAATACCAGCTCGCAGTTCCAGGGAGACTGAAGACAAGATAACACAAGACAATCTCACCTACCTGAAAATACCTGACCCCCATGACACTGCCATCGTTTTTACCAATAGGTTCATCTAAAACCACACCTGCCCACTCGCCAGGTGCAAACTGAGTTTCTCCTATAAAAGCGATGACACCTGGTTTATTTTCACCAACAAAAACTCGATCTCCAATCTTGAAGTCATCTGTGACAACACCATCCTCAGATGATGATTCTGGGCCTGAAAGAACAAATGTTTAAATGATCACAACCTTTCATATTTCTTTTCAAATATAAAGTAAAAATAATATGACTGATAAATCTAAAAGATAAAAATGTTCATCCTGATAACATAATCATCGCAGAGGCACTGGAGATATTTCTCAGGAGAATTAAGGATCTCATAAACTGCTTCTCTGTTACATGGTAGTTTAAGGGGAAAAAAAAATGGCTCGATGCTTGAATTTACTTTCAAAGATGTGTGCAAATAAGATAAGACAGAGAAGGACATAGTCTCAACATACTGAACAAGCCTGTATTACTCATAATTCTAAAACGATCTGCAATCAAGCTGGAAAGAGTGTCAATCCAAACAAGAGGACAAGGACGTGGAAATTATCAAACTGGATGAAAAAAAAAAATGTATAAAGCTGATCCTCTGACAAGGGCACATCATTCTATAATCAAAAGTGACTCGAAAAAGGCCACAGTAACTAATAAACTAATGCTATCTGAATCAGATGAAACAAAAGGTAGTTTCATACACACACACAAAAATAATGGGCAGTCAGTGAGAAGTGGAGAAAATAAAGCAACAGGAAAATCAAGACACAAGAAGAATTAACACTACAGCAATATGGAATCTTGAGCTAAATCTAAACACTGAAGTCTTCAAACAGAAATATTATTGCCCTATACTATTTGGCTGATATATGTATCAATGAGGAAAAATTGGAAGAGGTAGAGAGTTTTTAATATCTTGGATTATTACTAACTAATAATAGAGATACAATAAGGGAAATTAAAAGGACATCTACCACTCTTCAGAAAATAAAACAACTAAAGAAGCTGTGGAGAGGAACTACAAAAATAAGATTTTTAAGGGCATGCATCTTTCCCATCGCAACGTATGCCTGTGAGACCTGGACACTTTGTAGCAGTACTTCAGTACTGCATTCAGTCACTGTATGTTTTTTACTATCTAAAGGATGTAATCCAAGATAAAACTAGTACTCAGTCTATAAATTTTAAAGCCCTTACTTAATTATGACACAGATAGTTCAAGGTTATGTTGTTTAGGATTTGTAAATCTCACTGATAGTTGAAAAAAATTGGTAGTGTTAAAAGTGGAATGTCTGGGTCGACATGACCAGACGAAAGGAGTACCAGAAAATTTAAGCCTTGGAATGTTTTGTTTTTTTTTTACTCAAGGTCAGTTTTGACATATTAACTTCACAAGAATCATTAATACATATGGTGAGCTGCCATCTGTCTAGACTAGTTATATTTAGTAACACCATCTGTCTAGACTAGTTATTTTAGTAACAAAGTTAACTTTGGAAATGTTTGACAACTTATTACCCAAGGTAGTAGTCAGATAATTACACTAGGGTCAGACATATTGTGAACTTTTAGAGAAAGTTCAAGGTAAAATTTGTAGAGAATATTTAAGCTTGAGCAACTTTGGGATCAGATTTTGTGTAGAATGTTTTGCTGAGTGGTCATTTTTCCCAGTAGAGTAGTTGCAAGTCCGTTTTAGTAATGTAATAGTTTTAGCTCAGCATATTGTTCTTTAGGACAATGTTATTTTACCTTGTACTAATATGTAGATGTTAGGAGTGTTGTCCTTGTCAGGACAGATTTGTGTGTTTGGGAGATTCTCTCTCTCTTGCTGAACCTTAAGTGCCAAGGGCACATGGGGCTTCCGCAAGGGTTTTCCACAAATGCCTTTCCTTCGCCTTTTTTTCTGCTCTTGCCCAGGTGAGCCCTCTATTGCTCAACATCTTCTGTTGTTCTTCTCCATGTTTACCCTTACTTCTGTTCCCCTGTGGTGTCCATCTTAGTGCTATTTTTGGTACTGAGTTGTCAGTCATTTGGAGCACATGTCCCAACCATCACCAGCGTCTTTCCTCAATAACTGTTGTCAGTGGCTTCATCTGCATTTCTGCCAATAAGATGTTATTTCTTATGGTGTTTGGCCAAAATTTTGGGAGATTGATTGATCTTTATTTCAAAAGGGTTAAGAATTGGGCACGCATGCCCGTCTGACATTCTGCCTTTTATCATACATCTTTCATTCTATTCCAGACATTCTACAAATATGCTGTTCATGTAACAAACATAATTAACATTGAAGCTGAGAGATATAAAATATAACATTTATGTTTCGCTCTTATCCATTCACTCAGTACAGAAGTAACTACATACATATATAAATGACTATCTACTAAACAAAAATTTTGGGACTATTCAGAATAAACTAACTGTATTCAGTATCTGTAAGAGCAGTCTAAGATAACTTTTAAGCTTTATGATTCATGGAGGCATGTAGTCAATATCAAATAGATATTGAGAACGTTTGTAGTTGTAGGAAGGAGTATAATTTATATTTTTTATACAGAATGGGAGGGTATTCCAAAGATAAGCAGCAGAATAACTAAAGCTTTTCTTGTAAAGATCAAGTCTAGGTTTTGGAAGACATGTGTTGTTCAAGTGTTGGCTGCAATTTGGGCTAAATTTAAACAGGTTCCTTAGATAAGACGAGGCATGCCATGAAAGAATTTGATGTACTAACTTGGTTTGTTGAAGAGGAACCTATTCTTAAGAAGCAGTATTTGATACGTTTGTGCTTGATTTAAAGTGAGGATACACCTTAGCAGTTTTAAAAGCCTCGGGGAAACAGCATTTTGCAATGCACTGATTGTAAATGTATGTTAGTGTATGTGAAATGACAGGTGCAGCATAATGTAAGATCTTATTACTTATATCATAAACCCCAGCTGTACTGTTGTTTTTTAAGGTTAAGAGATAACTATGAACTTCACTGACTGTTAAGAATGGAATGTGTAACTGTTTAACATCAGTACATCTGCTGTCCATGAATGTTAGAAGCATGTGTTAGAAGTTTGCTATTTTACTTGCTTATTGTTGTAAGTTTTAAAATAAGTTTCAATGGTGCGCGATGTTGTCTTTTGCCAATAAGCCATTGTTAAAAATGACCGCTTGTCTGCTTCATCTCTGACGTCATGTTTTTTCCACACGTATTCAGTTTCTGTGCACTAAGTCAGTTAAATTCAGCTCTGCTTTATGCCAGACCCTGTACAATTAAAGTCCACAAAAAGTCAATATCTCCTACTCTCTGTGTACTGCCAAAGAGGCATGCACCTATAGCTGATGCCATGTGGGCACAATTAGTAATATATCCTTGAAGGAAGAAACCTTTTACAACTTAACAAAACAGCTGAGAAACACACAAATGCCTTTGAATGTAAATGCTACAAAAGAGTTCTCCAAATATCATGGACACAAAAAAGAACAAATATATCCATACCACAAGAATTTAACACTGAAGAAGATTGGCTAGTAAAGAGGATTAAACAGAGAAAACTTTAATATTTTGGACACATTAAACGTCATGATAATCTATAAAATACTGTCTTGGAAGTATACATAATGGGAAAAATAAAGACAGGAAGACCAAGGCGAAGATGGCTGCAAGACATTGATGATAACCTGCAAATGGATGCAGGGCATCTTGCTTACAACCGAGAGGCCTACAGAAAAGCTGTTAGGGAGGCAAAGTTCTGAAAGGGACATGCAAATGACTGACTGACTGACCATTTGGCATGCTAGATCATGATAATAATTGTTTCCATGAACATGTTTCCATGAAGGACCACAAAGCTAATTCATCTCCTTTAAACACACTACAAAATCTGACTAAGTATGACAGATGCAATCTAGGCATCAGTTACCCTCCAACAAAACTTAGTAGTCTCAAAAAAAATTTTTTTAATGTGAGCAAGCATATAAATGCCTCTCATCAAACTTTGCTCACTTTCTGCAATAAAACCTTTGTATTTCTGGAGAAAACTTTCTTTATAATGAATATATTTCTACATACTATTTATGTAATCTACAACCTAAAAGTAACAAAAAACACGGCATCTTAGCATTATTTAGAAGGATGATAGGAAAAAAGAATATATTTAACTTGATGTGACAGTTGGCTTACAATATTAAAACAACATTAAACACATCACTGTTGTAAGTCCAGTATGTCCAAGTCAAAATGTAGCTGCAAGATAGATGGGAAGTAACGATAATATTTCAATGACAGCATACATTTTTGCATGGAATGTTGTAGCTACTTCTCATACTGGGCTTACTTTTTGACTTGCCTATATATATTTATATAAAATACATAACACAAATACCAATCTTATTGCCAGCTAGTTAAGTTTAAAGACCACAAATGAACAAATTCCACATAAATCAGACAGATCTGTTTGTTCATGCACTAGACCCTGGTTAGCAAACTTTCTGATGGTACATGCCAGTACTGCTTGAATTTTTTTAAAATTAAAAACTTCCTATGAATATTACTGTGTATACCAAAGTGTGAAATTTCAAATATGTGTTTGTTTCAAATATTAAAAAAAACTGCACACATGACATGGATTTGCCACTGTCCACCAGACAGTACTGAAATATGAAAATTCATGGAATCACACTGTTGACTTACTGAGTGAGGCATTGAAATGATAATAACAGCAAAGATGCTTAATTGTAACTTCTTCATGTGAACTTTAATGTATAAATTAATGAAGTATAACTGAAAACCAATGTGGCCTCTGAAACTAAATGACTACTGAAGAAGGAAGAATATAATTTTTTTGAGTTATGGCTAGCAATTATAAATTGGCTGCACTCATTTTGTCTATAAGAACTGTCACCTGGATTGTTACTGCTATTTCTAATTAATCAGCAAAAGAAAATGCCATATTTAAAATAATACAACCTTGTACCATAACACTGAGTCAAAAAGTTACTACCATACTATCATCTATGTGGTTTCTGTGATGCTTAGATATCATTTGGCTGAAATATCATCTTCATGTTCAGAAGATAAAGAAAATATATATTTTACTCAACAGGGATGACAACAGGTTTAGAAATACTGAAAAAGTTTAAATAAAGATGCACAACTGTCTAATATTGACAAGCACAACAAGGGAAATAAATCATTCAGGCATTCTTGATTCTGCATGCACTACAAGGGGTGATAAGTTCTCGGCATAAGGTACAACGGATTATTTGTGGACAATGTTTTTGAGTTATTTCTCAACATAGTCCCATTGCAAGTTTATGCACTTAGTCCAGCGATCCTGGAGCATACGGATCCTTTCTTTGTAAAAGTCAGCATCTTGTGCCAGAAGAAAGTGGTCTACAGCATGAATGATGTCATCATCTGAAGCAAATTTGCAACCACTCAGCTCTTTTTGAGTTTAGTAAACAGGTACTAGTCCAAAGAGGCCAAACCTGGGGAATAAGGAGGATGTTCAATAAGCTAGAAGCCGCATTCATGAATGGCAGGCATTGCCACTGACAACTTGTGAACTAAAGTACTGTCTTGTTGAAAGATGACTCCTCTTGACAATTTCCCTCCACGCTTTTCCTTCAATTTGACTCGCAGTTGCTTCACAAGATTAGCATAATAGGCCCTGATGACTGTTCTGCCCTTCTGAAGATAATCTACCAATAGCACACTTTCTGAATCACAAAACATGGAAGCCATCACTTTGCCTGCAGACAGAACCACCCTTGTTTTCTTTGGAGGTGGGGATCCATGATGTTTCCAATGCTTTTACTGTTCTTTGCTTTCTGGTTTAAAATGATGAACCCATAGTCACAAACTGCTGAAGAAACTTTTCAGGATCTGCAGAAAAATGGCCAATATTGTCTCTTGACATGTTGAGACGATGTCATGTGTGATCAGCTCCAAGAAGTTTCAGGACATATCAAGTAGAGACCTTTGTCATTTGAAGATCATTGTGAATAATGGCATGAACACGTTCCTGGGAGTTGCCCAACTCAGCAGCAATGTACCGCTAAGTTAGTTGTCGATCCTCCATTATCATGTCATGGATTCTGCCGGTGGTTTCATCGGTGGTTACCGTTCTTGGTCTTCCTAGATGGGGATCATCTTCCAGACTCTCCCTTCCATGTTTGAATTGAGCTGCCCATTTCTTCACTGTGCTATAAGAAGGGGCACTCTCCCCTAGAGTCTCCACCACATCTTCATGGATCTCCTTCGATGATAAGCCCTTGATGCAAAGGTAGCGAATGACTGCTCGATGAGAAATTTTATCCATTTTCTCAATTTCTGCCACCCCTTACCACTTCAGTAGCCTGTAAAAAAAAAATTTCTTGAAACTTGGTGTTTAATCTTACATTAACCCGATCTGCAAATGACCTAATATCAACTGTGTGTTTCAAGTATTTGTACCTTATGCAGAGAACTTATCAATCATCCCTCATATTTACTCTGGTATCTGTGACACTGATACTCTATACCAAGAGAAATAAATCATTTAAGCATTCTTAAACTGTCCATGTCCTACTTACTTTGGTGTCTGTCACACACTGAAAGGTTTAAATTTTCCATCTTCACTTCTGTGGTCAGTTTATTATAATTATGCAAGGCCACAAAACCCAGGGTTAGTAACTGATGCTCTAACGCTGACCTTACCACCTCATCACACCCAAGTGCTGCATAGGTCTTATTTTTGTCAGACACTCTTAACCCAGCACTAAACATTCACAGATGTAACAACTTTAAATGACTACTGCAATACCTTTAAGAATCTTGGAGGTCTCGCTGGCATAGGTGTCAGCATGCTGAGGGCAAAACCCAGCTCCTCTGGCTGACTTGGCAATAGCACCTTCATTAACAAGACACAACAAAACAACATAGCCATGCTAAAATCAAAGCAACACAACAACTAACCAAAAAAAAAAAATAAATATATAAAAGCAAAACAACATGCCATTACCTTGTACCAGAATCAAGAAACAAATTTTAAATTAAGACTTGGTTAATGTTTTCTCAAACAATGAGAAGATTCTTTCCCCTAACTACATGTTTTGTATTTATTATTGTTTTGCTGTCTTCTTAACAGTTATGGTTGCATTATACTGTGATTTTTTTACTCTATGAAAAGACAATTCTGCATAATTTAATTTCTTGTACAATGAAAATAGTCACCAAAAAAATGGCAACAACGGACCGTAACAATTACTCTCATATTCTAGTTATGTCCCTCCATCCAACAAAATATTATGGGGACTTTACATTAGCTATGAGAAAAAAAAAAGTATCCATTTCCAAAACATACAGAATCAAAAAATCTAAGCTAAACAAATCTGACACTAGAGGGCAGCTGCAGCACTTTCAGTAAAAATGGCAACTGACGATTTACTCTCACAAACATGAACTGTGAAGTAGGTTCCAGCTAGACAAGCATCGACCATGCATGGATGCACAGGTTAGGATGGGACAAAGGTAACTGTTCCACAGGAGCAGTGTGGTTATCCAGGTCAGCAAAAAACATGAGCTTATCCTTCTTCTCCCATAGTCATAAAGCAAGCCAACCTGGCCAACAAGGGATCAGCCTGTTCCCCCCCCCCCCTCGGGTGATGGAGCCTGCTGTGAGACTCATTGTAAATTAGCTCCAAATACACAGTCAACTACTCAATCAACTCAACACCAACATTTCAATATCTTCAAAATGCTGCTATTTTTGGCAGCTCCTACATTATATATTATTTTGCAATGGAAATCAATATTTTATTTTTAACTTCTTAACCCAAAAATCCAAACAAATTTTAGTTTTATCATAAAGCTCTTGTTTGTTTCTAAAGTAGAGAAATATTAGCTCTCATGTTTGCTCACAACTTTGATCAATTGTACTGAATGGTTAATGAAA
The DNA here is from genome assembly GCA_009760885.1 of Achatina immaculata. Taxonomy (NCBI): domain Eukaryota; kingdom Metazoa; phylum Mollusca; class Gastropoda; order Stylommatophora; family Achatinidae; genus Lissachatina; species Lissachatina immaculata. Next base: position 9,695,902 of record CM019693.1, read on the forward strand.
TGAAAGCAAACAGTGGGTAGTTATTTTGCATTTTTTTTATCTATGTTTTAAAGGCACAAACTCTGAACAGACAATATGGAACACAGAGCTACAGCATGCTGATATCAATGTAGCAGCAACATTTAATTAACAAAACTGAGTTGCTGACAGCAAATACATCATTTTCTTCTGCTTTAAACTCAATGATAAAGGCTGGTGTTGAACACTGAGATGAGCACGATGCTGCCACCAGAGCCTGTGAACTGCACCAGGCCAAGATATTACTCTACTTAATATGTGCTTATAACCTTGCACAATAGTGCTACACTGTTTATGAATGTACGCAAGTGACTTAACAGTGTGAGAGTTGAGATTTAATGGACCTGCCTGCTCAACTCTTTATACTCTGAATATAAAGTCTGTTCTATTTCTTCTTTTTGATTTAGCATGTCGCCAAACAAGATAACATCAAAACATTCTTCATGCAGTTAGAAGTACTGAAAAACCATTACACAATTCTCCTCATACAATACCAAGCAACTTTTCCACATCTTTCACCTTAGTATTAGCTGCCAACAGCTTCTAGCTCACAGTCACAACAAACTAAAACAGTTCAGCAAAATGTCTGTCTTTATAACCATCTGCTCCATATAATAAATTTTTCGTTGTCCATACTAAAGGTTCTAAGGACTGTTATAGCTGAAGGTGAGGTGGAGGATACACTCTCCACTACAATTAAATGTCTCCAAGGCGTGCGTCTCAAATAGCCACTGACAGTCCACGTCCAGCTCCTGGCCTTCTTGTGGCAGAACTGTTCAAACTGACAGGAGAAGGGGCGAAGGTGAATATCTGCCACCTGAAAACCAGACGCTTCGGGCAGATGAGAGTCATGTTTGGTAGCTCATCTAGGAGAAGGAAAACTCTGATTTAAAACCTGCTGCTGGCGAGATTCTTCAGCTGCTGTGCATGGGGTAAAGCTCCTCCCAGCCAATGAAGAAAAATGCGATTAGGGTTGCTGCGCAGCACTGTCGTGGAAAAAGGTGATGGCAAAGATTAAGTGAAGTGGCCAGTAATCTCGAGGTCAGGATTATTCAAATCACGGCACCTCTACTCTAGAGGCTGGCCATGTCCCATATACACCCATACTGGGGCAGACTGCCTAAACCAGCTTAACCCAGGGGTTAAACTAAGACACTGCTGATGAGATTCTTTGGCTGCCATGCGTGGAGTGAAACTCCTCCCGGCCAATGAAGAAAATGTGACTAGGGTTGTTGGGGCTTGCCGCTGTGAAAAGGTGATGGAAAGGATAAAGTGAAGTTTAATTGGTATGTCCAGTAGTCTCACAGCGAGAGCTACTCATACCACAGCACCTTTGCTCTAGAGGCTGGCCACGTCCGATATACATCCATACTGGTGAAATATGCCAAAAACAGCTTAACCAAGGGGTGAAACTTGATGACTATGCATGACACGGTACCTCTGCTCTAGAGGTTGGTCATGTCCGGCTTAACCCAGGGGTGGAAGTCACTAGTGGCAAGGATTCGTCCTCCTGGACAAAAGCTCAGTTCTGGTCAACACTACGAAGGGGAGCAGCCATGACCACAAAATGCTGAAGTCGGAGATACTGGACCAGTGCAGTCTAGACAGGCAACCACCTCTCACCCGACGGGGATGTATGCGTATCCTAACCACGCTGAGGTTTTCTGGTAAGAAAGTCCAACTCTGGACTGGATGGGCAACCACCTCTCAGCCATCAGGGATACATCAATATCCCAAAACATGTCGGGGTTTTCCGGTGAGAAAGTCCAACTCTAGGCTGGATGGGCAACCACCTCTCACCCAGCGGGGATATACTCATATCCAAAACACATCAATGTTTTCTGGTGAGAAAGTCCAACTCTAGATTAAACTGGTGCAATGAAAGCCATGGTGTCACACAATTCCGCTTCTGTGACCAACCAAGAATGCAGGCCCAAGCCCTGCGATACCCTGAACCTCTTGTGGTCCTCTTGGGGATCTCATGTGGTCCTTTCGGGAACCACAGGAGGACCACAGGACCTATCAAGGACCACAGGAGTAAATTCAGGAGGATCATGGGGCGATCTTGGTGGTAGAAGTGAACGAAGAAGAAGTCCATACTAAAAACAGTCTGCAAATGGAATTCATAACCTGTTACTTCTAGTAATGGGATCTGAGCTTATTGTAACAGAATTCTTTAATTCTGTTCTTTATTCTATCTAAGGGATATAATCCATAGTAAATTTGGTATTTTGACTAACTGATTAAAGCCCTTATTTAATTATGACGTAGATTGTTGGTGTAAAAGAAAGGTCAATCTTGACACTTTAAAAATCCCGAGATTTATGATCATGTTTGATGAACTTTACCTTGACATGTTTTTTTACTCAAGCTTAGTTAAGACCTTGGAAAATCTCGGGGGAGTAGTGAACTTTACCCTGACATGTTTTTAATAAAAGTTAAATTTGGAATCTCTAGTTAGTTTTTCACTGAAGGTAATTTTTGGACTTTGAAATCCCAAGATTTTGATTGAACTTTCTCTAGACTTGTTTTTATGGCTAGCTAAAATCAGGTTGTTTTTCAGAGCCTAGTCCAATGTCTTAAACAGGCAATTTTCAAAGTGTCAAGACTGACCTTTCCTTTACACCAACAATCTTCGTCATAATTAAATAACGGCTTTAATCATTTAGTCAAAATACCAAATTTACCATGGATTATATCCCTTAGATAGAACAAAGAACAGAATTAAAGAATTCTGTTACATTATATAAATGTGTTCTCTTATAGTGATGTAATAAGCTTATTGATTTTCACTGGCCTAAATTTTTCCTCTAGCAATCTCATGAATTAATCAGCTACAGTTTCCCTAAATTTAACTTTCAGTCAATAAGCACACCAAAGGATATATTCAATGAACACATGAGAGATGACAGCCAACAATACACAGAGGAATTGTCACACAATGGGGTGATATCAGAAAGTTCCCAGACTGGTCCTAAAAGAAAAAAAAAAGAACCCAGTAAATTTGGCTGTGATCCCCTTCAAAACAGCCCCCTTTGGAAGATACATAGCAATCCCAGCACCTCTTCCACGCCTCAAAAGCATTATGGAAGTTCTCTTTCTGAAGGATGTCCAATACAGCCTGCAATTCTATTTGGATTTTATCAAGAGTATTGAAGCAGCACCCCTTCAGCTTCAGTTTCATTTTGGCGTACTAGACAAAGTCACAGGTGGCTAGGTCAGGTGAGTGCACAGGTGCTGGACGAGCCCCACACTGTTTTCATTCAAAAGCTGCATCATCTTGAAGAGATTTCTGATCGAGTATTAAGAGATGGGGGGGGGGGGGTGCTGAACTCTTCTGCAATGTGTGAATATTCAAGTTTTCCGTGAGGATCTCTTGCTGGACTCCATGACTGATTCCAACCAAGACAGCTGATGAATTGTTTGGTGATGGTCCTTATGGATGACTTTATGAGTTCCCCTACATCTGCTGGCATTTTGCTGATAAATGGTCAGCCTGAACACTCATCATCTTGAATAGACTGCTTGACTGACTTTGAAACATATGTGCCATTCAAAAATCTATGTTCAACCTAAAAAATCTTCATCAACTGCTTGAAAAATATTTCCACGGTCTCAGTTACAAATATGCCAAGCTTCACAAAAAATCTGATGCCGGCACGTTTCTTGAATTGGTCAGCCAATATAAAGGTCACAGAGGAGTCCTAACTCAAGGTCATAAAACCATGTGTACAAATTAACACATGTAGACAGTACAACACCAAGTGACAGGCGTCAGAGTAATGACCTTTAGTTTCCTGCACATATTTATCAGAAGGCATGCTCATGGCATGTACAGTCTGGGAGTTTTCTGAAACCACTCCGCAAGGCAATATATTTATTTCTGATTTTTTTTTTTTTTAAAGCTGACTGCATGTAACAATGCTGCTGTGATAATCAACAGAAAAGAATAAACAACAGACTTACTTTGAGCTTTAGATGCTGTTGTTGCACCAGATACCTGTTGGTTTGTGCTGCTACCTCCAGCTGGAGTCTGCGGTCGAGCTGTGGGTAATCCAGAGGGTCGTCCAATTCGAGATGGTTGCTTTAACCCTGATGGTTTTGGGAGACTCATTCTGACAATGGTATGGACAGTTCTGCTTTATCTATTTTGACTGTATCTCCTACACAACAATGTAGTGTTGCAGCCTTCAAGGGAAAAAAAAGAAACAAAAAAACATTTATGGTTCTTGTCCCTATATAGCCTTCAATGTCTAAGAAAACTTTTCCCTGTCTTCAGTGTCCACAAAACATCTTTTCAGAATTTGTTTACATCATCTATAAAACACTTGTCCCTCCAACTACAGTAATTATTAAACTTATTTCCCACTGTCCACAAAACACCTTTCCCCAACTGTACCTCTTTTTTTTTCATTAACCATGAGTATTAGTTTGAGAAAACATCGTTTTATAGTAAAACATCACTTTACTATAAAGTGATGTTCTATACACTGGTCAGAGAAAACATCACCCTAATATAACATACATGATTACCCATGATAACCTGTTTGACAGCCAAACATTATTCACAATTTATCTGCCATGCTTGGACTGTTCTAACTCTGCATCAACAAAAGGTAACCAAGAAAGCATTTACCACAAGATTCACCACAGTGAAAAGTAATTTGGCTTCCTGGCATGAACGCCATGATTTGTAGACCAACTAATTTCACTTTTACAGTCAAACTGAGTCACAAAATGAGATCCTCTGAAGCTAAAAGTCTATCAGCAAAGCAAGGCACAATAGAGCATACTGTCCATACAACTATTAATGCATTACTTGAGAAACAGATGTTGTAATAAAATTCATTCCCATTTATATGGGACCACACCTGTGTCCACAAAAAAAAAAAAAAAAAATATATATATATATGAGGGTGAGTCAAATGAAAACTTTATGACAGAAATTCTAAGCATCTCCAGCTGTCATATAAGCTAACAGCACTGTTACTAATGACTTAAAGTGTCTTGCAAGTGGCAGCACAGTGCCACTAAGCTACATGACATTATGATAGCAGCAGTGTAAAGATGGCAGCTCCTCTAGAGACATGCACAGAAGAATTTCAGCAGGTAGTGATCTGGAGTGAAGGTAATGCTGACTCTCTTTTGGGGTGGATGTGGGATCAGTTTTGAGGACTACTTGCTGTGGTGGAATATCATCACAATTCAGAAATTCTCAAAAACCATCAAATACAAGTGACATAGACTTCAGAGTACTGTTGCCTTATTGCAATATGATAGATAATGCTCAATCCCATAATGCCTGTGCAACACTTGAAATTATTACAGATCTGCACTTCAAGTGTCTTCCACATCTGCCATATTCACCAGACCTTGCTCTGAGGTGATTGACGCATTTCTGGACCATTCAAAGAGGTATGGGCAGAAAGACTTTCAAGGCAGAAGAAAAAGTGTAACAGGTGGCTGTGCACTTGACCAAAAGATTTTTTTTTTTATACAGGAATCCACTCACTTTGTAAATACTAGATGACTTGGATAAAAATAATGGAAACTATATAGACAAATGATGCAGTTCTATGACATTTTTGTTTCAATAAATTATGGATGAAAAAAATTCAGGTTTTCATTTGAGTCACCCTCATAAACAAAAGCTACTAAATAATGCACAAGAACAAGGTGAATGTGCCAAGAAAAGTCATTGATGTAGAAACAAAAAGCACAAAAAAATGTAATCTTGCCAAATGAAATATGTAAAAATGAAACTGACAGGAATAAACTAAGCTACTGACAAAGACTTTCTCCCTGTCAAAAATGGTACTTCAGTTCCAAACAAGTGATCTTCACCTTGCAAACAAATTATAACCAAGTTTTCAACAAAATATCCCCAATAAAAAGTGAAACTCTGCGATGGCACAGCCACAAGTCAGGTTGATCACATTATAAGTAAACACTTTCAGCTTAACCAGTACAACACAAACATAACCGTGTGGCCACTATGCTAAAAACACACACACACACACGCAAAATAGTCACTACACATTCTAAACTGGATGATCAGAAACTTATTGATTTTTCTCACTTTTTACCACCAGTGTAAAACCTCCCATGCACTAGGTAACATATGGTGACATATCAGCGTCAGCATAGCTAGGGCTAAATGACCAGTAAATACAAAATAAACGTTTCAACAAAGATCCATCACTGAAAATACCTGCTACCATAGGATCTATCTGTAACTGAGCTTGAGATCTGTGCAGGTGAAGTTATGACAACCAGAAAGCACATATGCTGAGCTGAATGGGGAAAGTGTTAAGCTTAAACTTCAAGCTTATGACACAAGAAGCACACTTCTTGGCAGGCTCCACTCACCCAGGAATATGTTAATTCCTACTTCATAAGTCTGTGTCTAGGTGCATCACAAAGTGGTAGGATATAGTTTTGTCTCTGCCTTACTGTCCTGGATTCCTGAACCATTCTTATAGCATATGCTTCCATGGAAATGTCTTGGGGAGATGTATGCCCCTCTTTGGCGTTTGGCCTCAAAAGATTGCTGGTTCTGTCATATCATAGTTATGCACTTTTTCAGCCCAACACATGTGACTTCAGCTCATGTGCATGTTTGGAACTAGGTCCCCCCCCTTCCCAAAATTGTGATCCCTATTCCATTGAACAGTCTGTTTGCTACTGTCTGTTTTCAGAGGCACCAATGTGAAGTAGAAGTGGATCTTGGCTGGCTTTGGTTAGCCAACCCTGGTACAGGCAGTCAGCTATGGGCTGCTAACCACACTCTCATTCAGCTCGAGTACTGCATCTCTGCTGCTAAATGCATGTTATAAAATCTCGTATTCTTGCTAGACAAGCACCTTGTATCCCAGGAAGACTACTAAAACCATCCTAGGCAGAGATTTATCTTGAATCATCAACTCAGGAAAGGTGAACAGATACTCTTGTATCAGCCAGAATAAAAGAAAAAAAAACTGTCCAAAGAAATAAACCACCAGGCAAAAAGCACATGCCAGAATAGTCTTGTTCTCAGATTGCATAATTCCGCCATCAGGAACAAGTCAAGGGAGACCACTACTCTTTTAATCTCAACTCAGTTATTACCAACGATCTTAAGGAAAAAGAAAATGTCTAATTATATAAGAAAGCCTATGAGAATTTGAGTGAAGAGAGAAAGTCAGATATAAGCTTTAATGCTTGGAGTACTAGAGAGAGAGAGGGAGAGAGAGTGTGTGAGAGAGAGAGAGAGAGAAAGAGAGAGAACAACCAATTAACAAAAAAAACTGCCTGTCTCTTCATATACTGATCTTTATATAACACCAACATGACAGCACACAGACATACCTATCACACTGTTCATTAAGTATATATCAAATGTCAATATTTACACACAGCAATAAAGATTTCATTTCATGGATCGAGATATAAAGATGACTCATGCCTACATACTACACATACACACAAACTACTGAGAGAAAAAAAAAACTGAAAAAAAAGGTAATCAGTCCTACTGTTTTTTCTGTATATGCGCATGTGAGAGAGAGCGAGAGAGACAGAGGAACAAGGATCTGCTTCAAACCAAGGTGGTTGATGCAGAGAAGAGTATGACCAGCCTTCAGTTTGCATAGGTGGGCTGCAGTGTCCTATTCTAAGCCTGAACATTGTGGTTTGTTGTGTTCTGTTCTGATGCTCTGGAATGCAGTCTTTGAGACATCTGCTCCCTGCTTTGCTGTGTTCTGTTCTGATGCTCTGGAATGCAGTCTTTGAGATATCTGCTCCCTGCTTTGCTGTGTTCTGTTCTGATGCTTTAGAATGCAGTCTTTGAGATATCTGCTCCCTGCTTTGCTGCACTCTGTTCTGATGCTCTGGAATGCAGTCTTTGAGAGATCTGCTCCTTGTTTTTTTTTAAAAATTCTACTGCTTATCTCTTTACCTTTATCATTATTTTTCAATATTTTCTCTCACTCAGTCTTTTCTGCCTTATATTTTTAAAGATGTGTTTATATTATGTACGCGTATAACTTTCTTCTTTCTACAATCTGGCCTTTCCATCCCCCCCCCCCCCGATATGTTAATGTAAGAATATAACAAAAGTTCCAACATTCAAATGTGTGTTTGTTTTAATGAATAAAGTTGCTCCCACATTTTATAAACACTGAAAGCCACCATCCTTTCCATCTGTAGCCCTGTGACATAAGGAAAGCCATGACAGACAGCTGTCATCAAAGGTGAGAGCAGCAGAATCAATGGCAACATGGACCGCAAGCAGCAGTTTCTATTCCCTCAGCAATCACCTCCCAGTCAAGAAAGGTTCTCACCAATATCCTGGAGTGTGCATGCACCTGTTCTGACAGTCTCCTCATAAGCCTGAGATTATTCTGGAGTGTGCATGCACCTGTTCTGACAGTCTCCTCATAATCAAAAGGCTGAGATCTAAGCACTTACGGACTTGGTTTAAACATGCTAACATTTCTGTCTTCATTAACTTCTTCTTCTTCTTCGTTCGCTTCTACCACCAAGACCGCACTGTGATCCTACTGAATTTACGCCTGTGATCCTCGTTAGGTCCCGTGGTCTCCTGTGTGGTCCCCGAGAGGACCACAAGAGGTTCAGAGTATCGCAGGGCTTTAGCCTGTATTATTGGTGGGTCTGTGAAGTGGATTGCGTGACACTGTGGTTTTCGTTGCACCAGTTTAGTCTAGAGTTGGACTTTCTCACCGGAAGACCTCGGCGTGTTTAGGATATCAGTGCATCCCCGCTGGGTGAGAGGTGGTAGTCCACCCAGGTCAGAGTTGGACCTTCTCACCGGAAAACCTCGACGTGTTTTGAGATACCCGTGTATCACCGCCGGGTGAGAGGTGGTTGCCCATCCAGTCCAGAGTTGGACTTTCTCACCAGAAAACCTCAGCGTGATTAAGATACGCAAACATCCCCACCAGGTGAGAGGTGGTTGCCTATCTAGACTGCCCTGGTCCAGTGTCTCTGACTTCAGCACTTTGTGGTCGTGGCTGCTACCATTCCTAGTTGTGACCAGGATGGAGCTTTTGTCCAGGAGGCCGAATCCTCGCCACTAGTGTCTTCTACCCCTGGGTCGAGCCAGTTTAGGCATATTAACCCAGTATGGGTGTGTTTGGGACGTGACCGACCTCTAGAGCAGAAGTACTGTGACATGCGTAGCCTTCAAGATTCACCCTTGGTGTGAGCCGGTTTAGGCATAATTCACCAGTATGGGTGTATATCAGGCGTGACCGACCTCTAGAGCGGAGGTGGAATGACATGTCTAGCCATCAAGTGTTTAGGCAAATTTCACCAATGTAGGTGTATTTTGGACGTGGCCGGCCTCTAGAGCAGAGGTGCCGTGGTATGTGTAGCTCTCGCAGCGATACTACTGGACATACCGATTAAATTTCACATTATCCT